>CM050526.1:8393677-9593677 GCA_027563665.1 Antrozous pallidus
TCTTGAGCAGAAGTAGAAATGCCTCGTCTTCAAAGGAAGGGTGAGCAAAAAAAAAAAAAAAAAAAAAAACCAAAAAAAAAAAAAAAACCAAAAAAAAAAAAAAAACCCTAGAAAATACTGCCCCTCTATTCACTAAGTGCGACTATGTCCCTCTTAGAAGAATGTATTTACAGCCTTACATAGTGAAGAACCAGCTGACTGGTCAAAGGCACTTACTCCCATTAACCAAATGTACAAACGCCTGATGTACAATACTCCCAAAGTCCAATTCATTCTTCACAATAACAACTAGTTATAAATTTTAAAGGGTCGTACAGTGGTGAAAATTATCTGCCTGTGTAAGAAAATTACATGAGAATCCAAATTCTTAGACCTGCCCTGTTCACTACAGTAGCTGGTAATGACAGGTTAGCACTTGAAACATGGATATTTCCAATTCAGATGTGTCATAAGTGTAAATGAAACACCAGATTTCAAAGATTTTTAAATATAAAATATCCGGCCAAAGTAGGCAAAATCTTGGAGCAGGCTTAGGGTTCTGCTGCTAGAACATCTGGAAGACTCTTGTCATCACCTTGCATAATCCTACTCTTCCTCCAAAGACATCTTTCTATGTGGCATCAAATTAATTCACCTTATATTGTAATTAGTTGTGTGCTTGCTTTTCCAAGACTGTCATTCTGGAGAGGCAAGTGCCCATCTAGCATAAAGGGCAAAGAGTTCACTTGACTAGACTGAAAGAAAGAGAAACCTCCCGCCTCCCTCATCTTTTTTTCAGGCACACTCTGCAGTTCTTGACATCAAACCTCAGGGAAAGCTCTTGGCAGAAAAACAAGTGAATAAATTGGAAGTCAATTGGGTAAATAGACCACACCAAATTGCATGGATCCAATAAGCTAAAGTTGCAACAAATCTATTCAAGATAATTACCAATGTACTAGAGGCCCTGTGCACGAAAATTCATGCGGGGGGGGGGGTTGGGGGGAGCAGGAGGTAGGGGTTGTCCCTCAGCCCAGCCTGCACCCTCTCCAATCTGGGACCCCTCAGGGAATGTCCAACTGCTGGTTTAGACTCAATCCGGCAGTCATACATCCTTCTCACAATCTGGGATTGCTGGCTTCTAACTGCTCGCCTGCCTGCCTGCCTGCTTGCCCCTAACTGCTGTTGTCTGCCAGCCTAAATGCCCTGTGCTGGACTGATTGATGCCTAACTGCTCCCCTGCTGGCCTTGTCACCCCCAACTGCCCTGCCCTGTTGGCCCAATCTCCCCAAACTGCCCTCCCCTGCCAACCTGGTTGTACCCAACTGCCCGCCCCTGCTGGCCTGTTCACTCCCAACTGCCTTCCCCTGCGACCATCTTGTGGCAGCCACCTTGTGATGATGTTGCGTGAGGACGTGATGCCACCCAGGCTTTTATTAGACAGGATACCTGCCTGCCACAGTAACGGAGCTGCACAGTGTGACAGGCAGAGTCCCTATTTACACTTGAGATAGTTCTACAAAGTTCTGTATTCCATTTCATTATAAGTTGGAGCCTAATTTGGAAATATTACAAAGCATTGTCAGTCTTCAACATCCCTTCCCATCTCACCTTTCTCCTTTTTTCCCTAGATCCATATCGGGGAGAGAAGGGAAATGAACAGATTAAAAAAAAGCCCACTAACCCAGATTTTGCAGGTTTTTTTTGTAGTTTCTGTGTGACCACATTGGGAAGAAACTCCCATCTGTTTTTCCTGCGCACACGTGACCATCGACCCGGAAGGCAGCAGCACACCACAGCCCGGTGCCCAGGGCTGGGCTGAGATTCCATCGTTGACTACAAAACTGGGCTCTCACTTTCTCTCTGTGTGGGCTCACAGTGCTTTTACCAAACTGATAACAGTCACCTTCCTCTGCTCCTAGAGGCAGCAGGCCCCTCCTCTTGCCCGTTATCCAGGTGAATGGTTATAGCAATGCCTCCCTATTATGCTCTGTGTTAGGCATTTAACAATATATGCGTCTGGTGCAAAAAGCAACATTGTTTACATAAACACCTGTAGAAATAGGAGGCTCTTTACTGATCAGAGAACCTGAGCTTGTACAACCTTGGATCTTTCAGATCTTTGGATCTTTGAGCCACCTGGAGGTTGTAAAAGATTAAAATTCTTCCCTTTCCCCTGATGGGGTGATAAGACTTTCAGCTAATACCTTTGGGTACTTACCACATTGTTCTCAACACTCTGTGTAAATGAATTTATTTAATTCTTCAAAAGCCCTATGAAATAGGACCATTATCCCTGTTTTACAGGTGAAGAAACTGAGGCACAGCGAGGTTTAAGTCACGTTAAGGCCACACAGTGAGGACATGGAAGAGCTGGGAGTTGATGCAGTCTAGAACCATACTTTTAGGACCCGGGGACAGAAACTGCAGGGCAGCCTCCTGGGGACTCAAGAGGTGTGAGGCAAACACACCTTTTTGCCTCACGGGAAAGCCATGTTCCCTAAGGCAGTGGAAGACACTCGGGTGTGAAGACTTCTGTCTTGGTGGTCATTCAGAGTGTAGTCTCCTGGGCAGCTCACCTAGGCCAACCAGCCGGCCATAGCTCATT
Organism: Antrozous pallidus; assembly: GCA_027563665.1. Classification (NCBI taxonomy): domain Eukaryota; kingdom Metazoa; phylum Chordata; class Mammalia; order Chiroptera; family Vespertilionidae; genus Antrozous; species Antrozous pallidus. Next base: position 8,396,265 of record CM050526.1, read on the forward strand.
CTAACCTCAGCATGGCGTCAGGCTTCTAGACCATGTGTCTTACTACCCCTGCCCTCCCCCCCCCCCCCCACCCCAAACATGAGCAGACTCCGGTTTCTGGGGTGACACCCTCTTGGGCATTTGGATTGTTGCAGGAGAACTGTCCTCCAGCTCCCAGGATCCCTGGTGCTACTTTCTCCTCAAGGGGGCCCAGCTAGCAACACCCTTTCCACCCAAGTCCTCACGCACCTTCAGGCCGAGGTGCAGCTCCCTCAGTGAGCACCGGATCTCCCTGGTGAGTGTGTTCATCCGCTCACACTCCTGCAAGGCAACCACGATGTAGGGGGTGCGCTCCTCCACCCTGGCCATCAGCTCTGGGATGTTAAACTCGTCTGTCACCCGCTCCAGTATTTCCTCCAGAATGGCCTTGACCTGTCCACACAAGAAACACAGGCTTAGAAGGGGCATCTAATTCTCTGGAAGGACTCATTGTCCAATGTGAAGGCACTAAAGAAGACAATCATCCATCCCTGACCATCATCTAGCCTGCTTGCTTAGGTCAACGAGATCAGGGGTTAAGGACCAACCATGGATGGCCTCACCATAAGCTGTGACTTATGCAACCAGCTGAAAAAGATGAACACAGATGGTTTTCCAAGAACTGAGCTTTGGAGAAACCCAGAACTGAAACAGCTGTGAGAATCAAACTGGAAAGGCGTCAGGCAGACGGGTGGACAGTGGTCATTTGGGCCACATGAAGCCACTATATATATTCCATTCTTGAGTTTCCAGGAGGCTGCACTGTGGTTTCTGTCCTTGGGGCCTAGATGAAGCACCCCGTTTACCATGCAAAACTCCTCCCACCCCAAGGCTCCTTTTGCCATACAAACTGTCAGCTAATTAGACCAGAGGAGCAAGAACAGCAGAGCCTCTCACCTGGAAAATTGGAATTGAGGTACCGAGATACTGATTTATTTGGGGGCAAGCATCTGAAAGCTGAACCTGCCATTTTGAAGTAAGGAGAAAGCCCAGGAGGTCTGTCAGCAGAGAAAGTAAAGTGAAACAAGTGCAGACATAAGACCTGTGGCCAGTAGGGAAGGAGGGAGTGAGGGAGGAAGCCAGTGAGAAGGCATGCAGCCTTTCGGGCCCTCAGGGGCAAGTAGTGGCGATCTAAGGTTTTCCTCTGTTCATCGTTTCTCTTTCCATCTTCTTTTTTTTTTTTTTTTTAATTTTTTTTTATTGTTCAGTTTATTAATTACATTGTTTCCCCTTTTTTATCCCCCTATATCTCCCCTCCACCCTGTACCTATCCCACCCTCCGCCCTCATCTCCCCCTCCCTAATGTCCTCTCCCATTGTTGCAAGATTTTTGTCCAATCTCTTGCTGTACTTCCAACAACACTTTTCTCCCCAAGAATTGTCAGTCCATTCCTTCTCTATGTCCATGTTTCTGTTATAGTCACCAGTTTATCTTGTTCATCAGCCTATCAGTTCACTTGATTTTTATGTTCATTTGTTGATAGATGTGTATTTGTTGTTCATAATTTATATTTTTACCTTTTTCTTCTTCCTCTTCTTAAAGAATATCTTTCAGCATTTCATATAATACTGGTTTGGTGGTGATGAACTCCTTTAGCTTTTTCTTATCTGCGAAGCACTTTATCTGATCCTCAATTCTGAATGATAGCTTTGCTGGATAGAGTAATCTTGGTTGTAGATTCTTGCTCTTCATTATTTTGAATATTTCTTGCCACTCCCGTCTGGCCTGCATCGTTTCTGTTGAGAAATCCGCTGACAATCGTATGGGTGTTCCCCTGTAGGTAACCAACTGTTTTTCTCTTGCTGCTTTTAATATTCTCTCTTTATCTTTTGCTCTTGGCATTTTAATTATGATATGTCTTGGTGTGGTCCTCTTTAGATTCCTATATTTTGGGGTTCTGTGTACTTCTTGGGCTTTTAAGTCAGTTTCTTTCACCAGGTGGGGAAAGTTTTCAGTCACTATTTCTTCAAGTAGGTTTTCATTAACTTGCTCTCTCTCTTTTTCTGGCACCCCAATAATTCGGATGTTGGCTTGCTTGAGGTTGTCCCAGAGGCCCCTTACACTATCTTCAATTATCTGAATTCTTTTTGTTTCTTGCTTTTCCTGCTGAGTGGATTTTGCTTCTTTGTATTTCAAATCTTTGACTTGGTTCTTGTGGCCCTCTGGACTGCTTTTAGGACTTTGTGTAATATTATTTATTTCAGCCTGTGTATGCTTGATTTCTAGTTGGTCCTTTTTTTTATCTGTGAGGGTCTGGTTTGTATCCTCAGAGGTCTTGCACATTTCCCTGAGGGTCTCTTTCATTTCTTTGTAAGTATAATTCATCTCCTTGTAAATCTCATTCATTTGCTGGTTGGTCTTGTTTATTTCCTGGTTATTCTCATTAAGTTGATCGGCCTTTTGTAGGAGCCTCTTGAAAAGCCTTATAACCGTGGTTTTGAACTCTATGTCTTGTCGTCTTTTCTCCTCCATTTCTTTCACACCTGATTTCTTTCCATGTCTCTGCATGGTGGCTGCTTTATGTGGTGGATATCCTCAAAGGGACAGTGGCTCAGTCTCCCCAGTTACCTGAGGTGGGTACTCTTACTGCAATCCTTTATGGGTTGTATTCAGTGTTTTTGAATTTAAACCCAGCTTTTTGTTGTTAGCCCTAGGAGGGTTTGACCTCCAGGCCAATTGTCTGTGAAGCTCAGCTGTGCTCAGGTTGGATGGGCGGAGTCTCCGGGCCAAGCAGGCAGCGCTAGCTCCACCCTATGCGGCCCCAGGGGCTCTGTGCCGGGGCAATGGCTGCCAGCACCTCTGAGAGAGAGCCGCTGTGGAGCTCCACCGGCTGCCGGGGAATTCAGACTGTCCCCAAATGACTTTGCATGCGCAATGTCTCACCCAGGGTCATAAAACAAAGCAGACTGACGGTTTTCCGAATGAGAGACAAGTTGAGGTGCGCTCTCTGCGCCGTCACGCAGCCGAGCTGTTCGCGCGAGAGCTGCCTTCTCCACAAGCCGGCAGACCCGGCAGCACCCGAGCTTCGGCGTGCCCTCCCACTGTCCAGTTTTCACCCCGTGTGATAGTGGGTTCCCTGGACTTCGCCCAGAGCTGGAGAATCTGTCCAGTGGGATGCCCCTGTCTCCCCGTTCGAGAAACCTGGCCGGTTTTCAGCCGCCCGCCCTCTCCGCGGCGCGCACTCCAAACCTCTCTCTGCGCGCGAATCTTTCAACGCAGTCCGCCGCCGCTCCTCCGGGTCACAGTGTCTTATCTTTACTTTTATTTGTGGAATTTTCACTCAGCGAGCGTTCTGGTGATTCTGGAAGGTGTTTGTTCCTTCGTTAAGTTGTAGTATTAAAATTGCTGATTATGACGGCAAGATAGGTGTTTTGCCTTTGCCGCCATCTTAGTTCTCCTCTTTCCATCTTCTTAACTGGTCCCTATCTTGTTCATGAAATTATCTCTTCCTCCTCGTTTTGGGATACAGTTCTGGGGTCTAGCCCTCCCATGACCCAAGTGGGTCAATCAGATATTTTTTTTCCCCAGGGACATGAAAATTTGAACCTCAAGACTAGGATCCAAGAAAATTGACTTGACCTCTTTCTCAGGATTGCTTAAAAAAAGTATACACACACACACACACACACACACACACACACACATACACTAGAGGCCCAGTGCACGAAATTCGTGCACAGCAGGGAGGGGGCTGTGTCCCTCAGCCCAGCCTGCATCCTCTCCAATCTGGGACCCCTAAATGGGCAGTCAGACATCCCTCGCACAACCCAGGACTGCTGGCTCCCAACTATTCGCCTTCCTGCCTTCCTGATAGCCCCTAACAACTTCTGCCTGCCAGCCTGATCACCCCCTAACCACTCCCCTGCTAGCCTGATTGATGCCTAACTGTTCCCCTGCCAGCCTGTTTGCCCCTAACTGCCCTCCCCTGCAGGCCTGGGCCCCCCAACTTCCCTCCTCTGCTGACCTGGTCACCCCTAACTGCCCTCCCTTGCAGGTCTGATCCCTTCCAACTGCCCTCCACTGCTGGCCATCTGTGGTGACCATCTTGTGTCCACATGAGGGCAGGATCTTTGACCACATGGGGGCAGCCATATTGTGTGTTGGAGTTATGGTTAATATGCATATTACTCTTTTATTAGATAGGTTAGAGACCTGGTACATGGTTGGGGGCCAGCTGGATTGCCCTGACAGGTGTCTCAGATCAATGTGGAGGTTCCCTTGGGGCTTGGGGCAGCCTGGGCGAGGGGCCTGTGGTGGTTTGCAGGCTGGCCATGTCCCCTGACCACCCAAGCAGAGGCCCTGGTATCTGAGATTTATTTATCTTCTATAATTGAAACTTTGTAGCCTTAAGTGGAGCTCAAGGCAGGCCAGGGCTGCAGAAGCTTGGCTTCTTCCATCGCTTCTTGCTCTCTCCAGCTCTATGGCTGCCACCATTTTTGTTGGGATTTATTTATCTTCTATAATTGAAACTCTGTAGTCTTGAGTGGAGGCCTGGCTGGCCAGGGGGTGTGGAAAGCTTGGCTTCCTCCATTGCTAGGGAAACCCAAGCCTCCTGTTCGCTCCATGGCTGCAGCCATATTGGTTGGGGGTAATTTGCATACTCACTCCTGATTGGATGTTGGACGTGGTTTTGGGGTATAGCAGAGTGATTTGCATATTATTCTTTTATTAGAATATATATATATATATATATATATATATATATATATATTGATTTTAGAGAGGAAGGAAGAAGGAGAGATAGAAACATTAATGATGAGAGAGAATCATTGATCAGCTGCCTCCTGCATACCCTCTACTGGGGGTCAAGCCCACAACCTGGGCATGTGCACTGACCGGGAATTGAATCTTGACCTCCTGGTTCATAGGTTGATGCTCAACCACTGAGCTACAGCTGTTGGCCCCGGATTTCTTTGGTGAGCTGTTTCTTGCCTATTTCAGCTAAATTGGTCTCTGTTGCTTGCCACCAAAGGACTCTGACTGAGTGAATACAGTCCTGTTATGTATTACCTATGTGAATTTTAGCAAGTCATTTAGGTCTCAATTTTCTGCATCTATAAAAATTTCTAAGAGCGTTTTTATCCACCTGTCCCCTCTCCCCTAACTCCCAGAGCTGATGCAAAGATCAAATAAAATGAGTTGATGAATGTGGCAGCATCTGAAAGCTATAAAGAAACCATATAAATGTAAAGGATTATTAATATTCACTTTGCCTTGTATTGTTAACATAGAATACATTCTCTAGGAAAAGAGCTGATGTTAGAAAAAGGAAAGTACAATTCATCACTCTGTCACAAATGGGTCTCTGGTGCTGTCATAGCAGCAACTGGAATGGAATTTTAATGGTACCTGAAAGCTGCTGCTGGGCGAGAAGACAAATGGCTGAAATTATATCATATTTCTGTCTCTGGAGCAGAATTTGAAGAAACAGTCCTGTAACAGTGAGCTGCCATTCAGACGTTATTCACAAAGAGATGAAAAGATAGTCTGGAGGCATTGTTCCAAAATACACTGAATGTGGGAAACAGAGTTCTATTCTGTCACTGCTCCCGCCGAGCACGTGGAGCCGGGCGAGGATGGGAGAGGGTCGGGACGGCACAAGTCTGCCTTCTGCTCAGAGAAGCCCTGCAGGTGGGAGGGATGCATTCCAAGGGATGTGGTCTACTTTATTTACACAAACACCTCTGCCTTTTTTTCTGTGGGAAGGTAATAAATGCTTACCACAGATCCATATGATATTAGAAGCAAAATCCTCCCACAATGTTGCCTATTTCCTCAAAGGGGAAACCCCCACTAACTGCTAATGTTTGGGCTTCTAATTCCTCTAGGCATCCTTCAATGCATATAACTCCCTCCCTCCCTTCTTCCTCCCCACATTGATCTTGTCTTTCTTCCTTCACTCTTTCCCTTCCATTCCCTCCCTTCTCTTCCCTTCCCTTCCCTCCCTTCCCTTCCCTTCCCTTCCCTTCCCTTCCCTTCTGTCCCTCCCCTTTCCTCCCTTCTCTTCCCTTCCCTTCTTTCCCTCCCCTTCCCTCCCTTCCCTTCCCTCCCTCCCTTCCTTCCTTCCTTCCTTCCTTCCTTCCTTCCTTCCTTCCTTCCTTCCTTCCTTCCTTCCTCCCTCCCTCCCTCCCTTCCTCTCTCTCTCTCTCTCTCTCTCTCTCTCTCTCTCTCTCTCTCTCTCTCTCTCCCCCCCCGCCCCCCAGTGGAATCACAATACACACAGCTTTTCCCAAATAAATCTTGTAACAAATCTTGCTTTTCCCGCCTTGTAATAAATCTTGGACATGTTCCCTTGCTATGTTAGTACATATGGATTTGCCTTGTTTTTTATTTTTCTAAAAAACAGTATAGCTTATTTCACTGGCGTGGCAGACCATAGTTTATTATGTTATTCCCTATTGCATGTTTGGTCTGTTGATTATTCCTACTACTATAAGCAATAAATAAGTAATAAATAAAATAAATATAAATAGATCATAAAATCTGTGCACGTTTGAGTGTTCCCACTGATGGTTGAATTCCCACACATAGAATTATGAGTAAAAATATGAAGATTTAAAGTTTTAGTAGCTATGGTCAGATTGTTCTATAATCTAAACCTCCCCAGCAGAAACAAGACTGCCTGCTGTCCCAGGTACTCCTCACCACATAGTATCACATTCAATGTTTTTTGCCATTAGGTGAAAAGTGATATTTCACCTAACTTCATTTAGTTACGGTGGCATTGAGAATATTTTTATTGGCCGCTTGTATTATTATGGCCAATTATTATGAATTTATTTTGGGTTCTTCTTCCCCCATCCTCCCTTCTCTTTCATTCTTTTCCCATATGTAGGAATGCTGTATACTAGCAAAAGTTGCCCACTTCCTGGTATCTGTAGTGCTAATAGGTTTTCTTCATTTGGCAAGGGATCATAGTTCATTCATTTCTGAAACACACACACACACACTTCCTTGAATTAGTTGCAAGAAGGGGATAAGGAAATTATAAGAACTGGAAGCTTCTTTGAATGTCACTTGGAGAATATCCTGTGTCTATTACCTATATGGTCTCAGTCTTTTTCATTTTTAGAGCTGGGAATGTTTTCCATTCTACATGGTTTAGATTCTAGGTAATGTAAATCTCTTCTCTTCCTTTTGTTCTCTTCTCAAATTATATTGTATTCATCAAACGGTGGATTGATTTAGGACAGCTGCCTACAAGTATGTTCACCTGCATCAAGTAGCCAGGGTGCCAATCCCTGGGCCTAAAAGTTTGATGACTCCCAGGTTCCTTCCTTCTCCTTCGCCTTCTTCTCCTTCTCCTTCCCCTCCTCCTCTTCCTCCCCCTCCTCCTCCTCCTCTTCCTTCCCCTCCCCCTCCCCCTCCTCCCCTCCTCCCCTCCCCCTCCTCCCCCCTCCTCCCCCTCCTCCTCTTCTTCCTCCTCCTTCTCCTCGTCGTCGTCCTCCTCCTCCTCCTCCTCCTCCTCCTCCTCCTTCTCCTCCTCCTCCTCCTCCTTCTCCTTCTTCTCTTTCTCCTCTTCCTCCTCCTCCCCCTCCTCTTCCTTCCTTTTCTTCCTTTCTCCCTCCTCTTCCTCCCCCTCATCTCCCTCCCCCTCCTTCCCCTCCCCCTCCTCCTCCCCCCTCCTTCCCCTCCTCTTCCTCCTCCTCCTCCTCCTCCCCCCTCCTTCCCCTCCTCTTCCTCCTCCTCCTCCTCCTCCTCCCCCCTCCTCCTCCCCGTCCTCCTCCTCCTCCTTCTTTTTAAAAAATATATTTTATTGATTTTTTTTACAGAGAGGAAGGGAGAGGGATAGAGAGTTAGAAACACCGATGAGAGAGAAACATCGATGAGCTGCCTCCTGCACACCTCTTACTGGGGATGTGCCTGCAACCAAGGTACATGCCGTTGACCAGAATCGAACCTGGGACCCTTCAGTCCACAGGCAGATGCTCTATCCACTGAACCAAACTGGGTAGGGCTCTTTCTTCCTTTTAAAAAAATTCTTTATTATTTAAAGTATTACATATAGTATTACATATAGTATTTCAAATGAATTACATATGTCTCCTTCCCCCCCATTGACCTCTCCCAGCCACCCCCAACTCCCAGGTTTCTTAATCCTTCATCTTCCCAATATGTTTTCTAGTAAAAAAAATGGAACCTCTAATGAAAGGAATCTGAGTATTGTGAGTGGGGGTGGGAGTTAAGGGGACACACCTCTAAGGATGAGTTTGCTTGTGTGAGGAAAACTTCACAAGAAATTACATTTCAGTGCTTCATTCCTCCCTGCCCTCACATTGCTTCTGGTGGTCCCCAAGCCCATACCTCACTCCAGTCTGCCTTTCTACCTCATGATTCCCCTCTACCCTCTGGAAATTTCAGGAAGTCCTGTGCTTAGTAGCTCTTAACTGTGTGCTAGGAGACTCTGGTGAAATGTCATTCACACACAGAAGGCACTGCTGTCTTGAAGAGGACTGAGTCCCAGTGAGCACCTCATTGGTGGAATGAGGGTGGAGGTCTTTAGGGATAGCTCCCTCTGTCATTACTTATTTTGCCAAGGAATCACAAAGTCAGTTTTGAGCTTCCCAAACCACCACTGTTCCCTTCCTTCATTTTGGCAGATAAACTAAATTAAAAGGGACTTTGGGCGGCCTAGCAAAGCAAACTGCCAAGCCCAAAGGCAGCGACTTCCTAGGATGTACTACCCCCAATGGCCAGGATGGTGGCCGCGGTCCGGCTCTTGGACTGAAGGGCAGGCATGTCAGGGCTGGTGGGCTGTGGGGACGGTGTGCTCAGTGGGGTCTGTCCTGTGTATCGCCAGCGGCCAGTCCCCCCGTGCTGTCCTCAGCTCCTGGAGTGCCCTCGGGGCCCCCCCTCCACATACCTTCTCTTCCCTGGTGGCCGCCGCTCTATCCCCGACGTGGCTGTCCCGTGGCTGCAGCTCCAGCACCATGCGGAAGAGCTTCTCTGAGGTCTGAGTCAGGAAGCCGATCTCCGCATTGGGGTGGAGGCCGTAGAGATACGGTGACTCGGGGGGCAGCTCGGCATCAATGTACTACAAGTCAAGAGCAGGTCACTCACAAACAACCAAGACATTTCCCATCCCTACTCTGTGCTCCAGGCTCCAAAGCAAACGCAGTCATTGGTCCCTTCGGCCTTGCAGGTGACACTGGCTGTCAGCTGCACCCTGGCCTGCCCCTCCCCCACTATGCTGGGCCAGTTTCCAGACCTACCCTCCCGCAAAGGTCATTCTCTGGTTCCAATCTCACCCCCTCCCACGGCTCCCTGACATGCCGGCCCTTCCACACACAAGGAGAGCGCCTCAGAGTCATTTAGAAATACTAAACCCTACCCGGTATTTTTTTCTCAAGCTCTTCTAGGACCTCAGACCTTTTGCCCTTGAATTAGTTTTTCCCTCCCCTCTGTAGAGCTAAATCAGAGACGACAAACCTACACACAACATGTGACAACACATGCAAAATCCCTGTGTGAGTTGGGATGCACACCTACGTGAGCTTTGCTGTGAATTTGAGAGTTCCTGCCTCTGGAAAAAAGTGTTAACATTTAGCTCAGCCAGTGTGGCTCAATGGTTGAGCACCAACCTATGAAGCAGGAGGTCACAGTGTGATTCCTGGTCAGGGCACAGGCCCGGGTTGTGGGCTCCATCCCCAGTGTGGGGCGTGCAGGAGGCAGCTGATCAATGATTTTTTCCGCTCATCATTGATGTTTCTCTCTATCCCTCTCCCTTACTCCCTGAAATCAATAAAAATATATTAAAAAAAGAAAAGTATTCACATTTAAAAATGTAAAAGTGTAACACCCAAATAACACATCTCAGTGCTCAGTTAGGGTGGCTACAGTCAGTTAAGGTGGCCAGTCTGCCATTCCTAAAAAATCTTCCTCAGCCTTTTTCCCCTCCAAAATATTTTTATTGATTTCAGAGAAAGAGGAGAGAGAGAGATAGAAACATCAATGATGAAAGAGGATCATTAATCAGATACCTCCTGCACACCCTCTACTGGGGATCCAGCCCACAACCTGGGCATGTGCCCTGAGGAGGAATTGAACTGGTTAACAGGTTGATGCTTAACCACTGAGCAATACTGGCCAGCTCCCTCAGTGGGTGTAGCGAAGCTCTTCTCAATATTTAAGACTCAAGCTCTTTTCTGAATATTCTCTGAGTACAATTCTTCCTATTACAGTAAGAAACTATCTCTCAAGTTTAGCTCCTAATTTGACTTGAATGATTTCTTGGTATTAGTAAAGGCCTAGTCTAAATGAAATATTCCTTAAAGGCAAATGTGTGTGCTTATTTTTATATTTCTTCCAGAAGCCAGAATTTAATGAACTCCTGGTCTTCTTGGTAGGTTCTCTATAACCATCTATTAACTGACAGGTTACAGGGAGGGAAGGAGAAAAGGAAAATCTGCCTCATGTTTTGGAGGAGGTGTGCAAATCATGTTACTGCTGCCCATCACCTACTCCAGCACCTTGTCAAATTGTTCCAAAGACACTAGGGGACGCTCTTGCACAATTTTCTTGGCTAAAGCCTTGAAGACTTTATCAAGAGTTAAAAAAATCCTTGGGTTATTTTTAGAATTTATTGTTTTTAATTTCTTCTCAGAGGTCCATTTTTTTTTTCCTGGATCAAATGACTTTTATGACTTACCTTCTTAAATTTTATGAATTAAAAAAATTAAAGCTTGTTGTTAACGTTTTTATGACTACTATTCCCCTAAGTTTGGTATTCAAAGTTCTTTTAAGCACCTTCAAAAGTCAAGCAATGAAAATAGTTTTTAAAAGTATGATCTTTTTGTATATTTTCCACGGCCAGGTAAATAGGCAAACATGAACACCTTAAAAATAGCTGCAGTAATCCTATCTAATAAAAGAGTAATATGCAAATTGATAGTACCTTCGCTACACCCACAAGCCATGCCCACTAGCCATACCCACTAGCCCATCAGGAGCAATATGCAAATTAATACCCAACCAAGATGGCTGCTGGCCAAAAGCTTTTTCCGGCTTTTGGGCAGGCCAGGGCTGGGGCAGAGCCAGCCAGCGATCAGTGCGATCACAGGGCAATCGCTGGGTGGGATCCCCTGGCTGAGGTCCCCTGCCCAAGGACAGAAAGCCTCAGCCAGAGGCTTTTCAGCCTTGGGCAGGCTGGGGATGGGGCAGAGCCAGCCAGCGATTGGCCCGATCGCAGGGTGATAGCTGGCTGGGGTCCCCTGGCCGAGGTCCCCTGCCCAAGGATGAAAGCCTCCGCCAGAAGCTTTCGGCCTTGGGCCGGCTGGGGGTGAGCCGTCAGTAGGACATTCCCTGAGGGCTCCCAGTATGTGAGAGGGGGCAGGCTGGGCTGAGGGACTACCCACCCCAGTGCACAAATTTCGTGCACTGGGCCCCTAGTAGTAAAATAAAAGCCAAAGTAATAGTATGAAAAAGCTTCGTTTGAATGTTTTTCCTGGTATATGTACCAGTTTGCGGGCATGTGGGCCTATGTTCATAGCAACCAACAAAGAGTAGGAGGGGTGAATGACCTCCTCCAAGACCATGTCCCTCTGAAGAGATTTGGAATCACTACTATAAACCTTAGCAAAAGGTAGCTAAGTTCTCACCTGAATTTTGATCCTAATGGCTTTGCCAATATCCTAAGTGAAAACAATCAAACGAATGCCCCAGATGTTATTTGTAGAAAAGAGCAACAACTAGAATCATTGAACCAAATATCAAGAATAGAAAGAACTCCAAAGGCTCAACTGTATTACGGATTTGAGGCTAGAAATCTTACAGCTCTCAACTTGAACAAGGCCAACATGGGGCTGACCACCACACTTGGTATAAGCTGGGTTCGTAAAGCCATTCTTTCCTGGCACTGGGAGCACCCTCAGCCATGCAGGGCGGCACTGAAGGAAGACCCAGGGCCTGCCATGTGGGCGACATTACTGTGTCGTGGGGAGAGAGCAATCCTCACCTCATGGTAACCATTGTAGTCCATGTTGCCTGGGAGTGGGAACCCTGGGGCCAGAGTCAGCTCTCCTTCAAGCATTTCTGGTTTAATGAATTCCTCCAGATATGTCCTGCAGAGTCTCCTGTCCCACTCATCGGTGATATGGCCTCCATACATGATCTCTCCGAAGAGGTAACGCAAGTCATCATAGGGGACCTGAGAGACAAGGTACAGAGACAATGATCTCCGCACAGGCATGGGGCCGGCCTCTGGTGGGCAGAGCAGGAGCCACAAGGCAAGATGTGCCTTGAGATGAGGAGCAGTGTTTTATTCATCTGCGTACGTACCCCAGTGCCCAGCAGAGTCAGGGATGTGTGGGTGTTCATTAAATGCTTGAAAAATTACACTGACAGGAGAGCAGACATAAGGTGCCAACCCTTCATGTATGTATGTGTGTGTGTATGTATGTATATATATATATATACATACACACATGTGTATATATATACACATACACATACATACATACATACATATATATATATATACATACACACATACCTTCCCTCTTTCACAGTCATTCAAGAGGCAATGTCATATGGAAGAAAATAAGGACTAGGGTACTTTTCTAATTTCTTGCCATTAATTAGCATATTAATTAATTGTCTCCTTTGAAAGGGCAAAGTGAATGAACTGTAGCAGGCAAATTCACTGCTGCTGAAGTTAAGGAAGAAGCCTGTCCCCAGCCCTTTCTGGGGAAAGCCTTGTCCAAGTGCAACAACTGAAGGTGGAGTTGTGGGGTGTGCTCCCTGTTCTGGAGCGGAAGGCAGAGGATGGCTCAGGGCATCTGGGCCCGGTTCCTTTCCACCAGGAAGGAGGTGGCCTTGTTGATGCTCAGTTTGGTCTCTGAACCAGAAGAGCCTCGCTGGTGTGAACATTTTCTTAAATGGGAGAGCATGGGTTGTTGGTGTACGTTTTCTTTGAAATAGGAATATCAGACAGAGAGTGAAGGAGACAAGGTGTAACAAAAATCTGGCTTCTTCTCCAGCTTTGGTGAGACGGAGAATTCTCGTCTCTGGCTAATGAATTTTGGAATTTGTATCCGGTGAGTGTGGGGCCTCTTCTTGCTAACCTACAGCCCCCTGCAAAGCTGTGAGCACAGGGGTTGTCCGGGTTCTGGGACTGACTCATACCAGGCCTGAGCCCAGGTTTGGTTTCTCAGCCTCATGTTGGTCCTAGGGGTGGTCCCATGGTTAAGCTCGCACTCCCTCCCTCCTCCCGGGCGCGAGGATGCCCTCCCTGGAGCTGCTGGAACCTGTACCTTGGCGTTGGCCTCCAGGAAGTTGTAGAGGACATGCACAGAGATGGTGAGGTCCCCAGTGTTGAAGGGGTAGGAGCGATTCCATCCCTGCGGCCCGAACTTTCGTCTTTCTGCCACCACCGCGTGGAAGTAACAGAGAGCAAAGAGGATGCTTTTGAACTCCATGTCCCTGGAGCATGTCTCCAGGGTGTCCTGAAAGAAAAGGGGTGCTTCCCTGTTAGCCCCCAGGTGTTGCTCTGCAGGGCAGGGTGTGGGCCCGCATGCCCGGCCTTGCTCTGGATAAAACTCCCGCATGTCCTGGTTAGGGTCTGAGCCCCATACAGTCGGGACTACAGATTGCATTGTGGCTAGGCCTGGGCTCAGGGTTTGAGGGGACCCTGATGAGGGCTGGGCTTTCGTTTAGAATCTGAGTTGAGGTTTACATGCAGGTTATAGGCGGGTTTGGTTTACGGTGCAAGTTTGTGCATATGGACGGACGTGTTAAGTTCTCAAGCATCGCTCATGGAAAGTAAGGTAGTGGCCATGAGAGAGTGCTCCGTCTGTCATATTCACGTCACTCTGTGCTGGGGTGTAGGTGTGGGTGAAGGTGCCCACAGCATCATCTCTTATTTCTTCCCTTTCTGCCATATTTTTCTTACCATTCACAGAGCCTCTGTCAGTGTGACTTGCTGCCTATGTGGCTGAGGGACCCCGGCTCACTAGTGGGGGAGTTGCTGCGTGGCGGGAGGGTGGGAATCACAGCCCCCAACCTCACCCCCCACACGCCCTGAGCAGGGGCTATGGGCCACAGGCTGCAGCAACAAGAGTGCCCAGGGGTCCTGGCTGCAGAGCCTACAGCATGCGGAAAGGATGTGGCTCCTGAGAGAGGAGGAAGAGGAAGACAGACAGAAGGACAGAGACTCGGGAGATAGTCCAGACGGGGAGGCAGTGGGACTGAGCAGTAGACTTTGCAAGGGCTACTTCTTATCTAGAGTGAGCCACCCATGGGTTCGGCCTTGACTTTTAATGAACACTCCACAACACGAGTCTTAGAATCCCCAGTAAGGCAAACTCCAATGCCGTAGTAGCCTGCGTTTGAGACTTTGCCTAGATATTCTTAATCCCGTTGAAACAGTGTTCTCAAAGTTGTGCAATAGAATCCCTGGAGAGCTTGTTAGAACACAGATTCCTGGGCCCCACCCAGGGTTTCTGATGCAGTAGGCCTAGGCCGGGGCCTGAGAATTTGCATTTATAACACTTTAGGAGCCTAACACATGATTACAGTCCAAGTCTAGATCTCACTGACTGACACAGGGTTATTTGAAGCCTTGATACTCAAGATGCATGCAGAGGTCAACTGTTCGCATCCGAACCTGTCAACCATGCTTAGCAACAAGAGAGTGACCCGTATATCCCTCAGTTAGGTTTACAGCAACCTGCCCTTTTCTGTCTTGGAATATTTAGCGAACATGTGCACTTGCAAAAGTTCCCACACACCTCTTACCAAAGAAAGACCCCAAGCTTGGTCTGCCCAGGTGTACCTGGGCATTGAGAGCTAGATATTACTGTGTAGGCACAGGTCGAGGTCAATCTCAGAGGGAGCACATTTTGCCCACATTGGGCATTGCTCCATAGCCCAGCCGGTCCCCAACCCCACCCCAGCTGCATGCTCTTCTCCCACCCGTTGAACTGGCTCTTTGTGAGGTAGGTGCTCGTCTCCCCTCCCCCCCCAGGGCCCTACCTGAGTGAAGTTGTCCAGGGCCTTGTGCAGGTTGGCATGCATGCCAGTGGGAGGCTCACTGGTGATTTTGATGGAGTTCTCCAGGATGCCCTGGGGGATGAGGTGGCCCTCGGGGGCAGGTGCAGGCTCTGCACTGATGAAGACTCTGAACTCGGGGTGGCTGCTTGCACTGAGCTCCTCCAGCTTCTTCTCTAGCGTGCTGAGCCACTTGGCAACCAGGTGGATGTTCTGGTGGGAAGGATGGACCACCCCAAAACATAGGCATTTGCTTAGTTCTGTTAGCAGTAAACAGTTATAGGAAGGCAGCTAGAGGAGGGACCTGATCTTAGTTTCAAATACATCACCTGCAGTATGAGGTTTGGCATTCCCAGTTTTGGGGACCTCCTGGCATCCTGCAATCGAACCCTTGCCCTTGATATCCTGTCTCTCTAGCACAGTGTTCTCAAACTGGACTCAGCATCAGAAATCCCTGTAGGGATTGTTGAAACAAAGATCCTTGGACACTTCTCCTCCCAGCTTGCCCCTTTCCCCTGAGTTTCCAGTTCAGTAGCATAGTGTGGGGCCTAGGTATTTGCATCTCTAACAAGTTTCCATGTGATGCTGATGCTGCTGGTCGGGGCCATCCTTCAAGAGTCTAACACATGAGTAAGTTACAAGTCCCGATCCCTGCTCTCTCACTCCTGGATCACTGAACTCCTGATGCCTTAAAGCAGAGGTGGGAAGTGTCTGCCCCTGGGCTATAGAAGGCTCACAAAAGCACTTGGTCTGGCCCTGCCAAGGCATTAGGGGTGAGTTAATTAAATGTCTGACCAAATATAACAGCCTCGCTGAAACCGGTTTGGCTCAGTGGATAGAGTGTTGGCCTGTAAACTGGAAGGTCCCGGGTTCGATTCCAGTCAAGAGCATGTACCTTGGTTGTGGGCGCATCCCCAGCGGGGTGTATGTAGAGGCAGCTGATTAATGTTTATCTCTCATCGATGTTTCTGACTATCTCTCTCCTTCCTCTCTGTAAAAAATCAATAAAATATATTAAAACAAAACAAAACAAATATAGCAGCCTAATTCTTAAGGTGATAATTCTGCATGGCCTGAGAATGATGTTATAGATATCCACAGGGCCCTTGGAAAAATGGTTCCCAACCCCTGCTCTAAAGTGAGGCCTATGGACCGGCAAAGTGGGCATTACTGAGTGGGCTAGTTAGACATGCAGGCACTGAGGCTCCACCCAGACTCACTGCATTCATTAGTACATTTGAACAAGATCCTCCAGCAATCTGTAGGTCTGACAAAATGTGAGAAGCAATGATTTAAACTCCTCCTAGCTAGCTTTCCTGACTGCTTCTCTCTCTCTCCAAACCGCTCTGCTAATTGTTGCCAAACCCACTTTCCTACCTGTCAGTGCTGCTCACAGGGCTCCCTACTCCCAGCCGGAGCTCTGCTGCTATGTCTTTGTGCACCTCGCCTCTTCCCACTGTGATTCCTGTCTGTCTCCTCTAAACCTACATTTATTTCTTAGTCCTACTTGCAGAATGCAGCACCTTCCACTTTGTAAAAACAGCGACTTTGCTTCATCGCAGTAAGTTTCACTACGATGGCTACTCCAAGCTCCTCGCAGATACTGGGAAGCCGCTCACACAGCTCAGGGGACAGGAGACACTGAGCTCAGTACTTGGGCCACAGCAATCTGGTCTCTTGTTGCCTCTTTCAAAAAAATGAACTAACAATAATATTTATTTCACGTATTTCCCAGAGTTGCTGCAGATAACCAAAGGCAACAGATTAGAAAGGTTGGTGACCTGAAAATATGTTCAATTAAAATTTCATTTATGACCTCTCTCTTGGAGAGGAAATGTTAGCAGCTGCCCAGAGAGCAAGGGTTCGGTCAGCCAGGAAGAGCCAGCGACCAGGGAGTGTTCCTTCTTCGGGAGCTCTGATTGCTGAGTTTAAGTTTAGCTCCCAGAAAGCACCTGGGCACAAGATGTGGGGTCTGGGCAGCCGGTGGGTTCTGGGGAGGAAACTCCCTGCTCGTTGGCTGAGGGCTGGGTTCCCAGGGCCCCAGGGCCCGAGATGGTGTCTTTGGCAGATAAGCTGGGAGATCACCCTTTCCCAGCACCAGGCGGCCCACGTGGGAGGGAATAGCTGCTGGCATCGTTCCCCTGGGAAGCCCACTGTTTCTAGAGAAAGAGCCCCAGGGAATGGCTGGCCCCGCAGTTGCTGGGCTCTGGATAAGTAACAGGACCCTTGAGGATGAAAACCAGCAGCAGGGTGCAGGGGAGTGAACGGTGAGGAGACGGGAAGTTCTTGGCAGGCGAAGCCAAGGCAGGATGGGAGTGCCTGGCCTTTTCATTTATTTTTTTCTTTCATTGATTCCTTCCTTGAGTACTTTTGTGGAGTGTCTGCTATGTTTGCAGTAATGTGTTGGGAGCTAAAAGGGAAATAAGAAACATCTTTCCCTCTAGAAATGCAGGGAAGGACACACCCATACATGGAGTCACTGCAGCGCAGCAGGGACGCGCTAACAGAGGCGGCTGCAGGTTGTTACAGGAGAAAAGGAGGAGCGTGGCCCCAGCCCCACCGTCCATACAAGTTGCGTAAGAAAGGAGTAAGAGGCCGGGCCCTAAGAAGAGAGCATGGTCTTGTTTCTTGTCAGCGTTTAGTGGAATTACCAGCAGTGGTTCCAGGTTTCCAAACCTTAAGTGAACTCTCAACGAGGAGGCTAACTTCCAGTTACACATGTAATGTTTTGGTCATTTGTGTAACAAAGAACGTAAAACATACAACATGAGGAAAAAAAAAAGATCAAGGAAGTGCCATGGAATGCCCGGGAGCTCAGCAGCCCCAAAAATCCCTGCACAGCCTTCACCCGACGGCATGGACAGGCTTCCTTTGTGAGCAGAGAAATAGCCACCAGACAGTGGTGACACAGGTGGGAACATGGAGAACAGTGTTCAGATGAAGACGAGCACACACGAGAGAGAGGAATTGGAGAGATGATTAGGAAGCGAGTGAAGGGGCCACGGGTGTGGAAAGAAAGGCGGGTGAGCAGAAGAGAGGAAAGATGCCCAGAGACTGTGATGTGAGGTCCAGATAGGTAGGGGTTAAGAAGGTCCCTGATCAGGGGGCACACACCTGCAAAATGACCCAGTGACCTTTCTTCGCAGCGAGATCCAGTGCGGCCTCAGCCACCGCCTCCTGTCCTTGCCCCAAAGACACGTTGTGAAAATTCCGATTGTTGAAGGTGTATCCGAGTTTTTTACCTAAAACGAGTGTGGAAATGACCGAATAAGATGGACCAGTTTTACTGCGACATCAGCTATTAGCCCGATACTATCAAATTTGGAGAAATTACATAATATATTTTAGGTAAAAAGATCATAAAAATGTATAATACCATGAGTAAATCATTAAGCAATTTTTCAAGAAGGTAAAGTACACAAGAGGAAAGGCAGGAAATTTAAAAAAAGAAAAACAATAAAATCTGCACTTAATTTGTTTTTGGTTTAGAGGAATGAAAATTGAATATGCAATATATACTTGTGCTAGAAAATTTAAAGAAAGCTCAATATGAGACATTACTTTTATATACCACAAAATGTGTAGAGCCTCCTTCAGCTGGTGAGGCAGAGCAGGATGAGGACTTTTTGTGGTGAAAAATAGTTATAGATTCAGCTCCGGTAAAGCCAGAGCTTTACCCTTTTAGACTGTAAGTCTTGTTGGCAATGGATTTGATGTCAGCTTTAGAACCAGGGATACAAACAACCTGTTCAGAGAAAATACCAGGATGAAAGGTGCCTGGATTATGAGATAGCCTTGCTGACATTTCCACTTACAAAAGAGCCCATTTCTTTTCCCTATAAGAAAGGGAAGGATATGGGAAAAGAGGGGCTTAAAAAAGATTAGTACAGACCGAAGGGGCTGTTGGGGACAGAGTCCAGCATTGCCGAGGCCAGCCGGGGTCGGTTTGCATTACTCTAAGCTGGAGGCATGACACTCGGCTGAAGAGGAAGAAATGGATCTTGGAGATGATGAGGGGAGGAATTTGAAGGGATTTGTCCTGAACATTCAGCTGAATGTGACTACCCCACACTCGAGCCTCGTAATATGCCAAGGCAACCTTGCAGAGACCTTCCATTTGCAACGTTGAGGCTCTTGAAATACCTTTCTGGACCACCAGCAAGCCCCTCTAGCCAGCTATGTTCTCTTGGGGGTTGACCTTCGTATTGTTTTATGCTATGGCTTCCATGCCCAACCTTCAGTGGCTTTAATGTCTCTCTTCCTTTAAATTTGTTTTATTGGAAAATCTGTACTTTAAAAGGTATTCCCCCTGGTTTTTCCAGTACCCACCTGGCACCATACATATTTATTACAATACTAGAGGCCCAGTAATAAAAGAGTAATATGCAAATTGACCATACCTCAACCCAGCCTGCACCCTCTCCAAACTGGGACATCCCTCTCACAAAACAGGACTGCTGGCTCCAAACTGCTCGCCTGCCTGCCTCCCTGATTGCCCCTAATTGCTTCTGCCTGCCAGCCTGATCATCCCCTAACCACTACCCTGCCAACCTAATTGATGTCTAACTGCTCCCCTGCCAGCCTGTTTGCCTCCAACTTCCCTCCTCTGCCGGCCTGGTCACCCCTAACTGCCCTTCCTTGCAGGCCTGGAACCTCCCACTGCCCTCCCCTGCTGGCCATCTTGTGGTGGCCATCTTGTGTCCACATGGGAGCAGGATCTTTGACCACATGGGGGCAGCCCTCTTTTGTGTTGGAGTGGTGATTATTCTTTTCCTTACATATATTTTATCTGTCATTTTGGTCTAAGTTAGCTTCATCTCAACTACCTTGGACACTAGGCAGGTGCTGTGGCTCCTTTTATTACATAGTAAACAGCTGGCTGCTCATAGAGCTATATCACATGGTTTGGATTCTTACCTGGATCTATGAAAACCTGTCAGGTCTTTATCTCACTTTGCAAATTGTTGTAGTTTTGCTAGTTTCATAGTCTTAATTGGTCATTCATTTATTTTTTATTTTTATTGATTTCAGTGAGGAAGGGAGAGGGAGAGATGGAAACATCAATGTTGAGAGAAAATCATTGATTGGCTGCCTCCTGCATGTCCCCTACTGGGGGTTGAGCCCACAATTCAGGCATATACCCTTGTCTAAAATCAAACCCAGGACCCTTCAGTCCGTCGACCAATGCTCTATCCACTGAGCCAAACCGGCTAGGGATTTTTCATTTAATACATGTATTTACTGAGTGCCTATCACATGGGCTGGAGACTGGGGATATTCTGGTGATGACACTTAGTCCCAAGGAGCTGTCATTCTCCTAGGAAGACACAATTGTCACTAGACAATTACAATGTGACACACAAAAAGCAGGGTGCTTTCAGTGTACATGGGAGGAGCCTAGCACACTGGAAGTCAAGTAAGGCTTCCTGGAAGTGGTGGCATTGACATTGGTGTGTAAAGGATGAGTAGAAGCTAGCCTGATGAAGGGGATGCTGGAGGGGAGACAGAATGTTTGGAATATTAAATGGCTGCTGTATAGAGTATATAAAGAGGAAGGCAGGAAAATGTAGGCAGAACAATGAACCCCCCAAAGATGCCCAGGTCTTAACCCCCAGAATCTGTATATATATTACTTTACATGGCAAAGGAACTCTGCAGGTGTAATTAAATTAAAGACTTGGAACTGGGGAGATAATCCTGGATTATGAGTAGGCCCAATAGAGTCATAATGGTTCTTATGAGGAAAAGAGGAAACCCATTTATCCATTCAACCTCTAGAACTGTTATCTTAAGCCTCTAAGTTTGTGGTGATTTGTTATAGCAGCAATAGGACATTAACGATGTAAAGAGACTGGAGAAGTAGGGAGGAACTGGAAGACTGAGTTTCCTGTAAGTCCCGTAAGGAGTCTGAGCTTCATTCCGAGGGCCACGGGAGCCTGTGAAAGGATGGCACCTGTATTTCAGAATGATGGCTCCAGCTACAATAAAGGCAGTGGGTGGGGGTGGGGGGCAAAATCTCCTCATGAACCTGTTACTATGGATTCTGCATCACAGAGCCCAGAGCAATGGTCTCTGGCGTGGGTTCAGCAAGGGCCCTGATCTCTGGACAGTTAGCAAACACCGGGTATTGCATCATGAGCCCTCAATCTGGGATAAAGAACCCGACAGATGCAAAGCGTGAAAGTGCATGGTGCTGCTCAGCCTTGGCCCCAAGAGGGTGTTTTCTCACCTTGATTTTCCACATCCTTCAGTGGGTCCACCCCTGGAGACAGGATAAAAAATATGGGCGTGGCTGGTCCTGCTTCTTCAAATGAGGTTGCAAAGTCTAATGCTCTTCCCACCACGTATTTGCTTCCCAATGTCTCCTCAACAAAATGCCTTCCAGTAAAAAAAGTACATAAATGTTTATTAGTCACAAAATACTCACATCTGAGAAACAGGTCTATAGAAATGGAAGGATGTGCTGCAGGTCATGGGCTGGGTAGTTACGGAGCTGGGAGCAATGACAAGCACTTCTTAAAAAGTCAGCACTTAACATCTGTGTGGCTAGTTGCCAGCTGGCACATCCAGATCAGGGCTCCTTCTGCATCCCCACCCATCCAGGCCCTCACTGCCTCCTCGTGAAGCCTGGTGTCCGCACATCCCACCGCCCCTCAGAAGACCACCAGAACCGACGCAGTGGAAAGCTTGCAGCCACTAAATCCTCCACACTTCACATCCCTGTGATCCTCCACCATCATTTAAGGCTCTTCCATTCCCTCATGTCCCCATGTTCTAACGTTACCTGCATTTCTTTTCATCTTACCCCACTCCCTGTGCTCCTTTCCAAAGCGTCCCATTTTATACTGAACAAAACCCTGAAGCTGCTACCACTTACTGATCATGTGGTCTAGCTCCTAGCTTTAACTCTTCCTCAAGGACACTATTTTTCCTGTAGCCTTTCAGCAAAGCTCATTCTCCTACATCTGATGTATCTCAGGATTGGGAGGTAAGATCAGGGTACCACCCTCAGAGGACTATTATTTATAAACCATTTACTTTTCTGCTCTGGTTCCATTGCAGCTCATTTCCCCTGAAGTGTCACTACCGTATCTGCATGTCAATGTCATCTATTGCTCCTTTGGGCACCATGCTCATTCACTGAATACTTGGACCCTCGGCTCATGGACTTCCCACCACCTGGATGACATCAACATCCAGTGGACAATCCTCCAGGTTCTTAACAATTTTCATTTCTCCCCACATAGCCATCTGATTGCACAGGCATGCCCTCATCCTTGCTCTTACTTGGGAACTTTTTCTGTGTTTGAAACTATATATGGAAACATCCCTCCCTCTGACCAGAACTTTCTATTCTTGCAATCCTTTTAGCAATTTGCCCCTCCTTCACTTATTTTTTTGTTTTGTTTGTTTGTATTGGTGCAGTAACTTGGCATTCCTAGTGTTTTTTTTAATCATCCCCTTATTCTCTTTACTTCTTTTCTATCCAGTGTAGAGTCCATGGTCTGTAACTCATTTCTTTTAAAACAACTTTCTTGAGGTATAATTGACATACCATAAAATTTACCCATTCTAAGTGTACTATTCAATAATTTTTAATGAAGCCACTAAATTGTACAATCTTCACCATAAACTAGTTTTAGAACAACTTCATACTACGGGTAAGGTTTTATGCCTAGTTAAATAATTTCTATTCCCACCCTCCAATTCCAGGCAAGTATTAACTAATCTGCTTTCTGTCTCTATAATATTGCATGGCCTGTAACTTCCAATCACTCTCTTGCCCAAACCACACTTCCTCTACCTAACTCATTCCAACACACCAACTTGGAATGACTGGGGCTCTGGATCAATGTAACTCTGAACCTACTTTTGGGCTGTTGTATGCAGAATCATGTAATGGTGAGGACTGGTGCCGCTACAGATGTGGGATCTTAACTAGCGGGGCCCTCAATGCTACTTGCCACCTCCCTTTTCCCATAAACTCAGTTGAGGACCTTGCTTACTGCTTCTCAGAGAAAATAGAAGTCATCAGAGAAAATCTTTCTCAATTTTCAACCATCTTTCTATCAGCATAACAACAGCCACACCCATCTCTCTCCATCTTTCTGATAAGAGGGATGTTCTGCTAAGGATGGCCCTCCCATCTGTGCTCTGGACCCATCTCCTGCCACCATAGATGTGACCAGCATTCTTCTCAGTGCTGATATTCATAGGTACCTCTTTCCAAACTGTCCACCTAGACATTAGGAAAAGATCTCGCAAATGCAGGCCTAGTGGGATTTTGGATGTTGGTACGAAGACTTCTATTACTATACACACATGGCTTTTGTGCTCAGCCCTGCTAGTCTGGCCACACTGAGATCATGCCTGTCCTCAGCCTCCCCTTGACCCCTTCCCTACCACATGGCATAGGTCATCCGGTCCGGCCGAATGACCCTCATTATGCAGAGGCGCTGCAGGGCCATCTTGTTCTTCCACTCCTGCGGGAACTTCTCTTTCTCAGGACATTCCAATTCCACAAACTTCTTCCAGCTCTTGGCAGATCCCTCAATGTCCCGGTCCAGATTACAAAATTCCTCCATGGCTGAAAGAGCCTAGGGAAGTTCAGAGAATTGTGCTCTGAAATGCAGTTTCTCACAGTGGAAACTTGCATTGAGTTGTAGGTTAAGCAGCGAGGTGGTATTACATTTATACTCTCATTTATGTCTCATTTATTTTCTCTCCCAGAGCCTGGGATCTCCCTCCAGGTAAACTCAAGAAAGAAGAAGGATTTTGATTAACTCGCCTTTAGCAAACTGCCCCAATAATATGCAAGGTTTAGCAAAGAGGGTGTTTGAAATATTATCAGAGCAGAGACTGAGCAGCACCTGCCTGCAGGGTTTTGCATGGAAAAGGGACAAGAAGAATGCCATATTTTTTGGTCAAGGAGCTGGGACACATTAAGTTTCTGACTCCTCCCTTTCATTCCCATATTCACTCTGCCAGCAACTCCTTGCTAAGGATTGACTTTGTATTAATGCCAACTCTAAAACGTCCATGAACCACCAGCTTCCGTAAAGATTGTGTCAAATGCATAACTTGCTAATCAGATCTCTCCATTTGGTGCTTTCCTCCAATCAATTAAGTTCACCAGGGAGCCTACTGCGCTCCCACTAAGTCCAAACATGACTCATTCCCAACTGAATTCCTTGGTCACAAAGCCACATCAGGTCCTGTTCTCTCCAGGAAATTCTACTCCTTTCTTGTGCTGGTTCCACAAAATGTCAAAGTCCAGTTCCAAGTCAACAACCTCCCTCAGACATGTCCTCGCTAACCTAGAACACATAGCCGCCTTTTTTTTGTGTGTGTGTGGAGCACAGAATTGATGTCTTTTTTTAAAAAAATATTTTTATTTTTAAATTTAAAAAATCTTTATTGTTGGAGTATTACATATGTCTCATTTCCCCCTTTGTTGACCTCTTCTAGCCTGCCCTCACTCCCCACCCCAGGCCCTCATCATCTTATTGTCTATGTCCATGGGTTATGCATATATTCATACAAGTTCTTTGGTTGATCTCTTCCCTCCCACCCACCCACCTCCACCTTCCCTCTGAGATTCAACAGTCTGTTCCATGCTTCTATGTCTCTGGATCTGTTTGGTTAAACAGTTTATTTTGTTCATTAGATTTCACATATGTGTAAGATCACGCAATACTTGTCTTTTGCACAGAGTTGATATGTTTAATAGAGAGATTGACTCAATTTTTAGATATTTGACTGCTGATAGCGTTAAGCTTCATGCCTCTCTCTCCTCTGCTGTTCCACGTCTGGGCAAGTGGATAAGTAAGCTTAGGCACTCCCTCTCTGGTGCTGGAGGGAAGTTGTACCACGTGAGCCCTGCCCATCCTCAGGAACCCTCACCCTGGCTTCACCTCATAACTTTCATAAAACTCCATGGTAGTCTCCTTTCCTGGCTCTCTCAAACCATTTAAAAAAATATATATTTTATTGATTTTTTGCAGAGAGGAAGGGAGAGGAATAGAAAGTCAGAAACATCGATGAGAGAGAAACATGAATCAGCTGCCTCTTGCACACCCCCTACTGGGGATGTGCCCGCAACCAAGGTACATGCCCTTGACCAGAATCCAACCTGGGACCCTTCAGTCCACAGGCCGACGCTCTATCCACTGAGCCATACTGGTTTCGGCTCTCTCAAATCATTTACAGACGGCTCCCTGCTCTCTCTCACACACATTCCTAACAAGGTTCCATACCTTGTTAGGAATGTGTGTGGCAGCGTCTGTTGACATTGGAACTGCTCCTGAGGGGTGTTACACTGTTTCCCCAGAGTGCCCACATGTACATCACTCATTCAGACACAGTTACTTTCCACTATTACTCAGCTCCACTTGTGTTTGGTCTCTCCAATGATGTCAGATAGTAGATTTTGTCCTAAGTACCTACCACAGTGCCATGAGCTTTAAGGAACCTACACATTCTTGTCATTTGAACGCATTCATTCATTCAATATTTACTGGTATTGAATGCCTATCACATGCCAGGCACTTGGGAACACAAAACTGAACATAAAAAAAAAACTTGCCTTCCAAAGAAGCTGATAATCCTGAACTCAAGAGAAAGAGGAGATGAAGGAGGCCTTAGGAAGTTTGTAAAATTGTGTTGGGCAGAAATAGAGAAGAAAAGGGCCTTCCGTGGGACAGGATCCACAGGAGCCAGCATGTGGAGGGAGGAGTGTGGGGCAGGACAGGGAGGAATGCCGATGCAGTAGGAGAGTGTTACAGTGACAAGGGGAAAGCCAAGCTGGAGAAGGACATAGGACTGGCCCTGGGCTTGCCCAGGCTCTTCTCCTGAGTGGCCGAGCACCTGTCCTGTCTCTCTGTGCCTTCCCCACGGGCTCTGTGGCTTCTCAACGTCACCCTGGGTGCTCAGAGCAGGGAACACTCCTGAAGGAGGGGCCAGGAGGTGGGAGTTCTGGTCCCAGGGACAGCTCTCCTGAGCCTCTTTTGACCTTTGTGGGCTTAGATTTTCTCATTTGGAAAATGAGGGCAAGTAATTGTTCACATAGCTCACACGCTAGTGTGGATACAAGTGCTATGAGAACTCTACAGCCCTTCCTGTGCTTTCTCGGGGCTTCTGCAGTTACTGAATTGTGATTTCGGGTTTACTCATTGTTCCTCTCGCAAGACTGTGAGTTCCCTGTGGGCAAGAACTTTTAGTCATCTGTGTATGCCTCTGGCCTAGCAGCTGTCGGGAGTTTAGAAAGGGCTCCATTAGTCAAGCTTGACATCTGGGCGGCCAGCAGGAAGGCTCTTAACAGGCCGAGGAAAGCTGCAGCCGCTGTAATGATCTCTCTGTGTGAAGGGAAGTCATGTTCATCTGCTTCAGGCAGCACTCCAGCGCCTCTGCCCAGCTTGCATCATCATTAACCCTCTGCAGCCCCATTACCGCCTCTGGCGTCACCAAACACTGTCATGGGGGCTCCCGCTGCCAGGACTGGGGCTGAAACATGCTTGGATTGAACACAATTGCAACATTTAATCTCCCAAATGAGGGAAAGGCATTTCTAATAAGTTAAATGGAAATGACTAATTAACCTAATTACCTTGGACTGCGTACAAAATACAGCTGTGGTACACTGGCATCCAGAGCGGTGGTGAGGGGCCTTTTGAAAGGCTCACACAGGCGTGCATTACAGATGAGATTTTCTAATGAAGAGCAGAACAGTCCCAGTACCTTCAAGTTCCGCATTTGATTAAACCTCAGAAATTCTAACAAAGCGTACTAATAGAAGAAATATGTTATCACAAAGATGTCATTCATTACCTGCCTATTAGTGCTGCTGGGGAAACAAAGCAATCCATCTTCCTCGGCAGACAGAATGTTTAAAGAATTTTGTTTCATTGTGTCCCATTCGATTATACGTAGTTTGTTTCTTTAGGGTAAAATCCAACTGAACACTCCAAAAGAGTATTGATCAGAGGCCGCAGTGATGGGCACTCACACCGCGTTGTTTTCACCAGCTCGCACCCCGCACTGCGCTTGAGTTTGGGGCCGCCTCACTGCTCCTCTAACAGAACTCGGAGACAGGAGAGATAAAGCCTCACTCATCTGCAAAGCTTTTGAGCAGCCAGATGAGCTCAGCCCACAAAACAAAACAAAAACTGCAGAGCGAAGAAAAGCAAACCAGACAATCCATTTTTGTGAAAAGAGGAGCGGAACTAAATTGCACAGTAGCTTTAGAGTTGTCAATAGTGCTTTTGAGCCATTTATTCTTTGTAACTTCTGCCGCCAAAGGCTTTGTGGGTAACAGAGGGAAAGACAACTGGATTTGGCCCAATTTGACACCTCAAGCTGCTCAGAGTTTTTCCTTCCATGGACAAATGCTATAAGGTACAACCCACATCAAACACAACATGTACACACACCTTAGAGCTGGGTACTTAACAATCGTGTCTGTGATGGGGTGAGTCCTGTCCACCAAAACGACAGGTTGAAAAACTAACCTCCCGGATTTGCAAAAGTGAGCTTATTTTAAAATAGGGTCTTTGCAGGTATAATCCAGTTGGGATAAGGTCAGTAGGATGGGCATATGACATGCTCTTTTAAGAGAAGCGATGGAGACACACAGAGGGAGGATGGCGATGCAGAGACAGCAAGGATGGGGGCAGAGATTGAAGTGATCTTGCAACAAACCAAGGAACGCTGGGGCTGTCAGAAGCTGGAAGAGGGAGGAGGCATCCTCCCCTTTTGGCCTTTAGGAGGGACCATGGCTTGCTGAAACTTGATTCAGACTTCTAGCCTCCAGAACGGTGAGGTAATAAATTTCTGCCGTTTTTGAGCCACCTAGCCTGTGGTACTTTACTATGGCAATTCTTGGAAACAAACGTGGTAGCCATAACCATACCATAATCATAACCAGCTTCTATTTACTGAATATCTATGTGTGACATGACCCTGTGAGGTAGCTGTTATAATGACCATTTTGAAGATAAAGAAAGTCTCAGGGGGATAAGGAACATGTCCGAGGCTGCACACACTCAAACTTGAATCCGGAATGTCTGACTCTGGCCTTTATTAGCTCGTCCATCCCCATCACTCCGCCCATTCTGCAAATACTCTCATTCAGAACTGCTTTCCATAATGTGTTTTCCATAGGACATCAGACTATGCCATTATCCTCAAGCTCTGTGGCAGCACTATCCAACAAGGTAGCCCCTGGCCAGTGTGACTGAAGAAATGAAATATTTGATTTTAACATCAAACGCTATTATTTTCACATCAAGTACAATTTAGTTCAGAAATTGGAACTTGCTTTAGTAAATGGAAAACTTTTAAGTATGTTTGGAAAAACTTGGGTATATGGATTAACTGTTTTATCTTTAGAATTTTCTGAAATATAAATTCAAATAAAATATTTCTGATGAAAATTTAGCATCTAATTTTTTGCTACAACGGCAAAAAATACAAACCAGAATTCAGATTCACTACAAAAATTTAAAATAAAATGATATTTTGCCTTATTGGTTTAATGAAAATATATTATTAAAATTAATGTCATTGATTTCTTATCACATTTTTTTTTGTTTTACTTTTTTAAAATCCTCACCTGAGGATATGTTTTTCATTGATTCTAGGAAGAGCAGAAAGGAGAGAGAGTGAGAGTGTGTGAGTGTGAGAAAGAGAAACATTGATGAGAGAGAAACATTGATCAGTTGCTTCCTGTACATGCCCAGACCAGGGATCAAACCCACAACCCACGTATGTGCCCTGACTGGGAATAGAACCCGTGACTCTTTTGTGTACAAGACACTCTAACCAACTGAGCCACACTGCCCAGGGCTATTTCTTATTACATTTTTACTATATGGCTACTAGAACATTTTAAATTACATACGTGACATACATTATATTTCTTTTGGACAATGGTACTCAAGAGTGTCTGTGCACTCATATCTTATGTAGCCTAGAAGAGCTGATGATTTCCACACACGTGATCTGCATTTATTGTAATTTTTCTAAGGCATTTTGTAAGTTTGTGATTTTATTGCTGTTGTGAATGGCGTATCCCCTTGGTTCTTTCCCAATACCTTATTTTCCATCTCATTTGCCAGATTGGGTCCAGAATGACAAATAAATTATTATAAAAACCTAATCATGCCTTTATTATTTAGATCAGAGATCAGCAAAATGCAGCTTGCAGGACCAATCTGGCTCACCACCTGTGTTTGTAAATAAAGTTTTATTCATATTCACCTATCTGTACCCTGGCTCATACCATAAAAGGCTGCAGGTTTGATTCCCACTCTGGCACATTTGGGAGGCAACCAATTGAGGGTTCTCTTTCCCTTTCTCTCTCTCATCAGTAAAGCACTTCCCCAGGGGAGGATTGAAGCAAAACAAAACAAAAAAACAACTCAGCCATTTCTACTTGCTTATGTGTGGTGTATGACTGGCAGAGTTGAATAGTTGTGACAGAGTCTGACCCTCAAAGTAGAAATATTTACTATGGAGCCCCATACAGAAAATGTTTGATGACCTCTGATTTAGATACAGCCCTAAAAAAATAATTTAAGAGATAACAACAGATTCCGAAAAAGGAGTTAGAGAAATATTTTGGGCAATGGCAGCATGGGTGGAATTAGCCTTGGATTTCTGAAGATGAATCCTTCGAAGGGGACAGCAGGCATATAAATGACTCAGTGTAAGGCTTAGTTATAAAGTAAATCAGACTGGGATGGGTCTCGAGGGAGCGATGCTGAGGGAACAAGCTCGTCTGAAAAGATTACATACTGGTATATTTTCATTTCTATAACATTCTTGAGATGACAGCCTTATCAAATGGAGAACAGATTAGTGGTGGCCAGGCATTAGGAACCGGGGGAGGAAGGTGGTTGTTGTGATTATGAAGGGGGACATGAGGGATCCCTGCAGTGATGACATTTCCTCTGTCTTGGCTGTGGTGGTTACATGAGTCTTCATAGACATACACATGCTCACACACAATGAGTGCATGAAACACTGGTGAATCAAACACTGGTGGGTGTGATACTGTGCTACAGGAATGCAAGTTGTCACCACTGGGGGAACTGGGTACCAGGAATATCTCTACTCTTTCTTGTAACTGCATGTGAATCTATATTTGCTAAAAAATTTAGTAAAATATACAAAGAGAAAGGGAGCTAATCATATTATTTCAGACTTTGTGCTATGAAAGGTAAAAAATGCAACAAACATGGAAGGGCATACACGGGGTGTGTTTTGTGCATATGCCAGCCCTCACACAGCACCAGTGCCCGCCGTGGGCACTCACTCAGGTGGGACTGGGCATCTGCCCTGGTGGAACGAGGATGTTCACTCAGCCAACATTTCTGCTTGGCATTACAGCATGGCTCCCATGGAAAGGAACTTATAGTTTGTGCTCTTTTCAATGTTCTTAGAATCCCAACCGAGCCAAGCTGAATAACATGGAAAGAAACTGGGCTTTGCCATCAGACAGGCTGGAATTTGAGTCCTAGATTTACTACTTATACAATGTGGAACCTCACTTTCCTCAGCCGTGAAAAGCGAACAAATAATCCAGATGGCCCAGGTGACCATGAGAATAAGATAAGGTGATGCATTTCTAAGGCACTCGATAATTGTGAGTTACTCAGCCCTGATGACCCCAGGCTGGCTGCATCCCTTGCCTCGAGGCTGAGTTGGTTAGGCTTAGGTTAGGGCGAAGATGCCTGAATAGAGCCTGGCATCTGTCTGTTTCATGGAGGTGCTGTCCCAGCCTCTCAGCACCCCCACACCAGCCCTAAGGCCTCACAGAGGAGCACATACCCAGCTTGACCTGCTGACAGGTGAAGGGAGCTCAGCTGAGTCAGAGAAGCTCCCAGGATCTTCCTGTTCCCTCGCATGGGGAGGCTGAGTCCTCACAGCAGCAGGCACTCTGCAAAGCCATTCCCGCAGCCAGGAAGGGGGAGCTCTGCTGTGGGGGGCTATGTTCAAACAGCTCCTTGATGAACCCCAAAAGAGAGCCCTGGGGACAAGGGTCAGAGACAAACTCCAGAAGGCGACAACATGCTTTTTTCCGGGGCTGGTACTGACCTTGATGCCTCCCCAGGCCCGATGGGAGAGGAACTCCACTGGGCTGGTGACACCAGCCTGCACGGGGGATCGCAGCAGGAAGTCCAGCTCCGCTGCCCCGACCGCCTGGTTCAGGAGGAGGATCTGCATGTGGACAAGGACACCGCATGTCTTAGCTGGTGATGGGCACAGTGTTCTGAGGGCCTCAGGGTCATCCCTCCATGTAACTGCTGCTACTTTTAGCACTGGCACTTGCCCATCAGTTTTGATTGTTAGAAGAAGGTGGTGTGGAAGAAGGTGTATATCTATACAAATCACTCCTGCGTACATCTGCTTCCACCCTAAAATCGGCAGGACTTAAATGCACTCAAGGACGAATGACTATAAACTTGGAAAACAAGAGTTTCATGTATCAGTCATAAATGCCATGGGATGCATTCCTGCCATCTATTGAGATACATCCAAATGATGTGATTTGAGGACCATGTCAAAGTAACATATGAGTGTATGTGAAGTCGAAGTGCATATATGAATCAACAATGCTAAAGGGCTTCCTGAGAAGGGGCGTGGCCAGGGAGCAGGGCTGGGATATTGATTTTATGAAACCTTCTGTAAGTGTTTTGAACTGGGTGTTGGAGAAGCTGAGAGATAGAAATACTCAGATAGGGAGGGAAGGCTTTCAGGGTGGAAGCAATGAGAGTAAAGAGCTTGGAGGGAATTGGGGAGGTGTGCAGGGCGTTCCCCTCATCTGAGCTGAGAGGTGCTTGGGAAATTGTTCTCCCCTCTTCAAGGAGTGTTCTCTGCTGACAAGTTACAGGTAGAAATGTTCACTAAGAAAAAATAATTCAGTCAATTTGAGAAAACATCTCTAAGGCAATAGGCTAGCAATAATAGATGAGACAGAGAGGCTTTTGCAAAGTGAGGTTGAAATATTTGCGAGGAGAGAAGAGTGAAAGATGGGGAATAATTGGTGGGAGGGAAGTCAGTCCATTCTGGGTCTCAGAGTTGCTTTTGTGATGGCCAGTCTGTCCTCTCTATGCAGTGAGGAGTACCAAGGAACAAGCCATACGAACTCCCCAATGAGTTCAGTCCTTGAAACACACAGTCAGCATAGAAGTGACCCTAGAAGATCTGGCTTTTAGAACTGGAAGAGGCCTTAAGATCATTGTATTGGAGATCCTAGTTCATATGTGGAAAAAATTCCCAATGCTAAATGATTACAAGGAAATACGTTTTCATTTTTTTTTTTATGTTAAGAAGAAATAAAAGACAAAGATTTCTTATTAACATCGGCAGTCCCTCATACTCCCAAACCCTAGAGAACCACTGTTCTAAAGGATACTCTTAAGGTCAAGGCTGCTATAACTATTGAAAGACATTTGGAGGAGGAACCAAGATGGCAGCATAGGTAAACACCTATACCGCTGCCTTGCACAACAATTTCAAAACTACAACTAAAAGACAAAACGGACATCATCCAGAACCACCGGAAAGCTGGCTGAGTGGAAATTCTACAACTAGAAGGAAAGAGAAAAATGACACTGAGACTCAGAGGAGGTGCGGAGGGCAGAGGTGCGGAGACGCAGAGATGCACGTGTGGGAAGAGCAGGCAGCTGAATACACAGCTGGCTTTCTGGAATGGGGTGGGAGACAAAGGCTCCGCACAGTGCTGAACTCCAGTTCTGGGTGAGATTTGGGGAACCCAGACTCATATGGGGTGAAACTGGACTGTCCGGAGGAAGCCCACTGAGACTCAGGAGCTGCAGAGGTGCGTGAGCTCGAGGAGGGGCATGCAGCTGAGTTCATGGCTGGCTCTCTCGTTTGGGAGGAAAACAAAACTTCCAGACTGCACTGTACTCCAGTTTGGGTGAGACCGGGTATCCAGACCCATTTGGGGAGAAACTGGACTGTCTGGCAGCGAACAAAACTCGAGGGCAGCTTTCTCTCAGAGGTACATGCAGCCATTGCCGCAGGACATGGAGACCCAGGCACCACTTACGGCGGGGCTGACGGGAAACCAGAGCTGACTGCTCATCCCTGAGATGCTACTCCATCCAAGCTGAGCACAGAAGTTCTCCTAGCGTAGACACAGGTGATCCTCACAGCCAATTGGCCTAGAGGTCAACCCCTTTCAGTTATATCAACAACAATCTAGGCTTAATGACAACAAGACTGTGTAGCCCATAAAGGGGTGCACCAAGAGTATCCACCTCAGGTAACTGGGAGGTTGAGCCACTGTATCCTTGAGGACACCTACCACACAAAGCTACGTGACCAACTCAGGGAAGCAGTGAAAATGCAGAAGACAAGCAAACAGATCACAAATGAAAGAAATGGGGGGAAACAAATGACTGGACATAGAGTTCAAAACCATGGATATAAGGTTTTTCAAGAATTACTTAAAAAAGGCTGATAAATTTAGTGAGACCCTCGAGGATATAAAAAAGGACCAACTAGAAATTAAGCATACACTGACTGAAATAAAAAATATTATACAGAGACCTAACAGCAGACTAGAGGACCACAAGAATCAAGTCAAAGATTTGAAATACAAAAAAGCAAAATCCACTCAACCGGAAAAGCAAAAAGAAAAAAGAATCTAAAATATTGAAAATAGTGCAAGGAGCCTTTGGGACAACCTCAAGCATACCAACATCTGAATTATGGAGGTGCCACAAAAAGAGAGAGAGCAAGATACTAAAAATCTATTTGAAGAAATAGTGACCAAAAGCTTCCTCCAGTTGGTGAAAGAAATAGACTTAAAAGTCCAGGAAGGGCACAGAACCCCAAACAAAAGGAATCCAAAGAGGACCACACCAAGACACATCATAATTAAAATGCCAAGGCCAAAAGACAAAGAGAGAATATTAAAAGCATCAAGAGAAAAGCAGTTAGTTACCTATAAGGGAGCACCCATACAACTGTCAGTTGATTTCTCAACAAAAACTATGCAGGCCAGACGGGAATGGTAAGAGATATTCAAAGTGATGAATAACAAGAACCTACAACAAAGATTACTTTACCCAGCAAGGCTATCATTCAGAATTGAAGGTCAGATAAAGTGTTTTGCAGACAAGAAAAAGCTAAAGGAGTTAATCACTGCCAAACCAGTATTATATGAAATGCTGAAAGGTATTCTTGAAGAAGAGGAAGAAGAAAAAGGTAAAGATAAAAAATTACGAACAACAAATACACATCTATCAACAAGTGAATCTATAAATCAAGTGAATTAAAAATCTGATGAACAGAATAAACTGGTGAATATAGAATATAGACTTAGGGCCATAGAAAGGGAATGGACTGACAATTCTTGGGGGGAAATGGGTGTGGGAGGTGCAGGAAGAGACTGGACAAAATTCGTACGCCTATGGATGAGGACAGTGGGGGGAGGTAAGGGCAGAGGGTGGGGTGGATACTGGGTGGAGAGGAGCTATGGGGAGAAAAAAGGGGAACAATTGTAATAATCTGAACAATAAAGATTTATTAAATTAAAAAAAGAAAGACATTTGCAATTTTTTTATTCCAGGGGAATGGTGGGACATTAAACTTAAACCCTGGAAGTAAATAATTAGTGAGGAATACTCTAGACAGTTCTTAGTGCACCTCAAGAAGTGTCTAGTCATTCCTCTGGTGCCAGTTTGGGTTGATAGGGACTGGCTGCTGAGGGCTCTGGGGAGCAGGACCTCAGGTCGTCCAGTACCAGCAAGGAAAAGAACAGCGCCTGATGAGTGGACAATGATGCAGCAGCACGCAGGTCACCAATGGGACCTTCAGGTCTGACCCTTCTGCTTGGAGCTCATAGTCCTCACATGCTATGGGAAACGATGTTAAAAGAAGAAAGCTTTTTGTTTTTTGTTTTTACACTTGTTGATTGGGCACTAGAAAATGACTTGTTTTCTGGAAAGTTCTTCAATTCACTTTTACCTGAAAGGTGAGCTGGGCAAGGTAAGTCAGCTTATCACACTCGAAGAGCCCGCGGGTGGTGTACTGGAACGCGGAGAAGGTGACGCTGTCCAGCAGGTTGGCCACGCGCTGTGGGAGACTCTCATGGGGCGCGGCCTTCTCCACAGCCTTCTGGAAGACGCTGCTGAAGGCCTGGGGGCGGGAGGCAGGGGGTTACACGGCTGTCGGTCCCCCTGCAGACTGACCTATGAGGAATATCATCATTTCCGAGTCACAGAACTCCTTTCCCAGCATCTCCTGCTGAGAAGGAACAGTAACAAGAACATTCTGTCTTTGCTTTTTGCTTAATTTGCTCATGTGAATTATGTGGTCTCAAAGTGGACAAAGCTCCGAGGCATGCAGAGAAGAGCCTACGTTTGGATCAGGGAAAAACAAGTGTCCAATGGCCCAAACAATTAAATCCAGCAAGTTTGGTCGCGTGACTACCTGATAAAAAGTTGATACAGTCAACAATAACCAGCTGGGCTTAATTATTCTACTCACTAGATTATAAAACTCTTGAAGGTAGGATCAATGTTTTGTACAATTTTGTGGTCCAAAAGAGACCCTGGTCTGTAACGGGCACTCAGAATGTTTTTAATTAGCTACTTTTCCTGTGTAATGGCCAGAATCTCTCATGTTCTTTCTCTTTCTGTCGACTCTGTAGTCCTTGAAGGAGCACGCACCCCGTGTTTCTTGGGGACTCTCCCTGCAGTGGGGAGCACGCGCTGCTTCCGAGACATCTTTTGAACTACATTCCACAGGCACAGTGTGAACTACAGATCACGTCTCTGTGCCACTCTTTTAAACTTAGCCGCAGACGTTCAACAAAACACATTTAGGAATGCTGCATTTTGAACGTCATACAATAGACGGAGTCGTTTAAAAAATCAAAACATCATTGGGTCCCTCCCATGGTTGGCTGTGCAGATTTCTTTTCTCCCTCTCTCTCTCTCTCTCTCTCTCTCTCTCTCTCTCTCTCTCTCTCTCTCTCTCTCTCTCTCTCTCTCTCTTTTTGTCTTGTTGCTTTAAGAAGGAAAACTCTTCAGGCTTTCTAACACCAGGCGTCTGAAACCCAGTGGAGAACATGGAAGATTTGTTCCTCAGTATTTCTTCATCAGCAAAATGGGTCGGGGGTGTGCGCATGCTTCTTCCTGGTCCATAGTCCGTGAGTTTCTTATTCCAGATGTCCTTGCAGCTTTTCTCCACTCGGTTTTGATGATCCTGGTGGGAGCCTCTGAGCACCTCCCCACCTCACTGTGCCACCAGCCTGCACGGGGCAGGTTCAGGCTTCAGGCTTCAGGCTTCGGCCTGCAGTCCAGGCTGGCCGCCAGCTGGTGATGCTCCCCGACAGCACATGGGGGCGGTGGGTCTTCTCAGTTCATGGAGGCCCAGGGCATCTTTTCCCCCAGTGGCCACTACGGCTTCCCCCTAAAACTCCACATGACAGGGATCAGTAAAGAGTCTCTGGCTACTACGTTTCCACAGCGTGATTCACAATTCAAGAAAAGACCTAAAAAAATCTTGAAAACCTGGGCACACGGAGCATTTTCTTTGCGCTGGATTGATCCTGGCCCTTTTCCTTCCTGTCCTGGAAAGCCCCCTCCTCTTCCTCTTCCTCTGGCTCTTGGACAGCTGTGGCAGGGCCTGTGCTTCTTCCAGGGGTCTCTCCTGCCCACAAATCTTATTTCGGCTCTAATGCCCTTATTGCTCCTTTAGGATTCTTACACCCTTTTTTCCTTTTCGTATATACCAGATGGAGAGCACGCTGGGCCGGGGGGGGGGGGGGGGGGGGGGGGGGGGGGGGGGGGGTTGTCAACTGTTTTATCTTTCCAGAACCCAGCCCAGCTCTTCACATCAAACAGACCTCAAAAAGATCTGTTAAAGCAATGACGGAGGCCTGCTAACGCCCTAAAGAGTTTAGGCAAAGTAGGAGGGCTGCTCTAGACCCAGGGTGAACATGAACTTCAGGGGCCAGACGTGTAAGATAAACAGGTGGGGATAGGGATGTGGCAACATGGGAGGGGGGAACCATACCTGTCTAGGGAGAAACTCCCCAGCTTCGGCGAATTTATGTTACGTGGAATGTGAGCGCAATATTGCCAAACCTTCCAGACTTTCAGGAGAAGCCAGAAGTTAGGACTTGTATAAAATATCCTTATTTTAAAATCTTTGTCACCAGTGAAATTATTTGAAAAGCCCTCCAAGGATCAAGGAACACAGGTCAACAGGCCTTGGGCCTCCAGTGTGTTTGTTCCATCTGCTTCTGCCGGCCTGCTTCTTACTTTCCATTCGCCGAGGAATGCTATTTCTCTAGCTGTGGCCGGACCCGCCCCCCATGCACACACATCTGCACCTGGTCTGCAGGAAACCTTCGTGAGTGGGGTCTCTTCCCAGGGAGGACACTCTGGCCCCGGAGTGTGTCCCATTAACTCTCCTAGCCTTTGGCTGAGTTTTAAAGAAAGGTCACTTTCACATCAAGTTCCCCCTTACCCATGTTATAAACCTCCACGTTCCTACTGAACCTAGCTTTTGAAGTTTTTGCAAGTCTATAAGCACATGTATTAAGATCTTTGTCACCAAGGAAAGTATTTGAAAAGAACATATCTTAATATATTCCTTCTCAAAACACGTCGGAAAACCGAGGCTCTCTAACACCAGGCGTCTGAAACCCAGTGGCTGTTGCCACAAGGCTTTGCCGTGGTCTTCCGACTGCGAGAAGCCGCCCTTTTCTCTGCCGGGGGCAGGACCTGGGATCCGGCCGCGGGCAGATGCCGCGGCCATGGACACGCTGGCAGCTGCATTTCCTGCAGATCACAGAAGGCTTTTAAGTTATTGTTCCGAGGTTTTTGAAGACACTTATTTCTGCTCCTTGTTAGTGAGTGTTCAGCCTGTTTTCAATGATCAAGCTGGTTTATAAACCGTTTTTTGGTGATTCTTAATCACAATGTGGGACCCCAAATCCCACTTCCTTATGAATAGGGCTTCCAATGACAAGCCCACAGCAGGGTGCGGGTGCTGAAAACAACTCACAGTGGATCCTGTGCACATCTATTCATGGCACCAGGGATTTCTTTCTCCCAGGGGTCACTGAGCTCCCCCTCCCCGTCCCCCCTGTACCCCCCCAGGGGCAGTGCACCTGGAACTGCGAGGCGATTTTGTGGCTACTCGGCTTAGCTTGCTCACCTTCATACAGTCTTTAAGTATTTTATAACCTTTTATATGCTTTGAACTGACTATAAGGCCAAGCATTGAATTTCTTTTAGAGTCATAAAATACTGCAAACACAGTTCAGCTCATCAGCAGCACCTCTGAGGGAGGGAGAGGCGAGGGAAATGGTGACACGTCATTTTCCATTAAACAATCCCAGGTGCTAGTGGCCCCGCCCATTGATTTCTCAGCTGCACACCCCTCCCCACCCCTTGGTCTCCATAGCTCAATTGGGCTTCACAGA
The DNA here is from genome assembly GCA_027563665.1 of Antrozous pallidus. Taxonomy (NCBI): domain Eukaryota; kingdom Metazoa; phylum Chordata; class Mammalia; order Chiroptera; family Vespertilionidae; genus Antrozous; species Antrozous pallidus. Next base: position 8,434,738 of record CM050526.1, read on the forward strand.
ATGACCTGTGCGCTCTGAGTGTGTGTCTGTGTGTATAAGCCCTTCACCCTGTGTGTGAGTGGGCTGGGGGCATGTGTGTGCCTGTGTGTGTCCTCTGTTTGTTGGGTCACATAAAATAAAGTTTTTCAGAAATGCTCTACCACCGGCTAATGCCTCTTCAACTGTTGAATTTTGGTGAGTGTCCTAGGGTCGAAATATATAATTTCAGAGATGTATTTAAAATTTATGTGCTTTTATTTTTCATAAGATAAATTTAGTCACGTATAAGTTGATATCATCTTTGATTTTAGAAAGAATTCAAAACCCATAAATAATAGCTTTGGGATATGAAGGTTGTAAGAAAAGTAATTTGAAGTTGGTCTATTACTATTGCCTGCTTTGGTTTTGATGGATGTGCATAACACACATTACATTTTAGGGTCTTTGGGGGCAGAGATTACTTCTAATGTGTCTCGGCATCCTCCCCCACGCATTCTGCGAGTTAGTGCCTGCCATGCCATGTGCGCTTACTGAGTGAGCAGGGCTGGACTTGGTGGGTTCTGCTCCTGTTCCAGCTGAGTAAGCAGTGAGCTGTGAGAGCCCGGCTAAAGAGAGAGGGATGTGGTACAGGTGTGCAGGCACGGTAGCGCTCCCCTGGATTTGATCTTAAAGACCTGCCGCAGCTGATGAAAGCACACGGTCAGCCGTCCTGGGGAACGGCACTGGCCATATTGTGCTGCTTTGCTATGATTACTCGAAACACTCCGGGTGCGAGTCACCTTGAGAGAAAACTGGTACATGGGGTGGATCCTGCTGAGGCCGTTCATGATGAAGTAGAGCAGAGAGGCACGGGCGGCCACCGGTCGATAGTGCTCCCGGGCCTCGTTGATTTTCACTTCGGTCACTTTGGCCTCCTGGACCTGTTAGGAAAAGAAATGGTGGCCCATTGTTCAAGCCAACCAGGGCTTCCTGAGAAGCAGCTTGTGTGAGTCACAGTGTCTGTGTGTGTGGGGTGGGACAGATTGTGATCAGGAGAGTGGCTGAGGGTTGGAAAGCTGCCGTGGTGTTCCTTAACGGAGCTTATAGGAGCCATCTTTCAGGGGGGTGTCAGCCCTTCTGCCTGGGCAATGTGGACCGTGCAGGCCTCACACACCATTTTTTAAGTATATGTCTAATATAAATAACAAAAACTTTTATAAAAAAGTCACAAAAAAGTAGTTGGTTGAACTAAAATATAAAAACAGCAACAGAAAATGGGAGAGGATGATCAAAGTGTTCTAAAATATTTACATTATTTTTGGAGAGGCTAGATATATTGCTTAATTTTAGACTTTATTAAATTGATATATCTATTGTCAAGTCACATAAATAATGAAATATTTTTATATGTAAATGAAACAAGGTTAACCTATAAAATAAAATCAGCAAAGGATAAAAGAGGAGGATAAAGAAAAAGGAAGAAAGGAGAAAAATAAACAAAAAGCATGGTTAATAGAAAACACAGATTAAGATAGAAGAAATATTTAACTATATCTATAATGTTAATAAATGTAAATGGTTACATTCAGTAGTAAAAACATAAAAAATTCTCAGAAGGGAGTGGAAGTGAACAGAAATCACGTAATTGCTCATATTGGTGTTCATACTCCTAAGTCACCTGGGTCCCTTAATGCTGCCCATTATTCTGTGTGTCTTTAGTCAACTTTCATTTCCATTTCTTGCAACAACTATTGTAAACCTTCACTCTTCTCCCCAAGTCTTCTACTTCACCATCATTCTCTCTCTCAGCAGAGTACATGGGAGTTGCAAAAGAAGTAAGTATAGACAACTCTTTAAAGTAGCCAAACTATGAATGGTAAAGAGAGAAAGGATTATAAGCTAAAGATTACATGGATCCTTCAAGAGTTCCCCTTCTATTCCATTAATTTTCTGTCCGCCTATCCCAGCTGCCCATAGGGACCCATGAACCGTTTCTAGATTCACATTTGCCCTGTATCCCCCATCACATTGGAACTAACTATCTTTCTGAAGATAAGCTCTTACACAGTGAGAGATGAGTACTAGAATTGGTGGGGTGATCATATTATAAGGCATAAAATGTTGAATCCTATATTATACACATGAAACTAATGTAAATAATGTAAGTATATACCAATTACACTCAAATAAGAAATAAAGCTCTTTATCGATGACCCAAATTATATTCCTCCTGACTTTCTTATGTACCCGACTATATTAATTCCTTGCCATTCCCATTAATTCAACTCTTCTTGGTGACTGCTCTTTTTCCTTTACAATCCATGCATCCTCCCACCCCCAGCTAAGATCTTAGCATATCAGGGGGAATGCCCTGAAGGATCCATCTACTCTTTAAGTTACAACCTTTATCTCTTTACCATTTCATAGTTTGGCTAACTTAAAGAGTTGTCTATACTCACTTCTCCTTTCTCAACTCCCATTTGCTCTCATTCTAAAGCAGGCTTCTCTTCTACTGCTTCACTGAAACCAGTCTCCCTAAGTTCATTGATAATTCCTCTTTGAAAAATTCAGTGGACACATTTCAGGCATTATTCAACACCACTGGACATCCCTTCCTCTTGAAATGCTTCTTTTCATGATGCCTTATTACCTGCTTTTCCTTCCATCTCTCTGCTCCATTCTATCCTTCACATCTTAACTTTTCTTAAACTGCATCAGTATTCCTCAATGCTCTACTCCCAGTCTTATTGTATTACTGGTGTTTGGGTTCTTGTGATCTCCCAGGATAAAAGTCAAAAGAGATCACCAGAAACTGATGTAACCCTGGTGCATTGACCAGGAACCAAATTCAGGTCTCCAACATGTCAGGCAAAAATCTTACCATTGAACCATCCTGAGTTCTTGGCAACTCCTGAGATAGAAAGAGAGTTCACCATAAGAAGAGTACTCAGAGAAAAAAAATAGTATACTAAGGGAAAAATTTAAAGGGAAAAGAGAAATGCTGCTCCCCGAACAGAAGCCAGAGAATAGTTTTAAAGAAGTTGGGGCTAAAAGGATGGTGTCTAAGCGTGACGTCTATGTATGGAGAGGTGGGACTCTTTGGCGCCTGCGTGGTGGAACTACATGCTTCTTCATGCATTACCTGTCTTATTAGCATGTTAATTATTCACTCAAGGGTTTTTTTTTTTTTTTAGCATTGAAATGAGGGAGTGTCACCAAAGGGCAGTCTTTCATGCTAGTGCACATGTGTGAGTGAAGGGAACACAATTTAAGCTCATGGGAGTAAATCTTGCAAACAGAACTGTCCTTCAGTCTGGCTGCTAATTGGCTGTAAGAAGGCGTTAAGATATATGGGGAGATTAATGAGTTTTTGACTGTTACCTGCTGGGCTTCAGGAGTAGCCTGCCTATCTTGATTGCACACACATCTTGTAGGTGACTTCATTCACTTCTAAAATTTCAACAATCAGCTACCTGCTGATGATTCTCAGCACTCTATCACCAGCCCAAGATCATATATCCAAAAATCCACGGGACATTCCCATGTGAATGGCTCAAAGTCATTGTAAACTCAACACAACACAAACTAAAACTATCATTCCTTCTCATTCCTAAATCCACTTCTAATCTCTCTCTCTCTCTCTCTCTCTCTCTCTCTCTCTCTCTCTCTCTCTCTCTCTCTCTCCTTTTCTTTTTTTTTCAGTTATAGGCACCAGTACCTATTCCTGGAACCTGAGTAATTTCCTTGACTACACCTATACAAGAATGGGGCAAAAGTAGGTTTGTAGTTGAGAGTATTCAAAACAGTTTATTCTTGTATTATTTATTACTTATTGTATTATTTATTACTTATTTACCATATGAACAACTATAAAGCTACTTATGTCCACCTGTATAATCATATCCAATAGATTAGCAAGTTTTTCAGTTCTACCTCTGAATTTGCACATGGCTCTTGAATTTACCACTTCTTCACACCACGACCGCCAACCTTAAGTTGGGATACCGTCACCTCTAATAGGAATCACTTTGCCCTCCACTACTTTCTCTGCCTCCTCATTCCCAAGCTCTCCTCCAGACTGTATCTGGAGTTATCTTTCTAAAGCACAGTTCTGACTATGTTATTCTCTTGTCTAAAAAGGAAAAAAACAAACAAACTTTTTTATGATCCCCAACTCTCATTCAAGCCCAAACTTCCTCGCACGGCCTATCAAGTCTATTGCAATGGACACAGCCTACATTTCATGGTTCATCTCCAGTGACTACTTCCACCTCCTCTACTGTCCCTCCCTCTGGCTGAGATGAGTGCTTTCCCGGTGTGTTCACAGCCTCCTGTGCTTCCTCTCCATAGGCCTCTGCACAGCTTTGCAGTTCCCTGTTTGTCTTTCTCCTTCAGAGGACCAGGTCCTGGAAGCCTGGGATTCCGGCAGGTTCATTGTTGTACCCCCAACTTTTGTCATGGGATTTGGAATAGGACAGCCTCCAAGTAAGTATTTATTGGATGAATGGATGAGAAAGAGAAAGAAGACAAGTCATGGAACAGCAAGAGAGAAAAAGGTTCTATAAATGCTTTGTGCACAGCAGGCACTCAATAAATGTCGACTTTGAAGAGGAGGATCAGTGAATAGATTTGGCTCAGTGAATACAGTGTTGGCCTGTGGACTGAATGGTCCGGAGTTCCATTCTAGTCAAGGGCACATGCCCAGGTTGTGGGCTTGATCCCCAGTAGGGGGCGTGGAGGAGGCAGCCAATCAATGATTCTCTCATCATTGATGTTTCTAGTTCTTTCTCCCTCTCCCTTCCTCTCTAAAATCAATAAAAATATATTTTAGAAAGAGAGTCATTCTTCCATCTGGGGGACGGGGACGGGGAGGGGGGGGGGCATTTGCTCCCCAGCTCAGGCTGCCAGGGTAGTTTCACCTTTTCCTCGACTTCTGCCGCAGTCTGCTTGGTGACCTCCAGATTCTCCACCAAGGCTGTTTCTCCCAGGAAGTTCCCAGAGGCTGAGGAGAGGCGAGACAGCAGGCTGTCTTCCAGTGTTTTCAGGGTGATTTTGAACCCGTTCTGCTGCTTTGTGAGATCTGACTGCAAAGAGCAAGTGATGGGGAGTCACATATAGAAGCCCAGAGCATCCTACCCTCAGGAGAGGTCTGAAAAAATAAATGTTTATGGGGCTAGAGTCCCTTCTCTTTGAGATAGCAAACTGAAGCAAAATAGCAAAATGATCGAGACCATCAGCAGATGAGTTGAAGCCCAACTGCACCATTTCCTAGTCATGTGACCTTAGGCTAATTACTTCCTGTGACCTTTTAGTAACCTAGGCTGGGTTAGTCTCAGCCCCACCCCTGGGAGTGCTGTGCAATGCTGCGCAGGATGCCAACAGTCTGTTTATGAACGGAAACTGTTTTTGTGAATAGTTTTAGTTCCCCAGAGGGCCTCTCTATCGCCCGGATGAATAGCTCTCCTATGGATAGGGTATTTTTTTGTTTTTTTTTAAAGTCAACAGAAACCGTCTTGCACAGTTTATACAAGATCAGTGCCGGAGCTCTGCTCCAGGCTGTCAGGGGCTGCTGGTGTCCAAGCGGATCTCATCTGTCTTCCCTCTCGGGCTATAGGTTCCTATCCCACAGCACTGCACACTCTCGGGCGGGGCCACAACCTCAGGCAGCTGTGGTCTCTCTCCCCGGGCCCAGCCGGGGTAATTGCTTTGGATCCACAAAATAACTATCTTCCTGCTGGAGGCTTGAGCCATGGCCACCCTGCTCAGCTTCTGCCTCTTACAAAACCACCCCTCATCCCAGTTTACAACCAGGATTTGCTGTTCTCTGCAGGGGATGCTCTGTGCCAAGGTCTTTAAAATCAGCGAGGGCCCAGCTGGCATGGCTCAGTGGTTGAACCAGGTGGTCATGGTTTGATTCCCCATCGGGGCACATGGCTGGGTTGCAGGCTTGATCCCCCAATATGCAGGGCATGCAGGAGGCAGCTGATCAATGATTCTCTCTCATCATTGAAGTTTCTCTCTCTCTCTCTCCCTCTCCCTTCCTCTCTGAAATCGATAAAAATATATTTTAAAAAAGTAGGAATTAGCTCAGATGCAACCTCCTCATAGAACCTTTTTCTGACTTCCCAGTTTAAACTAGTCCAGGGCTCTCTAAGATTCTCATTACCACCTGACATGCATATATTTTTTGTTTATATTCTTATTTTCTGTGTCCCTCCACTAGACCATGGTGGTCCTTCCGACCTGTTGAACCTGAGTGCCCGTGCTCTTGCCTGCTTTGGAGTTGGGCTCCGTGGGTGTGTGCTCAGTAAAGGCATGCTCACAGACAGCGGAGGCCGGGGGCCCCAGCGTCAATCTCACGTACAGTCATTTTGGACGTGTGTTTATAATCTAATCAGGCCTAAAAAGCGTAAAACGGGGATGTTACTTGCTGTGGACTGAATTGTGTCCCCAATAAATCATGTTGAAGCCCTTCCCCCATATTGGAAATGGGCCTTGACGGGGTTGAGTAAGGTTAAATGAGGTGGATAGGGTGTGGCTCTGGTCTGATGGGAGCAGTGTCCTTATAAACAGAGACACCAGAGAGGTTCTCTCTCTGCACACACAGGAGGAGGCCTGGGAGTACCAGTGACATGCTGGCCATTTCCAAGCCAGGGAGGAAGGTCTCTTGGGGCACCAAACACGCAGTTCCCTATCTTGGACTTACAGCTTCTAGAACCATGAGAAAATAAATGTCTGTGTTTTATTGCAGCAGCCCGAGCTAAGACACTGTCCTACGATGGATGAGCCACTTGTTTTTAATGCCCTTGCAAAATTGAACGCTGCTTAGTGGTGACATAGGCATGAGAACTTGTGTGACAGGAGGCCCTCATGGCTGGCCATGCAAGCTCATAGCCCCTCCACGGCCCTACAATGAGTGTCTTCTGTCTGCCTCGGTTCTTCAGCTCACTCTAGCCTCTGTTTCTCTGGTGTTCCAGGTGGCTAGAGGTGTTGACGCTCCTCAGTCTAGTAGACCCCCAGCTGCTCAGCTCCAGAGCAAATAGCCCACATACTTCCCCCAGAGAGGGGCACCCTGCGGGATCCTGTGACAGCACATTGTCTGTCTCCCTTTCTCAGCAGATCCTGGACATACCTTCAGCTGCTCCAGGTCTGGCCTCTCCATGCTGACCACAGCGGCCAGCAGCTGGTCCTCCAGGCCATCCCTGGTCACAGTGAAGTTGATGAGGGTGGCCTGAGCCTGCAGCTCTGGCTGGTAGTGAGGATTGGCCAGCTTGGTGTGAAGTATGAGCCGGAATTTGGGATTGTATTCACACTCTTTGTCTCCGATTTTAATGAACCTGGAACATAAAGGCTCGGGTAAAGGTGGGTGCCTTCCCTTGGGATGAAATCAGATACAGAATTCTAGATTTGTTTGAAGATCATAGTAAATAATGTTGCCATATTCAGGCGCATTCCTAAACATGGCTAGTGTGAGCCCTGGGTTTCTTGTTGCCTTAACATGGGAAACAGTGATGGAGGGTGATAGACTTTTCCCATGCCACCATGTTTGATTCTGTGTCATGCAAAAAGGTGGGGAGAGCCAGTGACACATTACAGAACATTTCCAGCAGATGGCAGTGAAGTGTTTGCAGGAAGAAGACCTCTTCAGTTTGCACCAAGGTACCTTACAGGCTGGCTGCAGGGCTTACTTATGTTTGTGGCTGATGGAGAATGACTTCCACGAGTGAAAATGGTTAATTAAGTTAACAAGCACATCCCGAGGACATGTGAAGGCGACTTTGGTCTTGGGCACTGGGTGAGGCTTCATGATAATCACTCCTCCCTCTCCCAGGAGCCTTCTGCTGCCCTTCTCTTTCCTCCTGCTTCTGCCACACGCTAATTAGCCACCAGCACCCAGAGCAATCGTGGCTCATCACAGTGACAAAGAGGTGAATCTCAGAACTCGCAGGGCTGGCTTGGGTAAAATGCTCACGCTTAAAGTCAGCCTGCTTTTTGGCCACTTTGCTTCTAAGGTTCCTCCAAAATAGTGCACTATGGCTATTTAGTAGGAAGCCGAGAAGGACACTGCTGGATGGAAGCAAAGTTACTCTAGAAACTTTCTCTAGGATGTGAGGCAGCAGATGACTCCTCTGCTAGAGGAAAGAGGAGTGTGGGAGACACTCAACACAGGCTGGGGAGGGCGTGTTCTAAGGGGCCGTGAACTGGCTCTCAAAGGACGGGCACACAGCTGAGTCTCACCGCCCTTTTTTAATGACTTCTCTCCCGAGCAGTGGTCCCAGAACAGGATCAATGGACTCTTCCAGGTTTTCAATCAGCACCACGTCTCCAGCTTCCAGAGCTTGTTCTATGGTTTGGAGGTAGCTGGGGAGAAAGTCAGGAGAATAAGTCTATGGCCAAGTACAGATTCAGAGGAAATTTAACAAGACAGTGGAGGCTCTGAAGCTCAGGGATAAACTTGGAAGCAACCTGCCTGGGATGATTTCTGTGGCCACATTTTTTTCTTACATAGTTTTAGAAATGGGGAGCATTTTAAAATAAAAACATGGAAATTAACTATAACCTTTCCATCATTTAAATTTGGCGTTACTATATGTTTTGCTATCCTATATTTTCAAATTTATTATCACTATTTCTATTTATTTTATATAATTTTTAATATTTATATTTGTATTTATATTCGTTATTAGACTTACAAAGCATATATATTTTATAACCTGGTTTTATACATAAAATGCATTGTAAAAATTTTCCCATGTCATTAAATATTCTTCTATAACAATTTTTATATAATTGGCCGTGGCTGGTGTGGCTTGGTTGGTTGGGTGTTTGATTCTGGGTCAGGGCATGTACCTGGATTGTTGGCTCAATCCTCAGTAGGAGACATGGAGATGCAGCCAATCAGTGATTCTCATCACTGATGTTTCTCTCTCTTCCTCTCCCTTTCCCTTCTCTCTGGAACCAACACAAATATATTTTAAAAAATCAATAAAATATTTTTATTTATTTTTGATTTATTTTTAAATGTATTTTATTGATTTTTTACAGAGAGGAAGGGAGAGAGATAGAAAGACAGAAACATCGATGAGAGAGAAACATCGATCAGCTGCCTCTTGTACACCCCCCACTGGGGTTGTGCCTGCAGCCAAGGTACATGTCCTTGACCGGAATCGAACCTGGGACCTTTCAGTCCACAGGCAGAGGCTCTATCCACTGAGCCAAACCAGTTTGGGCTCAATAAAATATTTTTAAAACATTATAGTGAAGAAGAAAAGGAGGGACTCATATAAGCTAATACTGAAATATTTAATTTCAACAATACAGATATGTAGGAAAAAAGGTCTAAAAGAATATCATATATCAAAAAGTTAGCAGTTTTTTTCTGTGAATAATGAATTATAGGAATTTAATTTTTGTCTTTGTGATTGTACAATCTTTTTTCTTTTACTGCAATGATATATATGTATTTTAAACGGTAAATATCACAGTAAATGTTATTAAATATAAAATGAAATAATTAAAGGTATATTTTTATATCAGTAGAAAGGAATAAAGATCCATTTAATTAGAAAATTTAACATAGAGTAAAATGTCATCTCTAATTAATTGGGGGAAAGGATGGAGAATCTAATAAATGGTATTGGAAAGTGGCTAACCATTTCAAAAATAAACATTAGGTCTATAGTTTATATAATACCCTAAGATATATTTCAGATGATTGGATTTCAGTGTAAAAAAACATTAAAATACTAAAAATTCTAGGTGAATATTTACATAATTTCTGGACAGAAAAAGACTTTTCTAAGCTTGATCAATGAAAGAGATGAGTGACAAATCTGAACAAATTGTAGTATGTTCCATCCCACAAATAAAAAGACTAATGATACTCGACTGAACATCCATTCCTCTGATGAAGGGAGACTATACTAAATAGTCTCAACACATATTACATATAATAAAATATATACATTTAAATACTAGATACCAAACCTAGAAAATGATTTAACAGAAGAGTAGTCCATGGACATGAACAGAGAATTATTTGAACAGGCATTTACCGAGGGCTTCCTATGTATCAAGCACTGGTTTTGGTATTAGGGCAATAGGAATGAGCAAAAAGAACAAACTTTTTCCCCCTTAAAATACTTATTGATTAGTTAGAAAAAGAATACTTTAATTAAATGTCTCATGTCATTGATCACCAAATTTTCCTCTATAAGAGCCCAATCTGTATTCAATATTTGCTTTACCTATTTTTTCAACATTGCCGGTTTTCTTTAAACAACCGTAGGTGAGCGGGAACTCTAGACAAGCATCTTGGGACAAGTGGTCAGAGCAGCAAACCTCACTTTGGAAGCCATGTGTTCGAGCAAATAAACCTTGGAATACTAAGTGAGATCACTTTGGTTCAAACACTGCCTCCATCAATTTAAAAATATCTAAATTAATTTTCAATTCTTGTAAAATATACATGAAATCTACCATCTTCACCATTTTTAAGTGTAAAGTTCGGTGGCATTGAGAACATTCCCACTATTGTGTTATCATCACCATCATTCCTCTCCAGAACTCTCTTCATCTTGCAAAACTGAAACCCTGTACCCCCTTAGATACTCATTCCTTGTCTCCCCTACCCCTTCTCTGGGAGACCAATTCTGTCCCTATGAACCTGACCATTCTAAGTACCTTATGTAAGTGAAATTATGCATATTTTTTGTCCTTCTGTGACTGGCTTATTTCACTTACAGGATACCCTTAAGGATGTTAAGATTCATCCATGTTGTAGATTGTATCAGGATTTCATTCCTTTTCAAGGCAGAATGATATTCCTTTGTATGTATGCATACATTTTATTTCTCCATTTATCTGTTCATGGACAGGTGGATTGCTTCCACCTTTTGCCTCTTGTAAATAATGTTATGACCATGGGTGAACCAATATCCATCGCTTTGAAAGCTGTGTACTCTTGGGGAAATTACTTCTGTGAATCTCACTTTTCTCAAATGTGAATGTTACCAATAACACTAACCTTATATATTGTGTGGATTAAAAAAGCATCTATAATAATAAAAGTATAATATGCTAATTAGATCAGATGTCCTTCCGGACAACCTTTCCGACAAAGCTGGGGCTGTGAGGAAAGCCTGGGTCCTGGCAAACCAGTGCCGGCAGTCAGGGGAAGGAAGGTCTGTTTTCGCACAGATTTCATGCATTGGGCCTCTAGTTTGAAATAAAACGTGTACCATCAAGAATGGCACATTTCAACCACCTAATACATGGCCTGAGCCCCGTCCCTTTCACTCATTGCCCTACTCTATTTCTCTAATGCATCCTAGGGCACAGAATAAGAATTGAATACTGAAAATACAGGGCTAAGTTGTAACAGGGCTAATATAGGAATGGGGTGATAGATGCGGAGGCCCGGCCTGTGCAGTGTGGTGTGTACTGGACTGACATTCTCCCTGGTGTTCATGTCCCTTCTGGTAGTAACTCCCGTCTTGTAGGTTCAAAGCCGTATGGTAGGCACAAAGGGCGCTGAAGTGTCCTTGGCTGCTACGCATCCAATGGCAAATGTCCTGTTGCTCCTCAGGAAAAAGAGAGTTTAGGTTTGTTTAGTGTGGCTCAGGGGTAGAGGTGGGAGGAAGGGTAGGAGAGGCCTAAGGTGGGCAGGTTTTGGCTCATAGTGAGGAAGACTTTGTAAAACACAGATTCTGACAATGAAATGTGATGCTTGGGGCATCAGGGAGTGTTCAAGCAGAGATGGGAGGGCAGATGCCAGGGAGAGTGGAGCCGGGGCTCCTGAGTGGGTTGAGAGGCTGACACGAGTGATCTCTAATGAGAGAGAAAATCAGAGACTCGGTACCCAAGCATCTTGCATTGCGATGTGTCTTAAAGTGGGAAGTGGAATACGGGAGACCAGGAGGGACCAGGAGAGCAGAAACAACCCACTGGGGCTTAAGATCCGCTCAGACACTTTTGTTTTTTCTGCAAACGGCAAAAGCGGGACCTTTTGTGCGAGGCCGCTTACCCCTTCTGACCGATCTGGGTGACCCGGAGGTCTTCTCCGTATTTGTTCTTGACCCATTTGATGCCTTGCAGCTGAGGGTCCACCAGCAGCGGCCAGCGCGCACAGGTGATGAGGATGGTGGCGTTCTCCAGGGACATGCGGTCGGCAGGGAGGCCCTGGTTCTGCCAGGCAGCCACGTCGGCATCATCTGTCAGCATCCTCAGGGGGTCCAGGCGGGGGGTGACCGGGATGGAGACCTGAGGATGAAGAAACGCCCCACACTCAGAACGGAAGTGTGCTTTCTCAGCTGCAGTGGGATGCACAGTGGTTTCCTAAAATGAGGAGTTCCTTGAAAGTGCTTTTCTGGATGTGTAATTATTTCTGGAAACAGGATTTTTAAAGTCCCGAGAGTAATTTTTGTGTTGACTGATGAAAACAGCAGAAATTCAGCCTGTGTGACCCTTGCCCTTCAGTTTATTCACCAAAATCAGATTTCTACCATAAATCATTTGTATCTAAATCAATAGCCTCTTCAGTGTCTTTACCCGTGTTAGCATGCTGCACCTCTGAGCTTCTCGTGCACCACGTCTACGGAGCTTTCTCTGTCTGGGCAGCCAACACGGACCGCTCTCTGCTCGCAATGCCTCACCCCCTGCTGACATAGGCCCGGTGTGCGGAGAGCTGGCGTTGCTTCCCTTGCCCCGGACCCAGGACACCTACACTCAGGGCTGACCGTGTGACTCTGCAAACTCCCTGCTGGTGCCCTGGGAGACTGGTGCGCCCTCCAGGCCTGAGCGAGCCTCCGCACAGCCCGTTTGCCTGCGGCCCGTGTGAGCCCAGGACCCTGCCTTTCTGTCTCTGTTGACCTCTCTCTGCTTGTGTGATTCTTGTGCAAGTAATATATTCCTCTGGGGATGTGTGCCTTTTAAAAAAGGGCAAGTAGTCAGCCCAGTATTGTGCAACCATAAGCTCTGGCTCTGAAACACTTTCATCACCCCCCAAAGAGGCCCCATATACCCATTATTAGTCATGCCCCATATCCCCTACCTCCAGCTTTTTGCAACTATGCTTCTGCTCTCTGTCTTGATGGGTTTACTTAGTCTGGATATTTCACTTAAAAGGAATCATACAATATGTGATGTTTTGTGTCTGGCTACTTTCATTTAGCAGAAGGTTTTCGAGGTTCACACATTGTCCTTTGAACCCCTCCGTCTCTCTCTTCTCTGCAGTCTGTCTTGCCAGTTACCCTGGGAAAACCTTTGCAAACCATCTCCTGCCCCTTTAATTACCTGTTAAGTTTGCGAGAGGACAGTGCTGAGGCATCAAACAGCCTCTGAAGGGAAACCTGCCCCGGAGGTCCTTACCTCGGGATGGGATGGGAAATGGCTCCAAGGCCTTCGCTTCCTTTGTAATCTATGCACTGAAAGCTACCGCTGCCTGTGAGAAGGAATCTGCAGATTTCACCCGGCTGCTGACAGGGTCCAGGGCACAAAAATGCATACAAGTCCCAAACAAAACCAGAAAAATCATCCGGAAGCTGCCCCGTCTTCGTTCGCTCAGCTAATGATCGCCCTTTTAACACTTTTCTTTTCTACAAGTGCCCAAGTAAATAAATAGCGTTCTTTTTGTTTATTTCCTAGAGCTGTAACAGTTTTTAAAGCACTATTCGACAGATTATCAGGTAAGATTTCATAACCTGATGTGTGAAACCAATCCTCACTAGACAATGTGGGCTTTGTGCTCAAAGGCGACACCTCCAGGGGAGCTTGGGAATGCAGCCCCTACTCGGGCGCGGACTGCAGGGATTCCTGCCCCACCTGCTCCTCATGAACGCAAGCTCCCACTGGGCTGGGGGCTGCCTGCGGGCTTGTGGGCAGGAAGGTCTTAGCTACCTCGTAGGCCAAGGGCATACAGAATACTCCGTGGCTATGGGGGTGGAGGGATGTGGGAGTCTCAGGTCATATTAGGTGTTATTTGGTCTCAGGCTCCAACACAGCTCTGAGCTGCTTCGGCTAGGAACCAGTATCCCCCCTCCACCGGTCAGTGCAGAGGAGGGGCTGGGGAAATCCACCCCTCACACCGAGAGGCCGCTGCGTGTGCATGGCATGAGAGGATAAGGCCGGTGCCCGGTAACGAGGTGCAGTGCAGAAGCCGGGGAGGGGCCTGGTCCCTGCTGCCCGGAGACATGTGGCTCAAGAGCAGAGAGACTGGAGGCAACACAGGTGGTGCTGGTGCCTTTCCGGACTTAATCATTCTGAGGGTGTCAGGGGGCAGCCTGCTGGGCAGGACACCAGAGTTCCCATGGAGGGCCCCATTGGGAGAGAGCTGTGTCCTCGGAATACCCCAGCTGACCCGCCCAGAGGGCCATGGGTGGGGATGCAGGGCAGTGTGGGAGCACGTGGTACGTATGCCTCCCTCCTGGATCCCAGCCCTCACGGCGGGTGCCCAGGTGGAGGTGGGAGAAGGTCTGCAAGAGGGGACCAGAAGGTTTGGGTGACTGTCATGTGAGCACCCTGGTGCCACGGGCTGCTATGCGCAGTGGAAGTTGTGGCCGCACATACTTGCAGCTGGCTCAGGTAGGGTCTCCAGGTCCCATCCATGAGGCTCTGCCGGTATCTCTTTGTAAAGAAACCGAGGTAGGAAATGAAGGCCGTGATAAGTAAAATGTCTCCACACAACGTGCTTTCCTGCTGCTTGAAGTTCTGCACAGCTTCTGCCCACCGCACATTTTCAGAAGCAAGTCCTCCCACCTACGGTTCCAAAGGCCAGAGAGAAGAGAAGGCTTGTCAAAGTGCTCAGTCCCACAGGCTCACAGAGCACTTTCCCCGCAGAACATCATTGACACGGTGCTTCTGACCCGAGAGTTTGCAGCAAGCATCTCAGCAGACAAGCCCCCATTCTGTGCTGTGTGCTGTGTGCTGTGTGCTGTGTGTTGTGTGCTGTGTGCTGTGTGCTGTGTGCTGTGTGTTGTGTGTTGTGTGCTGTGTGTTGTGTGCTGTGTGTTGTGTGTTGTGTGCTGTGTGCTGTGTGCTGTGTGTTGTGTGCTGTGTGCTGTGTGCTGTGTTGTGTGCTGTGTGCTGTGTGCTGTGTGTTGTGTGCTGTGTGCTGTGTGCTGTGTTGTGTGTTGTGTGCTGTGTGCTGTGTGCTGTGTTGTGTGCTGTGTGCTGTGTGCTGTGTGCTGTGTGCTGTGTTGTGTGCTGTGTGCTGTGTGCTGTGTGCTGTGTGCTGTGTGTTGTGTGTTCTGTGCTGTGTGCTGTGTGCTGTGTGCTGTGTGTTGTGTGCTGTGTGCTGTGTGCTGTGTGCTGTGTGTTGTGTGCTGTGTGTTGTGTGCTGTGTGCTGTGTGCTGTGTGCTGTGTGTTGTGTGTTCTGTGCTGTGTGTTGTGTATTGTGTGTTGTGTGCTGTGTGCTGTGTGCTGTGTGCTGTGTTGTGTGCTGTGTGCTGTGTGCTGTGTGCTGTGTGTTGTGTGCTGTGTGCTGTGTGTTGTGTGTTGTGTGCTGTGTGCTGTGTGCTGTGTGCTGTGTGCTGTGTGCTGTGTGCTGTGTGCTGTGTGTTGTGTGCTGTGTGCTGTGTGCTGTGTGCTGTGTGTTGTGTGTTGTGTGCTGTGTGTTGTGTGTTGTGTGCTGTGTGCTGTGTGTTGTGTGTTGTGTGCTGTGTGTTGTGTGTTGTGTGCTGTGTGTTGTGTGTTGTGTGCTGTGTGCTATGTGTTGTGTGCTGTGTGTTGTGTGCTGTGTGCTGTGTGCTATGTGTTGTGTGTTGTGTGCTGTGTGCTGTGTGCTGTGTGTTGTGTGTTTTGTGCTGTGTGCTGTGTGCTATGTGTTGTGTGTTGTGTGCTGTGTGCTGTGTGCTGTGTGCTGTGTGCTGTGTGTTGTGTGCTGTGTGTTGTGTGCTGTGTGCTGTGTGCTGTGTGTTGTGTGCTGTGTGCTGTGTGCTGTGTGTTGTGTGCTGTGTGCTGTGTGCTGTGTGTTGTGTGTTGTGTGCTGTGTGCTGTGTGCTGTGTGTTGTGTGCTGTGTGCTGTGTGCTGTGTGTTGTGTGCTGTGTGTTGTGTGTTGTGTGTTGTGTGCTGTGTGCTGTGTGCTGTGTGTTGTGTGCTGTGTGCTGTGTGCTGTGTGTTGTGTGTTGTGTGTTGTGTGCTGTGTGCTGTGTGCTGTGTGTTGTGTGCTATGCATTGTGTGTTGTGTGTTGTGTGTTGTGTGCTGTGTGCTGTGTGCTGTGTGCTGTGTGCTATGTGTTGTGTGCTGTGTGCTGTGTGCTGTGTGCTGTGTGCTATGTGTTGTGTGTTGTGTGCTGTGTGCTGTGTGCTATGTGTTGTGTGCTGTGTGCTGTGTGCTGTGTGCTATGTGTTGTGTGTTTTGTGCTGTGTGCTGTGTGCTATGTGTTGTGTGTTGTGTGCTGTGTGCTATGTGTTGTGTGTTGTGTGCTGTGTGCTGTGTGCTATGTGTTGTGTGTTGTGTGCTGTGTGCTGTGTGCTATGTGTTGTGTGTTGTGTGCTGTGTGCTGTGTGCTGTGTGCTATGTGTTGTGTGTTGTGTGCTGTGTGCTGTGTGCTGTGTGTTGTGTGCTATGCATTGTGTGTTGTGTGTTGTGTGCTGTGTGTTGTGTGCTGTGTGCTGTGTGCTGTGTGCTGTGTGCTGTGTGCTGTGTGCTATGTGTTGTGTGCTGTGTGTTGTGTGCTGTGTGCTGTGTGCTATGTGTTGTGTGCTGTGTGCTGTGTGCTGTGTGCTGTGTGCTATGTGTTGTGTGTTGTGTGCTGTGTGCTGTGTGCTGTGTGTTGTGTGCTGTGTGTTGTGTGCTGTGTGTTGTGTGCTGTGTGCTGTGTGCTGTGTGCTGTGTGCTATGTGTTGTGTGCTGTGTGTTGTGTGCTGTGTGTTGTGTGCTGTGTGCTGTGTGCTGTGTGCTGTGTGCTGTGTGCTGTGTGCTATGTGTGTTGTGTGTTGTGTGCTGTGTGTTGTGTGCTGTGTGCTGTGTGCTGTGTGCTGTGTGCTATGTGTTGTGTGCTGTGTGTTGTGTGCTGTGTGCTGTGTGCTATGTGTTGTGTGCTGTGTGCTGTGTGCTGTGTGCTGTGTGCTATGTGTTGTGTGTTGTGTGCTGTGTGCTGTGTGCTGTGTGTTGTGTGCTATGCATTGTGTGTTGTGTGTTGTGTGCTGTGTGTTGTGTGCTGTGTGCTGTGTGCTGTGTGCTGTGTGCTATGTGTTGTGTGTTGTGTGCTGTGTGCTGTGTGTTGTGTGCTATGCATTGTGTGTTGTGTGCTGTGTGCTGTGTGCTGTGTGCTGTGTGCTATGTGTTGTGTGTTGTGTGCTGTGTGCTGTGTGCTGTGTGTTGTGTGCTATGCATTGTGTGTTGTGTGTTGTGTGCTGTGTGTTGTGTGCTGTGTGCTGTGTGTTGTGTGTTGTGTGCTGTGTGCTGTGTGTTGTGTGCTGTGTGCTGTGTGCTGTGTGCTATGTGTTGTGTGCTGTGTGCTGTGTGCTGTGTGCTGTGTGCTGTGTGTTGTGTGTTGTGTGCTGTGTGCTGTGTGCTGTGTGTTGTGTGCTGTGTGCTGTGTGCTGTGTGCTGTGTGTTGTGTGTTGTGTGCTGTGTGCTGTGTGTTGTGTGTTGTGTGCTGTGTGCTATGTGTTGTGTGTTGTGTGTTGTGTGCTGTGTGCTGTGTGCTGTGTGTTGTGTGTTGTGTGCTGTGTGCTGTGTGCTGTGTGTTGTGTGCTGTGTGCTGTGTGTTGTGTGCTGTGTGCTGTGTGCTGTGTGTTGTGTGCTGTGTGTTGTGTGTTGTGTGTTGTGTGCTGTGTGCTGTGCATTGTGTGCTGTGTGCTGTGTGCTGTGTGCTGTGTGCTGTGCATTGTGTGCTGTGTGCTGTGTGTTCTGTGCTGTGCACTGTGTGCTGTGTGGGCTGTGGATCGATGGCAGGCCTGGATGCAGGCTTTCAGATCTGCCCTTCATAGGTACGAAGATGCAGGCTGCTGCAATCTTCCATATGACCATGCGTGCCAATCACTCAGCACAGTGCCTGGTCCACAAAATATATTAGAACATTATTCACCTCTCCTGTCTCTTCTCCAAATGCTGGGATATGAAAATAAGTAAAATTAATTCTATGTGCTATAAATAATTCACAGTGGGCAGGGAGAGAGACACGGTAATTAAGACACAGAACTGGAAGGAACGATGGGCGTGCACAAAGGAGCGAGGCTGCAGAGGTGTTCTGACTCCGCCGGCCTGCTTTGGAGTGGCCTGCCATCTGGGATACTCTCGGGGGAGCAGAGACACCCCTTCTACAGTAAACTGGTAGGTGCAGGGTGCAGCTTAGCGTCTGTGTTAAGGCGTATCTATTTTTTCTTCCTGGGGAGATGGCATCCTAGGATGCCAGGTTGGGAGAGAGCGCAGGCTTTGCCAGCCCATCCATTCCCAGGGCCATGCTTAGATTACATGGATGGAGACCAGGGAGATGGCGATCGCAAGACCTCGGGGCTGGTGGAGGCAGGGCAGCCCCAGAGCCTGCACACCGCACTCTTGGAACAGAGCACACGCTACCTCCCACGGCCCTGCTCAGAAGTGCTCCAGTGGCAAAGTAGGCTGTGCAGGTGCTGGAAACACAGCAGAAGCCAGGCGGCGGCGGGGAGGCAGCGCCCGTGCTGCACATCCGTCCGCATAGCAGTTGTCACTGACCCGCTGCTCCGCTGGGTCAGTCTGCTCCCAGCCGCACCAGTGGCTCAGCTATTGACTGCAGACACCTGCTTGCATGCAGCCTCTCTCCGCTGGTTCTTGTGACTCAGTTCTCCTCGCACGAGGGAACAGTCTATTTACACTGGCTGCAGCCCACGTGAAAAGCCCTTTATTGGTGAGGAAGGGGCTGTAAAGGCTTGCGAATGCAGTGAAGTCACATGGGGGTGACCCTGCGTGTTCTTGCTGACTGACATGTGATGGGACTATGAGCTGTAGGCATTTTAAAAGGCCACGAGTTCCTGGGTCCGCCTCTCTTCAGGAGCTGGGCCTGTGCCCTCCTAAGCTGTGGCTGCTGTGAGCAGTGGGGCCCAGGGAGGGGCATGTGCTGGCCTCTGCCCAAGCCTGTGGTCCCAGCTCCCAAACACTTGATCCTGGAGCCCTGGGGGATGTGTGACGTCAGGCTGGGGAGACCGGAGGCTACATGGAGACACATGTGAAGGAAGTCGCTGTGTACCTTCCAGACCAGTCTGGCCACAGGCTCAATAACACCACGTGGGCCCTGTTGGCACCTGGAACAGAATGGCCTGCTGGCTGAACCTGCCCAAATTCCCAACCCACAAACGGGAGATTTAAAGAGCGGTTATTTTATTAAACCTATAATTTGATTTAGAAGCATCGTAGCACAAGCACTGTGCTCTGACCCTCTCTGATTCATTTTTTTCCAGGAAGGTTAGAGCCTGTGTGTATGTGTTTGCTACATGTATATGTTTGTGTGATGCATGTGTGTGATATGTGTGCTATGCATGAGTGTGTGATATGTGTAATGTGTGTGGCGTGTGTATGCATGTGAGATGTGCATAGTATGTGATGTATATGTGTGACACGTGTGATGCATGTGTGATGTGTGATGTGCATGTGGATGAGATTTGTGTGTGATGTATCTGATGTATGTATGTATGTGTGTGTGTGATGTGCACACAGGTAAGGTCATGTTCAGAAATGCTCAGGGTAAAAAAGTCTTATTCTTTTCTGCTTTTGCCTCAGTTCCCTGTCCTCACATCCTCATTATTGAACATGACACAGTAAGAGTTTCAGAGCCTGTCTATCAAATGCTGGCTTTGCTCTCCAATGCTCCCTCTGGTCAATAAGCGTCTCATGTCTTGCCCGGCTGCCTGAAGGAGCCAGTGTTCCCATCCTCCACCCATCTCTGCGGGGAAACGTTGACCAGCCTGGGGTATTTGTTCACACCCTTCTCAGGATGCAGCCCCTCATCCCTCATCCCAGCACATCTTAATATTCCCCCCCAAGCCCACGCAGCGCGAGCTGGCTCATCCATTCCCACCTCCTCGGGCGCTTGACAGCTCCACTAATGTAATTAAAGCTCTGCGCTGAGCCCGCACTCACCAGGCGATTTGCAAGGAAGATGGTGCCTGCGGTCGCTTCGGCTTCTTGCTGACATTTGAGTTTGTCTGCTGTGGCTCTTTCAAACTTGGCTGTGAGTTTGGCCAGGTTTTCATCCAGGTGCTATACAGGAAGGAACACAGGTGTGTCAGTAATCCCAGTCTCAGTGCTTCAAGGAAGAGCCCCCTGGGGGAAGCTATGAAGACAGGGGAAGGGGGCAGGGCAGGAAATGAAGGTGAATTAGGGCGCTCTCAGACAGGGTCCCCGTGAGACCTCAGCCAGATCCCAGAGGAAGAAGGTTAGAGGGGGGTCCAGGGCAGTCTTGACCCAAGTGAGAAGCTGAGATTTCCTACACCAGCTCCACAGTCATTGATTGGTCTAGGGTCGGGAGAGCTGTTGGCCATGGAGGAGGGGGCGCACGTTCTTTTTCTCCTTGTGTCCTGGAAGATAGGCTCTCGTCACTGCCAGAGCTGCAGGGGCTACCTTTAGAAGCAAAAGCTCCCTGAAGCCTGCAGGCCTGCAAATGGTCAGAAAGACCCCAGGAGGACCGGGCAGACCATACTCCATGCCTGCAGCAGCAGGGCTGTGCGTGGGGGTGGCCTGTCCTCACCCTAAGTCCTCCAGGGCTGTAAGGTTCTAGGAGCATAAGATTCACTGTTACTTAACCTCATCTATTCTCTTACATGACTCCAAAGTATGGGGACATTAAAAAAATACACAGCTTCAATTTTTTCTACATGTACTAAGAATTTAGAATGGAAGCACTTAGATATTGTTGTCCCCAGAATACATATTAGCATACACAAAGACACGCAGACCGATAGCTCCCAATGTGCCTGAGTCTGTTCAGTAACCCGGGTTCAGGCTGCTCTGTTGGTCATTACCAAGTTACAAGAGAAACAAATTGAGGGCCAAGCAGTTTGAAAAGCAGGTGGAGAGGCTTCCAATTAATGGTGGCAGACTGGCCACACTCATTTAATTCTTCTTCCTGAGACTTTTCTAAAATGATTATGAAGTAGCCGAAACTGGTTTGGCTCAGTGGATAGAGCATCAGCCTGCGGACTGAGAGGTCCCAGGTTCGATTCCGGTCAAGGGCATGTATCTTGGTTGCGGGCACATCCCCAGTAGGAGGTGTGCAGGAGGCAGCTGGTCGAAGTTTCTCTCTCATCGATGTTTCTGATTTTCTATCCCTCTCCCTTCCTGTCTGTAAAAAATCAATAAAATATATTTTAAAAAACCCAAAATGATTATGAAGCAATTAAAAATGTCACAAGTCCATAACACCAAACGAATGTGAAGGGCCATTGGAGGGTGAAGGATTCCAACAGCTTTATGAAGACCAAACTGACAGGGGACTGGAAACTGCTTGAGCAGGGCAGAGAAACTACACCCTTGAACTGAGCCCCCGCTCACCAATGGGGAGGCTGATCATCCCTACAGAGCCCCATGCACCCTGGGCACTTGGCGATGTAAGGTGTGATCAAAGGGAGTGCTGAAAATAGGAGGAGGGGGGCGAGGGGGTGGGAGACATTAACGGGAAAAAAAGGAGGACCCATGTGGCACTTTCAACAATAAAGACAGAAAAAAAAAAAGAAAATAAGGGGATAAATTGGAAGCCTGTTAATTCCCCACTTGATATCTCTATTTGCATGCTTAGTTAGATGCAATGTCACCAGGCATGTATGTCACCAGGCAGGCGATTCGACAGCGGCAGGGAAAAGACAACACACTCTGGTAGTTCAGATGCATCCGGCATAGCTCATCTGATCTTGAGAGCAAGTTCTGTCTGTCAACCGGCTCCGCCCTTGTCTGCACAGCTATAATCAGCCCTTGCTCATGACTCTTGTGAAAGAAAGAATAAGAAGATATTTGATGAAGTCCTAGATGAAGTCAGACAAGAATTAAAAACATGACCTTGGAACATGGAGACAACTTCCAAGCATAAAAACAGCATCAAAGCATAGAATCTCTCATAATTTAGCATCTTAGAGAGATTCAAGTAGTCTCATCCATAACACTAGAAAAGGATGCTAGTTAAAAGAACAGAGAACTTTCAAAAATATGGAAATTATTATTGTTAATGTAAAAAAATAACAAATTCAAGGGAAGTTTTAAAAGATAAATTTGAGGAAATCCAGAAAGTATGAGAAAACATAAAATATAGAAAGAGTAAGAAAATAGGGCCTCATCAGAAGGTCTAACATTCAATAAATAAGTTTTTATCAAGATAAAATGAAAAAGGAAAGAGAAGGGAGATTAACCAGGAAGTAATACAAAATATTTTTTTAGAACTGAAGAAAAGTCTCTACATCATAAAAAAGGATGGTAGCTAAGCATGTCAATGTAAAGTTTCAGACACCAAGAATAAAGAACAATTTGAAAGATTTCCAGAAAGAGAGAAACATAGTGCATTGATAAGTCTGTTCATCAGATTTCTCACCAGATGAGGATAAAGCATTCAGTGTTCAAAGCAGAAAAAACTAGCAACTCAGATTTCAATACTCAGCAAAATTGTCAGCTCAGTTTAAAAATAAAGACAATTCCAGACTGGAGCAATTCAGAAAATTTACTTCTGACCTAACATTTCTAAGAAAGCTACTTTGAAAAGAGCTGTCACAAAACAAGAGAAGAAATTAAGAAAGGACAAGGCATGGGGTCTTTGGAACCAACCCAAGAAAGCAGTGAAATATATTAACACTGGAGCTCTGAGTTGGGGATCGGGGAGAAAAGTCTTAGAGGCAAAGGATGGCTGGGCAGAATATAAATTATACGGAGAGTTTAAAAGTAATTGAGGCTATCCAAAAGGACGTAATGGAAAAGAAAAAAAGATAAAGCAAAGTAGAAACTTCAGGGTTGTAGAAATGGTTGTATAAGAAAGGCAATATAATGCTAGCATACCATTTAGATTTGCTATGAGCAATGTAAACATGTTCACAAAATATAAACAGAATTTACTGATGTTTCAACTATTTGAATCAGAGGATAGAGCAAGGACCACTTAATTTTGGTTATAAGAATAGAATGCAGATATTTTCGATCTTGCTGACTCAAAAGCAACAGTGATAATAAGTAGTGATAACAGGAGTTGGGAATTGGAGGGTAGGGAGGAACCTGAAGGAAAGAGCAATAACTTCATCTTGAAAGCGGAGGGCCCCAAGAAAGCTAACTCTATCTGATGGAACAAGAAATAAAGGTTACACCAACTCACAGTGCCACCATGATTTGGGAGACATAGCGATGAACATCTTAGAGTCTCATCTAGCAGAAAGTTTACTGTCTGAACAAGATAGATCAGAAAATGAGATGCCAGCACAGTACATAGAAAGAAACCAGAGATTCAAATGTGCAGAGGCCGGGAAGATCATGTACTCTGGTCTGATGACTTGAGCAAAACTGTCTGCTTGAATGGGAGGCCACTGCTTAACTCCTGGGTCACTTAATGCTATTTGGGAATCTTATTCTTTTAAGACTGTCCAGATGTCAAATTTTCATAAGAAGCTCCTATTGTTTTAAATGTTGGCAACTAATTAAATCACTATTTGTGGACAAAATACAACACATTGAAGCCACTAGGTAGCAAGCTTTGAGGAGTATCAACAATCCATTGAAACAGACAAAATAATGAAAGGGCAGAAGACTGGTTTCTCATCAGAAATCCTTGTCTACTATTAGATATTTTATTTATGGTGAAGATATGTCTGATGAAAATGCCATACTTGTTTTCATTACTATTACTTTTATAAATTGTAATAATATACAATATGTTGATTATAAAAAAAAAGAAAATACTGGTAAGTACCATCTAAAAACTACCACCCAGAGCTAACCACCACTATTCATATTCTATGTATTACAATTGTATGTATAGTTTAATTGAAACTATCCTATATAATAAAGAGTTAATATGCTAATTAGACCAGATGGTATAATGACCTTTCATAATGACCAGTGGGTGGGGGGTGGGGCTGCAAGACAGCTGGGGTTGTGAGGGCCGAACCTCTTGCATGAATTTCATGATTGGGCCTCTAGTAATTGTATAATTTGAGCAACTTGAATATACAATTTATGTGGAATTATCCTAAAATTATAAAAATAAGGCTTGGGGTGGTATGCAACTGGAGAAGGCTGGCAATGGCCTTGGTAGGCCCCAATGTCAGAGATGGTGTTAGCAAATCTCCTTTGTTATTGGGGGAGGTGATCAAACTCTTGGGGTGTTGATAGTCATGTGAATAAGCAAAAGATGGAGAGGCAGTTGTTAGAAGTGAAAATATATTTAAAAAATATGTTGGCAGGAAAGAAGTGCCTTTGTAAGGTAGCCCAGTATTTTAAAACATTGTGCTGCATTCTCAGGTTGAGTAAGTTGTCATGGGAATGTTGGCTACTGAAAAGGTATAAACATTTTGCAAACATTCTTTTTGCACCAAATGTTCCTTTAAATAACTTGAGTGAAGAGTGCTTTGAAATGCAGTTTTTGTAACACTATGTTCTGGGAGAGACTATGAGCATCACTGGGAGGTATTTTCCCCAGAAGCAGTCCTGGGAAGTGATGGTGCTTGTATTTGGTATTCTTTGAAGAGGGCCATAGTTATGGTGACGATGGTATGCTTCAAGTAAACTGGCCTGTGAACATCTGGATTTATAAAACAAACATATTGAGGGGTTAGTTGCTTCGTCAAAAGTGCCTCTTCTTTACAGAGATTGGTTGCCTGATCTTTGACCTAGGATTTAGCTATATACTTTAACCCACCAGTCAATAAGCCAGGGCATGAAGCGTGCGACATGTCTACAAGCCTCCTTTTCACCCTGTGTAAAAACCTTTTCTATCAGCATGAGAAATGTGCAGCGAGAATCTTATATGCCTAGAAAGCATGTGTGGAAATGAAGGCTTGACTTTGGTCAGATAGTGACTGATTACCAGGGTTGTATGTGCATGTAAGAGCACACATAGCTGGGGAGTAGGCCAGGGAGCAGGGTCCAGCAGGCTCTGTGGCCACACCCACCTCATGGCAGCAGCTCCGTGTCAGTAGGGGCCGGGCTCTGGGCTCCTGCCTACATGCATTTTCTACTTGAATGAAGCAGGGACATTACTGTGACTGTTTTACTCCAGGAAGCTTAAGTCTGGGCAATTTATAGACCTTTCTAGAGGTCACACAGAAGCAGATAATACAGCTTGGGTTGGAAGTGAGGTCTGCCAATGGATTTTAGCTGCTGTGCCATCCCATGGGGCTCCAATGTCTAACTCTCAATTCAGTAGGATTCATTTTAACAGCAAAGGTAATTTTCAAGGGAAATCTCAAATAGGTGTGAATCCTAGATCACCCCTAACCTCAGGCCTGGTGAGGCATTTATAATCAAATATCAATAAAAGTTTAATGAAAACTAATGACCCTTACAGTTTTATATTTATGGTCAATATACTACTTGCTTTAAAAGCTCTCATGAAGCAATGAAGATGGCCCAGTGCTGAGTGGGCCACGTGTCCACACTGCTGGCCACGTGTCCACATAGCAGGCCACATGCCCACACTGCTGAGCGAGCTGCAGGAAAGCGGTAGCTAAAGGTAGAAGGAACAAAAGGTGAGGTTAGGTGGCCAAAGCCTGCATCTCAAAGAAGAGATAGACTCTCAAATGTTTGACCTTTTATTCTAGCAATCAGATGTGCAAAAATATGAAAGTCACTTGTGCTTAATGAGATAACAACTGGTTTCATGCATAACACTGTTTTTGTATTATACACCATTATGTCATCTTTCCCTTCCTCGGAGGAAAAAGAAAAAACAAAAACAAACAAACAAACAAACAAAAGTTTAGGGGCAAAGTGTAAACCAATGGTCCAGGGTCTTGTCTGGACTATCCAGTGTTTGAGGAAGAAATGTAAAAAGTTGCCTCAACTGAAAAATCAGGAGATTTTGCACATCAATCTGCTTTCCCTGCTTCTAGGCTCTGGAAATGGCAGAGGGCACTATTTGTACAGGGGTTGCCCAACGGGGTTAGAGGGTGGCCAACAGGGTCATAGGACACCCAGGAGGGTCAGAGGGCGCCTGGTAGGGTCAGAGGCACCCAGCAGGATCATAGGGCACCCAGCAGGGTCAGAGGCACCCAAGTAGGGTCATAGGGCACCCAGCAGGGTCAGAGGCACCCAAGTAGGGTCATAGGGCACCCAGCAGGGTCAGAGGCACCCAAGTAGGGTCATAGGGCACCCAGCAAGGTCAGAGGCACCCAAGTAGGGTCATAGGGCACCCAGCAGGGTCAGAGGCACCCAAGTAGGGTCATAGGGCACCCAGCAGGGTCAGAGGGTGCCTGGCAGAGTCAGAGGGATCCCAGCAGGGTCAGAGGGCACTGCTCACTTACAGCGATCTTGGCCTTGATGGCTGCTAGCTTCTCCTGGGCAGTGGTGAGGTCCGAGGTGGCTCTGCCCAACGCCTGGCGCTTGGGTTCCACATCACAGAACACCTCGTAGAACTTCACAATGTTGATGACCCAGGAGCAGAGGCCTGCAGCTGCGTAGGACTTGGTGGCCACGAACTCCGGGTTGAACTCGGGGTCCTGCAGGTACGGCCGGATGGCCCTGAGGCAGTTCTCGTGGATGTTCTCTTTGTCGAAGTGGACGAGGGAGTCCAGGAAGCCATCCACTCTGGCCATGACAACTTTAGCGGCCTTCCAGCTGCGGTCCTTGGGCACCTTCCCCCGGGGGGCCATGAGCACCATCACGGCGGCGCTGACATTGCTGACGGCCGGAGGTGGAGAGCCGAAGGACTTCAGCTCCGTCAGGTTAGTCTGAGAAGGGAGAAGGAGGGCGTTAGAGGAAAGTGAATGGGCTTCCTTTGTCCTCCGCGGCTAATGGAGTTAGGACCAGAGCGATCAATCTGAAAGGGCTGCTGGGAAGCCTGCCATGGCCTCGTAATTTTAAACATCATGACTCATCAGGAGGAACCCACGCTTCTGCCCGTGGCTCAGCTGTCCCTGCGTGGTCAGCGGCACTCGGCTGTGTCCTTTCAGCACTGCAACCCGCTGGCACCCATTGGAAACACACAATTATTCCATATTCCACTGAAAAATATAAGGATGCCAACATACCCTGAAATATGCAGCTTGCCATGAATAAAAGATAAGGTTATTATAAATTAATTTCCATCCTGGAGTGAAGAGAACAGCTCTGTAACCCAACTAATTTTTTTTTTCCTTTAATTAAACTGCTTTGTTCCATGAGCTTGTTCTAACTACACTGGCCTGTCCTGATAGCAAAGCGGCGTTTTCTGCCAAGATAATTCTGACAGAAAGCTTGTGGCCCGTGCAGCTGCTGCCTCTGCCTACACCTGGGCTTGTCCTTTGCTCCAGCTTTCATTTGCTGTAGAATGAAATGGCTGAAAGTGTTGACTTTGGCAAGTCATTTAAACTTCCCAGGCCTCAGGGTTTTCATCTGTACACTGGGAGCAGGGGTGCCCATTAATTGCTAAGTGAAATTGTGTCATAATTGTGCATGAAGTGGACTTACTAGTAAGGCTCCTTCTGACCATCAGTGATTTTGCAAGAGGGGAAATAATGATTCAGAGATTAGAACCTTGTGCCACGGTAATTTGGGGTGCTGCTGGGTCTGGGATCTACCAGCGAGGGGAATTTTTTCCTAGCCTAATAGAAATACATAGAAAGACATTCTATTTCTTTTGCAACTGTTTTCACATTTGCTCATGAACTTGTCAGGGGCAGGAATAAAAGACAGCCCAGGCATAGAGGTGTGCTGGCAGACTGTCATAGTGGCCTCCACTGGTTGAAAGAGGGCCAAGTGAGAAAATCCAATCAGCAAGAAAATCCACAATTTTCAAACACTTTAGATTATGTTCAATGCACGGAATTAAGGAAATATAAAAATGTATAAAGATGATATCAAATTCTGTAACCCAGATACATACTGTTACAATTTCAATGTAATTCCTTCCAGTATTTTTTATATTCAGATATATCTACAAACTATTATAGATATACTAGAGGCCTGGTGCATAAGAATTCATGTACTAGAGAGGGGGGGGTCCCTCAGCCCGGCCTGCCCTCCTCATAGTTCGGGAGCGCTCAAGGGCGGGAGGTGACCCTGCAATCAGGGGAAGGCTATGCCCTATCACATCTCTGCTTTTGCCACTGCTGGCAGTGCAAGTCTCAGTCAGCTCTGGTTACCTGAGCCTCAGGCGGCCCTGCGTGGCTGGGCAGCCACCATCTGAGGCTTGCCTGCACCTCGCGCTGGCCCTGGGTGGCTGAAAAGGTGAGGGGACTGGGGGACTCTGGAGGCAGGTGCATGGAGTGGCCGGACCCACCTGGGGGTCAGTCTGGTCGTGTTGCACACTTGTTGCCCCATTGGGGCTGAGGGGACTGGGCGCTGCCATATTGTGGTAGTGGGTGCTGTCATCATTGAAGGTGTGGCAGTCAATTAGCATATTCCCTCTTGATTAGATAGGATGATCACAACTGTTCTGGTTTCAGTGACAGGAAACCCAGCTGAGAAGCCAGGGGGCTTTCTGCTCCTGTATTTGGACAAGGTGGGCTGGGAGCTGACCGTAAGGATGAGTGGAATTATACTTTGAGAGTTTGTGCGAACCTCGGATCTTTTCTGGTTTCTGTATCTCTTTCTGCATGAGTTTCCTTTCTGCTGACCAGCTTAGTTGCATTGTAAGGCACATGACCTCCCTCTCTGCCTTCAATGCAGGTCACTTCCTCATCTCTCCATAAGCTCTGGCCACAGCCCCTTCCTCCCAGCATATGGATTGCCAAACTCATTCCCACCTCAGGACCTCTGCCTGGAAATGCATCTTTCTATGCCATTTGCATGGCTGATCCCTTCTCATCATCAAAATCTCATTTCAAAAGCCCCCCACTCAGAGCTCACCACCTACTACCCTTCTCGTCATTTCCTGTCTGAGCACCTGGAGATCTTCACAGGACTCAGTGTAACTGGAAAGTTACCACTTTTCTCTGTTGAGTTATTATATTCCTCTTCTTCAAGAGGACAGGAATCCCATTTCCCGTTAACCACTACAGCCGCAGTGCCAAAATAGGAACTGGCACACAACACGTGTGCTGGATGCTGCCAGGGAAAGAAGATGCTCTCTTCAGCCTAAGTCAAAATTACAAGGTCTTAGGAATGATCTTGTTTAGTTAGGCGGGGGTCCTGTGTTCAATCACCCACTGGGCAGGCGATTCAGTACCACCAACAGGGACACAAGGATGGAAAATTCTTTCAGAAGAAGGCAGATCTGTTTCTGAGTGAGCAAGCATCAGGATATGCCACCCTCTCCACTCCACTCCTGCCTTGGGGCTCTTGGTCTAGCTGCTGCCTTGGTTTTGACTGCCCTTCCCAGTATGTGCGTGATGGAAACCCCCAGGTTTTCACTTAAACATCTCCTTCGCAAGGAGGCCCACACTGATCACCTTCTTTAACTCCGCAATCTGCTACCACCCCTCCCCAGCTGTCCCTGCGCTCCTCCTTACTCTGCTCTCTGCATCTGTTTCTTTCCCCCACAGCATTTTGTCCTATTCTAATACACTGCATAAGCTACCTTTTCACTGTACTTCTTGTTCCCCCCTCCCCACCTGTGTTAACACAGAAGCTTTGTAGAGGCAAGGGTGCACCATGTGCACCAGAGCAGTGTCTGGCAGAGAGAGGGCAGTCAGTGCATCTCTGCTGAGTGAATAAGTGTGCACAGTCATTCTTAAGCAAAGAGGGACACAGTGGTAAACAGGAAAGATGGTCCTTTTGCTTCTGCAGGGAAACAGATAGGCAACAAGAGGCCAACCTTGGATATTTTGAAAGCAATGCGTGCTTTGAAAACAACACATGGCTAATGGGCTAGAGGACTTTGAGGAGAGATGATACCACTTTAGCTAGGAAGGGATGTTTGGGAAGGTCACTTTAAGAACCTGGCATTTCATTGGGATGTAAATGATGGGAAAGAGGCAGCTCTGAGGAGCTCTGCAGGGCACTCTTTCCAGGGGATGAATTTGCAAGCGAAGAGGCCAGAATAGCACAAGCCTGGCCATTCTGTAGAGGGGGGAGGTCAAGAGATAGGTGGAGATGAGGGAGGATAGGCAGTCAGGGCCAGACACAGGGAGTTCAGAGTGGTGGGGAGGAGTTGGATTTCATGCTAACTTCAACGGGAAGCCACTAGAGGGTTCTAGGCAGGGAGTGAAAGGATCCAGTTTTGCTTCGAGAGCTTGTGGTGCAGGCTCACAGTGGAGGGAGAGGGTGAGGAGGACAAGTTAAGGGGCTGGGTAGCTGCCCAGGCAGGAGACTGAGGAATGTGAAGTGGACATGCTGGGAAATGATTGGATCTGGAATACATTTTGGAGACAGTAGAGACAGAAGTTACTGATCATTTAAAAAACAAACATGAAAGCCATTACTTATTCCTCTCAAACAGAATGTTTCAAGTTGGTATGCAATCAGATAGATAAACCACATTTTATATAAAATATACTGAGTTACTGGAAATCTAGGTCATTTCCACAAATACCATATAGATAATCCCTTGCTGGACTTCTATAGAAATCTTTGAAAATCTTAAATTTGTTCTTTATGACAATATTCCTAGAAGTGGACTGGATGGGTCCATTTGTATATAAAATGTTATATTATTTGAACATGTACTGTTCTTTGTTTATAATAACAGATCATTTCCCAGAAATTCTAATTTCACTCATCATTATTTGAGAAAGTTTATCCCATCCTCTTTCACATCTGGTAACATTATTTAATTTAAAAAATTAGTTTGATAAGCTGAAAATGGTATGACATTGGTTTAATTCATATATGTGTGTGTGTATATATGTATATATATATTTATTTATTAGTGATGCTAAACTTATTTATGTTTTTAAACTATTTGAATTTCCTGTTATATGAATTACTTGGTATTGTGCCGTCCCAGCCCCTGCAACTCAATGCTTATGAATACCTTTGCTTACATTTTTATTGGGCTGTTTGCCTTTTACTTTTTGGTTATCCTATTACAAGAGAGATAAGTGAAATAACTTTTATAAAACTGTAGATTGAAGAAATCTAAGAGATAGTGGTTACCCTGAGCTGGTAACTAATGTTGGGCTGGGTGAAGCTGGGGCATATACACACATATATACACATGTCAATCTCTATTTGTAATATTTTTGAAACTGATTTTCACTGAAAATTATATCTTAAACTTATAAGATATAAGTTTTTTCATGTTATTTTTGTAAAACATGAATTTCAATAAACCATGTAGGTTTTTTTTCTCATTTAGATGAGCCATAATTTAGTTAGCTAACTCCATATTGTTGGACATTTAGGTTATTAAATCTTTAACAGCTGATTAAAGGACATAAACTTTAATGATATTAGAAATAAATAAACCAAAAATCAAATAGAGTTAAATTAGACTTACATTTAACTTTTAAATTATTTGAGGAATAGCTATACTCTTAGAAGCATTGAATCTCTCCATACACAAACTTGGTATATACTGTATATTTATTTGTATATTCATTTATGGTTCTATGTCTTTCAACAAGATTTTTCTTTTTTAAAATTTCTTTATTGATTAAGGTATTACATATGTGTCTTCATTCCCCATTAACCCCCATCACCACTTATGCCCTCACCCCCCTGGTGTCCATGTCCATTGATCAGGCTTATATGCATGCATACAAGTCCTTTGGTTGATCTCTTCCCCTTACCCCCAACCTCCCCTACCTTCCCTCTGAGGTTTCATAGTCAGTGCTTCTCTGTCTCTGGATCTGTTTTTGTTCATCAGTTTATGTTGTTCATTATATTCCATAAATGAGTGAGATCATGTGATATTAATCTTTCTTTGACTGGCTTATTTCACTTAGCATAATGCTCTCCAGTTCTATCCATGCTATAGTTTAAAGCAGCCACCTTTTCCTTCTTTTTCTTCTTCTTCCTCTTCTTAAAAAATACCTTTCAGCATTCTATCTAATAAAATAGTAATATGCAAATTGGCTGTACCTTTGGTCAAGCCACACCCACAGCCACGCCCACCAGCCAATCAGGAAAAATTATGCAAATAAACTCCAACCAAGATGGCTGCTTGCCACTGAGAGCAGGAGGGAGGCTTGGGTTTCCCTGGCAATGGAAGAAGCCAAGCTTTCTGCCTGCTGTTGCTGGCCTAGGCCTCCAATATATGCTACAAAGTTTCAATGATAGAAGATACATAATCCCACCAGAAATGGCAGCCGCCACAGAGCTGGAGATAGAAGAGGCTTAGGGTTGCCAGGGAGGTGGAGGAAACCAAACTTCTGCAGCCCTAGCCTAGGCTTCCACTCCAGGCTACAAAGTTTCAATTATAGACATAGATTAATCCCAGATACTAGGGCCTCCGCTTGGGTCGCTGAGAGGTGTGGCTGGCCTGCAAACCACCATAGGCCCCTTGTGCAGGCCGCCCCACACCCCAAGGGAACCCCCACCCTGATCCAGGACACCCTTCAGGGCAAACCAGCCAGTCCCCACCTATGAACCAGGCCTCTATACTAATAAAAGAGTAATACACAGATGGACTGTAACTCCAACACACAAGAGAGCTGCCCTTATATGGTCAAAGATCCTGCCCCCATGTGGACACAAGATGGTCACCACAAGTTGGCCAGCTGGGGAGGACAGTGGGAGGTTCCAGGCCTGCAAGGGAGGGCAGTTGTGGGCCATCAGGTAAGCAGGGGAAGGCAGTTGGGAGACCAAGCCTGCAAGGGAGGGGAATTGGGGGTGATCAAACCTGCAGGGGAGGGCAGTTAGGGGTGACCAGGCTGGCAGAGGAGGGAAGTTGGGGCAAACTGGCTGGCAGAGGAGCAGTTAGACATCAATCAGGCTGGCAGGGTAGTGGTTAGGGGGTGATCAGGCTGGCAAACAGAAGTGGTTAGGGGCAATCAGGGAGGCAGGCAGGTGAGCAGTTTGGAGCTAGCAGTCCTGGATTGTGAAAAAGATGTCCAACTGCCCATTTAGGCCCGATCCTACTGGGATCGGGCCTAAACAGGCAGTCAGACATCCCTCGAGGGTCCCAGATTGGAGAGAGTGCAGGCTGGGCTGAGTGACACCCCCCCCCCCACCCCCCATGCATGAATTTCGTGCACCAAGCCTCTAGTTTCATATAATACTGGTTTGGTGGTGATGAAATCCTTTAGCTTCTTCTTATCTGTGAAGCTCTTTATCTGACCTTCAATTCTGAATGATAGCTTTGCTGGATAGAGTAATCTTGGTTGTAGGTTCTTGTTACTCATCACTTTGAATATTTTTGCCACTCCCGTCTGGCCTGCATCGTTTCTGTTAAGAAATCAGCTGATAATCGTATGGATGCTCCCTTACAGGTAACTATTTTTCTCTTGCTGCTTTTAATATTCTCCCTTTGTCTTTTGGCATTTTAATGATGATGTGTCTTGGTGTGCTCCTCTTTGGATTCCTTTTGTTTGGGGTTCTGTGTGCTTCCTGGACTTGTAGGTCTATTTCTTTCACCAGGTGGGGGAAGTTTTGGTCACTATTTCTTCAAATAGGTTTTCAGTATCTTGCTCTCTCTTTTTCTGGCACCCCTATAATTCTGATGTTGGTATGCTTGAGGTTGCCCCAGAGGCTCCTTACACTTTCTTCAATTTTTTGGATTCTTTTTTCTTTTCCGGCTGAGTGGTTTTTGCTTCTTTGTATTTCAAATCTTTGACTTGATTCTTGTGGTCCTCTAGTCTGCTTTTAGGTTTCTGTATAATATTTTTTATTTCAGTCAGAGTATGCTTAATTTTATAGTTTTTTTTTATATATATCCTCGAGGGTCTTGTTAAATTTATTGGCCTTTTCTAGGAACCTCTTGAAAAACCTTATAACCATGCTTTTGAACTCTATGGCCAGTCATTTTTTCCCCCTTCATTTCTTTCAATTGTGATCTTTTTCCTTGTCTTCACATTTTGGGTGCTTCCCTGAGTTGGTCGAGTAGCTTTGTGTGGTAGGTGTCCTCTAGGGGACAGTGGCTCAGCCTCCCCAGTTAACTGAGGTGGATATTCTCGGTGAACCCTTTTATGGGCAGCACTGTCTTGTTGTGGTTAAGCCTAGATTGTTGTTGGTATCACTGGGAGTGGTTGACTTCCAGGCCAATTGGCTGTGAGGATCACCTGTGTCTACGCTGGGAGAGCTTGTGCTCCGCTTGGATGGGGTGGAGTCTCTGCACTGAGCAGTCAGCCTTGGTTTCCTGTCAGCTCTGCCCTAAGCAGCACCTGGGTCTGTGTGTCCTGCCTCAATGGCTCCACACACCTCTGAGAGAAAGCTGCCCTCACCTCTGCAGCTCCCAAGTCTCAGTGTGCTTCCTCCTGACAGTGCTGTTTCACCCCATATGAGTCTCGGTTCCCTGAGACTCGCCCGGAACTGGGGATCAGTGCAGTGGGAGCCTTTGTCTCCTTCCCTGTTTAAGAAAGCCAGCCGCATATTCAGCCACCCACCCTTTCTGCTCTCGTGCGTCTCTGCATCTCTGCACCTCTGTCTCTGAGTCTCCGCGACTCTGCCCTCCACACCTTCTCTGAGTCCCAGTGTCCTTTTATCTTTCCTTCTAGTTGTGGAATTTCTACTCAGCCAGCTTTCTGGTGGTTCTGGATGATGTCCATTTTTTTCTTTTATTTATTTATTTTATTTTTATTTTTAAATTTTCTATCTTTATTGTGTAATTTGTTCTCTGTAACTCAGTATTTAAATTTTTTAAAAAGCTATTATTAAATCACCTTTAAACTGCATAACATTTTACAAGATTAAAAATTTGTCTTAAACCCACATATAGCTATTGTCAGTTATTTAAGTATCCTTTTAATATGAATAATTATGTTTGAAATTGTTGTCCAAGGCCGCAGTATAGCTGTTTACCTATGCTGCCATCTTTTTCAACAAGATGTGTTTTCTTCACACACTTTCAACAAATTTATGCTTATTTGTACCTTATGTTTTGGCTTTTATTTTGGAAAATATTATGTTTTCTAACTGGCTACTGCTGATATTGGGAAAGCTATTAAGTTTTGTAAATTGTTTTATAATGGACGCTTAGCACTTCCCTTTTATTTGTACTATTATATTTTTATGACATCTATGAATACTAATATACTTGCCTGGTATTTTGTAACGTGTCTACTTTTAATTTATTATTGCATTAGCTAGAAATTCCTGGATGCTTTATTGGGGTGGTGATGATTGTGCTTTTTCTGTGTTACGGGGAATGCTTCCACTGCTCTACCATTAGATGGGGTAGTGTGCTCTCAAACTGTGATTGATTGCCATCTTTAGTAAATGTCCAAATATTCACTCATTCCTACTTTCCTGAAAGTTTTAATAAAGAATGGATGTTCAATTGCCTTAAGTACCACTTTGACATCTCTCAAATTGCCTGTAGAGCTTTTTTTTTTTTAATCTATGGTTGGGTATGGTTATATGACTAGTCTTATATAGAAAGAATTTATTAGTTGGTGGCATATTGTCACTATATGAATAGTCTTATATACAGAACACTTAGTTGGTAGTATACAACTGTTATTTGAATAGTCTTACATATAAAATATCATTTAGGAGCATGGTAATTTGATAAACTGGTGTTTTATTTAGATGTCTTACACCACTGATCAGGAGTTAGATTAATTTGAGGTTTTATTTTCTCTATCACTTTTAGTATTCAGCTTACCAGATAATAAAGGCCTTAATAAGTCCTAGAGGAAAGAAGTCTGAATCTGTAACCCTAGAATTTCCAAAATTATTTGATTATAAAATCTGGGCTTTAATATTATTTTAAATATTCTTATTGATTTCAGAGAGGAGAGAGGGAGAGAGAGACAGAAACATCAATGATGAGAGAGAATCACTAACCAGCTGCTTCCTACACACCCTACACTGGAGATCAAGCCCGCAACAAGGCATATGGCCTGACCAGGAATCGAACCGTGACTTCCTCATTCTTAGGTTAATGCTCAACCACTGAGCTATGCTGATTGGGCATGATTATAAAGTCTAGGTTTTATATTACTTGATATTAAGTAAAAAGTCAAATGATAGGGAGAAAATATTTACAACATATACAACATGGGTTTAGTAGTAAAAATTATAATGAAGAAGAGTAAATCAATAAGAAAAAAGAAAACCATCTTACAAAAAAGTGGACAAAGAATCTGAACAATAATTGATATTTACAAACATTTCATCCCAAAGCTGCAGAGTATACATTCTTCTCAAGTGCACATATTAGAACACAAACAGTCTCTACAAGTTCAAGAACATTGAAATCATATCAAGCATCTTCTTGGATCACAAAGGGATGGAACTAGAAATCAACTACCATAAAACACTCAAAAACATTCAAACACATGGAAGCTAAATAGCACGTTATTAAACAATGAATGGGTTACCAAGATCAAGGAATAAATAAAAACTTCCTGAAAACAAATGAAAATGAACACACATAACAACCCCAAATCTATGGGAAGTATTGAAAGCAGTTTGAGAGGGAAATTCATAGTAATATAGGCCTGTCTCAAAACCCAAGAAAAATATCTAATAAACTATCCAATTCTACAATTGCTAGTAAAAGAATTAGAAAGAGAACAAGAAAATCCCAGAGAGATCAGATATCAGAGAGGAAGTAAATGACAGAGGCTGAAAAAACAATACAAAAGATCATTGAAACCAAGAGCTGGTTCTTTGAAAAGATAAACCAGATTGAGGAAACTTTAGCTAGACTCAACAAGAAACAAAGAGAGGACTCAACTAAATAAAATCAGAAATGAAAGAGATGAAGTAACAACTGATAGCACAGAAATCTGAAGGATTGTAAAAAAATATTACAAACAACTATATGCTGACAAATTGGAAAACCTGAGTGAAATGAACAAACTCCTAGAAAAAAAACAATGTTCCAAAACTAACTCAGGAAGAATCAGAAATTCTGAATATAGCAATAACAACAAATGAAACTGAAGCAATAATAATAATAGTAGTAGTAGTAGTAGTAGTAGTAGTAGTAGTAGTAGTAGTAGTAATAGTAATAAACTCTCAGCAAACGAAAGTCCTGGACTGGATGGCTTCATAGGGGAGTTCTATCAAACTATCAAAAAAGAACTAACACCTATCCTCCTCAAACTATTCCAAAAAATTCAAGAGGAAGAAAGACTTCCAAGCTCTTCTTGTGTGTGTGTGTTTGTGTGTGTGTGTTGATTTTAGAGAGGAAGGAAGAGAGATAGAAACATCAATGATGAGAGAGTATCACTGATTGGCTGCCTCCTGCACGCCCCCTACTGGGGGGGATCGAGCCTGCAATTTGGCATGCTCCCTTGGCCAGAATTGAACCTGGGATCCTTTAGTCTACAGGCAAATGCTCTATCTACCGAGACAAACCTCTTCTTATGAGGCAGGTAGTATCCTAATCACAAAACCAGACAAAGACACTGCAAAGAAAGAAAATTACAGGCCAGTATCCATGATGAACATGGATGCCAAAATCCTCAACAAAATATTAGCAAATCAGATCAGCAATATATTAAAATGATTATTCACCATGACAAAATGGGATTTATCCCAGGAATGCTTTATTGGGGTGATATATCTCTGGCTGATATAATATTTGCAAATCAATAAACATGGTACATCACATAAACAATCTGAAAGATAAAAATCATATGATCATATCAATAGATGCAGAAAAAGCATTTGACAAAATCCAGCACCCATTTAAAAAGTATATTTTTATTGATTTCAGAAGGGACAGGGAGAGAGAGATAGAAACATCAATAATAAGAGAGAATCATTGATCGGCTGCCTTCTGCAGGACCCCACTGGGGTCAGGCCTGCAACCCAGGCATATGTTCTGACTTGGAATTGAACTGTGACATCCTGGTTCATTGGTTGATGCTCAACCTCTGAGCCACACTAGCCAAGCCCAGTACCCATTTTTGGTCAAAACTCTCAGCAAAGAGGGAATAGAGGTATCATACATACTTCAACATAATAAAGTCTATGTATGACAAACCTACAGCCAACATTATACTCAATTAACAAAAACTAAAACCATTTCCCTTAAGAACAGGAACAAGACACTCTTATCCTACGTAGTACTGCAAGTCTTAATCACAGTGATCAGACAAGAAGTAAACAAAAAGGCATCCAAATTGGAAAGGAGGAAGGGGAACTGCCATTGACTTTCTCTAGGGACTCTTAGGATGCAGTAGGGCCCAGCTGGATAATCCAGGACAATTTCCTCATGTCAAGATCCTTAATTTAATCACACCAATGAAATCACTTTTGCCACATGAATTCAAATTCTCAGGCTCCAGAGATTAGAGTGTGAATATCTTTGAGGGTGGAGGAGGCATTTATTCAGCTGCCAGGTTCTAGCAAATAAGAGTACTTTTCTTTTGCTCAGAGAAATATTTTCAAATATGCAATAAAGATGTATGCACAAGGATATTCGTGTTGAGGGAAAAAGAACCTAATTAATCACTCAACAATAGCTAAATTAAATACAGTACAATTATACCATGAGGCAGTACAAAGCATTAAGTAAAGTTTTGATGCATGTACTGCCATGAAATAGTCTTATTTCATGAGGAAAAGTAAGTTGACATTTTAGATTTATAGTTATGAGTACAAGAAATACAGAGTTTATTGTTATATTGTAACTTATTAATAATTACTAGAGGCTCAGTGCACGAAATTCATGCATGGGGAGGGGGATCTCTCAGCCCAGTCTCGCAATCCGGGATCCCTCAGACATTCCTCTCACAATACTGTTGGCTCCTAACCACTCACCTGTCTGCCTGCCTGATCACCCCTAACCACTCTGCATGCCTGCCTGATTGCCCGTAACCGCCTCTGCCTCTGCCCCTGCCACAGTGGCTTCATCTGGAAGGCTATCCAGAACAATGACTGGAAGGTTGTTCGGCTGTCTGGTCCAGTGGTCAGCAAACTCATTAGTCAACAGAGCCAAATATCAACAGTACAACAATTGAAATTTCTTTTGAGAGCCAAATTTTTTAAACTTAAACTTCCAATGCCACTTCTTTAAAACAGACTCTCCCAGGCTGTGGTATTTTGTGGAAGAGCCACACTCAAGGAACCAAAGAGCTGCATGTGGCTCATGAGCCTCAGTTTGCAGACCACGTGTCTGGTCTAATTAGCATATTACACTTTTATTATTATAGATAGAATTATTTTCCATATGAACAACTATAAACCTACTTTTGCCTACCCTGTACATTTATATTTAAAATATGATATACTTATTGTGTGCATTTGTACAAATATGAAAACACAGAGCAGAACATTTCTCATAGGAAAGTGAAAAAAAGAGTGATTTTATATTTTATGCCATTTGAATTATTTTTAACAACACAAATGTCATTATATATTATTTATATAATAAAAATAAGCTCACTGAAGAAATAAAATGAAGTAAATAAAAAATTTCAAATAACTTTGTAGCGTGAAAAAAGGGCCATGAAATTGTAAGCAGAGCTGTTCCTTAACTAGTATTGGATTTATTTCAGTTTAGCCATAAAAGTGAAATAAAACTGCCAAAGCAGAAAGTGAAAATGTGCAGAGACTCACTACCAAGCTCTGATTTGCAGGTTTTCTTTGTATTAACTAAAATTCATTGTTAACTTGGAAAATGATGAGAAAACGGGGGAGTGGTTCTTAAATACCAGAGTCCTATGAATGCAGAGGGCTTGAAGGTACTGAGTACTAAGGTACTTCCCTTATTACATGTGGTCCAGTCCCATCTATCCCACTTCATTAGTGGGTGAAATGGGTGAAGGGTCAAAAGGTTATAAGATTAATAAATTTTGGGAAAGAAATGTGCAGCGTGATGATTATAGTTAACAATACTAAGTTGTATTTTTAAAGTTGTTAAGAGAGCAGATCTTAAAAAATTCTTATCCCAAAAAACCTCCAAAAAAGTGTGGTGGATGGGTTAGCTAGACTTATTGCAGTCATTATTTTGCAATATGTACAAACATCGAATTTAGTTTGTACAACTAAAACCAATATAATATCATATGTCAATTGTATCTGAATTTAAAAAATGCTGTTTGAGACCCATCAATGAGTTGTAACCTGTGGACTATAAACACCAGTCCAAAGGTCCACTTCTTAGTGATAAATGGGGCTGTTAAGGGTCCTTCTAATCCACCTGGAGGGACTCATCTCACATCAACTTCCAAGAGCCCACTGTGACCCTGGCTTAGACACACCTCACCCTTTCCTGCACTCTTTCTTGCAAACGTGATTCCGCTCCTGGATGGTCTTTTCTAGTAAAATGCACATCCTGTGGTCATAAAGAGTTTTCTCTTGCCTCCTTCTATCTGCCATGCAGTCAGTTGTGCCCTCCTCTGTACTCTCAAGCCACTGAGAAGAAAAAAGTTTTATTTCCGTTAATGTAATACATGCACAGAATGTTCAAACTCTAAGAAAGCTACAAGGCGTAAAGCACAGGCCCACTACACTACAACTCCAGCTTCCCCAAAGCCACCACTCAGAGTTTTCCCCAGCACAAAATCTGCATCTTACTCTTTATCCTTAAACAACATGCTTATGCTGCTCTGTTTTTTTCAATTTAAATGCTATCAAGCAACTTCCTATAACATTTGAATATTTAGCTATTTTTACTGCCTTCCTTTCCCTTCTAATTGTCCTTCCCTATATCCTATATAATAAAAGGCTAATATGCTAATTGACCAAACAGTGGAACCACCGGTCACTATGATATGCACAGGCCACCAGGGGGCAGATGCTCAATGAAGGAGCTGCACCCTGGTGGTCAGTGTGCTTCCACAGGGGAGCGCCGCTCAGCTAGAAGCCGGGCTCACAGCTGATGAGCACAGCAGTGGTGACGAGAGCCTCTCCTGCCTCCAAGGCAGCACTAAGGACATCCGACTGCTGGCTTAGGCCCACAGGAAAGTGTGGGTGCGAGAGGATGAGGGACCCCATCCCCCAGTGCACAGATTTCATGCACCAGGCCTCTAGTTGTTACATAAAGACTTTTAGTCGAAGAACATTCATTATGTACTTGATAATGGTGATTAATATTGTTTACCTTGGGTTATATTTTCTTCCTACTTGTCTTAAATGTTTTCTGAAATTAATAAATACTTTTATTATTATTTTCTCTGATAAGGTAACTTTTAGGCAAGCAGCTGAAAGAAGAAGAGGAGGGAACCATGGGGATAGCTAGGAGAAGAGCATTCCATACAGCCAATTTCTTATTCAAAGGCCTTGGGTGTGATTGTGCTGGGAGTGTTTGAGACACAGCCAGAAGTTCATGTGGGTGGAGAAGAGTGACAAGAGGAAGGGGAGTAACTGATGCAGTAGAAGAGGTGGACCTGGCAAAATTATATAGGGCGAGTAAGCCTGGTGACAACTTTGGATTTTATCCTGATTATCATGGGAAGCCAATGGGAGATTCTGAATAGAGGGATGACATGGTCGAACTGCTGTTTCTGAAAGGCATAATGGGCAAAGGTGTCACTGTAGCACAGGTATAAGCGGGAGGCCAATGGAGAGGCTATTGCCGTAGTCCAGAGAAGAGATGATGATGGTTTGGACCGTAGTGGTAGCAGTAGAACAGACCATTTGAATTCTGGATATATTTTGAAGGCAGAATTGATAAAATTTGCTAATAAGTTGGATGGGAATGTGAGATAAGAGGCCATTAATTCCCATTTGCCCCTTTCCATGTAATAAAGAAAAGAAACAGAGGGATCAAGAACTTCAGTGTCTTGTGCCAGGCTACACAGCGAATTAGAAGAAAAGGACATATGATATGGCCTAGAACATAGCAGGCACTCATGTTTATTTTTCACCAATAATCAATCAACTAGCTAACCATCCAACAAATTAATCAAGAGTATTTATGGGCATTCACATTGTTTCCAGTTTCATGGAAACAGAAATGATAACACTTGTTATAATGACATCATCAACATTTACTGAGTGGCTGACACCTGTTAGTTACTTTTCATATATCGTCTCATTTAATCCTTATAAAACTAATGGGGACTAAATTACTATTACC
Organism: Antrozous pallidus; assembly: GCA_027563665.1. Classification (NCBI taxonomy): domain Eukaryota; kingdom Metazoa; phylum Chordata; class Mammalia; order Chiroptera; family Vespertilionidae; genus Antrozous; species Antrozous pallidus. Next base: position 8,476,799 of record CM050526.1, read on the forward strand.
TCCACTTAACAAACAAAGGAAATGAAGGCTTAGAGAAGATAAAATCAGTCCCAGGGGCACACACAAATAAAGAGACCAGCTAATATTTAAATTCAGCTCGTTTTAGAACACATGCCTGCATCAGAAGACCTTATGATGTAGCTAGTGGACACAACATGAGGGTATATTAACAAAGCAGTGCATTTTCTGAGCTCTAAAAACCAAATATGTTTGATTTTGAAATATGAGTAGGATTCAGAATGAGGTGAAAGAAGAGAAAATTCTAAATTCTGGGGTCGGGAAGGGTTCTACAGTTTAATCAAAGATAGAGAGATCAATATGGTTGCCACTGTGAGCAGTCAGAGAGAAGTCTGGTCTGCGGTATTATAAGGTTCCAGCTGAGCATTGGTAGCAATAATTTGGTTACACCACCAGTTCCTGGCCTACCCAATGATACCCAAAGTTCCCAGTGGAGAAACTCTGTGTTTTCTATTAACTAGAGAAGAGGCCAACTTAAGGCCTTTATAGGCCCTATGTGCCCTTACTTTTAGGGAGTCCAAACTACATCATTAAAATATTAAAATGCACTCATCTGTCCCATTAAATACAATTTACATATAACTATACACAACAACAGAATGTTACAGTATAGCTCATTTAGTCTCAGATTTGCTGAGGCCCAAGGACAAAAGATACTACCTTCCAAAGTGAGGTGAAGCTATGCAGAACTAATACAAGGTTTCAAAAGACTGGTATTTTGACTCCTTAACCCTTCACTTACATTGAAGGTACAAAGGAGCCAGAATTTTGGAGAATGAGTGAGGTCTTTTGGTGAGAATTGTTGGTGAGTCCCATTCACCTGCCTTGAAGGGAAGATGTGGGGCATCTGCTCCTTCCTTTCACATCAAATTTAGAGGGAGAGGCTTTAAGGAGACCAATCAGAAAGCTTAAATGTTTCCCCCATAGTTTGAGCGACACACCAGTCTGGAATCTAAGGTATAGCCCTGAAATCAAGAGTGGGACAATCGCTGGCTAGCTCCTGACAGTGGAACTAGGGACAGTGTGCTGCATGGACGGCCAACACCCTGAGAGCACGCTTAGAGAAAGGAGGAACCGATGTCTCCCGTGGACCAAGATGTGTGCACAGCACACCTGGCATAGGTTTTCTTAGACCTTGACCACATAGTCCGTGTGAAGGGCCAAGTGAATTGCTAGACTCTCAGGAGAAAGAGAAGAAAGCAACCTTCAGGGGGAAGACATTTCAACAGAGAAAGTGTCAGTTCCTCTGTGATGCCAACTCCTGATGACATGAGCCTATCTGCACTTTTGTCTCTTCGCCCCCTTTGCCCCTCAGCTATGGTTATCCCAGTGCACAAGAAGCTGAAATGTGAAAAACAATAAAAGTAAGGAGCTAGCCACATGTTCCCCCAATACACAGAATAAATTGAAAGGGAACCAAAATAAAATTGCCTTATGCGTACAGCTCAAGAGTCATGCTTGTTCCACCGAATGGTTATGAACACGAGTTAAATTTAGTTGACACATAGTTATATGTTGTTGACAATTGAATGCTTGCTAATTTTGATTTTGTAGATTTTTAAGAATATTTTGGAGACAACACTTTGTTTTACTCTCACATCGTAAACATTTCCAGAGGGCCTTAAAAGGCTTGTGTATCTGATAGTACATAACAGGTAAATGGCCAGGGGATGGAAGATTATAAAGTATAATCTTCTGGATTATAAAGTATGGCTCCAATATTGAGGTGTGTGACTCCAGGCAAGTCAGTTCTCATCTCTGAGCCCTGCACAGGTTGACCCCTTCTGCCCTGATTGGTTCTAAGACTCACATCTCTGGGGTTTTATTGGTAGCTCTGGGGACTGACATAGTCGATTTAAATAAATGCTTGTTAGCTTAATGAATGAGCTAGTGACAGCTGTATTCAACCCTAAGCTCTCCCAATGCTGCCCTTGTTATGTGTTTGGATCACCAGGGTATCAGGTGCCTCTGGGAGAGGGGAGGAATCTGCTGCCCTGAGGGTGGGCAGGCACCGCAGACATCCTACCTTATTGAGGGTGTTGAGAGCTGCCTGGGCTGCTGTGAGTGCTGGCTCTGCCTTGGCCAGGTCTTCTTCACAGTCCTTCTGCTTCTGCTGCACCTCCAGCATGATGAGAGCCACCTTCTTCTCCTCCTCGTCCGCCATGGCTTTCTCTCGGCTCACCTTGTCAGCCTCTACGCCCACCTCCTGAATCAGCTTGTCTGCATCTTCATTCTTCTGCTTCAGCTCCACTTCCTGCACGGCCAGCTTGGCTTTCAGATCATCCACCTGCAGTGGAGAAGCACCAGGCTGATTGGGAGTCGAGGGACTTTGGAAACAGCCCTGGGGATCTGATCCTGCAGAGCAAGGAAGAATGCCAACTCCTGATATGAAGGTACAGAGCTAAGCTCTTAGCTGGGACCAAGTTCCAGACCCGAGGAAGGAAAGGAATCTACTGTCAGTGTGGTAGAGCAACACATATTGTCACCAGTCTTTCTCACTGATGCCCAAATGACTCAGGCTGCTTCTCACTGACACTGGTGCTGTGTCTCATAAAAATTCATGTGCCTAACATGATACCTTGCACATAGTAGGCCCTTAATGAATATGTCATTGTTTAATTGAAATTGGCCATTGTGGAGTATAACAAGAATTTAGCAAGCAATAAAAAGCAAGTGTCTACTGTGTATCCTGAGAGAGTGAATATATGGACAGTGGGCAATTTATAAAAGTAGAACTCTGATCTACACTAGTAGCTACCTGCCCAGGAAATCAACCTGGCACCTCCACTAACAGCCCAGGAGGCCAGCCTGCTGTCAGTCAGGCATATAGGAAGTCAGACAGGTGTCTAAGGAACGATCCAAATGACAAACCATAACCTTTGAAACAACTGACCCAGAATGGCCAAGATGATTGATAACTGACAACTTAATTTTTATCTGTTTCCAACTTAGGACCAGCCAGAGGAAGTCAAAGGCTCACCCCTGATGGATCAGACGGACGCCCCCTTCTAGTCAGCCCGCTTACACCTGCCCCAGCCAACAACCTCCACCAGGGCAGAGCCAGGCCTCTTGTCCTTCCACTGTACAGCTCTGCCACTGCCCCTCCACCTGTGGGTCTCAGCCAAAATGCAAATCACGTGGCTGACTTCCTTGTGAGAGCAAAGCTCTGAATAAAGAGCTTTCCCTTGTTCTCAGTTGATTGGTCTTCATTTATGTCCACAGCCCAGTTTGAACAAGCTGAAGTGGGTCAGCAAGAGGCTCAATGGTCCAGATGAGCTGGGTTCACCATCCAGCCTCCACATTTATATGCAGGTTGGAGGTAGTGATGGGAATATCAGTACCCAGGAAACTGTCCGTTTCTCGGATCAGTGGAGAGAGAGGAATGGTTTTTTTATGTACATTCGGTTCCCTAAAATGTGGTGGTTCTGATGTAGCCCCCAGCCCAGCACCATCAGCATCGCCTGGATTAGAAATGCAGAGTCTCAGGCCCACTCCAGAACTATGGAATCAGGAATTCTGGAGGTGAGGCCCTGCAGCCTGTTTTACCAGGCTCTCTGGGTGAGTCAGATGCTCCCCTAGGTTTGAGAATCACTGGGCTAGTGTTATGACCCTTTCACATGCAAAGAGAACACTCACATCTATTTATTTCTGGAAAGTAAAAAGCCACTGTATTTGCAATAGGGCCCATAAATTACACCCAGAATGACCTCTTGTTTCTCACTTTTCTGCAGTCTATTTCAAACAACAACTGAAGATTACTTCAGAGCTCTTAGAACACGGTAAGTAGATTCAACTGCTTTATGATGCAAAATACATAAGGAGAAATATAAAACGGAGGCTTGGGCGTGCCGATAATTTCCTTTTCATGGCAGATCAAAAGAAAAGAAAAAGAAAGCAGAAAAAATGAATGCTCTTTAATTTTGTATATTCATGGGGACTGGAGACTTTGCATTAACCCCAGATGGAGGCAAGCTCCCGAGAACATGTCCTATATCCCCATGTCGGAAGGTTAATCCATTTCCATCTCCCGCGGCTCAGCTGCAGAGTTCTTTCCACAAGGACAAAGATGCAATTGTAAATCAAAATGATTGAACCATATAATCACTCCAGTCAGCAAACACAACAGTAACTTTTTGTTTCTTTTTAAATCTTGGGAGATTTGAGAAAATTGAAGTGGTTTTTTTCTTTGTTGTTTGTTTTATTGATTGCAGATATGGCTTCTGACCTCAAACCCAAGGAAAGTAATCACCTGCATGTGAATGGGGGAGCTTTATAGCTCTTAAACGGTGACATGGAGTGACAGGAGGGACCTGCCAGTCAGAAGTAGGCCATTTCCTGCAAAGCTATAGAGAAGGCATAACTCAGGTTCATTTCATGGCCCTTCTGCAACAGAACAGGACATAGAATAATTTGCTGGCAATTTTTCTCCTCTCTTTTCTGTTACTCGGAGCATTCGAGCCATCCTCTGGATCTCTTCTTACTTAGACACCCCACACCTGGGAAGGAAGAGTGCCATGAGCACGGAAGGCCCCTTTCCTCAGTCTTGTCAGCTCCATGAATATCGACTTGTGTGGCAAGTGGGGGATGTTGTCTGAGTGGGATGATGACTAAACTGTGCTAGGAGATGCTCCCTTCTTCAAGGATCAGGTTCCTTTTGCTACAAATAGATGTCAAGGCTGCCCAGGACCTTCTCCCTGGGATTCTAGAAAAAGGAAGATACTCCTTAGTATCCCAGGATAACCAACAGCAAAAAATACTCCACCAAGGGTTGGAGGACTAACAATAAATAAACAAACAAATAAATAAATAAGCAAGTAAATAAATATTAAAAAGGGTTTGGAAGCCTACAGGTATCTCATATTTTCTTTTATTTTTACTTAAATTCTTTATTGTTTAAAGTATTAAATAAATCTCCTTTTCCCCACTCTGAGCTCTCCCCAGCTGCTCCCACCCCCCTGCACATGCCCTCACCTCACTACTGACTATGTCGATTGGTTATGCTCATATGCATGCACATAAGTCCTTTCATTGATCTCTTATCCTTACCCCCTCCCCTGTGTTCCCTCTTAGGTTGGACAGTCCGATGCTTCTATGACTCTGGCTCTACTTTTGTTCATCAGTTTATGTTGTTCATTATTTTCCACAAATGAGTCAGATCAGGTGATATTTATCTTTCTCTGACTGGCTTATTTCACTTAGCATAATGCTCTCTAGGTCCAACCATACTGTTGCAAATGGTAAGAGTTCCTTCTTTTTTTTTTTACAGCAACATAGTATTCCATTGTGTAGATGTACCACAGTTTTTTAATCCACTCATCTGCTGATGGGCACTGAGGCTGTTTTCAAATCTTAGCTATTGTAAATTGTGCTATGAACATAAGGGTGAATATATCCTTTCTGACTGGTGTTTCTGATTTCTTGGAATATATTCCTAGAAGTGGGATCACTGGGTCAAATGGCAGTCCCAATTTTAATTTTTTGAGAAAACTCCATACTGCTTTCCACAGTGGCTGCACCAGTCTGCATTCCCACTAGCAGTGTATTAGGGTTCCTTTTTCTCTGTATCTTCGCCAGCACTTGTCCTTTGTTGATTTGTTGATGATAGCCATTCTGACAGATGTGAGATGGTACCTCATTGTTGTTTTGATTTGCATCTCTCAGATGATTAGTGGCTTTGAGCATGTTTTCATATGTCTCTTGGTATGTCTACTTTTGCAAAGTGTCTAATTAGGGTCTTTGCCCATTTTTAAAAATTGGATTGTTAATCTTCCTTTTAAGTTGTATGATTTCCCTATAAATTTTGGAGATTAAACTCCTAATGGAGATAAAATTGGTAAATATGTTCTCCCATGAAGTGGGTTTCCTTGTTGTTTTGTTGATGATTTCTTTTGCTGTGCAGAAGCTTTTTATTTGATGTAGTCTTATTTGTTTATTTTCTCCTTAGTTTCCATTGTCCTAGGAGCTGTATTGGTAAAGATATTGCTACAACATATGCCTGATATTTTGTTGCCTATGGATTCTTCTAAGATTTTTATGGTTTCCCATCTTATGTTTAAGCTCTTTATCCATTTTTGTATATGGCAAGTATGTCAAACTCAGAGGCTAACATAGGCCAAATAAAAAAGGTTTAAGTTTATGTGGGCAGCAATAAAACAAAAGCTTCAATTTTCATGGAAATGTAGGTTTATTTAACTTACCAGACACTGAATAGCTGAACAAATTAACAAATGTAATACAAATAAACCTATTTTTCTTATCCTCCAAAAGTGAAATATTTCCTATTGCTCACACCAAACAAGCCAGTCTAAGGCTAATGACATGGCAACTGGCTGCTAAAATATTCACTGCTAGTATTAGTGGAGAGAAATGGTACGCCTGTGTGTAAGGGAAATGAATGCAACTTGAATGCAACCTGATCATAGTAATCAGTCATTAGTGAACACAGTAGCTCATTATTAATTATTATGTATAACAGGATATTGTAAAAATTAAGTTATGAAATTTTTATATTGGCTGGGCCACAAAAATATTCATTGTGGGCTGCATGTGGCACATGCAGGCCATGAGTTTGGCATGCTTAGTGTATGGTGTAAGTTGGTGATCTAGTTTCATTTTTTTGCATGTATCTGCCCAATTTTCCCAACACTATTTATTGAAAAGATTGTCTTGACTCCATAGTATGCTCTTGCCTCTTCTGTCAAGTTAATTTAGCATAATGGCTTAGGTCAATTTCTGGGTTCTCTGTACTGTTCCATTGGTCTATATGTCTGTTCTTATGCCAGTACCAGGAAGTTTTGAGAACAGTGGCTTTGTAATATAGCTTGATATCTGGTATTGTGATCCCTCCAACTTTGTTCTTCTTTCTCAAGATTGCTGCAACTATTCGAGGTCATTTTTTATTCCATATGCATTTTTTGGAGAGTTTGTTCTAGGTCTGTGAAATATGCCATTGGTATTTTAATGGGGATTGCATTGAATCTATAGATTGCTTTGGGTAGTCTGTGCATTTTATTTTTATTTTTTATTTATTTATTTTTATCTTTATTGTTCAGTTTATTAATTACATTGTTTCCCCTTTTTATCCCCCTATAGCTCCCCTCCACCCTGTACCGATCCCACCCTCCACCCTCACCTCCCCCTCCCCACTGTCCTCTCCCATTGTTGCAAGATTTTTGTCCAGTCTCTTGCTGCACTTCCCACAACCCTTTTCTCCCCAAGAATTGTCAGTCCATTCCCTATCTATGTCCATGTCTCTGTTATATTCCCCAGTCTATCCTGTTCAACAGCCTATCAATTCACATGATTTTTATGTTCATTTGTTGATAGATGTGTATTTGTTGTTCATAATTTTCATCTTTACCTTTTTCTTCTTCCTCTTCTTAAAGAATATCTTTCAGCATTTCATATAATGTTGGTTTGGTAGTGATGAACTCCTTTAGCTTTTTCTTATCTGCGAAGCACTTCATCTGACCTTCAATTCTGAATGATAGCTTTGCTGGATAGAGTAATCTTGGTTGTAGATTCCTGCTGTTCATCACTTTGAATATTTCTTGCCACTCCCATCTGGCCTGCATCGTTTCTGTTGAGAAATCCGCTGACAATCGTATGGGTGCTCCCTTATAGGTAACCAACTGTTTCTCTCTTGCTGCTTTTAATATTCTCTCTTTGTCTTTTGCTCTTGGCATTTTAATTATGATGTGCCTTGGTGTGGTCCTCTTAGGGTTCCTATATATTGGGGTTCGGTGCACTTCTTGGACTCCTAAGTCAATTTCTTTCACCAGGTGTGGGAAGTTTTCAGTCACTATTTCTTCAAATAGGTTTTCATTGTCTTGGCCTCTCAATTTTTCTGGCACCCCTATAATTTGGATGTTGGTATGCTTGAGGTTGTCCCAGAGGGCCCTTACACTATCTTCAATTTTTTGGATTCTTTTGGTTTCTTTCTTTTTCAGCTCTTTGTATTTCAAATCTTTAACTTGGTTCTTGGGGTGCTCCAGAGCACTTTTAGGTCTTTGTATAATATTTTTTTTCCAGTCAGTGTATGCTTAATTTCTGGTTGGTCCTTTTTCATATCCTTGGGAGTCTCCTTTATATCCTTGAGGGTCTCTTTCATTTCCTTGTAGGACTCATTCATTTCCATGTTGGTCTTGATCATTTCTTTGCAGCTCTCGTTTATATCCTTGAGGGTGTTGTTCATTTTCTTGTAGGACTCATTCATTTCCTTTGTGGTCTTACTTATTTCCTTATAGGCCTCGATCTTTTGTTGGAGCCTCTTGAAAAACCCTATAACCATGGTTCTGAATTCCATGTCCAGTCGTTTTTTTTCCTCCATTTCTTTCACATCTGATTTCTTTCCATGTTGCTGCATGGTGGCTGCTTCCCTGAGTTGGTCAATTAGCTTTGTGTGGTAGACTTCCTACTAGGGACAGTGGCTCAGCCTCCCCAGTTACCTGAGGTGGATATGAGCTGCACAGTCTTGCTGAAGTTAAGCTCAGTTAATGGTTGTTAGCACTTGGAGGGTTGACCTCCAGGCCAATTGTCTGTGAAGCTCAGCTGTGCTCAGGTTGGGTGGGCGGAGTCTCCGGGCCAAGCAGACAGTGTTAGCTCTGCCCTATGCGGCCTGGGGACTCTGTGCAGGGGGCAATGGCTGCCAGCACCTCTGAGAGAGAGCTGCTGCCGAGCTCCACCGGCTGCCGGGGAATTCAGACTTTCCCAAAATGAGTCTGCATGCGCAATGTCTCACCCAGGGTCATAAAACAAAGCAGTCTGACGGTTTCCTGAATGAGAGACAAGTCGCGGTGCACTTTCTGTGCCGTCACGCAGCCGAGCTGTTCGCGTGCAGGCTGCCTTCTCCACAAGCCGGGAGACCCGGCAGCACCTGAGCTTCGGTGTGCCCTCCCACTGTCCAGTTTTCACCCCGTGTGATAGTGGGTTCTCTGGACTTCGCCCAGAGCTGGAGAATCAGTCCAGTGGGACGCCTTTGTCTCCCTGTTCGAGAAAACTGGCCAGTTTTCAGCCGCCCGCCCTCTCCGAGGCATGCACTCCAAACCTCTCTCCGTGCGAATCTTTCAATGCTGTTCACCGCCGCCCCTCCGAGTCACAGTGTCTTATTTTTACTTTTATTTGTGGAATTTTCACTCGGCGGGCTTTCTGGTGATTCTGGAAGGTGTTTGTTCTTTTGTTAAGTTGTAGTATTAAAATTGCTGATTATGACGACAAGATAGGTGTTTTACCTTTGCCGCCATCTTAGTTCTCCTAGTCTGTGCATTTTAATGATGTTGATTCTACCAATTCATGAACATAGTATATTCTTCCATTTGTTTATATCTTCCTTTATCTCCGTTTTCAATGTCCCGTAGTTTCCTGAGTACAGGTCTTCTACCTCCTTAGTGAAGTTTATTCATAGGTATCTTAATTTTTTTTATTGTAATGGTAAATTGGATTTTGTTTTTAGTTTCTCTTTCTGTGAGTTTGTTATCGTTACATAAAAAATCCACAGATTTCTGGGTGTTAATTTTGTATCCTGCTACATTACCGAATTCATTTATTAAGTCTAGTAGTTTTTTGATGGGGTCTTTAGTATTTTCTATGTACAGTATCATGTCGTCTGTGAATAATGATAGTTTTACATCTTCTTTTCCAATTTAGATGCCTTTTATGTCTTCTTCTTGCCTGATCACTATGGCTAGCACTTCCAGTATTATGTCGAACAGGTATAGTGAAAATGGGCATCCCTATCTTATTCCTGTTCTTAGGGGAATGGTTTTAGTTTTTGCCCATTGAGTATTATGTTGGCTATAGGTTTATCATACAAGGCTGTTATTGGTATCTTCTTTCTTAGCTTTGAGTTCATAGAGTTACCCAACATTTTCTGATAGGAATTTGGACTTCAAGCAGACTTTCCTTATAGATGTGGATGTTTCCAACTATACTATCTAATAAAAGAGTAATACGCAAATTAACCATCACTCTGCTACACCCACAAGCCATGCCCACTAGCCATGCCCCCTAGCCAATTAGGAGTGAGTATGCAAATTAACCCCAACGAAGATGGCTGCAGCCATAAAGAGAGCAGGAGGGAGGCCTGGATTTCCCCGGTGATAGAGGAAGCCAAGCTTTCCACACATTCGGCCTGACCCAGGCGTCCGCTTAAGGCTACAAGGTTCAATTTAAATGGCGGCAGCCATGGAGCTGGAGAGAGGAGGAGGCTAAGGTTGCCCCCGGCGATGGAGGAAGCCAAGCTTTCTGCACACCCTGGCTTCTGCTTAAGGCTACAAAGTTTCAATTTTAGAAGAAAAATAAATCCCAGATACCAGGCCCTCAGCTTGGGAGTGTGGCCAGCCTGCAAACCACCACAGACCTCTTGCCCAGGCTGCCCCATGTCCCCAGGGAACCCCTACCCTGATGTGGGACACCCTTCAGGGTAAACCAGCTGGCCCCCACCCATGCACCAGGCCTCTATCCTATCTAATAAAAGAGTAATATGCAGATTGACCATCACTCTGACACACAATATGGCTGCCCCATGTGGTCAAAGATCCTGCCCCCATGTGGACACAATATATCTACCACAAGATGGCCATCAGGGGAGGACAACTGGGAGGGACCAGGCCTTATCGTTTGGGTGGGATTGACTTCAGCAATGGTCATTGGATCCTGGCTTGGCCAATGAAAGCATCCAAGTCACAGAGATTGGTTCAACGTGGGTAAAGTAATGACCGAAAGAGGCCAATTAGAGCCACTGGCCATTAACCCATGAATTTGGCTGAAAGTAGCAGGAAAGAGAAACTGCTTCTATGCTGGGGCTGCAATGCAGACAGAATCCAAGCCATAGGACCCGCCTGCTTGCACAAGGATATTGGTGAGTATCCAGCTCCAGTCCTGCCCAAATTAAGCTCTGTCCCATGCTTTTCGGTTATACTAATCAATGCATTTCTTTTTATTTTATTTTATTGTCTCACCTGAACCAAGTTTAGTTGGATTTTAGTTAGTTGCAATCAAAAGGGTCCTAATAAATATATCATGAAATCTAAAAATGTTCTCTCTTTTTCTCTTCTTTCCTCTCTTCTCCCTCCTTTCCTTCTTTGCATTTCTTCTTCTTTTTGCTAAGTGAATTTGATTTATTATTTTTCAATTCCAACAAAAAGAGTCCTGAACACACCACTGTAAATTATTAACTGTAAACTTCAGGTAAATTTAGTGGCCTGAGATGATTTAAAAACATAAGATAAACTGAATTATAAAAGTTCCCAGATTGACAGACTTGTTGATTAAATCTTATATGCAGTGGCCTGTGGGCCTTTTGTGAGGATTTGTTTCAATCCAACAGCTCTACTTCCTCATGAATACTCCTGAGTTAGATACAGAAGCGAGGATGATGTGGGTTCTGAGGTTATCAGTGAAAGATGAGGTGAGACCAAGGGCAGGACTGAGGGCTCTGACCGTGTCAAGAGAGAGAAAACAAGTTATACCAACTGTGAAGATGTCAGCTGAAGCTGAAGCAAAGACAGAAGATGCCATCTAATGACCCAGAAGGACCCTCCATCCATCATCAGAGACTATGGGAGCCGGAGAGACACACACAGTGTTTCATCAGCTGCTCCAGAAGCCTGGCACCACCGCAGACACAGAGGAAATGCATGCAAAGGAAAACTCTCAGTGGCTGCCCTTTAGAGCCAGAGTTTAAACCTGAAGTCACCAAGGCAGCCTAAAATGCAACACTGAGAGCTTTCTATGATTAAATGACAAAGATGGACCAGAGCTAAGTTAAATCCAGTTATAGAAAAATAGTTACATTTCTGATGAGCTGAGGCTAAGCATGAAATTATATCTAAAGTTTCTAAACTTTAGAATTCTAAACAACTGTTAATTATTGCCACTATTACTATTATAATTACTACTTCTAAAACAACTATTATTGCTAAATAAATTTGGAGTCTGTCTAGCTAGAGCTGGAGGATTCATCCAGTCTACTCCCACCAGATTATGAATACCAAAAACAGTCATAATTGGGCTGTAGGATACTGATAGAATATAGCTCAAGCCATTATTCTACCATTAAATTATGATGATGTGTTTTAGTCCTTCTACCAAAAGAACAATTCCAGATGAAGTGTTTATATCAGAGTTAGGAACCCTAGATACCATTTTTATAACAAGAATCAGCATTATAAAGACCAATAGTATGAAATATATGCAGCAGGTACACAGTATTGCCAAGATCCATCCTTCATTCCATTCTGAGCTTGTATGTGATTTAAAACTTGTTCATTGATTATTTCCCTATATGTCTATCATATCCCATCTATTTATTTATCTATTTATAGAGTACCTCATATGTGCTGATGAATTCTGCCCCCGAAGGACTGATAACAGTATGGCATAATATATGCAAGAGAAGAAACACAATTCATGATGGAACCATGGGGAGGGGAATGGGCTTAGAAAGGGCTTCTGGGCAGTGGGATAGCAAACTAACAGTGACAAACTGACAAGGTGTGCACTACTTGTGGAATATTGAGGAACTATAAAGAGTACTGTTGGTGGTCAGAATACAATGTGGTAGAATATGGAAGAAAATAGTGGAGCAGTATGCAGAGACAATTTCAAAAGCTATTAAAAGATAAGAGAATCTAAACTGTAATGTCTAAATCATTAAGACTGACAAGAGAGAATACTACTAATGCTATTCATTAACTAATGCAATTATTCAACAGATAGTCAATGAATGCTCACTCTGTCCAGGCAGTTTAAAAAAAATATATATTTTATTGATTTTTCACAGAGAAGGAGAGGGATAGAAAGTCAGAAACTTTGATGGGAGAGAAACATCAATCAGCTGCCTCTTGCACACCTCCAACTGGGGATGTGCCCATAGCCAAGGTACATGCCCTTGACCGGAATCGAACCTGGGACCTTTCAGTCCACAGGCCAACGCTCTATTCACTGAGCCAAACCGGTTCGGCTGTCCAGGCCCACTTTTAGGCACTTGACACATGTCAGTGAGTAAAACAGAGAAGATCCCTGTCCTTATAGAGTTTGTATCCAATAGAAGGAGATAGACAACAATAACACCAAGAACAAGTACATGATATAGTATGTTAGACCTGGGTAGATGCTATGGGAAAAGGCCAAGTAGAGCTGAATGAGGGCATCAGAAGTATATGGGTTTATATTTTAAAATGGGGTCATCAGAAGAGAAAACAAAATGGAGGCATAGGTAAACACCTAAACTGCTGCCTCGCACAACAATTTCAAATACAACTAAAAGACAAAACATACTTCACCCAGAACCACAGGAAAGCTGACTGACTGAAAATTCTACAAGTAGAAGGAAAGAGAAAAGCACACGAACAATCAGAGGAGCTGCAAAGCCTGAGGTATGAAGACACGTGTGTGCGTGCAGAGAGGATGGGGCGGCTGAGTGCCTGGCTGGAGTGCTCCAGCGGGAAAGAGACAAAAGCTCCAGACTGCACTGTACCCCAGTTCAGGGTGAGACCTGGGGACCCAGGCTCATATGGGGGAATCTGGACTGTAAGGCGGAAACTCAGGGGAGTGGTGAAAGGCAGAGGTCTGGAGGTACGCACATAAATGTGTGCAGAGAGGATGGATTGTTGAGTGTGCCACTGGATTGATCTAGTGGGAAGGAAACAAAAGCTCTGGATGATGCTGAACCCCAGATCCAACTGCACTGAACCCCAGTACCGGGCAAGAATCTGGAAGTCTAGATTCATTGGGGGGGAAACTGGACTGTTTGTCAGTGGATGAAACTCGAGGGCACGTTTCTCTTAGAGGTGCTTGCAGCAATTGACCCAAGAACAATGTGAGGCAGGGGCTGACTGGAAGCCAAGGCTGTCCGCTCTATCCTGAAACTCCACCCCATCCAAGCTGAGCACAGAGGCTTTTGCAATTTTGCAAGTCTTGTCTCATAAGGCTGTCTCCCAGCGTAGACCCAGATGATCCTCACAGCCAGTTGGCCTGGAGGTCAATTCCCTCCAGTGATAACAACAATCAAGACTTAATTATAACAAGGCTGTACACACAATCAACAAAAGGGGTGCACCAAGAGTGTCCACCTCAGGTAACAGGGGGGGCTGAGACACCTAGCACACAAAGCTACCCTACCAACCCAGGGAAGCAGCAAAAATGTGAAGACAAAGAAACAGATCACAAATGAAAGAAATGGAGAAGAAAAAACTACTGGATATAGAGTTCAAAACCACAGTTATAAGGTTTTTCAAGAGGTCCCTAGAAAAGGCAGATAAATTCAGTGAGACTCTCGAGGATATGAAAAAGGACCAACTAGAAATTAAACATACACTGACTGAAATAAAAATATTATACAGAGACCCAGCAGCAGACTAGAGGACTGCAAGAATTAAGTCAAAGATTTGAAATACCAAGAGCAAAAAAACACTCAACCACAAAAGCAAAAAAAAAAAAAAAAAAAAAAAAAAGGAATAGAAAAATTTTAGGATAGTGTAAGAAGCCTCTGGAACAAATTTAAGCGTACCAACATCAGAATCATGGGGGTTCCAGAAGAAGAAAGAGAGCAAGACACTAAAAACCTATTTGAAGTAATAATGACTGAAAACTTCCCCCACCTGGTGAAAGAAATAGACTTACAAGTCCAGGAAGCACACAGAACCCCAAACAAAAGGAATCCAAAGAGGACCACACCAAGACACATCATAATTAAAATGCCAAGAGCAAAAGACAAAGGAGAATATTAAAAGCAGCAAGAGAAAAACACTTAATTACCTGCAAGGGACCACCCATATGATTTTTAGCTGATTTCTCAACAGAAACTATGCAGGTCAGACGGGAATGGCAAGAGATATTCAAAGTGATGAATAACAAGAACCTACAACCAGTATTACTCTACCCAGCAAGGGTATCATTCAGAATTGAAGATCAGATAAAGAGCTTCACAGATAAGAAGCTAAAGAGTTCATCACCACCAAATCACTATTATATGATATGCCGAAAGGTATTCTTTAAGAAGAGGAAGAAGAAGAAAAAGGAGGAAAAAGTGGCTGCTTTAAACTAGAGCATGGATGGAACTGGAGAGCATTATGCTAAGTGAAATAAGCCAGTCAAAGAAAGATAAGTATCACATGATCTCACTCATTTATGGAATATATTGAACAACATAAACTTATGAGCAAAAACAGATCCAGAGACAGAGAAGCATTGACTGTCAAACCTCAGAGAGAAGGTAGTGGAGGTTGCGGGTAAGGGGAAGAGATCAACCAAAGGACTTGTATGTATGCATATAAGCCTAACCAATGGACACAGACACCAGGGAGAGGAGGGTGAGGGCATGCGTGGGGAGGGAGATGGAAGGGATAATGTGGGATGAGGACACATACATAATACCTTAATCAATAAAGAAATTAAAAAAATAAAATGGGGTCATCAGGGTAAGATTCATTGAGAAGGTAACATGTGAAGGCAATGAGGAAGTGAGCCATAGGAAGTTTAGAGTGAAGGACATCTGAGGTAGAGGGACTAGCTAATGCAAAGGCCTGGGATTTCTGAGGATAGAGCAAAGAAGCAATGTGGCTGGAGGGGAATGTCACAGGGTTAGAGTAGCAGCAGAGGAGGGCTGAGAGGTAACAGGATAGGGTTTGAAAGGAGCCTCAGAAGCCACTATAATGAGGGTACTCAGGGCCATCCGTATCTCAGGGATTTGAGCAGAAAAGTGACATATTTAATTGATATTTTAAATTGATTGCTCTGGCTGCTCTACTGGTGATAGATTACAGAGGAGCAAAAGTGGAACTGAGAAATGATTACAGGGCATTGTGGCTTCCAGGTAAGATGACAGTGGCTCAGATTTGGGTAGTAGCAGAGTAGAAGGCGAGAACTGGTGAGATTTTGGGCATGTTTGAAGTTAGAGCCAACAGTGATTTTCTAGTTGTAGATTGTGAGAGAAAGAGAGGAATGAGAAGAACCATAGATGACCACAAGGATTTTGGCCTGATGGCTAATGCAAGAGGTTGTGAGCAAAGCATGGAGAGGCAGGGGGTGAGAGCTGAGAGTTCGATTTATTGAAATAATCCAGATAAAAGTGCCTAAATGAAGACACTGAAAATAGGGGACTCAGCAAGTGGGTTGCATTTGAGAGTTATTTAGAAAATTGATAGAATTTGTTAATGCTTAAATGTAGGAAGTGAGGAAAAGACAGGAGTAAAAAATAATGCCCCAGTTTCTGGCCTAGGGAACTGGTTAGGTAGAAGGTTATTCACTGAAAAAGGGACAATAGAAGGAGGAGAAACTGAAACTGGTTTAAGATTTGGGAGGATTCTTCACTGACTATATGCAGATTGAGCTGATTCACCTAAAGGTACAATCAGGCTTCTCCTTTAAAAAAATTACATATTGATTTCAGAGAGGAAGGGAGAGAGAGAGAGAGATAGAAACACCAGTGATGAGAGAGAATCATTGATTGGTTCGCTTGCATGTTCCCCTTGGCCCCCCCCCCCCCACCTCCCCCTACTGGGGATTGAGCCCACAACCCGAGCATGTGCTCTTGACTGGAATTGAACTAGGGATCCTTCAGTTGGCAGGCTGGCTCTCTATTCACTGAGTCAAACCAGCTAGGGCAGGCTTCTCTTTTTTAAACAGAGACCACCTGAACCAGGCACACAGACATTTATGCTTTCCTCATTGTCTGTAGAAATAGAATACTGGGTGCTGTTCTATGAGTGTAAGAGCACCTTACCTATTGCTCTCTCCCCAGCAAACATCCTCTACACAGACTGATCACTACCTCCCAGAACCTAAGTGGGAGGAGGTAGAATGGTGCCGATGGGGATGCAGAATATTCTGAGGGCACAGTAGGTGGGGAGGGGGGCAGAAAAAAGAAAAGGTGGGGGATGTTTAAAAAACCTGACAGTACTGCATTCTGGGATTCTTTCTTATGCCTTTTTCAACACATTCAGAGTCTGACCAAAGCAGAAAGAGCTGGGAGAGAAGATGTGACCTTTCTACAACAAAGGTGAACACTAGGTAAGCTGCTTGGACCTGGGCCGGGATCTGTGCATTTCAATCTGCCCTCAATTATAACTTTAAAAAAGGGGGTTTGTCATGACACAAATGGTAGAAAGTAGCATCATAGATCATTGTCACATGCCATTTGTTGACATGGTGTTGATTTTCAACAGATGTCTCACCATGTGTGAAGGGTAAGTGGGAAAAATGTCTATATAAATACAGAACAAGGAGGAGAGAAGACAAGATGGTGGCATAGGTAAACACCTAAACTGCTGCCTCACACAACAATTTCAAAACTGCAACTAGAAGACAAAATGTCTATGACCCAGAACCACGGGAAAGCTGGCCAAGTGGGAGCCCTGCAACCAGAAGGAAAGAGAAAGAGCACTGAGACGTGCACAAGCGCTGGAAAGCTGAGGTAGGGAGGCGTGCGAACTGGGCTGGCGGCAGGTGATGGGGCGCTGCTTTTTCCAACCCAAAGGGAAACAAACTCCTGATTACTCTGAACTCATTTCTGGAGAGATGCTGGAGACCCAGACTTCTACGGGGAGAAACCAGATGGTCTGCCATTGGGTCAGAAAGTGAGGGTGGCTCCCTTGCAGAGGTGCCTGCAGCAATCATTGTTCACTGTGCAGGGGCGCGGGTTGTGGGAGCTATTGCTGTTTGCCATGTCCTAGCCTGGGGACTCCCTGAGACCCCACCGGGCACAATCTGCACACCCGCCTGAGCTGTGTGTAGTGGCATTTGATATAAATGGCCTGCCCTATCTAAGCTTAATCTAACAAACTGCAGCTCTGGTCAGACAGCTCCAAAACCTCCAAATCCCAAGCAAAGAGGAGAAAACTTTAGTTCTTGTTGTAGCTCCTGCTGGGTCACCTCAGACAGTAGCTGACCTGCACCCCATTGGAGATTCAGAAGCTAGTGTATATAGAGATCAGTGTGAGACAACACCAGAATTCAACTACTCACATCCATAAGTGACACATTCAAGAGGCAGACTGGTGAGCACCAAAGCCCCACTGAAGCAAGTCCTTCCCTAGAGGCATGTGTCCAGTACAGCAGTTCTTCCACTCCAGCACAGGGAAGCAGCAAAATGGGGAGACAAAGAAACATGTCACGAAAGAATGAAATTGAGGACATAGAGTTCAGGACCACATTTATAAGGTTACTCAAGAATCTTCTAAGAACCTCTGAGAAACTTGATGAGACCTTCAACGACCTTAATGAGAATGCCAAGAAAATAGAAAAGGACCAGTCAGAAATTAAGCAAAACACTGTCTGAAATAAAGAATATATATAAATTCAATGGTAGAGCAAAGGACTCCAATAATCAAACCAAAGATCTGAAATATGAGGAGATAAAAAACACTGAACTAGAAAAACAAAAAGAAAAAAGAATCCAAAAATATGAAGATAGTGTAAGGAGCCTCTGGGACAACCTCAAGCATATCAACATCTGAATATTGGGGTGCCAGAAGAAGAGAGAGAGCAAAATATTGAAAACCTGTTTGAAGAAATAATGACAGAAAACTTTCCCCACCTGGTGAAAGAAATAGACTTACAAGTCCAGGAAGCGCAGAGAATCCCAAACAAGAGGAATCCAAAGACACATCATACTTAAAATGCCAAGGGCAAAAGACAAAGAGAGAATATTAAAAGCAGCAAGAGAAAAACAGTTGGTTACCTACAAGGGAGTACCCATATGACTGTCAGCTGATTTCTCAACAGAAACTATGTAAGCCAGACAGGAATGGCAAGAAATACTCAAAGTGATGAACAGCAAGAACCTACAACCAAGATTACTCTACCCAGCAAGGCTATCATTCAGATTTGAAGGTCAGATAAAGTGCTTTGCAGACAAAAAAAAGCTAAAGGAGTTCATCACCACCAAACCAGGTTTATATGAAATGCTGAAGGTTATTCTTTAAGAAGAGGAAGAAGAAGAAAAAGGTAAAGATAAAAACTATGAACAACAAAATAACAACAAATACATATCTACCAACAAGTGAATCTAAAAATCAAGTGAATGAAAAATCTGATAAACAGAATGGACTGATGAATATAATAGAATCAGGGACATAGAAAGGGAGTGGCCTGACAATTCTCAGGGGGAAGAGGGTGTGAGGTGTGTGGGAAGAATTTGGACAAAAATCTTAAACCTATGGATGAAGGGCATGGGGCGGGGTGGGGGATCACGTGGAGGAGAGTTGCAGGGGGTGGGAAAAGAAGAATACCTGTAATAATCTGAACAATAAATATTTATTAAAAAAAATAAAAAACATAAAAAATAATTACAGAACAAGGAAAGAAATGGCATCTAGAAGACTAAGGAGGAGAAGGCAGCTCTGAAGATGACCCAATCCTGGAATTGGAAACAACACTGAGGGAGCTGTTTGGTATAATCAGTGGAACAGTTTCTGTAATATAGTTGCCAAAAAACAGGCTAAAATTAAAAAAGCAATAGAGAAGAAAAAAGCATAAATTGAGGAAGAGCTGTTAGGGTGTTAAAAATCTAATAGCATAATTAAAGTCTTTACTGGAAACATGGGAAGCAGAAGTAATATCACACACTATTAAATTAGTATTGTTGAGAATAAACCCGCAAAGCTTCTATAGGAGGTAGAGAAAAAGGCCAAAGGGATGAAAACAATGAATGAGGACAAAATAGATGTGGGTGCGGGGAACCATCCAGCTAGTCATTGTTTCTGCAGGAGAGGCCAGAGCAGATAAACAAAACCATACAACAGAAGAAAGCTTCCAAGCACAAGAGAGAATACGATTATAGATTGCAAGGGTTCACTGTATCCCACTAAATCAAGGGTGGGGAGCCTTTTTTTTCTGATAAGGACCATTTGAATATTTATAACAATAGAGGGCCACACAAAATTATCAACTTAAAAATTAGCCTGCTATATTTGGTCAAACATTTATGAACTCATCTCTAATACTTTGGCAGGGCAGACCAAATGATTTTGTGAGCCTTACAGGGCCCATAGGCTGGATGTTCCCCACCCCTGCACTAAATGAACTGAAATTCTTTAGCTATATTACATCTATGAATAACAAAACGTAAGTGGGGAGAAAGTACAAATCAGAAGAAGGATATTCAATAAAGCTATTCCAGAAGCAAAGCTCAGAAAATAAAAGGCTTAGATATCTATAGGAACATGTGATGTCCAATAGGTAAAGTGATCACAATTTTAGTTTAATTTTGCAAGTGAATTAAATTTTATTACCATAATGAGAGACTGGTTCTGTTGTGGATAAACAGCCCAGAAAGGAGCCATCAAATATCAGCAATGTTTGATGGGCATGGGCAGAGAAGGGACTAGAGGTGTTCCTAGCTCTCCTGGCAATAGTAGTATATTGACTGAAATAAACTTGTTCCAGCTGGAAAAGTAGAAAATTAGAACAAGGACAGGGCAACAGGGGCCTTCTTTTGATGGCTAACCACTGAGAAATATATGAGGAAATGCAGGAAATGAGACAGGGTTTGTTTAAGAAACTAGGTTCCAATGGCTCTTTGATAGTTAATACTATAGGACAAAAGAAACAAAAGAAAATTGGTAGAACCCTGTAACCATTTCTTTCGATCATTCCCTTTTTACTCTGAAGATGGAAGGGAAATAGATTGGCGAGGAAAGCAGTGCAAAGAAGATGATAAAGAGGAAGAGAGAAGAGGTGCTCTCAGGGATTCCAGCAGCAGGGAGACGGAGCAGATCAGACGTGAAGGTGAGAATGTGCCCTTCTGCTGGAGAGGTTGGCCTTCACTCTTGTACTGTTTCTGATAATGCTGGGGCCTCCGGAAAACCACGACTCACTTTTGGACCTCAAGTGTGATCCCTCCAGTTCTCTGAAAGGAGACTGCTCCCACCTCCTCTCAGCCCCGCAGTGGCAAGAGCGATTGAAAGGTTGTCACTACCTGGGCCGAGGTGCTGTGGAGCTTCAGCAGTCCGTTCTCAAGCCGCTCTGTCTTGGACTTGAGCTCTTTGCCATTCCTGCGCAGCAAGCTCTGGTAGAGTCTGATGAACTCCAGAAATGACTTGGGGGTTGTGTAGTTGTAGCGCTGCTCATTGCTCAGATAAGACTGGGATGTCTGGTTGACACTTGTGTGAACAAAAGCCATGAACTTGCTAATTGACTTCTTGACTGTGGGCTAAAATTAAAGAGCAGGAAATAAAGAGAAAGTCTCTCCATGAAGACTGGGAATAAGCCACCCGCTATTGCTTCCCCATATGGGAAGTTGTTCCAACAACTCTATCTGAGGCTGAACTTGGACATTGGAATTCTGGACATGGAATTCCTTGTATCCTGAGGTGGGAAGAATCTTGAGGAGCATCTCCTAGGCCCTCTCACCTCAATGTTCTCTGTGTTCTGCAAGAAGCGGAGGCTGACAGACTCCAATGCCTGTGGAGGCCACTCATGGAACCAGTCGATAGCTGTGCAGTTCACAATGGCTGGGAACTTCCTGCTGCGGACCCTCAGCTTGTTCCCCACCGGGGAGAAACAGAGAGTCACCTGAGAAGTCAGAAAGATGGGACAACCAAAAAGATATCAGGGAAGTCCTCATAGAGAGATACATCCTGGGATTCTTAATGTCCCAGGAAACAGAAATACATCCAACAGAGACAAAAATGTGTAATTGACAGCCAGCCTTTCAACCCAAAGAAGTGGGCAACAGACTGTATGAGGCAAGAGGGAGGCCACTGCCCATGAAGCAGATGAGAAGGCATCCTCTAAAAGGCTGAGAAGCACACTGCACCCTCAGCTCCCACTCTCGAGACAATCAGCTGGGACAGCTGGGTCCAATATATTAGTGGAGGCTTTCAAGAACCAGCTCTGGTCCTGTCAACACTGGGCAGTAAACCCTTCCATACCTTTAGCTGTCGTCGAACCCGATCTATAAAGAATTTCCAGCAATTTTCTCTGTTGTCAACAAGACCTTGGCTCTTGACTCCATTCCTTACATTATTTATGATGTTTTCAACTTCATCATCAGAGTAGAGATCTGGGATCTCTCCTAGGAAGAAATGGAATACAGATGGACAGTTTTGGCATCTGTCTTCATGATACAATTGGACATGATATTTCTTAATCTTGGGACACAGGTCCTTTGGATTTTAGGCCATGTTCCACCACTTTGGCTGAAGAAACTAGACAGATACTTATCTCCTTCAAACCCAGGCAGGAAGATAACACCTTATAGGATGGAAAAGGGTGTAGCCTCTTATGCTGTGTCATCAGCTGGTAGCCCAAGAGTTTTGAGTTGTCTTTTTTTCTTTTGCTTAAAGCATGCACTTACTATTGTTTTAGAAATTGTGCCAATAAGAAGCTTAATATTAGACAGAAGAAATAAAACAGATGTAAAGTAGCTATATGACCTGCCTAAAAAGGCTACTTATATAGTTAAGTCCATATACTTAAGAAGAATGAGCTATCACACTATGCTGTACACCTGCAACAAATACAAAGTAATATTGAATGTTAACTATAATTAAAAATTAAATTAAAAAATTATCTATCACTTTTTATTAATGAAAAAGGGGCCAGAATAGGAAATTTAGTATAAGCCTGACAGCTTAACTCAGTGGGGAGAAGATGAACATTTGACACATACCCTGTTTCCCCAAAAGTAAGACATCCCCCAAACATAAGACCTACTTACAGTTTTGCCTCTCGCTGTAATATAAGGCATCCCCTTGAAAATAAAACTTCCCCAATAATAATAATAATAATAATAATAATAATAATAATAATGATGGTAGTAACAAGAAGTTCTTGATACCGTAGGATTCACAGTTTGTCTGGTTATGCTGGTTTGTGATGACAACTACTACTGTACCGTATACAGGTAATAAATTTCCTTTTATTTTTGTTCAAGCATAAATGTGTACCGCATTCTTCTTCATGGAAAAATAAGACATCCCCTGAAAATAAGCCCTAACACATCTTTGGAAGCAAAAATTAATATAAGACACTGTCTTATTTTTGGGGAAACATGGTAGTATTGGGAAAACTGGGATGTAAAAAAATATTATGGTTGGATCTTTTTATCCCACTGAAAACCAGGATAAATTCTAAATGGAATAATGACTCAGCTATAAAAAAATAAAATCATAAAAATGATGGAAATATTTTATAATCTCTTAGTGGAGAAGGACTTTCTACTATAATTCAACATTGATATTTTTAGAAGATAAATTTGATACATATAAATTGATAAATTTATATAAAATTACATAATGAAAACACCATAGGCAAAGTATAATAGCAGCAAAAGAAAACCCTCCCAAACAATTAGGAAAATATATGCTTTCCAAAGAAGACATGCAAGTGGCTAACAGGTACATGAAATGATGTTCAACATCACTAATTATCAGAAAAATGCAAATCAAAACCACAGTGAGATATCACCTGACCCCTGTTAGAATAGCTATGATAAAACAAAACAAAACAAAACAAAACAAAACAAAAACAAGAAATAAAAAGTGTTGATGAGAATCTAGAGAAAAGGAAACCCTTGAGCACTGTTAGTGGGATTGTAAACTGAGATGGCCACTATGGAAAACAGTATGTTTCCTCCTGTTTGATTCAGCAAACCCACTATGAGTATATATCCAAAGGAAACAAAACTATTATCTTGAAAGGATATCTGTCCTCCCATGTTCACTGATGTACTATTCACATTGTTGTCCTATTTTCAGTTGCCAAGGTTTGAAACAACCTAAGTGTTCAGTAATGGATGAATGAATCAAGAAAATACTCTGTATATATTCCACAGAAATACTATTCAGCCTTAAAAAGAAGGAAATCTTATTATTTGCAATAACATGGATGAAACTAGAGCATATTATATTAAGTGAGATAAGCCAGAAAGGCACATATCGCCTGGTATCACTTCTATGTGGAATCTCAAAAAAAAGAAAAAGTCAAACTCATAGAAACAGAGAATACAAAAGTGGTTGCCAAGGGCTTGAGGGGTGAGGAGAGGTTGGTAAAAGAGTTCAAACTTTTATATTATAAGATGAATCAGTAAAATAATTTTATAAGTTAAAAGATACACAAGTGAAATCACTTATGAATAAGTAAAACCATAAGTCTGTCTGACTTATTTGCTTAGCATTATATACTCAATATCTGTTCATGTTGTTGCAAATGTCGGTATCTCATCTTTTCTGATAGCTGAGATATAAAACTGAAAGCAACAAATGAGCAAACAAGAAAAACAAGGAAACAAAAACTTATAGACACAAATAATACTATAGTGGTTACCAAAGGGAAGGGGGTTGGAGGTGTAGTAAAGGGTAAAGGGGATCAAATATGTGAAGAAGGAAGATTTGACTTTGGGTGGTGGGCACACAGATGATGTATCATAGACTGTACACTTGAAACCTATATAATTTTATTAATCAATGCCATCCAAATAAATTTAATTTAAAATTAATTAATTATAAAAAAAGATGAATAAGGTTGAGGAGTTAATGTGTAACTTAGTGACTATAGTTGATAACACTGTATTGTATAATTGAAATTTGCTAAGAGAGTAGAACTAAAATGTTCTTGACAAAAGAAAGGAAAAAAAAGAATATGTGTGTTTAATTCAAATTATAGCTAAATAGCTAATCTCCTTAAATATGAAAACACATACACTCTTTCTCCATGTATATATAAAGAAACTCCTCACAACTAAAGGAAAAGATCAATAATTCAACAGAAAGATGGGATAAAGAGGGTACACAGTACAGGAAATACAACTGCTTTCAAACATATGAACAAGTGCTTTACCTCACTTGTACCAACAGAAACACACATTGAAACTCTGCTTACTTACTCTTTTGTTTGTACAAATCATAAATGATTTGCAAACATACAGACACTCAACCTCACTCATCATAATAAAAATGCACTTTGAAATTACTCTTAATATTATTATAATTTTTTACCAGATTGGCAAAATCTGAAAGTTAATACTATATTCATGAGGCAATGTATGATGAATAAAATTTTTAAAAATCCTAACTAAATAAAACTAATGCAGGGTATATCCTAGATATGCAAGGATTGTTAAATATTGGAAAAATAAATGAAAAAAATTCACTGTACTAATAGATTAAAAATCAAAGCAATATGATCAGCAAAATAGATACACAAATTTTCTAAAAACTGTTAGCAAACTAGGAATAAATGAGATTTCTCTTAATCTCATAATAGATATTTATTCCAGACCCAAAGCAAACATCATAATCAATGCTGAAAAACTAAAATATTGTTTTCAAATCAGGAACAAGACAAGCATGACTGCTCTATGTTTTTACCCAACATTATGTTAAGAAAAAGAAATTAAACGCATAAGGATAGTTAAGGAAATAATAAAGTTATCATTTTTAAAAATCTAATTTTCTACATAGAAAATCTAAGAGAATATACACATAAGCAATCAGAACTCATAAGAATGTTCGACAACAAATCTGTTGGATATAAAATAAAAATTTGAAATAAAATGGCATTTCTGTACTTCAGCAAAAAATGTTTTTGAAAGTTATTTAGAATACCAAAAAAATAAGTCAAGCCATTATAAATATACAAAAAGATGTGCAAGATCTTGATGTAAAAACTATAGCATACTATTGAAGAGCAAAATAAAACCCTAAATAAATGAAGAAATACTGTGTGCATGGGTGGGTGATTCAGTAATACCAGTATCATAAAGATGCAATTCCAATATAAAGATAAAGTAGGTTTCGATTTTTTGATCTTGACAAACATATTCTAAAATTCATATGGAAGAGCAAAGGGTGAAAAATGGCCAAGATATTTGTGAGCAAGAACCAAAGGAGGGACTTGCCTCACCAAAAATCAAATCTCCTCATAAAGCTATGCTAGTTAAAACAATGTGAAGTTGGTGCTGGGATAAATAGAACAATGAGTGAAACTCCTCAAATCAGACCCAGATAAAAGTAAGAAATTGACATTAAAAACCAGTGTGCAGCTCTAGCTGGTTTGGTTCAGTAGATAGAGCACTGGCTTGCAGATTGAAGGTTCCCTGGTTTGATTCCAGTCAAGGCACATGCTTAGGTTGCGGGCTTGATCCCCAGTAGGGGGCGTGCAGGAGGCAGCCAATCACTGATTCTCATCATTGATACTTCTATCTCTCTCCATCTTTCCCTTCCTCTCTGAAATCAATAAAAGTATATGCAAATACACACACACACACACACACACACACACACACACACACACAAACCCACAGTGTGCAGACAAGGGATGGACTAAAACAATGTGATGTTAGGGTAATTCAATATTAATATTAAGAGATAAAATTACAACGGAATATGAAAATATATTTCAGGTGAATTAAATATATGAATATGAAAAGTAAAACAGTAATAATTTAAAAATAAAATACATAAGATTATTTTTTATGGTGTTGGATAGGACAATGTTTCTGACACAGCACAAGAAGCATAGAGCATTAAAAATAGTAAGTTTTATAACATAAACTAAATCAGCATGACAAAAGTCAGATACAGACTTCAACCTGAATAACGAACAAAGGGAAAGTATCCAGAATATATAAAGAACACTTACAAATCCAAAAACCAAAAGCTAAAATATGTAAATTAGGCAAATCACAAAAGAGGAACAGCCAATGAACTCTTGAGAAGATGTGCCAAGGTCTTAAGTCATAAGGGAAAGACAAGCAATGATATTTCATTTCAGACTCATAGGCAAACTTTATGTCAGATAAACCAAATGTTGGGGAGGTTAGGAAGAAACAAGTTTTGGTCAAAGAGCAAATTTGTACCACTTCTCTGGGTAATTAGAGAGAATCATTGATTGGTTTCCCCCTGCACAACCCCCTACTGGGGATGGAGCCTACAACTCCGGCATTTGCCCGGACTTGGAATCGAACCATGACCTTCTAGTTAAAAGGCTGATGCTCAACCACTTTTTTGTCAGGTTGAAATGCACAAACCAGATAATTCGGTAATCTAAGTTTTGGGCCCTGAGTGTAAAAATACTCTTGCACATTGCACATCAGAGGTTTCTTCTTTGCAACATTGTCCATAATGGCATGGGTGTTTATTTTATTATTTTCTGTATATCCAACATATTTTATTAAGAAATATAGCAAAACATAAATGAAAAAGTAAATGTGGGTGTGAGGATATGAAAACGGTGAGGTAGATTCAGAAATGGAAAGGAGAAACAGAATAGAACAAAATTCGGAATCAGAAACCAGGGCATGGGCTCCTAGCTCAGATGGAAGAGTTGGCCATGGAAAGGAGAAATAGTAATATGAGAGGAAAGGAGGAAACTGCAAAGAAATGGAGACAGGCTGGGAGGTATAAGGTAGTTGTGTGGCTGATACTAACTGACACAAATTTTCTCAATGAGAGAGAGAGATGAGCTTGAGGAAGGTAAAAACAAGGCAGCATTGCTATAGTTACAATCTGAAACAGTGGACATGATGTAAGGGTGCATGTGGTTTTCTCTAGGATATTCTATGGGTATCAGAAAAGCTTTCCAGTACAAGGCTTTAGGTATTGAAACTATTTGGAGCTGGAATCATATACAAGCTCCTCCTTAGAGTTCTTCACCTTCATGTTTCTTCCTTCCTCCACAACCAACATGGAAATGTTGGCATCATAGAAATGTTAGAGACAGCAAAGCCACGGGGGCCACCCTCCCTATGCTGCTTCCTTGAGGACTGGATTGAGGACCTCAAAGATGGGTGGCTTGGCAAATGGCCTGCATCAGAGCAATCAGGAACTATGACTCCCCTCATCACTGAGGCTGCTGCACTTCCCGGAACTACTGTATCTGGAGGAAACTCATGCTAATGTTCTGACAATGTCTGGCCTGCACAGTTCGACAATGCTAATCCAGCCAGACATTTACTAAGAGTTTTACACTAATAAGACTTACTCATTTAAAAGGTCCAATAGAAAAAAATTATCATAAAAGTGATCATTCACCCTTTTTCCTTAATTGAATGAACTTGATTTAATTTCTATTCAGTAAGTTAGTTCATAGCATGCATATAAAACAATCTGTGCCATAACTTGTCAAAGTAAATATCTCATTAGTAGAATAACCCATTTCAGATTCTTTTGATAAAAAGGGGTCAGAGAACATTGTGAGGAAGATGAAATAACATTTAGCATGTGTTGCATTCAGTAAGTTCTGGGCAGTCTTTTTTAAAGCATATATTTAAAATATATTTGTATTGACTTCAGAGAGGAAGAGAGAGGGAGGGAGGGGGAGGGAGAGAGAGAGAGAGAGAAACATTAATGATGAGAGACGATCATTAATTTACTGCCTCCTGCACAGCCCCCTACTGGGGATGGAGCCCACAACTCGGGCATTTGCCTGGACTTGGAATCGAACTATGACCTCCTAGTTCAAAGGTTGATGCTCAACCACTGATCAACAAGGACCAAGCTCCAAATTCTTTAAAAGAGAAATACTCCAATAGAATTGCATAAACCATTCCCATCAGCTTAGGGGCTGATTGCCTGTAGTGGCTGTCTTTTTTCCTTCGCCTCTCTCACAATCTGCATTTCCTTATCTATTAATATCCTAGAGCCCTCCGGTGAGAAATTGGATTCCTCTCGGTCTTATCATCTCTACTAACAGATCTGAATTCTTCATCTTTCTCTTATTTAAAATAGGTTTATACCTTTTTGGTGTTTTATGAATGAGATCATGGACACTGAGGAAGCAAATTAGGGTCTGCCGGCTAACCATGGTACTCTGCTCCTTTTTGTATGGCTTGCAAGCTAATTTTTGATGATGGGAAAAAATTAAAGTAATAATATTTAATGACACATGAAAATTATAAAGTTCAAATTTTATTGTTCATAAATGAAGTTTTATTGGCCATTGGCACATTCACTCATTTAGGTGCTATCTGGCTGTTTTCACACTACAGTGAACAGGGTTGAGTAGTTGTGGCAGAAACAGGATGGTCTGCAAAGCTGAAAATATTTACTTTCTGATTCTTTCAGAGAAAGTTTGCTTACCTTAGGTTATGGGAAACCCTTAGTGCCAACATGTTGAAAGCCTCCAAAGTCATTTACAGACCTTTTCCATGCTCCTACAATGGTGATGTTTGTGACAAGACCCCAAGAACCCAGAAGATGATCACCAGATGGAGTACCTGGGGATGAACACCTCTGAATTGGAAATAAGGTTTGCTTTTTCAGATTTGATCCCCCAATTTCTCCTGACAATGTTCCTGTCATTCATCGTGTGATGTAGGTAGTCATGCCCGAGCAGGAAACTGGACCCCCAGAAAGGGTTTTGTGCTGACATAGGCACAGGCTGTTCAAATATTTGAGAAGTTTCCTCCTGAGACCTAAAGTTGGGAAGTCTTATTTCTGCCTCCAAATGCTTGAGGATCCATCGGTTCATTAACATGCCCTAATGTTTGGTGA
Source organism: Antrozous pallidus (assembly GCA_027563665.1). Lineage (NCBI taxonomy): Eukaryota > Metazoa > Chordata > Mammalia > Chiroptera > Vespertilionidae > Antrozous > Antrozous pallidus. The sequence continues at coordinate 8,506,252 of CM050526.1, forward strand.
ATCAGACTAATCATCTTCTCTGTGTCAGTCTGAGGCTCTCAAAAGCTACAACCACTTTCAGGGGAGGAGATCCTGATAGTGTAAGATGGTCCAATTAGTTGGCACTTGGTGATAAAAAGGGCAAAGAAAAGGGTTAGATTCTCTGTGAACTAGTAAGCTTTACACTGGCTTAGTGACTTTGATTCCATCTAGACCTAACCTTTTTCAACATCATTCTGCTGGTCTCAAGGGAGAAAAAGCAAGGAAAAGTGATAACTATCTTAGCACCCAGTCCTTCTCTCTCTGTGGCTGGAAACCTTCTCAAGGTATCTGTTCGAAAGTAATATCTAATGTGTAAGAAAGAACATCATTCTTGTGATGTTGTTCAACTCAGTTTGACAAACATCTCCTGAATACTAATTATGGACCAGGAGATGCATGAGGTGCTGCAAGTATAAATGAGAAGGAGGAACCAAGATGGCAGCATAGGTAAACACCTGTACTGCTACCGCACACAGCAATTTCACAAAACTACAACTAAAAGACAAAACGGACATCGTCCAGAACCACTGGAAAGCTGGCTGAGTGGAAATTCCACAAATAGAAGGAAGCATAAAAGGACACTGAGACTCAGAGGAGCTGTGGAGGGCAGAGTTGCAGAGACACGTGGAGACAGAGGTGCGGAGCCATGCGCAAGCGGAAAGGGCGGGTGGCTGAATACACAGCTGGTTTTCTCGAAGAGGGAAGGAGGCAAAGGAGTTCCACGGCACTGGTCCCCAGTTCCAGGCGAGTCTCGGGGTACCCAGACTCATACAGGATGAAATTGAACTGTAAGGAGGAAGCACACTGAGATTTGGGAGCTGCAGAGGTGCATGGGCTCACAGAGAGGACATGTGGCTGGCTCTCTCATTCGGGAGGGAAAAAAACCCCACCAAACTGCATTGTTTTCCAGTTCTGGGTGAGAATTTGGGTGTCCAGAATCATTTGGGGAGAAACTGAACTGTCTGGCAGTGGGCAGAGCTCAGGGGCAACTTTCTCTCAGAGGTGCGTGCAGCTGTGGTATGGAGACCCAGGAGCCACTTAAGGCGGGGTTGACAGGGAAACCAAGGCTGACTGCTCAGTGAGGAGACTCCACCCCAACCAAGCTGAGCACAGAAGCTCTCTCAGCATAGACACAGCTGATTCTCACAGCATATTGGCCTGGAGGTCAACCCCTCCCAGTGATACCAACAGCAATCTAGGCTTAACTACAACAAGACTGTGCAGCCCATAAAGGGGTGCACCAAGAGTATCCACCTCAGGTAACTGGGGAGTCTTAGCCACTGTTCCCTAGAGGACACCTACCACACAAAGCTACGTGACCAACTCAGGGAAGCAGCCAAAATGCAGAACAAGGAAACAAATCATATTTGAAAGAAATGGAGGAAAAAAAATGACTGGACATAGAGTTTAAAACCATGGTTATAAGGTTTTTCAAGAGGTTCTTAGAAAAGGCTGATAAACTTAACGAGACCCTCGAGGATATGAAAAAGGACCAAATAAAAATTAAGCATACACTGACTGAAATAAAAAATATTATACAGAGACCTAACAGCAGATTAAAGCACCATAAGAATCAAGTCAAAGATTTGAAATACAAAGAAGCAAAATCCACTCAACCGGAAAAGCAAGAAGCAAAAAGAATCCAAAAAATTGAAGATAGTATAAGGAGCTTCTGGAACAACCTCAAGCATACCAACATCCGAATTATGGGGGTGCCAGAAAAAGAGAGAGAGCAAGATACTGAAAAACTATTTGAAGAAATAGTGACTGAAAACTTCCCCCACCTGGTGAAAGATATAAACTTAAAAGTCCAGGAAGCACAAAGAACCTCAAACAAAAGGAATCCAAAGAGGACCACACCAAGACACATCATAATTAAAATGCCAAGGGCAAAAGACAAAGAGAGAATATTAAAAGCATCAAGAGAAAAGTAGTTAGTTACCTACAAGGGAGCACCCATATGATTGTCAGTTGATTTCTCAACAGAAACTATGCATGCCAGATGGGAATGGCAAGAGATATTCAAAGTGATGAATAACAAGAACCTACAACTAAGATTACTCTACCCAGCAAGGCTATCATTCAGAATTAAAGGTCAGATAAAGTGCTTTGCAGACAATAAAAAGCTAAAGGATTCATCACCACCAAACCAGTATTATATGAAATGCTGAAAGGTATTCTTTAAGTAGAGGAAGAAGAAGAAAAAGGTAAAGATAAAAATTATGAACAACAAATACACATCTATCAACAAGTGAATCTATAAATCAAGTGAATACAAAATCTGATGAACAGAATAAACTGGTGAATATAATAGAATCAGGGGCATAGAGAGGGGATGGACTGACAATTCTCGGGGGGAAAGGGGTGTGGCAGGTGCAGGAAGAGACTGAACAAAAATCGTACACCTAGGGATGAGGACAGTGGCGGAGAGGTAAGGGCAGAGGGTGGGATGGGTACCGGGTAGAGGGGAGCTAATGGGGGAAAGGGAAGAAGAACGTGTAATAATCTGAACAATAAAGATTTATTAAATTTTTCAAAAGAAAGTATAAGTGAGCTGAGACCGGTTTGGCTCAGTGGATAGAGCGTAGGTCTGTGGACTGAAGGGTCCCGGGTTCGATTCCGATCAAGGGCATGTACCTTGGCTGCGGGCACATCCTCAGTAGGGGGCGTGCAAGAGGCAGCTGATCGATGTTTCTCTCTCATCGATGTTTCTGACTTTCTATCCCTCTCCCTTCTGCTCTGTAAAAAATCAATAAAAAATATATTTTAAAAAAAGAAAAAAAGAAAGTATAAGTGATGAAAACAATAATCTCCACAGAACATTTCCATTATGTCAGTATTGTTTTATGTCCTAAGCTCAGTGGTGGTTATTTCATCTTTATATTTTGTGTCTCTGGGTTATTTTATAACAAAAATTTAATTAACAACAGATAACAGAGTCTCTACCTTTTATGAGCTTACAATGCTGTTTTAATGCAATGGTGTTTGTACAGCCATTGAGAGTGACAGAAACATGAGAGATGCTTCTCATTCCTCAGGGTGACTGTGGGTGCTGATCCCCTAAAGAGGTAACACCCAAGATGAGTCTTGTAATGTGGGTTGAAGTTAATTCAGACAAAGAAGGAGAAGGGCGTGAGGTTCCTAAGGAAAAGTGTGAGTAAGTAAAGATGTCAGGAAACAGGGCAGTGTCCTGTCAAGAAGAGAGGAATTATGAGATCAAAATGGGGGAACAGGAGCTAGGAAGGAAGGGAAGAAGCAGGTTAAAGGCAGATTTTTTTTTCTGTACAAAAAGATCTTATTCTGCATTTAGTGAGCAACTAATGAAGGAATGTGAGTTCAGATAGATAATTTTGGAAGTAGTGAGGAGAATGGATTCGAGGGAAGATTGCCTGGGAGGCAGGGAGATGAGTTAAAATGAAAGATGGAAAGCTCAGTGGTAGCCATGATAGAAAAGATAGGGGTTCAAAAATGGCCAAGGGGTAAATTGGTGGCAACTGATCATCATCTCTTGGATGTAGGTGGCGAGTGAGAGGTTAGCAATGTAGAAGAGTACACAGAGACATAGACTCAAATAACTTGAGTGAGAAGTTTGTGTCACATGATTTTTGCATTGCCTTTTGGCATTTCTGTTTGGCAGCTGGGAAACCAAACAGGTGCTGGTTTAGATGTTCGCTGTCTGTGGTTCGAGGATGCATCAAGTGAATAGATGCAGTGAGACCACAGAGTATGTGTGGGAGATCTGGTGCGTGCTTGACAGGAAACCCAGTTCCAGGTACTCATGGGAGAAGAGCAATCCAATGCCATGTCTGTTACAAATATTTCCAGACTCCACATTTTCATGTGATATGCGCAGACAACTAACATGTCAATCTTGGACCTAGTGTTAAGCACATTGTAAGTTAGGTGATCTTTACATGTTCTATATATCAAAAAGAGATTTGGCTCAAATATTAAAAAATAGTCTGGTTCAGAGATAGAGAGGCATATAACTTCACAAAAAAGAAGACACAACTGGATATGAACTATTCCAACAGACCACATAGAGGCTGTGTGATACTCATTTTTGAGCATAGCACATGCTGAATATGGAAGTTTAATAAGTGGTTTTGAATATATGATTAGAAAAACTGATCTAGTTGGGCCAGGAAAGAGAAACCTTAATTTTGAAGTGAATAATTAAGGTTTTTGAAAAACAAAAGGGAAGTCCCAACATAAAATCCTAAAGTAAAATGGAGCTTGAAATCAGGCAGAGTCAGGAGAGAAAAAGACACCTCACCTAAGTCTTCTCAGCTGGGACTACTGGGCTTTCTGGAATGATGGAAAGCTGGATGTACGTGCATGGGCATAGGGCCTTGCTGATGTTGATTTTGGTTCAAGAACCAAGAGAGAACAAATTTCATAAGAATTTTATAAATACCTGGGTTTGATGGCCAGTGTACACTCTTCAGAAGTAATTATATTGGAAAATAAGAACACAGCCAGAATTAAATGTTTCAGATTCAGTAAGGGCAAATATTTCATCCATAGTTTCACCAGCAGCAGCTGCATGATCCCCATTAAGGATTCTGGGAAGCCAAGGGAAGTGATCAAAGATATGCTTTATTTCTTCATTTGCTCTGATCGAATGGCCACCCTGCCTCTTAAACAGTTATGTATCTTTTGCTAATTAAACCAGGAGTTTAAGAACTTTGTGTGTAATATTTCTTCCTGTCTATTTATAATCCACCTAAGATATAACTGATACAATGATAGGTTCTAAAATGTTTAATTGGTGTCAGAAGTGGGATTAATGAGCTGAGTATTTGATTTTGGAAATGGTGCCAGAAACTAAGATATAAAACAGTGAGCAAAAGAAATGTGGGAGGAAACCAGGTAGCCCTTGGTGTGAGATGAGTAGATCCCGAGGAAGATGCTCTTGAGAATTGAAAAGTGGAATTCACTCACTGTACCTTTATCTTCAACCTAACAGGACTTGTAGATAACAGGAATTAGTTAATGGCAAGTTAGCCTGATTGCAGTTTCCTAGTCTTTACTCTTATATAAGAATAAAGTGATTACACAACTCCATAAAATTGAAAAACTAATGAGATGGGGAGTTTCTGAGGAATCTCTGTCACTAGACTGACAGAACCTCTGGATTGGCAGTCAGTTAATTTCTAGCCAGAAATTATTAATTTGACAGGGAAAATTAGGACACAAATATGCTCTATTCTCCAAAGTTGTTAAGAAAAAAAGGAGAAAGATTAGAGGAGAAAAGTATTACTTTTAATTTCATCTCCATTATAATCTGTTTATAAGTCTTATTTTTATATGGAAGCCTTAAAAAGGAAATAGGAGCTTCAAGCTCTGTGACAATGAAGTTGCCTGAATGTACTACCTTCACTGGGTAGGGCATCAGAAATTCATTTAAATTTGAAAAAAACATTTTTTTCCTAACTGAAAAATTAAAAATATCTGAGGACAAAAGTTCTGAAATTTCAATTGGTAAAAGTATAACATCTTCTGTGTCTCAGACATTATTTTAGTGCCCTGGCTGGATTGGAGCCAGTTGAGACACTGGGTGAGGGTGGCAACCGGCCTGGCATCCCCAAAGCTATACGCCTTTGGAAGCACAATTTCACCCTTGGTGGTGTGTTAGAAGTTAGACTTTAGGGTGTCGCTTGAGGACAGGAGGGTAATTGAACCCCTCTCTAATTATGTAGTAAAATAATAAAAGGTGAGGCAATGCTGTAGGGGATATACTGCTGTGGAGTTAGTGGGCTGTTAAAAATAGTAGTTAGGAGAGGAAACATTTATTGTATTGGAGGAGAAAAGGTATAAGAGCTGGGAGGCAAATTTCTGGGTATAAAATTATCTTAATTAGGGCAAGTTGGGAAAGATACAAGAGCGTGGGATCAGTGTAATACTTGGAGCCAGCACAGTAAGGGACTTGGAACTCTGGTCCTCACCATAAGCACGCTAACATTTGCCCACAGAACCTGCTAGTGAGTGATCTGGGCCAGGGACCAGTGGCTCTTGGTGGACGTAAGAGTAAAATGGCCTGGGGTACAAGAGTGAACAGTTTGAAGCAGACAATGGTTCTGAAGCAGTGAAGTTCCTCAGATTGCATGGCAGAAGCCACCCTGAATACCAGACATGAGATAGACTATGGGAGAGAATACTGTGGTCATGGTCTTTGGACTCTATAACCTAAAGAGTATTCAGTTAAAGAGACAGGGCATGAACTGTGGAGAAATTAGCTTTCTGGAATGCTGGAAACCTGGAGGCAGAAATTTTATTTAGGAACATCTGTGCACTGACTTTTTTTTTTTTAACCCAGATAAAGAAGTGGTTTTGCAGATGCTGAATCTGATCTAAGAGTCAGAATTTAAATTTATTTTTAAATTAATATAAATATATACACATACCACATTTGAAAAATGCATAATTTATGTACTATATTGTCTTCTTGGGTATATCTGTAATAATAAAAGCATAATATGCTAGTTAGAGTGGACATCCTTCCAGATGTCCTTCAGGATGACCTTCCGGATGAAGCCGTGGCTGCGAGGGAAGCCTGAGTCCCGGGTGCCAGAGGGAAGCTGGTACCAGCAGCTGGGGAAAGGAAGGCCTACTCTTGCATGAATTTTGTGCATTGGGACTCTAGTTTATTTATGTGTCAGATTTTATATATATACACATATATACATACACATATATATACACATATACATGTATATGTATATACAGTATATTATATGTATACATATACATATATACATACATATATATAGCAGATGGATTTGCATATAAATAGTTTCTAGAATGGTTGACCTAAGTCCTGAATTCCTAAATAAACAGGGATTAATAAGGACAGCAACATGTCAAGTTTTGAAATTTTGACTGAAGTCTCATCTTTCATATGTAGTGCTATAGAGCAGTTGACATCCCCTGTCAAGTTCTTTGAAAACCAAGAAAACCATGAAGAGAGACTGTTCCTGCTTCCACTTTGCTTCCCAAAAGTTCTGAATCCTTGATTAATTAAATGGACAATCTAACCTCGCCCAATTGTGTATGTTTTTGTGCATGTTCTCTATCTCTGTTTATGTTCCTGCTAATGCCTAACTTACTTGAAAAACTGAATGCATTCTAGTTTTGCTCTGACTGGCTTTGGGGAGGAACTGCAGACCTTTAACCTGCTTTTCTGATTCTTAAATCTAGTCCTACTAAGAGAGCCCCATGATTATTGTCTGTTTTGCCGTGAAAGGTAAATGAAAAAGCCAGATCAGCAGGCCCAACATCAATCCTAGAAAACCCTTGATGAACCAGTTCTCCACTGTATCATTTTTCTTCCTCATTTCTATGACCTATTTCATTCCTTTGATCTTGGACCAAATGGCTCCAACTCCAGGGAAGATCTATTAGATAGAGTCTCTTACCGGATGCCAAGAGATCATTGATGAGCACAAGGAACTTCTCATCGGCCACCTGGGCATCAGTCATGAGAAACACTGTGCTGAGATTTCTCACCCCTGCTTTCAGGCACAAGCCAGCCAGATCCATCTGCAGAAACAATCAATACCAGAGATCTCTGCAAAGAGGGCCTTTTTGCAAGCGATCCCCACCCACTCTTTAGGAATAGGCCATTTTCTTGTCTACTTTAATTGTAAATAAAGCAAAATGGCAGTGGGAGGTAGGGGAGAGCTCTATTTGCACCGACAGTCAGGATAATACACCTCATTGCCAGGCCTTGGTTCCAATAGAGGTGGGCAGGTAAAATTAAATAGTGATGAGCTTTAATTCATAAAGACACTGTGGATCCTTGTTAACTTTTAGAGCTCCTACTTTATATACAGAGGTAACAGATTTCCAAAGGACAGAGAAGACTCATATCATCATACAGGTGAATGACCTGCCCCAACAGGCAAATGGTCGGCAAACTAGGTCAGTGGTCGGCAAACTCATTAATTAACAGAGCCAAATATCAACAGTACAACAATTGAAATTTCTTTTGAGAGCCAAATTTTTAAAACATAGACGTCTTCTAACGCCATTTCTTCAAAATAGACTCGCCCACGCTGTGCTATTTTATGAAAGAGCCATACTCAAGGGGCCAAAGACCTGCATGTAGCGCACGAGCCACAGTTTGCCGACCACTGCTCTACGTTTTCACAGAGCAAGACATTTAAGGTCCTGACCAGATGGCTCAGTTGGTTGCAGCATCATCCTGTACACCGAAGAAGCAACTAATTTCTCTTTCTCTCTCTCTCTTTCTCTCTTTTCCACTCCCTCTAAAAATCAATGAATTGTCCTTGGGTAATGATTTAAAAAAAGCACTTGGGGATATTTGCCTGGGCATGTATATATTCTATTCTAGCAGTATCTTATTTTCCTATGACTTGCTCCAGCAAAAGACTTCTGTTGGAAAAAACATGTATTGGCAGACACACACAAACACACACACACACACACACACACACACACACACACACACACACACTCTCTCTCTCTCTCTCTCTCTCTCTCTCGCCTGATAAAAAATTATCATACATTCATAACTGCAGGTAGATACAGTTTTTGGCTAAGATTCCAAACCTGAAGTTTTCCAGTTTAGTAAATCTTGGTTCCTTTATAGTATCCCTCTCATAAAGCTCAGCCATCAGTCCCTAATGTTGGTCTTCTGCCTCTTGCACCACTCAGAGCTCATTATTTAACAGCCTTGTACATCTCCTTACAGTAATCACTCATGTTCAAATAAATTCCCCTTTGAAGTCAATAAACTCCCTTTAGACCAATGGTTCTCAAACCCATGCATTTGCAGAATTACAAAAACAATGCCTCTCAACTCTCATTATAATCATCTGGGGGGCAAGGGGGGTGGCCCAGGCAGCTGCCCAGACTAGGTAAGTCAGAATTTCGGGTGTGTGTGTGTGATTATTTGAAGGGTTTCTGTGTATAGGTAAAGTTGGGAACCATAGTTGTGAGTCATTCTGTAAATGCATAATTCTCATATAAACAATGTTATCTTCTCTCTCTTTTTAAGAAGCAGTAAAGATTGACCTACTACGAACATGATGGGAGGGGGCTGGACCAAGTGGTCTTCGAAAGCTATAGAGAAAAAAAAAAGAAAGCTATAGAGAAAGCCTTGCTCCTCTTTCCAGGCCCACATTGTGGCTCCCAAGTGCCTGATTCTGAAATCAGGAAATGCCACTGAAGGTCCCAATGGCTGGTGGTTACTAAACACACTTTAAAAGATGAATTCCTTATAGCACGTGGACAGACTGTCAGAGTTGCTCCTAAGTCTTAGAGCTGTGAGTGCATTTGATATAGATGTGCTTCCGTTGTTGTGAGAGCCGAGGCTGCACAGATGTAACTGAAGCAGCCGAGGTCTCGCAATCACATACCTGGGAAGGCCATGCTCTCAGGCTGAGACTAAGGAGAAAAGGATCTCTCACCTCATCAGCCCAGAATCTAAGGAGAAAATGGATGGAGCACTAAGCAGAGGTTCTGGGCAAGAGACCTGAGAGCCCATGAGAGGGAGCGTGGGCAGTTGGAGGAAGGCTGGCTTCCTCTCACAGCCCCTCCTCCTTACCTTGAAGTCCAGGATCTGGTAGCCTTTGCGCAGTGTGATCTGGAACACGTCCATGGAGCCAATGAAGGCCGCCAGCCTGGCCAAGCTCTGCTTGCCGCTCCCACCCACCCCCACGAGCAGCCCGTTGCCCCGTGGGGACTCCAGGATGCGATTGATGCGGCAGCTGAAGGGAAGGAAGCAGAGGCATCAGGCTTCAGTCAGGCTCTCTGTGAGGGGCATGCACAGTGAGGAGAGATTACAGTGAGGAGAGAATACAGTGAGGAGGACTTCACAGTGAGGAGGGTACACAGTGAGGGGCGTGCACAGTGAGGAGGGTGCACAGTGGGGAGGGTGCACAGTGAGGAGGGTGCACAGTGAGGAGGGTGCACAGTGAGGAGGGTGCACAATGAGGAGGGTGCACAGTGAGGAGAGTATACAATGAGGATGGTATACAGTGAGGACAATACACAGTGAGAAGGGTGCACAGTGGTGAGGGTGCACAGTGAGGGGCGTGCACAATGGGGAAGGTACACAGTGAGGAGGGTGCACAGTGAGGAGGGTGCACAGTGAGGGGCGTGCACAATGGGGAAGGTACACAGTGAGGAGGGTGCACAGTGAGGGGCGTGCACAGTGAGGAGTGTGCACAGTGAGCCATGTTAACAGTGAATGGGAACTGTAACCTCCCTGGAGCGGATCATGGGCTCAGCTGTGGGAAACTTGACTTAAATTGTCCCCATACCTGGCCTCACCTTCTTGACTAAGGATTGAAGTCGCCATGGTGGGCAGTGGAGGAACAGCTCAGGGCTGTCAGGCAGGGCTGGAGGGGGCATGTGATGGCAAGGATGAGGGGACCAGGGCTTACCCTCACCCCCTCCGCAGCTAATCTTAACTCTTGCACCTCCCCACTTCATTTGGCTTCATCTCTCTGTGCTTTTGGACAAGAGGAGGGGGCAGGAAAAAGAGAAAAGTAGGAAGCATACCAGCAGAAAAAAAGTCAGGGGAAAGCCAGAGGACAAGCATGGACAAAAGCAAAATTCATCAGCTCTCAGCTCAGCTCTTACCCTTCCGGGAGGATGATGCCCTTGTAACGAACATTTGTGGGTTCTTAGTGCCAGCCCTACAAGACACCCATTTCCTTGGCTTCTGGACTCTTCCCTTTGCAGGGGTACTTACACTCTCAGTGACCAGATTATCATACAGCAATGGGGAAACATCCCTAGGCCCTGGCTTAGACCATGGCCTCCAGAGCAACCCACTCCTCCACCCGCTCCTCACACGCCACTCCTCCACCCCCTCCTCACACGCCACTCCTCCACCGAGCTGCTCACAGCCTGTCCTGCAGGTCACCACCTCCTTTTTATAAAAATTCCCTTCAACACCACGTGCAGGCCTATGTAAGAGACCTACATTCTCTATAAGAATAAGTCCCATCCCTTCTCTCATCTTCAAAACAAAAGCTATTCATTATAAAAAATACATGGAACAGAATAGATAATATTGATGCAATTTTATCTTGCATAAATACTATCAACATTAATTATATGTCCTCCTGAAGTTTTTCTAGCATCTGAAAGTTTATAGGTCTATATTTGTGTGTACATACTTTATTACATCTGGAAACTCAATATATTTCTACCCCATATATTTTTTTTTCAAAATGGGGTTCACATTGTACACTGAACATAGTGTTTTGGAATGATTCTTTTTGTTTAGAAATATGCTGTGATTATTTCCCTATGTCACTGAGTAATCTGATAAACCATGCTTCTAATTGTGGCACAATATTCCATTATACAGAATAACTTCCTTGTCTGTAATAGCCTCCTGTTGGATATTTAGGTTGTCTCCTACATTTTTCAGTTATTATTACAAATGCTATGTGAATATTTTTAGTTCATATCTCTATGTCTAGAGCATAAGTTCCTAGTCAAACAATTTTTATGACTTATGATACATACTGAAAAACTTCCTCAAGGCCCTAACATGTTTGGCTCAGTGGATAGAGCATCTGCCTATAGACTGAAGGGTCCAAGGTTTGATTCCGGTCAAAGACATGTACCTTGGTTGCAGGCACATCCCCAGTAGGGGTGTGCAAGAGGCAGTGGATCGATGTTTCTCTCTCATAGATATTTCTAACTCTCTATCCTTCTCCCTTCCTCTGTAAAAAATCAATAAAATATATATTTTTTAAGAACCTGCTTTCAGAATGGTAGCATCAGAAAGTGAATATTGGAGGATGAGAATATGTTATGCAGGGCTAGTTGAATGAACATGGGTTAAGCCAGTGAATTTGGGGATATAGAACACAGTAATAAAGCCACTGTGGAGAAATGGATGAGAAAAAGAGGAAGAGACAACAGTGTTGTGATCTTGGGGTCCAAAGAATGTGCAAAACAAGAACTCGGGTGAAGTCCACCCAAATAAGGCAGAGGGTAATCTGAGGTTGACCTGCACAGGCTATCTCCTGTTCCTTGTCTTGTGTTAATGATATTATAATGAGAAATTCCATATTCAAATTAACTAATGGTGATTAGGGATAGGGCAGCTTAGGGTCTAGCTAACCTTAATTTCTCTCTCTCGAGGGAAGTTTTGGCAGTGGGGTTTGACATGTCAACAAAATATGAGTGTGTATGAGGTTAAAGGGTTCATATTAAGCTTCTATGGTTTGAATTTTATTACTGAAAATTCCCTGCATATCCTGATGACTTAGTCATGTAGTTAGCATCAATAAACTACATGTCCATGGATCCTTATCACTTCATCTCTCCTATGGGATGCATCTGCTTTCTGAAAGGAAAGCCTAGCAGAACTCCCGCCTCCAGCAGAGAAGGGAGTCTTGCCCTCACCCTTGTTGTCACTGGGTCTTGTGCTTGTTGTTAATCCTTACCCAAGGATATTTTTTCCATTGATTTTTAGAGAGAGTAGAAGGGAGAGAGGGATGAAGAGAAGGAGAGAGGGGGGAGGGAGGGAGGGAGGGAGGGAGAGAGAGAGAGAGAGAAAGAGAGAGAGAGAGAGAGAGAGAGAGAGAGAGAGAGAGAGAGAGAGAGGGAAATTGACATAAGATTGGTTGTTCCCACATGCCCTGATAGTGGCTGGGAATCAAAATGACAAACCAGGTATGTGCCCTTGATGGGAATTGAATCCGAAACCCTTTGGTGAGCAGGCCAACACTAATCACTGAGCAACATTGGCTAAGGCAGGTGGTTTTTAAAAAAATTTGCTTATTCAATGGTTGAAAATATTATGGTTTTAATTTTTTTGATATCTAGATAAATTGAACATTTTTCTTTTTAAAAATTAAATCTTTATTGTTGAAAGTGTTACATACTAGTGTGTTCCCTTTTTGCCCACATTGACCCCACATTGACCCTGTGAAGCCCACCCAGGCTTCATTATCCTATTGACTATGTCCATCGGTTATGCTTATATGCATACAAGTTCTTTGGTTGATCTCTCACTACCTGCCCACCCACCTCTGCCTTGCCTCTGAGATTCCACAGTCTGCTGCATGCTTCTATGTCTCTGGATCTAATTTAGAACATTTTTCTTATTAATCATTCTATATCTCTTCTTTGTGAATTTTCTTTTTATGTCCATTGCCTACTTCTCAATTGTAGTATTCTCCTAAATTTGTAAGACCTCTTTATCTATGTCTCAAAATCCTCCACCACTCCCAAATTTGGCACTTTTATCTTTTCATTTTGATGTTTTAGATGTACAGAAAATTTTAGCATTTTGGACTTAAATTGTATGTCCCTAAATTTATGTAGTTGAAATTTATTTCCCTAAAAATATGGGAGTGTTTTACTGACCTGCACTTAATTCTTTCATAATTTTCCTTTTCACTTCATAATTTTTTGTTATGGCACTGCATTCTGTCTTGTATCAGGTAGACTTACACTGCTCTTGCTCCCTCATTAAGTCATTGACTCTAGATGCCAGAAGAGTGTGTATAATAATAATGTACCCTCTATAGTGCTAACGCATTGAAGGCAGCCTACACTGTTCTGTTAAACAGAGCAACACGTACCTTGTACAGCATCACATTTGGGATGATGCACGCAATTGCTCATTATGTTGGGTCAAGAAGTCATCTGCTCTGTGCCTACATTAGATGGTGTCTGACGACAATGACAAAAGGAGAAACTATGGTGCTAAGATATCCAGGTCCTCCCTTCTAATTAAAAAAAGGAGGGGGCAGAAATGGATTAATGGAAGAGAGAGGCCAGCTGGAGGATGAGGGGAAGTCCAGCTGGTTCTCTGGGCTGCCTAACACGCAGCTCTACTCCAGAAGGCCTCGACTCAGCTTAGCATGGTGCGTGCTACTCAATATCTAAATGGAAAACACATAATTTGTCATGAAGTTTCCGAAGAAGAATGGTCGAGTCTGCAGCTGTCAGCATTAGACTCCAGCTGGGGATTCATTAACAACCTCTGACGAGGGCAAAGGACTCTGTATTCAAATCACAACATTTAGAGAAGATCGATATTCAGAAGGGCTGCTGGGCCAGGAAAGCACGGCAGGCTAAGCTAATTTATTGCAGCACTTCTGGCCAATTAGAAACAAAGCTGACGATGTACACAGCACAGCTGGAGGAAGCTGGCGCACTGAAGACTGGTTCCCCACCCCCACACGGGATGGGTCAGATAAGCGAATGAAGGGGCACCAAGTACATCCGGGGTTCTTTTTTTTTTTTCTAAAAGAAAAGAAGGCAGAAAAATATACATGGCAATGAATGAAAAGAGAAAGACAGATTATGATCAAGCCCAGTGCAGGGAAAAGGTTTGGCGTGAAGCTTTCAAGACAGGAGGAGAGCAAAGTGGTACCGTCAGGGGAGGAAACAAGCGAGGGAAGAAAAGACTCAGAGCTATGAACTGCTCACCAAGTGCAAAGTACTCCACACGAGCAGCAGCCCCAGGGCACAGACTCCCTCACCACCCTCATCCTCGAGAGGAGGAGACCGAGGCTTGGGCAAGTCGCCTGTCCTTCCGTAGGCCCATAGCCAAAGGTTGGCAGCACCAGGATTTGACCCTGGGCCCGGCTCAATCTACAGAGCATGTGCTGTTACTACTCCACAGGCCTCATTATCGAATTCATAGCTAAAAGCAACAAAGCTTAGGAAAGTTGTAGGGTAATCAAACAAAAGAAAGTGTTAAGAATTCAAGTGGTAAGAACAAACAGCCAGTAAACAATTGAAATGAGCACAGGTCTTCTGGCACCTGTAAATGCAGGCCCTCACCTGACTGGCCCTCGGCGGCCCCTCAGCCCTGGGTGTTCCTGTGGAAGCACACACAGTCCATCCCTCTCTGCCCCGCCTTATTCCCATCTTGGACACCAGAAGGTGGGACTTTTGGAGTGAGGCCTCATGTTTCTGCCGTGGGCACTGTGCAGCAAAGAGAGGCCACGGACCTGTGCTTCTCATGAGCTGGTTTGCTCTGTTTTCTGGTGTAAGAAGAAGATGCAGCTGCTCTTTCTGGCTGGTAGGGACTGCAGAGCGGGCTGAGGAGCCTCAGGCAGGGAGGGGAGTGCAAGGATGGAGCCACAAGCAGTGGTATTTTAAATTATACATCCAAATGCACTTTATTTCTCAGAATTGCCCCTCAAGGCGGTTCATTATAGCCATTATTTTTCCATTGCTAAAACAATGTTATTCAGTTTGATCACTCACATTGGAAACCACATTAAGTGAATCACTTGCTATTGTCTAAAATTTAATTTACTCTTAAAAGATAATCTGTCTCAATCTCAAGACTATGACATAGGCTCGGGTAGGTCTTAAAGAGGAGGAAAATGCTCATTGATGATTCAACAAGATTACTGAACATTTCATTTTAATGTTGACACTATTACAGACGTCTCCCATTTTCCTCGCCTTCGTGCACTTCCACCCAATGCCCCCTCCCTGGCCTTCATTTAAAAACCATTGTTTACTGCCCACCCACTAAGCAACAGGCACTGTCCAAGGTACTGGACTCAGTGGTAAGTAGGACCCTCAGCGCTCAAGGAGCTTCCTGGATCAGGGGGAGTCAAAAGGCACATGAAGAAGCATCCTAATGTGATGGTTGTGAGTAAACATTCTGGAACCAGACTGCATTAGTGTGAGCTCTGTTACCGATTTATGGAACGTGTGATGTTAAATGAAGCTTCTTCAGGGTTTTGTGATGACTAATCAACATGGTGGGGGATTTTTCTTCAATAATCTTCAGATGCTTAGGGGCAGGTGTGGAATAAGAAGACAGTGGGGTTTTGCCACCGGGATGCAATGGGAGCAAAGTTAGGGAGCTTGCACCAGGGTAATTGAGCCTATAGTGATAGAGGAAAGTAAAGACATAGTAGATGAAGGGACAAACGAGTTCGAGAAAGCAATTTATTTCTTTTCATGAAATACTCTCAATAAAGTGTAAGAATAACCAGAACTAGAGCAGGTGAATGGAAGGGTAGGCAGTGCAAATAAAAGAGTGGAAGGTTTGAAGTTGAGATTTTGGAGGTGGGTTCATTCTTGAAAGAAGTTCCAGGATAGGAACATGTGAAAGGGTGGCTGAGGTGGGATGGGAGAAAGATCACTGGAGCTAAGGAGGCTGAGGAACAGAAAGACAAGATGTACATAGAATGAAGAAAGGAGTGATGGAAGAGAGAAGGATGGTCCCAGCATGAAGGATGCTGGTGAATATGGGAGCAATGGATGCTAGTAGATGACAGTAAGAAGAAGAGGTAATGAAAAAGTAATGAGTATGGAAGTCCAGTTGCTTGTGCTTCAAAAATCCTGGAGTTTGTAGAGAATAAAAGGAGAAATGCCTTTGGGATGGTGTGGGGTAAAGAGGTTCTTACTTCTCTCTAGGCCATCGGGTACAGAGAATGGGGAAGAAAAACCAGCTGTCCTCAACTCAAGGTCAGTCAGGTCTCAGACAGAATTTATCAAGGAAGGAACAGTTCAGAGAAGTTGAAGATGTAGTAGATTTTTATGCTTAAGACCACGAGTATAGGAAACCAGCTGGAGAATTGGGGCTGGAGGGAAGGGTGGAAAATGTAAAGAGGGAGAATGTAATAAGCAGTGTAGGAATAGCAATGGCATGACCATAAACTATCTGGGAGGCTTAGTGACTAGTTCTGTGATTCATTTGATAGCAACAGCTCTTATAAGGATATTTAACTTTTGAAATAGATGTACACTTGTCTTAAACAAAAAGTTCTAATCTCATCATTATAAAATTGGCCCTTGGACTGAACGTGACCAGGATACAGATGCTGAGCTGTCTGGTGCTTCTTTCGTTACCTCAGACTTACCCATGGTGTCACTGTGGTCATGCCCAGGGACTGTGAATGACAGACAAGAAAATGATGCCTTGTTCTTCCTGAGGTCAGCACCAGGTTGCACCCTAGGGCCAGTGGCAGGAGCAGCAGCTGCCCCTTGACCTCCACAGAAGAAGCAGTAGCTGGATTCTTGGTTTGTCAGTGTCCTCCTATGCCTAGATGAGACCCCAGATATGGGGAAGAGGAGGCAAGTGAGAAAAGGAAACAAGAGAAGCTACTTACACATGGCGTATGGCATCCTCAAACAGAACCAGGTCCATCACTGCGTTGACCTCATTGTGGCTCTCCAAGGCTTCCACCAGAGTCTGGGTCAAAAATTCCCATGATTGAACAGGCATGTACTTGGGCTCCCCAATGCCGTTTGCAAAGTGGCAATACATGTTCAGGTTTCCAGTCTGCTCCACAGTCTCTTCCATATCCTGGTGATGGGATACAGGACAAGAGCCCTCCTTGTTGACTCAGTTCTGATTCCACACAGAGAGAAGAGCCCTGGTTTCTCTCTTCTCTAGGCACCTCCCTAAAATCAAGTATCAGTGCGATTCCAACACGTTTCCTCTGAGAGAGTCCTCAAAGGTGGATAGTATTTAATATTCGTGTATCAGGTCCATGAAGTCATGGGTGACATCTTATTCTTTTGGGGCTGAGTATGAAAAAGGAAGGGGGAAGGTGCTCTTCTCACAAGCACAGTAAGAAATGGGCTTTGTTTCTGAGCAGAGCAGATGAGAACACAGGGTGCACTTCTCTAAGCAGGGCTCCAGTGAAGGAGCTCATGACCCAATGACCTCATCTCTCCAACACATCTCGTTTTGCAATCCGCAGCAGTATCCTAAGGCATCCTTTCCTGTTCCTTGTGATAGTGCATTCTAGAGGATGCAAACCCTGACCATAAGCTCAGCACAGAGGACTTGGTACCTGAAGAATATGCCACTAGCCATCCTTAGGTGACTGGTTTGTTTATAAGGACACTGATCATCTTTTTTAAAAAAAAATATATATTTTATTGATTTCAAAGAAGAACGGAGAAGGGGAGAGAGAGAGAGAGAGAGAGAGAGAGAGAGAGAGAGAGAGAGGGAGAGAAAGAGAGAGAGAAACATCAATGATGAGAGAGAATCCTTCATCGGGTGCCTCCTGCACACTCTACACTAAGGATTGAGCCCATGACCCGGGCATAGGCCCTGACTGGAATCGAACCATGACCTCCTAGGTCAATGCTCAACCCCTGAGCCACTCTAGCTGAGAAGGACATTGATCATCTTAAAGCTTTTTCAGTAGAACCTCTATTTATAAACTTCCACAAGGATTTGGGCTTCTGGTGTGTCAACTCTTGTCCCCAGGACAAACCGTACCATGTTTAATCAATACTTAGTACAACTCGCCTAAAAGATGTGGAGTGTGTATCTCTCCATCACCACTCTGTTCGCCAAGTATTGAAGACATGGCTGATTTTCTTTTAATTAAGAAGGAACTACTTATATATCAAACACAAACACCTGAGGCTTCCAGAGTAAGAAGGGTTGTAGAGAAAGCAAGTCTAAGAAAGAATAGGTTTTCTAACACAAAGTTAAAATTTATACCAGCACAAGCAATTGCCCACACCGGCCATTCTTTCCTCCTGAAGTTCAGACTGGAGGGCCACCTGGAAAAGAGGCAACCAGCCTGCTATTCACCAGTAGGGGCATTGCCCAGGACAAGGGCACTGTGGGGTCAGCCTGGAACATAGTACGTAAGCCTGTAGGACTAGATTCATCAAACCTAATGGAGAGAAAGTAATAGTCTTAGGAAAACCAGGACTGTTGCTTGGTAATAATAAGAAGAAGTGAAAGAGTTAACTATAAGAGTCATTATATTTTGAAGGTAGTTCTAGAGACTACCTGTTCTGGCTTTGCTGGACAGTCACAATAAATGCCAGACATTTGGATAGCATAATGCAGGAGAGCCATTCTTGCTACTTGAAGAAAACTTGTGGAAATAGATGTGGGAATATAGTTACCCAGTTTGAAAATGAGCTAATATGTTGGGAATCAGTCCTAATGGCAGTTAATTCACACTGACGATGCAGCAGAGGAACAGCGAAAGTGAGACCTGGAGAGCCCAGGCTACAGAGACTCTTTGATGAACAAAATGCACCTCAGTTCTGTGAGCAGAGCCAGGCCGTATAGAGGGGCCAGGGAAAACCAACCCACACAGTGAAAAAGGTTTCTTCACAGTGAGACTGCATCCCGCAAGGGCCGCACATCAGAGAACTTTAAGTTTAAGCTTTATGGTAGAAACAGGACTGCATCAATTCCTTGGTGAAAATTTGGCAACTTTTCTTTAATAAGAACAGCAAGATTTGGTGCAAAGGTGCTTCAGGTAGGCATTTCAATTGTTGTTGGGACTCACAGATACAGAGAAGGTTGTGTTGGTTGCCAGGTGGGAGGTGGGTTGAGGGCTAGGTGAAAAAGGTGAAGGGATTAAGAAGTACAAATTGTTAGTATACAAAATAATCATGGATGTAAAGTACAGCCTGGGGATTATAGTCAATAATATTCTAATAACTATGTATGGTGCCAGGTGGGTACTAGACTTATTGGGGGGATCACTTCATAAAATTTTATGTCAAACTACCATGCTGCACACCTGCAACAGATATAATATTGAGTGTCAACTGTAATTAAAAATTTAAAAAAATTGAATACAAAGCCACAAATTCACAGCTCTTACAAAAATGATCCAAATGGTCTACTCATTAATTCCCAAATGTGCGTTCTACTTGCAATTTAATACCTGCAGGCATGTAGTTCCCTGTGCCCAGGGCCCTTACTTTGTAAACACACCATGAAAGCTGCTGAGGCCTGTTCATGTCCATGGCCTCTACAAGGCCTTCTCGGAGGTTCCACTCCCACAGTTACCATCCACTCCTGCTTTACATGGGAAAGCTTTGATAACAAACTGCTTATATTCTTACTAACCTTTCCTTTTCAGTACCTTACATTAACTAATATATTGAGAATAGAAAATTTTAGAATCACAGAACTGAGGAACCATTTCACCCAACTCTAATTTTTACAGATAAATAAAATGAGGCCCAGAGAGGGCAAGTGTCTTTGTAAGGTCATGAAGCTGGTTAGTGGCAGAACTCATCTGACTTTCAGTCCAGGACTCACTTTATCATGTGCAAATTCTTTAAGAGAATGAATGTTGGACATAATGGCTTAAACTTTAGAGATATTTAAACCAAGCTTGCCAGACTCAGTAAATAAAAATACAAGGATCTCATGTAACTTATACCAAAAAATTATTTATTTATCTGAAATTCCATTTAATTGGCCATCCTACTTTGGAATCAAAGGAGTATTAGAAGCAAGCAGGGCAACTTAAAACAACAGAGAAAATCATGTTTCTGCTTAAACATAACATTTCCCTAGAGCACTGCGCAGCTTACAATGCCTTTCTCTTAGGACGCCGAGTGATCCAATGGCCAGAAATACATCATCAGGGGATCTCAGAACCTAAAGCAGCGATTTGCAACCGCTGCGCTGTAAGAATTTCAGAACATGCAACACCTGACTATGTATCAGGGGCCTGGCCTCTTTTCCCTTAGA
The DNA here is from genome assembly GCA_027563665.1 of Antrozous pallidus. NCBI lineage: Eukaryota > Metazoa > Chordata > Mammalia > Chiroptera > Vespertilionidae > Antrozous > Antrozous pallidus. Next base: position 8,526,719 of record CM050526.1, read on the forward strand.
TGGTCACAGAAAAAAATGACAATAGCCAACACAATAGCCATCTGATGTGAATGAATCAAAAGTATATCTATTTGTTTTTTGTCAGATGGGCCAAAACTATATTTTCTTGGTGTGTGGCAGGATTTAAGAAGTTTATGTGTGCTATGAGACAAAAAAGGTTGAAAACCACTGATCTAAAAGAATATCTTTGAAATTTTAATTTTGGTCCAACATTAATAGTATACAGTACAGGTGAACTTCAACATATTTACCCAGAAGATGGTTGTAAAAAGAAGTTTCATAAAAGCAGAGTAGCTGGTCAAGGACAAAAGGTAAGGCATATTATCAACCAACAGTGAGCTGTTTATGGCTGCTCAAGTGACAGACAGCCACATCGGCCTTGGGCATGCTCACTAGGCAAACTGGCTTGGGTGGGTGGAATGTGTGGTGACGTCTTACCAATGGGATAGTATGGAGACACAGCCATTCTATATCTCACCCCTAAAAGAAGAAAAGGATCAAGAATTTTGCTTTTGCAGTAATAAAAATCAAGAATGAAGTGCTTATATTTCCAGCCAAGCCCAATAGTTCAGATTCCAAATATTCTATTGTTAGGTAACAGAGCAAAGTTTCTTTGCCTAGTTTATGCTGTGACAGTGTTTCTTCATAATAATGGACACAGTACTTTGCAAGACTATGTGAAATTAGTGCTTATTTTTACAAAGATTCTAACAATGGAAAAAGGGATATACATATTTGAAAAGGAAGCTATAAGTGCTGTTTGTGCAAAAATAAAAATGTGCACTAATTAAAAACAAAACAACAACCAACAAATGTATATAATGGCAGTATTAATTATGTCTGGGTCTAGATCAAAAGGAAGGGCCCTTAGTATGCAGACCCACGATAGAAACCTCTGTTTCAAAGACTGAGTGTTGTCATAATAAGGTGCTAGCTTAGACCAGTTTAAGAAAACAATAAAGGCTCATCTGCAGAGCTAACAATGAGGACATAAATGGGCAAATTCTACAAAACTCGGAGAGGAGTATCTGAGATGTGAGAGTGCTGTACATCGGGCCATATAAAAATGATGGGAAAGTGGAGAAATTCAGTGTTCAGACTAGTGAAGAGCAGACTGAGCTAACTTCCTTAAAATATCATCCAAATATTCCAAAGACTGTTGTATAGGTTGGGTGGACAGTAAAATCTTCAGAGATAAATCCAGGACCTTATCAGGAAAAAATATGGAGAGCTGAACCTAACAAGGTGAGCACAGGAAGCACATGGTACATTTGAATATAAGATTTTATTATTTCTATATTTAAGAGGAGACAACATGCAGTATGTATGGAAAATATGGGGCTTTGGCCAACAGAAGGCTCAGTGTTAGTTGTGGGATAATTTTGACACTAAGAACTATAATGTCTTCCTAGAAGGTACTAATGTACCAGTGTTTTCCCAGGCATAGTCTAAGGACCATTCATTCGGAAAATTATTAACAGGCCTTACGGAGGGAAAGAGTTGCAGGGTCCCCTGCATTAGGCAATGATAGACGAATCAGGATCATTGCTGATGCTCAGGGCTTTCATGTGCTGCATACACCGAATTTCTAAGGAAGGAATATGATATGAAGTATTTTCTCAACTTGAGAAATCATAGATACCTTTTTTTTTTCTAAAAAGCATATTGTGGTACAACTATTTAGCAGGACACATTTTGGAAAACATAATAACAAAGTTATAGCACATAAGAAAAGGGGAATGATGGTCTTGCTTTTTGGTCAGAGACAGTGGGGCTGTGTGGTGAGCCAGGCACCATGATTTCAGAGGAGAAAATGGATGGGAGAATAATCAAGAGGATGCCAATTACTCTGGGTCTGAAAACAAGCCATGTCAGAAATGGTTAAAAGAGCAGAGGCTATTTAGCTTGAAGAAGAGACAACCTAGAAAGGGCAAGATAAATGGCCTTCAAATATTTGAAGGTAGAGCTAGAATTAATAGACAGGAAAATAAATTTTAAATCATGATTAGAATAAATTTCCAGTTTTTATAATAGTTCCAAAGGTCCCAAATTTCAAAACTGTTCTAAATTTCCAGTCATCCCAAGTTCCCACATGGCTGCCCTGGGAAAGCTGAGATTGTGCATTTCTGAGGGCGCTGGCACACGAACTGGAATGAGGGTTTGGATGAGTGGATGTCCGCAGACCTTCTCAGCACTCAGGTCCTATGATTCATTTCTCTCTTCTCGCCTCAATACTTTTCATCTCAGCAAAGGAATGATAGATTTTTCTTTTCTTTACTAATCTCTTATTTTCTCTAATTTATGGGTTGTACTTTTATAATTTGGGTGATAGTCTGCACAACTATCATTATTTTTAAATGTAGAAAGAATTCACAGTGCAATACTCACATCAAAAATTTTCTTGACCACTTCAGCCTGGATTTTATCGAAAAGAACAAAGTCTTTTTCCTCCACCATCTTATCCCGGTAAACACGATTTGATTCGTGCAGATAGAGTTTTACCAGGTCCTGTGCGGATTTCACACACTCCACCGAGGAGAAGAGAATGCCCTTATGGAGAATAGACAAAAACATGGCATGAATAACATCTTACAACAACAGCGACTACGTATTGAAGCTAGTCATGTGACAGGCACTGGAGTTGATGTTTTGCCAGACACAGTTCATTTAACTATCATGATGACCTCATAAAGTCATTCTTGTTATATCCATTTTGCATAATTTGGAAACTGCAGTTCAAAATAGAAAGTATGTCCAATGCCACATAATAAGTAGCCTTAGTTCAAAACCAAGAGGTTTTAAAATCAGGTTTGCCTGACCTTGGAGCCTGGAATTTTAGACATTGCATTCCAAATCCCCATGCTAAGGGAAGGTGGCTCTGCTCTGTTTCAATTCCTTCAGTGCTGTTTTGAAAGCTACTCCGAGTGACAATTGCTCATGTGAAATCAGAATGGTGATGAAGGACTGGGATGAGTATAGCTAAACTCTGCAGTCACCAAAGCATTTGTTTATCTTGAGTAGGTTCTCCATCCCATCTAACACAGTAACACAGGACTTGTTTAAAATATTTATTATTTAATCTAAAATTTCTGGCACGTCTCTGCTACTATTAGCCAATGTCTTAGCTTTCTTTTTCATTGAAAAGTAAAGACCACCAAGAATAGAGCCCCTCAAAAACTTCAGTAAGTCCTATAACTTCAAACTCTTTGCTCCTATGTCTGCCTTCATTGCTTTCTTTCTTGTGTCAGAGAAAGAGGGGACCATTTAACTGTTCCTCACTACTGGAGGAATAATGCTCAGATACCACAGCATGGCACAAAGGTCTGGTTTTAATATGACTACCAGTCTGATTACTCATGATCCCTCTTATCACCACATCCCATAAAAACCAGATTTCGGTTTCACAAAAATCAAATTATTTTCTGACCCTGACTGAATACATTCTGTAACTTCATGCCTTTGTTCGCTCTGCTCATATTTCAAGATCTAGATCAGGTGATAAACTTTGTTGAGTCTTCCATGGTATTTTCTTTCCTGTCCAACACCATTCCCTCTGATGTGCTCCCATAAGACCCTTTAAATATTTATAAGAGAATTATTAGTTTCTAAAATTATTTTTCTTTGTACTGGTTTGCTTTTTCTAGGTCAGGATGAGTGTCTCAAAGGCAGGGAAATTGAGAGATTTATTTTTTGATGTGGTTTGTTTTAATCACTGTATTACTAGCACCTCACCTGGTGCCTGACATAGGATTCTCAGGGAATGCTTGTTGAAAAAATGAATGAACTGATATTGAATCCTTCAATTATTATAACATCGCAAGAACCTCCATAATACTTCTGCTTTTGGTAATGGCAGAATAGCTGATCACAGACCAACCCACTAAGACCAACTGCAAAAGATGGGAAAATTATTTTTAAAGCTTTATCTTTTTGGAAGCATCGGAGAGTAATCAAGTCAGTGAGGACTTCGTGGGGCTCAGCTACTGGAGAGAAGAGAAGGAAGTGAGATTTACCCCATGTTTGGCACCATTTATCTTCTTCAGACATTTACCAATTCACAAGCAGTGGCTTATAGGGTCAGAAACGGAAAAGACAGTAGCAAGTGAGAGGCTGAGATGTTGAGCAAAGTTTTCTCATCTCATGGGATAAGAAGGATGAAAACGAGTCCAGGCATTACCAGGGAAGTGGTCGTAGCCAAATCCCAATGGGCCCTGTCAGATGGTTACACATTAGAGGTCTGAGTGAACAAATCACTCAGTCCTCACAGGAACTAAAGTCTCCTCAGTCCCTGGCAACTGCAGGCCAGAAGCAGAAGTAAGTAATTTCTGAAGGAAAATATCATCATCTAAACTCTCAAATTACCTGCACATTTTGAAATTCATAATGTCTGGCAGTCAAACAAACAAACTGGGATTACCAGGAGATATGATCAAAACCAAGAAAAAAACTGACCCGCCAAGATCTAGGCATTGTAATCAACAGAAACAAACTTTAACAAAACTACAATTAATATGACGAAGAGATTAGATGAAGGTAAAGAATTTCAGCAGAGCACTGAAACCTTTAAAAATAAACCAAATGGAAACTGTCAAATTAAAAACGACCCCCAAGTTACAGTTACTGAAATGAAGAATATATCAAATGGGATTAACAAAGAATAGACACAGCTGAAAAAAGAATTAGTGAGTGTAAAAGGGATCAGCACAAAATAATCAAACTGAATAACAAACAAACAAATATTAACAAAGAAAAAACATAAGCGCCCTGGCCAGTGTGGCTCAATTGGTTGGAGTGTCGTCCTGTATACCAAAAGGTGGCAGGTTCTATTCCCAGTCAGGGCACTTGCCCAGGATGTGGGCTTGTTTGGGGGCATGTAGGGGAGGCAGCCAATCTATGTTTCTCTTGCACATAGATGTTTTTCTTTCTCTCTATCCTTTCCTCTTTCTAAAATCAATATATAAAAAAAGAAAAAAACATAAGAAGTACATGAAACACAGTGAAAAGGTCATATACATGTGTGGGAATACCAGACGTAGAACAGAGAGAAGCAGAAGAAATATATAAAGTGATGTTAGCTCTAACTTCTCTAAAACTCAAAAAAGGGCATCAAACCTGATCAAAAAATGCTGCAAACACCAAGCAGGATAAATATAAAAACACCACCTAGACACATGCAGCATAATTGCGGAATTCTTGAAAATCAATGACAAAGAAAAATTTAAAAACAGACAAGTGAGGAAAAATACAGATACTCTCAAAGGAACAGTAAGACTTGGAGATAATTTCTCGACAGAAACCAGAAAACAATGAAATGGCACCTTCAAAGTGCCGGGGGAAAATAGCTGCCAACCTCATTCTAAATCACCATCCAACATTCTTTAAAAATATGAAATAAATGCATTTAAACTCTAATGAAAACTGAGAGGTTCTTTGCTAGCAGATATAAACTAAAGCAAACATTAAAGAAGTTATTCAGGCAGAGCAAAAGTAATTCTAAGTGGAAAACCAGAAATGCAGGAGGAATGAAGATCAATGGAAAGGGTAATATGTGAGTAAATCTAAATAGTGTTTACTTACTAGGACAGAAATAGTGCATTATGGGTGTTCAGTATACACTGAATTAAAATAAATCAGTGGCATAAAAGTTGAAAGGAGGTAAACTGTTCTAAGATCCTTGCATTATATGGCATTTGATAAAGGTACAAATTTGTAAAGGATAAAAGGATAAAGTCAAAGGATGCACAGCATGCTAAAGGAAAGAGAAAATAAAGAATAAAAAATATAGTAGCTCAATAGAATATGAGAAATTGAAGAAAAGAATATGAGAAGGTAGAGAAAACATACCACATAGAATATATTAAAAATAAACAGTATAGTTATTATGTAAAATAATTATTATATAAAATGACATCAAATATTAATGCACTAAACATTTTAATTAAAAGACAAAGATTATCAGACTAGATTTTAAAAATCCAACTGTGGGTTGTCTATGGGAAATATACATACTAGCTAATAAAAGAGTAATATGCAAATTGACCATACCTCCGCTACACCCACAAACCACACCCACCAGCTGCGCCCACCAGCCAATCAGGAGCAAATATGCAAATAAACCCAACCAAGATGGCTGCAGGCCACAGAGAGGAGGAGGGAGGTTTAGGTTTCTCTGGCAATGGAGGAAGCCAAGCTTTCTGCCTGCCCTTGCTGGCTCAGGCCTCCACTCAATGCTTCAAAGTTTCAATTATAAAAGATAATGACAGCAGCCACAGAGCTGGAGAGAGCAGGAGGCTAGAGTTGTACCCAGAGATGGAGAAAACCAAGCTTTCCACCTGCCCTGGCTGGCCTAGGCCTCTGCTTAAGGCTAAAAAGTTTCATTATAGAAGGTAAATAAATTCCAATAGAAATGGCTGCCACCATGGAGTGAGCAGAAGGCATGGCTCTGCTCCAGGCTACAAAGTTTCAATTGTAGAAGAAAAATAAATCCTAGATACCAGAGCCTCCGTGTAGGTCATCAGGGGGTGTGGCCAGCCTGCAAACCACCACAGGCCCCTCACCCAGGCCACCCCACACCCTAAGGGAACCCCCACCCTGATCCAGGACACCTTTCAGAACAAACCAGCTGGCCCCCACCCATGCACCAGGCCTCTATCCTATCTAATAAAAGAGTAATATGCAAACTGACCATCATTCCAACACACAAGAGGGCTGCCCCCATGTGGTCAAATATTCTGTCTCCATGTGGACACAAGATGGCCACCACAAGATGGCCAGTAGTGGAGGGCAGTTGGGAGGAACTAGACCTGCAAGGAAGGGCAGTTGTATGTGATCAGGCCAGCAGGGGAGGGCAGTTGGGAGGGACCAGGCCTGGAAGGGAGGGCAGTTGGGGGTGATCAAGCCTGCAGGGGAGGGAAATTAGGTGTGCCCAGGCCAGGCTGGCAGAGGAGGGAAGTTGGGGGTGATCGGGCCTGCAGGGAAGGGAAGTTGGGGCAGGGGGACCCAGGCCTGCAGGCGAGGGCAATTAGGGGCAAACAGGCTGGCAAGGGAGCAATTAGGCATCAATCAGGCTGGCAGGGGAGTGGTTAGGGGGTGATCAGGCTAGCAGGCAGAAGTGGTTAGGGGCAATCAGGAAAGTAGGCAGGCGAGCAGTTTGAGCCAGCAGTCCTGGGTTGCCAGAAGGATGTCTGACTACCCGTTTAGATCCGATCCTAAATGGGCAGTTAGACATCCCTCAATGTCCCAGATTGGAGAGGGTGCAGGCTGGGCTGAGGGACACTCTTCCTCTCCCTTGTGCATGAATTTTGTGCACCAAGCCTCTAGTTTTAAATATAAAAATTTAAAACAGCTGTAATAAAAAGCTGGATATCGATATAGCATAAAGGTACTAAAAGAACATGTAATAGCCATGTTAATATCACACAAAGTTGACTTAAAATCAAGAGCCAATTTTGATATACAGTGCATTTAACAATAAGAAAATGGTCAGTCCACTAAGAAGGCTGACAATTAATGATTTCAGTGGCCATGTCAAAAAGTTAGAAATAGAAAACAAACTAACCCAAACCCAAATTAAGTAGGAAGGAAGATATTTTTAAGATTAAATATTAAAAAATATAAAAACAGATACCAAATAGAGGTAGTCAAGAAAGTAAAAAACATAATATTGGTAACTTTTCAGTTTCTTTGAAAAGACTAGCAGAATTGACAATTCCCTAGTAAGGCTGATAGAAGATAAAAAGAGAAAACAGAAAAGGCATACATCATCAACATTCAGAAAAAGGAGGGCATGTCAGCTACAACACATATTTAAAAGATAACAACAGGATATATAAACAATTTTATGCCAACCAATTAGAAATAGTTGACATCGACATGTTCCCAGAACTGATACATCAAGACAGAAAATCTGAATTGTCTAATACGTATAAAACAAATTAAATTCATAATTTAAAATCTCCCACAAAGAAAACTGCAGATGATCTAATCAGTAAATTCTTCCAACATTCAAAGAAGGCACAATGCGATGTTCTACAGAATCTTCCAGAGAGGAGAGATAGAGGGAACACTTCCTCATGTCATTTATGAGGACCTCACAACCTTGGAATAGCAGACGAAAGAAATTAAAGGACAATCACTAATACAGATGCAAAAATTATAGAGGACAAAATAGCAAATGGAATCCAGCAAAAAGCAGTGAGGTGCCACCGACCTTCCTAAGCCCTGTTCCTGCCAGGCAATCAGGCTGACTGGCAAGGGCTGAGCCAGAGTGGGCACGGCCAGGCAAACTTTGCACCGTCTTAGATAGTCACGTGCAGCACGGAGATGGGGACGGTTAATCATTCCTGTCTCTCAGAGCACTATCAAATTCTGTCCTGGGTGGAACAGAGGGAGGAGGTGGAGAGTTGGTCGAAATTATTGAGTTTTAGATCAAGCCAGATGGAAGAAAACAGCGGATTCTCTGGGCAATGCCATCTTCAATCATTCCCTTGAGCTCTTCCATCAGATCTTTGGACAAGTAGGCAGGCAAAGTGGGATGCAGGCAAAGAGTGTAAGCTAGAAGCTCTCCCGTGGAGTGGGGGGGGGGGGCAGTGCTGCAGTGGGGGCTGCACTTCCCCACACCCAGCAGGTGGCTGACAGCTGCGGGGAGGCCTGGCTGGGACACCGAGCCCAGAGGTCCACACCCAGGCTGCCTAAGTCAGGCAAAGAAACAGGCCAGGGGAAGAAAGACCCACCCCCATGCCAGCATCTCCCCTCCCATTCTTTTTCACCATTGCAGCAGTTGCCCTGAAAACAAGGCTGGGACTGAACCTTCCTCCTCAGAAAGCCATTGTTGCCCGATAGCCTGCATGTGGAGCCGAATATTCTAGTTTCCAATATTAGTTCTGCTGCCTGCCGGCTCTGTGCTCATGCTCACGGTACCTGACTTGTCTGGGGCACAGTTTTCTCATTTCTTAATTGGAAATAATCACTATTTTACCTTACATGGTGGTTGTGAGGATTAAATTAGTAGGGCCTAGAACTGTGCTCAGCAAATGCTAGCTATTATCACAGACTAAAGTCAGATTTTTTTTTTTATGAGGGCCACTCTAGTCTCAAGTTTTCTTTCCAATCTCACCAACATCGTTTTATACGTTTCTACTGTCTTGTTCATTCATGCTGTCATCTGCTACCTGGTAACTTCTCCAAGTCTGTTAAATTGGGATAAAAATGTGTGTCCCGGAGGAATTAAAATTCAGGTGGTCCAGGCGACAAGGCAGGAGCTAGGGCTGGGGGCTTCTGCTAAAAGAGACCTCACACCATTGTGAGCAATGAAAATGTTATAAAATTATTTTAACACTTTTTTTTAACTTGAAAAATACAGATAGTAATATCCCCACCTCATTATGTTGCAGTAAGATTTAAGAGAGGAATTGTGTGATAAAAAGAGTCTTTTTAAATTAATACTCAATAAATGGAGATAAGAGTGGGCACACACACATGTAGCCAGCATCCAGGCCTGAGGAGTGTGTACCTAAAGACTTCTTGCTGCATTAACCCTCTTATGCTTGTTCTTCTCATTGGAGGCACAAGAAGCAGCACAGGGAAGGGGTCCAGGCTAGGAACCCGAAGACTAGATGCTCATCCCAGCTTCGTTATGGGCTGGCTGCGTGCTCTTGGGTGAATCTATACAATCTCAGCAGGTGTCTGGTCCTCACTCTAACGAGGACCCGGGAGCGCTCTCCTGAGCAGCTTACAGATGTTCTGGGAGACTTGGCCTTGCTGTGGGTGCAGTGACTCCACTTCCAGATTAAGCCTCTCTGGGGCATAGCTCTTGGATATTTGAACAAAGTTGTAGCAGGTTTCTGCTCTTTGCAGCCAAGATTCCTGGGTGGAACATGCAGGCCCTGTGTCTTCAGGGTCCAGCCCTTTGCTGGTCTTGGGTTCCCCAGAGTCTGACAGGTAGTGTGCTGGGTAATTAATTCCAAATACTTGCCCCTCTCAAACTCCACCCCCCCCCCCTCCCAGGGAGGGTCATGCTTCATTCCCTGGCCTCATTGACATTTCCCTTACAGGTGTGGCCTCTGTGTGGTGTGAATGACATTCTTTCTCAGTAATGGTCCAGTGCTATCTTGGGGTGAGGTCTCCCTGAAAATTAGTTCATGCAGATTCTTATCCAGGACGGGAGAGTTGTGGACGCCATCATGTAAGGATGCTTGTAGCTGACCAAGAGGAAGAGCAGACTGGGGTTTGCTGCAGCGCCCTCTAATGGTGAGAGGCCACACTACTGGGAACCATAGGCACAGACAGGCCTTCAGATGAGCAGCTGAAAGGATCTGAAATGGCTCTGGCCTGGAAAAGAAGCTGGAGTAATTAGAACTAAGGCATCCTAGGGGCCGGCAGATGGTATCTCAGGAATATTACGACATGGGTTCTTCAAGAGGCAGAGCTATCCTGCGCAGTTGGGGGCATTCCTTTTCATCCAAGAACAATGGATGTACCACCAGGGCCTGCAGAATAGTTTTCTCTTTCTTTCTTCTGTGCCATTTTGTTCGCTAGGCATGCTGACATCATTATGTAATATTATCGCCAAGATGCTTAGCCTCCTCCAGCCCGAAGGAACTGACTCAGAAATGCATTCTGTCACTGGGAAATAATTTACTGGCAAACAGACCTCTATTTTTTGAAGTCCTTCCTCATGGGGCCCAATGCACTCTATTTACCCGTTTATGTTCTTGACTCCATGGGAACTGTGTCTTTGCCAAGAGTTTGGCATCTACTACTAATTTACCCAGAATGCGAGGAATCAGACCATCACTGAACCTCCTGGGATGTCTCGGAGCAGATGGGCTCACCTGGAAAATGTTGGCGAAGTCTCGGAGATTGAAGATATAGTGGAATTTGATTGCGGTGGGTAGGAATGTGGTGGCGATTTTCTGATGGAAGGTAAGGGCCAGGTTGATCAGCTGGGGGGTGAATTTCTGCAGTGATGCTGGGAAGTTTCCAAGATTCAGATGCTGAGTCAGGATGGAGCTGTAGATGGAGGACAGGGCGTCTGCTCCCGGGAAGGAGAGGACAAAGACACTGAAGTGACGCTGTGCAAGGAAACAGAGGCATGGAGGCTGCTGAGTGAGAAAACTGGGTCCCAGAATAAAGCCAACCTTTCTGAATATACACAAAACAGAATTCATATAAGGGTGTTGAATTACACATTAAAAATGCCACATTTTTCACATTAAACCCAAATTTAGGTTGGACCTAAAATGACTGGGAGAATAATGGGCTTTGGAGCTTGGGTTAAGATGTCAGTATGGGTGAGCAGGAAGAGAACTGAGCTGAGGCTCAGGATGGGGGTAGGAGGAAAACTGAGCCCAGTCTTAATGGGGGAGCAGGAGAAGAACTGAGCTGGGGGTCAATACGGGAGTGGGAGGAGAACTGAGCCTGGGCTCAATGGGGAGCAGGAAGAGAACTGAGCTAGGGCTCAATGGGGAGCAGGAGGAGAAGTGAGCCTGGGTTCAGTGGGGAGCAGGAAGAGAACTGAGCTAGGGCTCAATGGGGAGCAGGAGGAGAAGTGAGCCCGGGTTCAGTGGGGGAGCTGGAGGAGAACTGAGCTAGGGCTCAGGAAACCTGAGTTTGATACTGAGCATCCACACGACCTTGGGAGAGTCATTTCATCTCCCTGATGTTTTCTTATCCTGAAAAATGAGTTAAATCAGATGAACTCTAAGACCTTGTCCAGTTCTAATCAGCTTTATACCTCTGGATCTAGGAGTTTCTCTTCTTAGAAAGTCAGCATTCTGCACGATTTACCACTTTTAAAGGCTTGGACGGGGGAAGGACCAATTCTTACTAAGATCAAGTAACATCAGCCCTGGTAAGGCAGTGTTTAGGGTCCCAGAACCACAGCTCCTCCTGTACCTGAAGCCGTGGGTTGATGGTGAAGCTGCCTGAAGTGGGATTCATACAGGAAACATACTGCACATTTGTGATATCCTTTAGAGACAGCTTGTTCCGATCATACCTGGAACAGTCAGGAAACACAGGTGAGAGCTGTATGAGGGCCCAGGCAGACGAGGGCCTTGTCCAGGTGAGATACAATGTGCCCTGCTGTTCACATGTTTGGGTGGTTGGTAGAGACTGAGAAGAGACACGAGCCTAGAACAAAATCCTGACAATCCAGTACTTATGGAAACAGCGTAGGCAGAATAGGCCACAGTGATGCATTAAGGGATAGGAGGTGAGGGTGCATGGCACCCCAGGAGGCAAAGGCAGTCTGCATTTCTAAAAAGGGAAAGTGGTCCAGCACGTCACATGCTGCGGAGAAAATAAAAAGATGGATTTCATCATAAAGACACAGTTAGTAGCTGAGCAGGAACGGTTTATGAGAGTGGAGGAAATAGAAACTAATAATAATGGCCTGAGGAGTGAGTAGGAGGTGAGGGCGTGAAGACAGAGTGGAGAAATTTGGTTAAGTAGGGAGAGAGAGCAAGCAGTAAGTTGAGAATGTTCTTTTTAATACAATAGAAATGTATGCATGTTTTTATGAAGGAGACAGGGGACTAGTTGATGAAGTGAGGATTTCAGGAGGTGGGGAAAGTAGAATCAAGATGCTGGTGGGCGGCTCTGCCCCAGGGAAGATGTGACAGGAGGAGGGAGAAAGGCTGCAGGGATGCACATACGTTATCTAGATGTGTAAGCGAGAGGCAGATGGCGTGTGAACATCGGCTAAGGTGGGTGGGAAGCTTGAGGAGAGGGGGAAGGTATGAAATTTCTGAGTGTGGAAATGTAAATCGATGGAGGCAGTAAGGAAGAGTTTCCAGGAAGTTTGATCTTGAAGCCAAAGTAAAACTCGTAAGCCTGACTGGCTTTCTCCAGCGTAGCTCAGCTGCTCAGATGCTGGCATGGAGACTGTGGGTGGTTGTATATGGCAGGCATCCAACAAAGATAGAAATGAATGAAAGGCAACACAGGTTACCATCACAACTATAGTTCTCTGGATTCCCTCTGCAGACTGCCCACTCTCTCTCAGCAGCCGATTCATGTGTGAGGTAGGAAGATGAGCCAAAAATGGTCAAATGCCTGACTTGTGGCTTTTTTTTTTCCTTCTAAGTTCAGCCCTTTTGCCATTAAAAACTACACTGTTTCAAGAGACAGTGTGGGCCTGAGTTGTTCCGAAGAGATAAAGGCTGCTGAGACCTGCAGACGCTCTGCACTGGGCAGTGTGTTGGGTGTGACCATTGTGCCAGCTCAGGGCTATGGGCCCGCGATGAGGGGAGGAGTCACTTCTGCTTTGGGGGTTTGGAGAAGGCAACTTTTGAGAAGAATATTGAAGATAAAAGTAGGCTTTTCTCCTTAGATGAGGACTTAGTACCTTCTCCTCAGGTGGGTTGAGATGCCCTGTCTGAAAGCCCACTCAGGACACAGAACCCCGTGAGGAAGGGAGTTGGCCAGATTCTCCTCCGGCTGCAGAGTTAAACTGAGGGGTGCAGTTCCAGGGGAGGCAACTGGCTCGGCCCTGCCTTGGTTCCTTCCCCCCAGCCCAGGCCCTCGGCGCGCTCCTACCAGTGGCCATAGTCCAGGTGCTGCCTGATGAGGGTGTGGGGCTGCACCGTCCCGTAGGCATCCACCTCTGGCATGTTCATGTCGTCGATGAAGTAGATCAGCTTCTTGTTCCCTGCGGGGGCATAGTTTCTCCCTGCCTTCTTCTCCAGAGGCTTCTCCAGGACAGCTGATGGGAGAGACAGTTGGAGAGAGGGAAGGATGTTCAAACCTTAGATGACAGTATGGACACAAGTACGAGACGCCGTGCTGTGTACATGTATACAGAAATGACAGCAATAGTTCCACCAGCTGCAGGAGTGGAAGGAGACCTGGGAGTGACCTGGCAGTACTGGGGACAGTATCCACCAGGCCCCGAACCTCTCAGTATGTGTGGGGTGTTAGGTTTGTACAAACATTAATTATCTCACTTTGGCCTTCCTCAGATCACTGTAAGATTAGTGCTATTATCCCATTTTAGAGATGAGGAAACTGAGGCTCAGAAGAACGCTGCAAATCCTCTAAGGTGGAGCCAATATACAAACCCAGAGTAGTCAAACGATGAAGCCCATGCTCTTTCTGTCATCTCTGTGGGCTCAGTTTTCTTCGGGAATAGACCAGAAACAGAAAACACCTTGGCAGTTCCCGGTCCCAGTATGCTAGCCTGGAGGAAATCTTTATGGAACCGGACCCTGGGTAGACTGGCCCTCCTTGCCTAGAATAGCAGGGGAGCATGACGGCTGTGGCTTCCATCCCGGGGCCGGGTGAAGGCCCTTCCACTCCTGGGCTACAAGAGAGGACAATAGTGCTGTCAAAGAGCTCACCCCCTGGGCTTTTCTTGGAGGGGGAATAGAAACGCTAGCCTCAGAGAATTTCCCAGAAGCCTCCAGGATCATGAAGCCCCCCACCCAGCACCTTCAGGTTGCCAAGCCCTCTACCAGAGCATCTCGTATCTTCCTGGAGACTCAGTACAGATGGTGTAGGAGCTGTTTCTCCAATTATCCAGCCAGAGGGAAGGGAACAAACAGCATCGCTTCCAGCCTGACAAGACTTGTTTAGAACAAACTTAAGAAACAGGGTGGAGATATATGTGTGTTGTGTTTTTTTTTCAATCAAGCAATTAAATATTTATGTATTGCCAGAACCAACACTTCCTGGAAGCTCTAAGAACCATCTGATTCTCTTGAAAAACGAGTTTGTAAACAAGGAGAAAGTGTCACTAGACATAGGAAGGTGACAGATAGAAAGACAAGTTCCTTCAAGAAACTGGAATATTGGATTCTCTGGTTCAGGGTTAAATTCAGTGCTTAAAATATGAAATAAATGTAAATTCAATTAGCATCCCATTTACATACCCTATCAACCAATTAATCACCCAACACCTTCTTCCCCCTAAAGAAATAACTATATATGAGATCTGTCAAAATAAAATATAATTAATAGGCTGCCAAGGACATGTTTTTTTTGAAATTTAATAAATCTTTATTGTTCAGATTATTACAATTGTTCCTCTTTTTTTCCCCCATTGCTCCCCTCCACCTGGTTCCCACCCCACCCTTTGCCCTCACCTCCCCCCGACTATCCTCATACATAGGTGTACAATTTTTGTCCAGTCCCTTCCTGCACCTCCCACACCCTTTCCCCCTGAGAGTTGTCAGTCCACTCCTTTTCTATGCCCCTGATTCTATTATATTCACCAGTTCATTTTGTTCATCAGCTTTCTAATTCACTTGATTTTTAGATTCACTTGTTGACAGACATGTATTTGTTGTTCATAATTTTTATCTTTACCTTTTTCTTCTTCCTCTTCTTAAAAAATACCTTTTGGAATTTCATTTAATACTGCTTTGGTGGTGATGAACTCCTTTAGCTTTTTCTTATGTGAAGTTCTTTATCTGACCTTTAATTCTGAAGGAGAGCTTTGCTGGGTAGAGTAATCTTGGTTGTAGGTTCTTGCTATTCATCACTTTGAATATTTATTGGCACTGCCATCTAGCCTGCATAGTTTCTGTTGAGAAATCAGCTGACAATCGTATGGGTGCTCCCTTGAAGATAATTAACTGTTTTTCTCTTGCTGCTTTTAAGATTTTCTCTTTGTCTTTTGCTCTTGGCATTTTAATTATGATGTGTGGTGGTGTGGTCCTCTTTGGATTCCTTTTGTTTGGGGTTCTTTGTGCTTCTTGGCCTTTTAAGTCAATTTCTTTCACCAGGTGGGGGAAGTTTTCGGTCACTATTTCTTCAAATAGGTTTTCAGTATCTTGCTCTCTCTCTTTTTCTGGCACCCCTTAATTCGAATGTTGGTATGCTTGAGGTTGTCCCAGAGGCTCCTTGCACTATCTTCACTTTTAAGAAATATATATATTTTATTGACTTTTTACAGAGAGGAAAGGAGAGGGATAGAGAGTTAGAAACATTGATGAGAGAGAAACATTGATCAGCTGCCTCATGCACATCCCCTACTGGGGATGTGCTCGCAACTAAGGTACATGCCCTTGGCTGGAATCGAACCTAGGACCCTTCAGTCTGCAGGTTGACGCTCCATCCACTGAGCCAAACCAGTTAGGGCTATCTTCAATTTTTTTAGATTCTTTTTTCTTTTTTCTTTTCCGGCTGAGTGTTTTTTGCTTCTTTGTATTTCAAATCTTTGACTTGATTCTTGCATTCCTCTAGTCTGCTGTTAGATCTCTGTATTATATTTTTTTATTTCAGTCAGCGTATGCTTAATTTGTAGTTGATCCTTTTTCATATCCTCGAGGGTCTCATTAAATTTATCAGCCTTTTCTAGGAAATTCTTGAAAAACCTTATATCCATGGTTTTAAACTCTATATCCAGGTGTTTGTTTTCCTCCATTTCTTTCATTTGTGATTTGTTTCTTAGTCTCCACATTTTCCCTGCTTCCCTGAGTTGGTTGAGTAGCTTTGTGTGGTAGGTGTCCTCTAGGGGACAGCGGCTCAACCTCCCCAGTTACTTGAGGTGGACCCCTTTATGGGCTGCACAGTCTTGTTGTGGTTAAGCCTAGATTGTTGTTGGTATCATTGGGAGGGGTTGACCTCTAGGCCAATTGGCTGTGAGGATTATCTGTGTCTACGCTGGGAGAGCTTCTGTGCTCAGCTTGGATGGGGCAGAGTCTCAGGGCTGAGCAGTCAGCCTTGGTTTCCCATCATCCCTGCCCTAAGAGGCATCTGGGTCTCCATGTCCCACGGCAATGGCTGCACACACCTCTGGGAGAAAGTTTCCCTTGAGTTTTGCCAGCTGCCAGACAGTCCAGTTTCTCCCCAATTGTGTACCCAAAGTCTCACCCAGAACTGGAGTACAGTGCAGTTGGCAGGTTTTGTTTTCCTCCCGAACAAGAGACCCAGCCACACGCTCAACTGTGCACCTTCTTGGCAAGCTTGTGCACCTCTGCAGCTCCCGAGTCTCAGTGTGCTCCCTCCTGACAGTCCAGTGTCACCCCATGAGTCTGGGTTCCCTGAGTCTCACCCAGAACTGGAGTTCAACACAGTGGGGAGCCTTTGTCTCCCATTCAAGAAAACCAGCCATGTATTCAGCTGCCCACCTTTCCCATATGCACGCTCGTGTGTGTCTCAGTGTCTCTGCACCTCTGCCTTCACATCTCTGCACCTCTTCCCTCCGCACCTCCTCTGAGTCTCAGTGTCCTTTTCCCTTTCCTTCTAGTTGTAGAATTTCCACTCAGCCAGCTTTCCGGTGGTTCTGGATGATGTCCGTTTTGTCCTTTAGTTATAGTTTTGAAATTGTTCTGCGAGGAAGCAGTGTAGGTGTTTACTTATGCCGCCATCTTGATTATTCTTCCAAGGACATGTTTTTGAGAAGAGTACTTCCTGTAAGAAATGCTCTCTTTGGGAAGACTCTTTTCTCCTCCTTCCAAAGCAGCAAGTGTCCAATCCACCCCTGCCATTAAGCAGACCCTGTGATTTGGGCTGATTCAGCTCCCTGTGCTTCTAAAGGACTGTTGAGCAGAAAAGCACGCCAGTTAGCAAGACATGGTCTTGGGATGTACTGAATGGTCTCATGGGACAAGTAAGCACCCCAGAAAAGAGGGGCCTCCCTGGAGAGAGGCACATACACTTTTGATCCATTCTTGGCCAAGCTCTGCTCCAAGTCCCCTCTAGGTGAGAGGGTAGCAGGCTTTTCTTTCCAGCCAGAACTGGAGGAGCACAGTGGGTGTCAGTGTCAGCAAACATGCTGATGTTGAAGATCCTAGATACACGAGACATCTCCAGAAGTGTGGCCCGGGGTCTGCATTGTGGTGAGCAAGTCCTAGCAGTCAGACCTATCCTCAGGCGGGCTCACCTGAATGTCTCAGTAATTTCTCCACATGGAACTCCAGATGTCCAGCTAGAATAGCATCTAGCAGGTGCACCTGCAACCCTCTGTTTTTATCCGTGTTCCTCCAGCACTGTTTCACCACTGGCATACAACTGAAGTGCAATTTCATTATCAAGGTGAAATTGTTTTTCCACGTCAGTGTCTCCACTGCCACCATCCTTGTGCACTGGCTCTCATCTAGTAACTACCAAATTTCCCAAACGGCCTTTCTCCTTCCACCCTGGGTCCCTTCACTATACCCCAAACAGAGGCTTGGGCATCTTTCCAAGATACACATCAGATGGGCCCATCCCCTGCTTAAAGCTCTTCAGTGGCATCTCATTTCACTTGGGGCAAAAGCCAGACTGTTTACACCCACAGACCTCGCATAGTGTCGCTCCCACTCTGCTCCCCTGGTCCCTCCCTCAGCTCAGGCCACCCTGTGTCTGACGCACTTGCTGCCTCGGGGCCTCTGCTCTGGATGCCTCCTCTGCCCGATCCTTTTCTCCCAAATGCTAGCACAGTTTGCTTCTTACTTACCTCACACATGTATGTACTCAAATGCCATTTTCTCAGTTAGTCCTTCCCTGGCATTCTATAGAAAATTACACCCTGCCTCCTTCCACCAGTGTGGCTCAGTGGTTGAGCATCAATCTATGAACCAGGAGGTCAAGATTTGATTCCTCGTCAGGGCACATGGCTGGGTTGTGAGCTCAAGCCCCAATGTGGGGGCGTGAAGGAGGCAGCCAATCAATGATTCTCTCTCATTGATCTTTCTATCTCTCCTTCCCTCTCCCTTCCTCTCTGAAGTCAATAAAAATATTTTTTTAAATATATTTTTATTGATTTTTTTGCAGTATAACTTATAATTAATAGTAGTACACGTTTTCCTTTCCCCCTCCCCCCAGCACATATCCCCCCTCCCCCTCCCCGCCCCAGTGTCTTTCATTCATTGGTTATGCTCATATGCATGCATACAAGTCCTTCAGTTGATCTCCCCCAGCATCCACCTCCCATCCACCCCAGCCTTCCCCCTGTAGCTTGACAGCTTGTTCAAGGTCACCCTGCCTCTATATCAATCACGCTCCCCTGTTTCTTTTCTTCAAAAATATCTTGCCTCTGCATACTAGAAATAAATGTATAAGAACAAAAAATGTTTCAGTCTCAGTTTCAATGTCCAACTGTTCTGAGTCCCAGTTTCAGTGTCAAATAGTTCTTTATGTGTACATGTCAGCAATGGTATCCAGATGGTGGACACATCATGGCAACAATAAAAATATTTTTAAAAAATATTTTTCTGTCCATGCTTCATTTTTCTTCATAACATGTATGAGTACTTAACATCCTATATTTCACTAATTCTCTGTTTATTGTCTCACTCCCTCTGCCTTCTAAACTCTGTAGGCCAGGAAAACTCTCTGCTTTTCTCACTGTCATACCCCAGCACAGAGAACATTATCTAGCATAAAGGAGGATGTTGACGAACATTTGCTAGATTAAGAAATAAATGAAGTTTATTATTATAATGCGCCCCAGGAATAGGCAGGGAAAGAGTCAAGGCCATTACTCCCATTTTGTGACTAAGGTAATAGAGGCTAAGGCAGGATAAATGCTTTGCTGGAATGAGAGAATTCAGGTCTGTAGATACTGACTTGACCGCTTCTTTCACATCACCCGGAGAAAGTTCTTGTAAGCCCTAACATCTCAACCCTTGCCAGGGATGTCTCTGAATGTCCAGTCTCACGGGCCCCTCCAGTCTCTGAATGGTAGAGTAGGACATCTGTCCATGGAGCGCTGCTCGAAACCCGTTCTATATACATGTCCTTGATCGTTCCCCTGCCTAGGATTTGACGTGTATTATCCCATCGATGGCTACTGTAAGAGCAGACCTGTCAAGTATTGTCATCAGCTTTTAAAAAAATAATATTTTTACAGAGAGGAGAGGGAGAGAGGTAGGGACATCGATGATGAGAGAGAATCACTGAATAGCTGCCTCCCACACTGGGGATCACCCCCAACCCGGGCATGTGCCCTGAATAGGAACCAAACTACGACCTCCTAGTTCATAGGTCGACACTCAACCACTGAACCAAACGAGCTGGGCTTGTCATCAGCTTTTTTAAAAAATATATATATTTTATTGACTTTTTACAGAGCGGAAGGGAGAGGGATAGAAAGTCAGAAACATCGATGAGAAAGAAACACCGACCAGCTGCCTCTTGCACGCCTCCTACTGGGGATGTGCCTGCAGCCAAGATACATGTTGACCGGAATCGAACCTGGGACCCTTCAGTCCGCAGGCTGACACTCTATCCACTGAGCCAAACCGGTTTCGGCTGTCATCAGCTTTTTAAAAATCTTTTAACACATGAGAAAACTGAGGCTTAGAGAAACTAAGGGACTTTATCCAAGGCCATACAGTTAGTGAGGGCAAAGCCAAGGCTGTAACCTGGATTACCTCATGTAACCACTACTGTAAACTGCTTCTTAAACATTATTGCAAGGTGGCTCTGTCCTTGAGAAATTCCCAGTTCACTCATTGCCTGACTGTGTTTTGTCAGAGAACATTAGTAATTAATCATGTCTTACTTTGCATTGACATGATTTGTGTACCTGTGTTTAAACTATTTCCTTACACATTATCTAATTTTTTCACAATAAGATGCTTTAGTTATATTGCAAAGGCTTAAGTTGTGTTTATTCTTTTAAAAAAATAACATACTTTGCATGATTATAAAAATACATGTTTACTACATAATGATTAAAAAAACCATAGAAAATCATGATGAAGAAAATGAAAATTACCCATAATTCTTTACCTACCAATAAACATTACTTTCAATATTTCCATGTATTTCATTCTAATCTATTTGCTCTGTTAGATTTTTCCTTTATAAAATCAGAATTATGCTGCAGATTCTGTTTGTATTAAAAATTTTTTTTTATTGATTTCAAAGATAGAGACAGAGATAGAAACATCAATGACAAGAAAGAATCATTGATCGGTTGCCTCCTGCACACCCATTAGGGATCAAGCCCACAACACAGGCATGTGCCCTGACCAGGAGCTGAACCATGACCTCCTAGCCCAGTGGTCGGCAAACCGCGGCTTGCGAGCCACATGCGGCTCTTTGGCCCCTTGAGGGTGGCTCTTCCACAAAATACCACAATCTGGGTGAGTCAATTTTGAAGAAGTGGGGTTAGAAGAAGTTTAAGTTTAAAAAATTTGACTCTCAAAAGAAATTTCAATTGTTATACTGTTGATATTTGGCTCTGTTGACTAATGAGTTTGCCAACCACTGTCCTAATTCATGGATCAAGACTCAATTACTGCCAAGACCGGTTTGGCTCAGTGGATAGAGCGTCGGACTGCGGACTGAAGGGTCCCGGGTTCGATTCTGGCAAGGGCATGTGCCTTGGCTGCGGGCACATCCCCAGTAGGGGGCGTGCAAGAGGCGGCTGATCAATGTCTCTCTCTCATCGATGTTTCTGACTTTCTATCCCTCTCCCTTCTGCTCTGTAAAAAATCAATAGAATATATTTAAAAAAAAAAAAAGACTCAATTACTGAGCCACACTGACCAGGGTCTGCTTCTCTCTCTCTCTCTCTCTCTCTCTCTCTCTCTCTCTCTCTCTCTCTCTCTCTCCACCTGAGGATATCTTTTAGAGAGGGTGCAAGAGAGAGGGAAAGACTGAGAGAAACATTGATGTGAGAGAAACACATTGATTGGTTGCCTCCTGCATGACTCCCGGACCAGGGTCCGGGGGGAGCCTGAAACCAGGGTACGTGGCCTTGGCTGGAATCAAACCTGGGACCCTTTGGTCCAAAGGCTGACACTCTATCCACTGAGCCAAACTGGCTAGGGCTCTGCTTGTATTTTTTATTTCGCATATTGTAGACATCTTTGTATGATAATATATAACCTCCGACAACTTGATTTTTTAAAAATAAATCCAAGCAGGCTTTTATTTTTTAATAATAAAAAGTTGGTTTAATAAAAAAAACCTCTACAATTTAACAGAAAAATTGTTAAAGCTATAAGTTAAAGGCACATTGAGGGATACTTTTTTTTATCCAATTTAAAGAGATTATTTTACATATCAATAAAATTTGAGAAAATTATTTTGAAGTTTATATTTTATAACATTGCAGAGCAATGTTATATTTCAGTTATATTTCTGTACTAGGAGTCAGCATTTAAATAAATCACTGGTCTAACCATCAGTATCTCATAAACGCAACAACAACAAAAAACACCCATCCTGAAAATCTATACTAATTTAAAATGCTATCCAAGTTCCATTAAAAAGCCAGAAATATATGGCACAAGTTAATTACAAAAGGCATTTCATGTACTCTTAAGTGCACATATAGTAATAAAATGTAATAGGAGACCTAAAACTAAAGTACTTACTATATTTAACATGAAGTAATCTTGTCATCTTAGAACTTAGGACGTTGCTAGGGAAATAGATGGCACAAGACTCTAAACAGTCATCTAGATATTTTAAAACTTTTTTGGATACATTTTCCTAAAACAAGCCGAGGCCTTCAGCCGCCCCACTAAATCTAGAGGTATAGCTTCGCACCATTTTGAAAAGACTTGACGTGACATACACACGTCCTCCTGGTTGTCTCTTCCATCCTCGATTCACTGGAAGCTAACACTGTGAGGGCTGCGCCAGGCGGAAGGTCCCCGAGCCGACTGACCTTGCTGGGCGAGGCCCACCTCACTTGTGAGCGAGCCAGAGAGGAGCGACACGGCCACTGGCAGGAGGCTTACAAAAAAGTGTAAAAACACTGTGCCTGTGTGCTGACTTGGCCCAAAGGAATGAGGATAAACCGATGTTTATGGAGCAGAAAGCACTATATAAATCAATCTGAGATGCTATCCTTAAAGGTGCTTTTTCTCTGAAGAAGTCTGACTCAGCTAGATGACATAAATCACAGGTTTCCTCTCTCTTCCTCAAGGTGCTTTTACGGCCCTGGGGCCATGTGTGAGTGTTCGGCAAATGGTGTGAGGTTATCTGGAGGTGTTCCTACATCCTGCTAATTAAGAGCTAATGAAAGAAACACCTACTGGTAATTAAGGGAAGCTGGTCACACAAACACCCAGCAGTTTGGCTAGGAAAAAGCACCCTTCACACTCGCACATCATGATGGGTTCTTCACAGCAGCAAGGAAATCCAAAGCATTCCTGCCCAGGTTTCTGGAGCACCTGCGGGCATCTGCGCCAGCCCTATGGAAGCAGAGGCAGGAATTCCTGGGGATCTGGCCTGGGTTTGGCGCTCAGGGAAGGGGTGTCTGTGGCCTTTGGAGCAACCTGCTGCAGTCCTTGTCCCCTCGATTGATTCAGCTCCGTAGGCACTGTTCCTGCTTCTGCTGCCTGTGCCTCTGCCAGAGGCTTTGGGTGGCCTGCACCTTCCAGCACGCCTGCACTAACCTGTGTGACCGCTGGCTCTGTGCGGAGGCCAGCGCACAGCTCAGCAGAGGCCTCTGTGCCACCTCCACGCCTGGCCTTCTTCTTCAGCTCCCCCTTTTCTCTCCCAGCCGCTGAGGGGGCCAATCAGCTGCCTTCCAGCAATGCTCTTTCCTGGAGGAAGCAGGCGTGGGCCTTGCAGCCGCCTCAGCTCAGCTCAGCTTCCTCCACCTCCTGCCATGTTTGCAACTCTCTCTGCTGTTCTCCTTTAGGGAGAACGACCCTCACTGCCTCCAGCTGCTGCTTCAGGTCCCACTGCAGCTCCTCTTCCGAGAGCTGTGTGGAAGCGAACTCTTGTCTGGTTCGTGGATCTCTCCACGTCCCTGCGCACAGCTGGTTCTGATTGTGGGTGATTTCCCACTTCCCGGCGGGCGACACGCCTCTGATTGTGGGTGAGGCTTGCCAGACAAGTTCAGTGTCAGCCAAGGAATGTGTCACTGACTAGCAGCTCAGTCTCCTCCAGGACCACTCTTTGCTGGATTGGATTTGTTTTTATTTGGTGGTCCACCACTCTAAGCCCATTGCTGCCTTTGCTGGCTTCTCTGGCTTCAAAACATTCCTAATTAAAGGAAGCTAGATGGAGGAAGAATACTGGAGGCCTCGGAAAACTCCTGCCCGCCAGTCACCGAGGGTGGCAGAGGACAAGGAGCTGTGAGGGCCTGCTGCAGGCGCAGATGGCTGCCTCTCCAAGCCCCTCGCGGCAAGGGCTCCCCATTTCCGGGGTCTGATCTCAGTGGGAGGCCACACCAGCCAGCACACACAGGATCACAGCTCAGCCTGGTCCTGAGCCAGGCAGCCTTGAGAGGCACCCAATGCAGCCTGGCTCGCTGGTCCTTGGCGGCCCTGGTCCAAAGTGCACCGCAGGGCCTTTGCCCTGCAGCAGGAGTCCAGCTAGGGGCTCTCACGTGGCCCTGCTGTCCTGGGAACCCGTGCCCCAGCATCACCCAGCCTGCCCCCCCCCCCCCATGCCCGCGCTCACCCTCCGCCAAGCACTGAAGCTCTGCTTCCTGCGTGGCCAGCTCCCAGCCACCGACCAGTGATCGCTCCCGGCCAGGTCAGCACAGAAAGATGCTCAGGCATCTCTGGGTTCTCCCCTCTCCAGGGAGAGCCCCTGGAGCCTGCTCTACCCTTTCATAGCCTGGAAACCGCCCAGCCACATCTCCATTGTGACTAGCAGAGGGGGCAGAGCCAGCAGAGCTCATGGGGGCGGGAGCTTCGGCCCTGGAGTATCTGTTGGTGTTGGGAACATTTTCTTTGAAATAAAGAGACATTCGAAGTTCCTGCGATGGGTTCGGCTGCTGTATGTTCAGTTTCACAGCTGGGTCTGGAGGTCCCAGTTCATCTCCAACTCAAGGAGAGCCTTGCTCCTGGGAGGAGCTGGACTGGCCTTGTCCAGCCCCTGGCCACTGGGCTCACGATCTTCATGCTCCCACTGATGCAGCCTTCTTGGTGCACCTGCCGGGAGGAGGCTCAGGTCTGGAGGGTCCGTCAAATCCCCAAATCTTGGGTTTAATTGCTTCACTGCGCTCCGTAATTTGGAGGTACCAGAATTGATGGAATGGTTTCTCTACTGTCTAAAATACACGTTGTTTTCCATTTCCTTAAACTTTGATACTCCCTTTCCCCTTTTCAGCGGAGTGCTTCGCCAAAGCTGGCCTCTACGGTGGAAATCCAGATTATGGCTTCCAGTTATCAAAGGGGAAGCCACTGCAGCTTGACAGCAGACAGCCTACATGCGACTCACCATGTGACTTTGGGAGAAGTCACGTAGCAGCGCCAGGCCTCATTTTCTCACTTATAAAAACCGAGATTGTCATCTGCCTGCCTCAAGACTTCCTGTCTCCTGAAAACATTTCTGTTTACATCACTGGTCTCAGATTTTCTGATGCTTGCACTCAAAAGCATTATGGATACAGCGTGTCATGGGGTGTAGAGAATTAAATGAATGAAAGCACAGGGTTGGGCATCTGAAACATTAAATAAAGCACGTGCTATCCCCACTGGTGAGCCATGTGAATCCCTGGAAACACAACCCCACCTGTATTTAAAGCAGTTCTGAGTCTGTGTTTAGGAAAGTGCTCAGTGGAGCCCCCAGAGCTGATATAGGGGAGAGCAGAGAGATGCAGGGATTACAGATTTTGAGAAAAATCAGTGAGCTGCAAAATATTCCCCTGGGGCCTTGATGAATTAACCTGCGGGGTGGAGTTATTGCCATTTGAGAAGTGGAACATTTCTTCCAAAACATTATTTTTGTTTTAGCATAGTTTATGTCCAATTTCTCTTTCAAGCCAAAAGGGGTTTCCCTGTGTTCCTTTTGTTTTGGCATTTGGGGCTTTAAAACTGTTGTACAGTATTTATAGATTCTAAAATTTGAAAAGGATTGTGATATTATAATAATAACAGCTTCCATTTAATAAGCACTTATCGTATGCTGGTAATCACTGAGTGTTTTGCATATTTTATCTTGCTATTTAGGAACGGAAAGCATAAACTATTGACACACTCAGCAATGTGGCTAAATCTCAAATTCGTGCTGAGTAATAGAAGTCAGACAAAACCAAGTACATGCTGTATGATTCCATTGTGTAAAATTCTAGAAAATGCAAAGTAACCTATTGTGACAGAAATTAATCATGGTTGCCTAGGCATCGGGGGAGGGGTGGGTGGCAGCTGGGTGAGAGAGAGGGATTACCGAGGGACAGAGGAGCTTTCAGAGGTGACGGATATGTTCATTATCTCACTTGTAGTGATGCTTTCATGAGCGGGTACATTTTTCAAAACTTAACGAGTTGTGTACTTTCATATGTGCCATGTATTATATGTTATGAAAACTAAAAGTGCTGCCCTGGCTGCTGGGCGGCTCATTTGGTTGTGCATCGTCCCATGCACTGAGAATTCGGCAGTTCGATTCCTGGTCAGGGCACATGCCCAGGATGTGGGCTTGATCTCTTCTCTCGCTCTCTCCCCTCCCTCCCTTCCTTCCTCTCTCTCTGAAATCAAAAAGAAAAACAAAACATTAGAAATGTTTTTTAAAGGGAAAAATGCTAAAAAATTATGCTGCCCTTTATTAGGTAAATGAATAAATGAGCTGTGATTTAGACACACAGTGGAATTTTATGCAGCAGCGAACATCAAAGAAACAGATCTCCACGTGTCAAAACAGACAATGATTTAAAAAGTAAGTTGCCAAAGGAAGTTACAGTGTCACATATATGTAAATTTTAAGTGCATACAACACTGTGTATGTTAGTGGGTACATATATGTATCAAAAGTGTAAATTGTAATGATACACATTAACTTTAGTAGTGGGTTAATGAGGGGCATGAAGAAGGAAGGGATGGGGTGGAGTGTGGTCTATACTTACAATGCTGAGATACATAGGAAAATACAAATGTTAACATCTGTGAAATCTGGGTGGTGGGTACATGGACATCTGTTATATTATTTTCTGTACATTTCTGCATGATTGAAATATTTCATAATTTTAAAAAAGTTCAAGTAATTCTTCATCCCACTTTCAGAATCCAGTTCCTCTTGTGTGTGTGTGTGTGTGTATATATATGTGTGTGTATATATATATACACACACACACATATATATATACACACACACATATTTGTATACACACACACACATATACATACATTACATACTAGAGACCCACTGAGGAAGATTCCTACAAGAATAGAGCTTCCTGTGACCTGAGCAAAGCTCCCTCCCTTCTCTGCTGCCTTGCTCCCTTCTCCACTACCTTGCTCCTCCTGTTTATGCTGCCTCCCTCCCTCCCTTCTCCCCCACCCTGCTAGCTTACTTCTCTGCAGCTTTGCTCCCTTCTGCAGTGCTTGGCTTCCTTCTACACAGTCTGCTGCATGTGGATACGCAAATTAACTGCCATCTTGGTTGGGTTAATTTGCATACTCACTTTGACTTGTGGGCGTGGCTTGTGGGTGTAGTGAAGGTATGGTCAATTTGCATATTACTCTTTTATTAGACAGGATATATACATTGGAGGCCTGATGCATGAATTTGTGCACATGTGGGGTCCCTCAGCCTGGCCAGTGATCTGGGCTGAGCCGGGGCCATCTTGCTCAGTCCCTATTGGGGCTGATGGGAGCCAGCTGGCTGAGGAGGTACTGTGGGAGTTTGGCTGGCTTAAGAGAGCCTGTGGGAGGGCTCCAGGGTATGTGTAGCCCGTCTCGTCCAGTCCTCATAGGCCAAACCCTGACAGAAAGCCAACATACTAGTCATAGTGTCTGCCTCCTGGTGGTCAGTGCACATCACAGCGAATGGTTGAGTGGTCAATTGGTCGACTAATCAGTCATACATTTAGCATATTAGGGATATATACTGTATATGTATATGTATGTGTATATGGTGTATGTATGTATGTGTAAATTTTCAGAGATCTCTTTTTAAACAGAATTTGAAGCATACTGTATATACTGTTCTGCATCTTTTCTCAATAAAGCTTTGGAAACAGTTGCAACTCAATTCACACAGAATTTCCTCATTCTTTGTAATAATGTTTAGCATTCCATCATATGGATAATTAGGCTATTTCCCATCGCTTGCCATTAGGAACACATTGTAAACATGCACTTTGCACATTTATACCGACCACACCACACCACATGCAGTCTTTTCATAGTTACACAGGACCTAAGTACAAGAGCAATGACCACACTGGGCTGCACAAAGCAATGGGCTTACAAGATGGGGGCCCAGCCTCCCTCTTGTCTAAATGAGTAGCTACCTTTTGACTTCCTGAATGTCCTTTTTAATTTCTTATTTCCTCTTGGACATTGACCAGTCTCTGGCTCCCACATTTCTAACTGTTGATAGCATACTTTCTCCATTTAGGAGCTATTTTGTTGTTTCTAAAATGTTTTAGGCTAAAAAGCCAAATAATCTAACTTGTTTGGACTCTGACAAGAGTGGAAGGAAGGAGGCTGGCATCTGAGTCAGGGTCTGAGCTTTGCCGCATGGACATAGTTACAGGCATGCCAGCACCACCAGGGGTCTGGGTGCTCTCCAGTCCCTGATCACTTCTGCATGCAAGATGACAGACAGCTGCTTCACCCACCCCTGGTGTAACCGGGGGGAACAGATGAGCAGCCACTAGGGAATTACGAAGAGGCAGGAAGTTCTGTGTTTGCTGTATGTCTCACTGCGGGAGAAGTGAGCATTCATCACGACTCTGCGTGACTGCAACTGTGACATTTTGGAGTAATTCTCGCTTTTCTGACAGGAGGGGAGGGGAGAGTCCTCCCAATGAAAGCCCGAGAGTAGGAGCAAGAGGTCTGGGTGGTGTAAGAAGCTCATCGCCTCTTTCTTGACTATGAAAATGGACTTCCTAAAGTATTCTATTTTTTACAAAAAAAAGAGGGGAGCTTCTGTAATACTTGCAATAATAAAGATAATAAGAATGTTACTTATAATTATAAAATCATAACAGGATTCTAGAAAACAACAACTCTATAATACTGAAGTAAGACTAATGAGAATAGTAATACCATCAAATATTTATTGCAGTTTCCAAAGTATTTTCTTACTAGGGAGGCAGTGTGCCTAGTGGTCAGAGCACAGACACAGAAGTCGGACTGCGTGGACTTAAAACCTGGCTTCGCCACCTGCTGTGTGGCTGGAGTAGCTTATTTAACTTCTCTGGGCTTTGCTTTTCTCATCTGTAGCATGGGGGTACAAATACCTTACAAGGCTGTACAAGATTAAGTGACTTAAACATGTGTAAAAGTGTAATCTTAAGTTAGCGCCTAATGCATACCTGGTGAATGTTTGCTAAATGTTAGTTATTATCGTCATTATCATCGTCATCATTAGTATAGTTGTCAGTAAACAGCAAGAATGGGTGTCAATGGACAGAACTGGTAACCTGGTTAACCAGGTGATGAATGCTCACCTCGTTGGACTTAAGGCTTGCAAATAAGTGTAGAGGTGTATCTTTCCAGGAACAAAAATGGTAAACTCTGTTGGGTAGACCCAGCAGTGTTAAGATGTGGGCCAGACTCTCCAGCTAGCCAAGGAGACCCTACTGTAAGTGAGGATCTAGGAGGAAGTGACTCTGAAGAGGGGAAACACCTGTATAAACCTGTGGACCTGAAGCCACACCCAGAGGACCCATGTCCATTAGGAGGTACATGTCCACTAGGAGGTACATGTCCACTAGCAGGTCATGTCAACTAGGAAGGCCCATGTCCACTAGGAGGTACATGTCCACTGGGAGGTACATGTCCACTAGGGGGCCCCATGTCCATGGTGTGCTCGTGTCCACTAAGAGGGTACATGTCCTCTAAGAGGCCCCATGTCCACTAGGAGGGCCCATGTCTACTAGAAGGCATGTGTCCACTAGG
The DNA here is from genome assembly GCA_027563665.1 of Antrozous pallidus. Classification (NCBI taxonomy): domain Eukaryota; kingdom Metazoa; phylum Chordata; class Mammalia; order Chiroptera; family Vespertilionidae; genus Antrozous; species Antrozous pallidus. The sequence goes on from CM050526.1 coordinate 8,556,409, forward strand.
AGGTCCATGTTCCACCAGGAGGGCCATGTCCTCTGGTAGGCCCATGTTCCACTGGGAGGCACATGTCCACTAGGAGGACTCATGTCTACTATGGGGCCCAATGTCCACTAGGAGACCCATGTCCACTGGGAGGCCCCGTGTTCCTCTTCCAGGGAAAAGCTGGTTCAGTGTTGTCAGAGGCTGGAAGTGCCACGCCAACCTGGCTGCTTGGTGGTGACCGTGGGTGATCATGTACTTTTACCTGAGCCTCAGTTTCCCAATCTCTAAAATGTGAGGGGTGAATGGAAAGATCTCGAGAGACAGCAAGTGATAGAAGTCTATAGCTCATGCTGGTCTCTAAAAGGGGTCTTCAGTTTTTTTGTCATGGGTGTGAACTGCTCTGTGTTGAGCTCCCAACCTGGAGGAAGGCAGCAAGTGGGAGAGGAGTGCAGGGAGAAAGGATGGGGGGAGGGAACCATGTTAAGGGGTGCAGGGGAGGTGGGTCAGAGGTGCTGTGGGAAGGGAAAGGGGAGAGGCAGAAGGGGGTTATGGGAGGAGCTGCACTGTCCAGCCGAGCAGGCACCTGCCAAGCGCTCCAGCTCTGGGACAGGTAACATGGCCACTCAGACAGCCCCTCCCACGCCTCTGGGCGCCTTACCCTGCAGCATCGCTGACGTGGTGTAGTAGTTGAAGGGCACATTTTTCACCAGGTATTCCTCTGAGTCCAGGCTGGCTAGCTTAGCGCCCACCAGCACCGACTTGCCTGTGCCGGCTGTCCCCACCAACATGAGCGGTCGCCCCCGCTGCAGGAGCTGCTCCATGAAGTAGCACAGGCGGATGGTCTCGCTCGTGTGTACCAGACAAGCCTGGAATGGGAACTTGATCAGTGTGCTTGGGGCTCATGGGAGAAACAAATGCACCGCAGAATGTTCTGGTGCATTTAGGAGAAGGATTCTATTGCCATGGTGGTTTTTGCCACCACGGGTGGAGGGTCTTCCCTGATATCCACAGGGAGACCATTTTGTAAACTCATTCTCTGGGTAGAGAGCATCCCCGCCCACCCCTACCAACCCTGTCTGCCTCCCCAAGGCCTCGCTAACGTGCATCAGAAACTTCTGCCCCACCATCTCCGCCCCTGAGGTTGCCAGTGGGGTCTGGTAACCAAGTGACCTGGCCCCTGGGAGGAAACTCGTGGCTTCATTGCACCTATGGCGTCCACTGACAGACAGTAGCTGGAGATGACCAGTTCCCAGCATCTTGGATGCTAGCAAGCGGCTGACCTTCGGGATGACTGCACTTCCCTGATCGCTCACACACTCACCTGCAAAGGCATCTCAGGGTCAAATTCAAACCGGGGGATGAGTGTGGACCATGGCTCAAATTTCTTGGTCTCAGGGTCTACGTAATAGTCAAAAATGGTTCCCTGGGGAGGAAACTTGACGGTCTTGAACTCGGCCAGCCACCACTTGCTGAACTCTGCCTGGGAGTCCACAAGCTGCAACAAAGAGCAGGTGTGCATCGGGCTTTCAGAGCTCGAGAGCCTGGACAGGCCGTCCTGGCATCAGGCGGAGGCCAGGGAGGAACATGTGCTTCCGCTGTTCAGGTCCACCTGATGGACCAGCCTGAGCAAGGCGCGGCTGAGCAGACCTGCAAGTGTCTGTCTGACCACACAGCTGAGCTTCCCTGCACCAGCCCATCTCAGAGCCATGGCAGGGTGGAGGCTGGGGATGGGGGGGAGGGAAGTATAAGAACACGGAGAAGAGAGCTCATGACCCCAGGATGGGTAAGTGTAGTCAAAAATTCCACAGGGATCAGTTGACTCCTGAGACTGAGCAATGTCCAGCACGGCAACCAGGGATGAAATGAATGAAAGAGTAAGAAGACTCAGAGAGAGTCAGATCCATAACCAGGAGAAATTCCTGCTGTCTGTGCTTGTTCCCTCATCTGTAGGATGAGGATACTAGAAAAGAAAGTCTGTAATGTTCCTTCAAGGGCTAAAATTTTAAAATCCAGCAGCAGGGCAGAAAATTTCTACAGGGCTTCTGACAGAAGAATATGTGGAGACATATTTACATGCATGCATATTAAACCACGAGCCTTAAGGATAGGACTTTGCATGAGAGTTCTCAAACTATCCTATTGTGTCCAAGTGAAAACATCCATGCTCGTGTGCACCTTCCGCCCCGCACCCCCTCCCCCCCCCCCGCCCCCCCGCACACACTGGGGGAACAAATTCACTTCAGACACAAAGACCTAGGAAAAATCCTAAAAAGGAAAGAGGCCCCCATTGGGCATTTTAGGAAATGTCCTTGGAGGACAGAACAAAGCTGGAGTTTAAAGGTTGGACAGTCCAGGAAGCTGGTGTGTGGCAATGGGTCTGGGCTTGGAAGAATTGGCATTCTAGTTAAGTAGAACTGCATTATTTTGCCTTAAAATGAGAATGAAAATGGGCCTTATAGTAAAACCGATTGTTTGCTGCTCTTGTTGTGATTTGAATTCAGATTCAAGGAACACTATCTTCTCAATCAGGAGCCTTAGGGGGAAATCACTATTTTCTAACTTACGGATAAAATTCTTGAAGATCTTTAACTGCTTTGGAAAACAAGGTTTTAAGCTGATATTGAAAACACTAGAGGGCCATCTTTAGAAAGAAGGAGATCTAATACATGTAACAACATATTTCTGGATTTCACTTTTGCCCAATGGAGTTACTTGTCTTTTATCTGTAGTAGATAATTTTTATTGTTGTAGTATATCAGTTTGGATTGTATTAGACTGTAATAAAAATCCCCACTGCTAAAAAAAAAAAAAAAAAAAAAAAAAAAAAGGAGATATTTCCTTCCACCCAGCCCCTCCCTGTCCTCATCCTCAGCTGCCCGTTTCTGGGCTGCCCAATACCGGCTCACCCTCCGCTAACCTGGGAAGCCCACTTCCTCCTATAATTGGACTCTCTAAGGACAAGGCTGCCTTTGCTGAAACATCCACGGCCCTTTCTCAGCACAATCTGGGTGTCTCTCAAGCAATGACCTCAGTGAAGAGGGCCCTTCTTAAATGCCTCTTCTTTGGATTCTGAAGAGTCTCAGGTTCCCTCCTGTCCTTTGAACTTGATGACACTAGGCTGGTCTGTCACGCTGGGGCAGAGTTGTGGACAAGACATCACCTCACTTAATGTTCAAAATGCTCCAAGTTCTGGCTGGTGAGAACCAGTCCTGTTTTATATCTTAAAAGACAAAGGCTTGGAAGGTTGTAGCTTTAGAAGCTTATGGCAGAAGTGGGGTTGCACACAGGTTTCTGGTCTCCCAATCCTGGGCTCTCTGAGAGCTCATTTGCTTCTGAGAGATCATTTTCTGCAATTGCTGTTAAGTATTTAGCCAGCACCCCTCCCCCCACGCTCATTATTTTTATTGTGTCTGCTATTCAGTATGGGCTCTATTTTTTTTTATTTTATTTCTGCTTTGCTTTTTAAATGTAAGTACCATCGGTGCTCATGACATACATATGTTGGCCAACTTCTGACTTTTCAATTTAGACATGATTTTTGTTGTTGGGATGCAGGTGCAGGAGTTTTGGATACTCTCTGCTGCTGAGAGCTCTCGCCTTTGTCCTCTCCCATGTGTCAGCGTGGCTGCCTGCAGGTCATGGGCTTCAGAACCTGAGATGCCTGGAGGGATGCTTTCTCCTGGGCCTTCAAAGAGTTGAGTGGATTGAATTTTTTTCTATACAGAAACAGAAAAAATTGACCAAGTATCTTTATCTTGATATCCCACTGCTCGCTCAGCACCAACATGGGAGAGAAGCCCAGCAGTGGCTGCTGTCTGACATTTCAGCAGCCTGAGGAGCGTTATCGATGGGAAGCAATGACTATGCATTCTGGATCTCTGAATTCCAGCGAGGTCTCATCCATCCTGCTGCATCACTGCACCCTCGCCTCAAAAGGGAAATGCAGAGAGGTCAAAGAAGCTCCAAGGCTGCGGAGCAGACAGGAGAGAGTCAACGGTGAAGTTCCCATCCAGGCATCCTCCTGCAGACTTCCCTTTCCATGAGCATCAGAGAGGGAGAGAGCGAGGGAGGAGGAGAGGGAGAGAGAGAGGGGGAGAGGGAGAGGGAGAAAAGCAGTCACCCCGAAGCCTGCGAGAATTGCTTTCTGAGTTTTGAGCACTAAGGAACATGTTAGGAGATGATAAGAGCTGGGATGGATATTACAAGCAGAGCCTGTGAAAGTAGAAAATAGATAAATTGCTTATTCTAAATTGTTAATTCTCCCAGTTCATGTCTAGTTTGGATTCTTAGAAAATGCCTTTGCCCTGGGAGGCTGAAACTTTTTACCTCTCCTCAAAACAGCCCAGGATCAACCCAGACCAGAAAGGACAAAGAATAACTTGCCAGCAACTATAGCTGGTTCAATCCCCTGCTGTGAGAGGGGCTCTAGATAATGAAATTGAGTCAGTTTCTAAATATTCAAAATCTAAATATTTATAATATTAATAAGCTCATATGTGCACAACACCATTCTAAGTGCTTTGCCCATATCTATATTGTGCAATTAGAACAGTTATCCCTTTAATCCTCTCAAACATCCCACACTGGTCACCCTCATCTTCTTTGCACACAAGGGCAGAATAAGGTAGAGAGAGGTTAACTTTCTTGCCATTGTCCCCTATATACTATGTGGCAGAGTGACAATTCAAATTTAGAGTCCACCTTCTTAACCTCTACATCATATTTCCTGATAACTAGAGTCAGTGGTAAAAGACTGAGCTGCATGATTTTAAATATGTTGTTTCTACTGGTATATAATCTGCCTTTTATTTGAAGGAAACTTAGTGGAAGAACAAGACTGGGAATGCAGGGATTTTTAGGGAATAGGATGCCAAGCCAACCCTCAAAGAGCATGAAGCTACAGCAGCCAATACCACGAGACAGATACTATGCTGGTTTTCTACTCCCAGATGTCAATAAACATTTGGTTCAATCTTCTATGGAAAGATCTTTCTTTCAGGGGTTTGGGGGCAGGATGGTTAAGCTGGTCTGATTGTTCTGGGAGATACTTAAAAGGCTAAAGGGATTCCTCCTGTTCAAACTTCTACAGCATTATGTCTTTTTGCCTATAAAACACACATCACTTTGAAAAATTCTGTACTCATACCTCTACTTGGTCAAACTTAAACACTGCAATGCTCTGTGAAATCCACTGTCACCAACTTGAAAGGTGAGAACTCCAAATACATTCCAATCCTGTGTCTCACCTCATAGGGCCCTTCTTTGGGGACTAGTGACTTCAGTAGAGGAGTGGGCAGATAACTAACAGTCTGCTGCGTTCGTGTGAATTCTGACACTCAGCTGCCCTGCCTTTCATATCCTGTCTGGAATACCAGGTTTTGCAGGGTGGACCTGGGTGTGAGTGTCAACCTCAGCAGAGTCTCTTACCTGATCTTGGACCACTGCTCCGCCAAAAGCCCAGATGGCAGCAAACACAAAATAGAGCTCATAGATTTCCTTGGGGCAGTCCGCGGGGATGTTCTCCTCGGTTAGGAGACACTCAAGAAGGTGGCAGAGTGTCTGCACCATGCTTTGCTCTGGGATTGGAATTATCCTCTTAAACCTGCAGAGAGAGAGACCCGGTAGATCTAAAACCCTGGCTTTTCCACCCTAGAGGCACTGTTGGACGGCTATGCGTTTGACAGACTCATGGGTTGTCAAGTTCTTTGGGAATCTAGAGGACTGTGGTGCTACCTAAACCTTCATCCTCATCAGCTAGTTTTGTACCAGCTGCTTTTGTAAGGAAGGGCCCAAAGAGCTCCTGAGAAGGTTCCTTCCTCATCTGCCTTTTCTCTGATGCCCTCCCTCTCCCCTCTCCCCTTTATTGAACATCGATGATCCCCTCTTGCTCCTTGGGAATGGACTAGCTGCAACCCAAGTAAAAACCTCAGCAGTTTCACTCCCTTCACAGTTTCTTTAATTGTCAAAAAGCAGCAATGTCCAGGTGGGGGTAATTCGGAGGTTCTGTAACTTCAGCACAGAGGTCTGACAATCAAAACACATTGAACACATTTTCTCTGGGGCCAGGTCTCCTCTGGGGGGCAGAGCGGGCCAAGATAGATGACTGTTTTATACTATCATGCCTTACTTGGTGGAGTTCCTCTTCCAAAATGTACCTCTGTGACTTTGTGCTGGCCTGATTTTGTACTTTTAACCTTGGCCTGGAGGTCTTGACTGAAAGGCCAGTATCAAAAGACACACAAAGGTGAATCAATGCCCAAGGGAGCAGGAGCATGTGCGCGCGCGCACGCGCGCACACACACACACACACACACACACACACACAGGCACACATGCGCGCGCACAGGCATACTCTTCCCACTACGCATACACACAAAGTGCACCAGGTATCCACCCACTCAGCCCCTCCTGCACGCCTGCTCACATGGCCACCTGCTGTAGGAAGATGAGCTCCCAGGCTGCACAGAGGCAGGGTTCCCTTTTACAAAATGAGGAACACCATTGACTGACACCGTGTAAGTCATTTACTGGGCCTCAGGGTTTCATAGCATCCCATTCTCATCAGTTTTGTGTGTGGCTTGTTTTCCATCTGGTCCCCATCTTTACAACAATGCTCTGAAGTGCTTTCGCAGTCTACATATTACTCCCCAGGAGCAGTGAGAAATCTGAGTACTTGATGGGCTTTCCTTCATCCCTTTGACACATATTTGTAGTCAAAACGGATCCTCTCCAATTGTGTTTTGGATGAGACCAAACTACTCTCACATCTGAAACTGAGATCCCGGGCTCTGTAACCCTGACCTCTCATCTTCTCAAGGGGATAGATGAGCAAAGTGGGGACGTATAGAGTTTTGGAGGGAGCGATTGATATTCAATGAGTGCCCCCTCTCCCACAGGGAAGGCAGGGGTTTGCCCAGAATGAGAGCTGAGAATGGGGCTTCAACAGGACAGCTCTGAGGTGGTCAAGGACCTGCGCCTGGAAACCCCAAAGAGGCCCTCTCATCCCAGCGGGTGTAGAGAGGTTGCTGCTGGGTGGCCTGTGCTTCAGTGTGCAAGGCAGAGAAGGGCGAGTACTTCCCGGATCTGGGCACGTCAGGTTCTGCCAGATGCTGGGGAGGCAGGACGCCCAGAGGAGCCTGTGTGCAGGGCTAATGGAGAGGGAGCACGATGGGCTGATAGAGAGGCACTGACGTTAAGGAAAGGCACAAGGGAGCTCTCTATTATCAAGGAGCAGCCCCAGGGAACTCAAGCTTCTAAAGAGAAGGAGTCAGATTTCCAGATCTGCCAGTTAGGGTCACCGAGACCCCAACTGTGGTTCCACGTGGTGAGACCTTCCCTGCTCCTCCCTCTCTTCTCTCTGTCCCTCTTCAACCCTGAGGAGACAGAAGCTACCACTGTGAGGGGCGACTGGTGGAGTAAGGAGAGAAGTCAAGGACACCCCCTTTCCCACGGATGTGGCAGAGCTGCGGCAGGGGGAGGGATTCTCATTTTCTGTGAAGTTTGTTTTTTAAAATTTTTTATTGCGTTTTAAAAAATTATTGTGTCTTTGTGCGTGCGTGCGTGTGTGTGTGTGTGTGTGTGTGTGTGTGTGTGTGTGTGTAGAGACAAAAAGAGGGGGGGAGAGGAGGAGGTTGTACGACTGGAAGTGATCAGATGCTGTGGTGGGCTCTGAGGAAGATGTCTACTCAGAAGGACTCCTGAGGGCTGACTGAGCTCAAAACCGAGCCTGGCAGCCACATCTACTCAGGGCCTCTCATGTGACCTGCACTTTAGGGAGAGGCCTGCACTGAGCTGCCTGCCTCTGTACTGAACTGCCTATCTGCTGCGTGTCCTGCTTGCCCTCAAAAGGAGTTCCTGGAATCCTATTTCTACCAATAGAACTGAGGCTTTCCCTCTCCAATTGGAGCTGCTCTATTCTAACCAATCAGGACAATGCCTTTTGGACCAAGCAAATGATGAGGCTTTAGAGTCCTCATTTGCCTAAAGACAGACTAAACAGACACTAGAATTGGTGACTTCTGTCTGTATAAGCCAGTTCCCCTGTGGCTCAGAGTGCACTTTTCCATTCCACCTAGGACTGAGTTTCTCCAGCTGAGCTGAAACACCAAGGATGTCTTACCAGAGTGGAGTGAACCAGTGCACGCTGGAGCAGAGCAGCAAGGAGCAGACCAGAGCAGACCCGCGCAGGACCAAGCAGGGCAGTGCAGGCAGGGCAGACCAGCACAGGGCAGAGCAGGGAAGACCAGTGCAGGGCAGACCAGAGTGGAGCAGGGAAGAGAAGAGCTGTCCAATCGAGAGGGGGCCTGGCATCAGAGCCACCTCACAGCCATGCTGTTCTCACAGATGTGCTGTTTCACAATCTAGCTGTTTTGCACTGAATAAAGTTTCCTTTCCCAAGCTGGGGATTCCTGTGGGCATTGAATGGCACCAGTGACCACCAGTTGGCACTTTAGAATCACCTGTTATTAGGACTTCTTTCCAGTCTCAGGGCCGCATGAAGCCGGCATTACAATTCCGTGATGAGTAACACAGAAGACTCTGAAGTAAGTGCCTGTTACTAAGCAGCTGCAATGCTGAGGGACCTCACGGCACCTCAGCCCTTGTATCTGCAGGATGGTTAGCCCCTCGGGAATGTCGTGAGAATGAAATGAAATAACACACAGTGTAGGCACCATAAATGACATGAAAAAAATGTGGTTTTTTTTTCTTGATAGCCAGAGGGTTCGGAGATGAGGCAAGACTTGTCTCTGGATAGACTTAATCCAGAGCCTTCAAAGCCCATTTCAAAGGCCGTGCATGCTCACGAGCACATGTGTGTACACACACACACACACACACACACACACACGCAAATAGACAAGAGTTTGGCATTTCTTGTTCTAAATGTCCAGAGTGGGAAAGGGCCTAACTTTTAGTTAGAGGATATATTGGACAGTGTCTCAGCAAAAGGTAAATAACAGGGTTTAATATTTCCCCCCAAACCTCCTCCCTCCATGGTATTTTAACTCCTTGCGGCCCCCTCCCCATTGGCGACATTCCCCACCACTGTCTTGGTCACTGCCCACTGCCCACTGCCAAGGCTGCTCTATATCATTAGGATGCCAAGGCCATGGAGCCCACAGGCCACCAGAGGGTCAAGGCTTTTCCAAGGGTCAAGATTGGAAAAATAATTACTGGTGCCAAAACAGAAACTTACAAAATCAAAATTAATAAATGCTTAAATATCTAAAAACATACCGCCCTGTACACTACTCAACTGCAATTCAGTTTTTAGTTACATAAAATTAATTCTTAGCATGGTGGATCTGATAGGCTGCGGGCAGGGCATGTGAAATAGGAGCGCTTCGGGCCCCTGCCATGGGAGACTTCTCCCTAAATACTCCGTCTTATTGACAGACCAACGATGAGGAGCGAGGGTCACTTTGAGTGAGGGACTTAATTGCCGGGAAAAGTAATCCGGAGCCTAACTTGCTAAATCTACGGGAACGTTGGTGGTTAGATCTCCGAGTCACGTTGCTGTCCATCTCTGAGGGTTGAGCTTGGCTGAATCAGGGCTGGGTGCCTGATCCATGCGTGATGCCTCAATTGGCAAGAAGAGTGTAGAACTAAAGCAGGTTCCAAACACTGGAACCTCTCTCTGAAGACACCATAGTCTCGCTATAAAAGTATCCTTTTGAGGAAAAGTAATGAATCTCTTGTTTAGGTGATAAGTGGTCAGGGCTTGCTGCGTTTGCTGTTGCAAACCCATAAGGGGAAAAGTGAATGCACAGTATCCAGAAGGACAGGCCCGGGGAACTGATGAATTGTGCCGAGTCCGTACTATCTGGGCCATGGTCATAAACAGCCAGAAAAAGGAGGTGGGTCCCACGTGTCACACTGTCATTTTCACCTCTAGGTCTGTTGGTCTGACCTGGAGGAGGGCCAGCTTCATGCCCTGCAAACTGCAGGACCTCAGAATTGTGATCGGATATTGTGACTTACAGTCTCCTCCAAATACACCCACATGGCACTCATGAGAAGCACTTCAAATCCTCCCCCTCTTTACTCATCTCACTTCCTGCCTGAATTGACATGGCAGCCATGGCCAGTCTCATGCGTGTCCCCTTTGCCTTTTGCCATGCCTTAGGGGAATGCTCTATGGATGTGTGACTGCAGGGACAGGACAGAAAGAGTATCGGCGGGACACGAGGTGTGAGCCAGCAGGAGTGACGCTGCTTTAACTTGATACCTTCCTTATGGCTTGGCCCACCTGGTTCTGAGTGTGTCTAAGCAGGTTGGAAGGTACTTGTCAAACAGGATGGTCAGGTTGCCTCTCTCTGTCTGGATCTCCCTCTTCTCGATCCAGCTGCTGACTGGAGGGCTCCACCCCAGGTCTGTCGGGTTGATGTACAGGATCCCTGTGAACACAATAGTTAATGAATTTTCCATGGATGTCAGTATAGCCTTCACCCCAGAGAGTTATTTTCCCTGTTTAGAAAATATACAGAAGACTGGACTCAAAAAGAACAGAGATCTGGCCAAGGTCTAAGAAGTCAAATGGGTTGCTGTTGGGATCAACCCAATGGCCTGATATCAGCTAATGGAAGTCAGTGTTGAGAAGGAGCTTGAGGCTGAGGCTGGGCTCAGGAGGAAAGAAGGCTGTGATGGATTGGAAGTAGTTGTCATGGTGTGGAAGTGTGGATGCATTGGTGGCCTCAAAAGAATATGTCCACGTTCTAATCCCTAGAACCTGGGAGTGCGACTTTATCTGAAAACAGGGCCTCTGCAGGTGTAGTAAGTAAGGGTCTTGAAATGAGCTCTCCCTGGAGTATCTGAGCGGGACATGTACAAAGGTCCTTACATGAGACAGAAGAGGAAAGACACGCAGAGAGGCCATGTGCAGCAGAAGGTGGAGGTTGGAGTCATGGGCCCTAAGCTGAGGAAGACTGACTGAGATGCAAGGGAGGGGTCTCCCTCGAAGGCTGATCTGATTTCCAGTGTCTGGCTTTCAAAACTGTGAGAGAACAAATTTTTTGTTTGTTTGTTTTCAAAACCACAAGTTCTGATGATTGGTTGCAGCAGCCCTAGGAAATCGATGCAGCGCACGAGAGAGAACCCTCCCGGCCTGTGTTTTCCAGTCTCAGCATGGATCCTTGATAGGGAGTCTGATGTCAGGGTCGAGGCCAAACCAGTCCTCTCATCCTCTGGTCTCTGCTGGGAGTTAGCAGTGGGGCTAGAGGAAAATTAAGGTAGAAGTTGTTCTGTCCACCAGGATGTAGCGAGGCTGGCAATGAATGGGTGGTGATCTCCACTGATATGGAAGCTGGAAGCTGCCTAGTTTGAGGCACTTACTCAGAGGACAGTTGTCCAGCTCAGGGCCATTTCCCTTCCCACTCCCATCACATTTCTGAATGAAGAACGCCTGGCCTCAGACACTGGCTCACCCTTGTGGATGTGGGTTAGGACTGCAGACGAGGCCAGAGGTTAGGATTCCGATGCCTGGCTCCTGTTTGGATCTTCCCCCAGAGCTAGCATAATCATACATATCGCTCGAGGCACCTGTCTTCAACTCCCCAGTTGGTTTTTACTCTCTGAAGCCATACCTGCTCTGGAGACAGTTGCTGGCGTGGCCGTGTGCAGGTGGCTGATCTCAAAGAGGAGCCTCATTGAGGGATTCAGAGGGATCCTCTCATTGCTTGCCAGGGTCAGCACCTGGAGACCACAGGAAGAGACATGTCAGGTAGCAAGGAGGATGCATGGCCAGCTGGTGGAGATTTAGCTGACTTCTCCTGGTAAGGACGATGAGTTATTGTTTTCTTCTGTGTGATTATAGTTGACCTTGAATAACTCATGGGTTAGGAGGGCCAACCGGCCACTCAGTCGAAAGTCAGTGTATAACTTAAGTCAGGATCCTACATATGCAGGTTTCCCACCACCAGTGAACCCTAGAACAATGAGGGTTTGATCTGAGCAGGTCAACTGGAAAATCTCCGTATAAGTAGACCTGTGCAGTTCACACCCACATTGTGTAACTATTTCTAAATTTTCTGAAACAATACTCTCTCTCACCTCCTACTCACATCCGTGTGTGTGTGTGTGTGTGTGTGTGTGTGTGTGTGAATCAGGAAAATAGTTATCTAAAAAGTTTATATTGATGTCAGTATTTCAAATGAACTAGACATATTGGAATACTGTTAAAGGAAAAAGCGTAGGCTTCATGTCACTAGTTTTTTAAAAAGTAGTGCCTCTGGGCGAGCCCACATTCATCCTCTGAATCTGTCAGTGTGAAACTTCAAACCTGGATGTGCTTTCCGAACAAGTTTAGGAGCAGCTACCAGCTTAACAGCCAAGTTACTGGCATCAGTTAGTGTTTTATTTTTTTGTTGAGAATAGACATTTTTGTTTCAGGTACATTTGGATTCCCTTTTGCATACTAGTAAATATTTTATTTATTAACTTAGTTATGAACATTCCCATTGGTTTTCTTTTTTTATTATTTTTATTATTTATAAAAAATAAAATATATTCTCCATGGATGAAGATTTGTCAGCATTGGGAGGGTTTGACAGGCCTAGTTTCTAATCCCCAGTTTCCTTACTTATAAAAAGGGAAGTAAGTAATAACAGATTTAGTAGGTGATTTAAGACTCCTTTCAGCTCTAAAAAGTAATCTATGTGCAGAAAATTCTGAAAAAAATGGTAACAACACTGAAAATTGTGTGAGTGATGGCAGTGCCATTGAAGGAAGTGAAAGCTGCTCACTTGGATGAATCCATTCTTAGGTGTCTATTAAAGACACAGGTAATAAATGAAATCAGGATCTTCAAGAGATATGTGCATTTCCATATTCATTTGGAGCATTACTTACAATAGCCAAGTCATGGCAACAACCCACGTGTCCTTCAATGGGTAAATAGTAAGAAAATATATTTATATAATGGAATATTATTCGTCCATTAAAAGTAGGAAATCCTGCCATTTGTGACATGAAGGGCCTTGGAGAGCAGTTTGTTAAGTGAAATGTCAGACAGAAAAACACAAGTATGTGGAATGAAAAAAACAACAAACCATAGAAAGAGAGAATATTTTGGTGTTTGCCAGGATGGGTGGGGTGAGGTGGGTGGAGGAAATGGCTGTAGGGGTCAAAGGGTACAAACTTCTACTTATAAAATGAGTAATTCTGAGGAAGTAGTGTACAGCATGGTGACTATAGTTAACATTGCAGAAGGATTATATACTTGGAAATAACTAAGAGTAGATATTAGAACTTCTCACCACACAAACTCACACACACACACACACACACACACACACACACACCTAATCATGTGAGGCGATGGAAATGTTTACTAACCTTATCATGGTAATTATTTTGCAATATATGGATATTTCAAATTGCCATGTTGTATATCTTGAATGTACACAATGTTAGATGTCAATTATCCTATATAATTAAAGCCTAATACACTAAGTGTCTGGTCATTCTTTAAACCAATCAAAGCATAATATGTTAATGATATGCTAAGGCCGCTCAACGCTCAACTGCTCCTTATGAAGTGCACTGACCACCAGGGGGCAGATGCTCAATGCAGGAGCTGCCCCCTAGTGGCCAGTGGGTTCCAACAGGAGGAGTGCCACTCAGCCAGAAGCCAGGCTCACAGCTGGTGAGCACAGTGGCGGTGGTGGGAGCCCCTCCCACCTCCACAGCAATCAGACATCCCCTGAAGGATCCTGGACTGTGAGACGACATAGGCTGGGCTGAGGGACCCCCCTGAGTGTATAAATTTCATACACCAGGCTTCTAGTATTGAAATAAAGCTGGAAATTTAAAAAAATGAAGATATCAGTAATAATTCCTTACTTCGATGAGCCCCTGTGTGAAATTATGATTTCCAAAATGTGCATGGGGTCTGGTTTCATTTGTGATTAGGGATGATTTCCCTCCTCTCTTTCATACCTTGTTGTCATCCATGACAGTGTTCAGCGACTCGATCCACATTGGATCTATGTCGCCATCCAGCAAAATCCACTTGGGCCCATCATGGGCGATGTTGGCAAGCTCCCGCATGATGGAGGAGAACAATCCTGAAAGGAATCAAAGACATTTTATTTTCCATTTCACCATCAATCTTTTTTTTCTTAACACGACCTTTCCACATTGGCTGTAACATTTAGAGGAGATGCAAATAAAACCCGGTCAGAACTGGCTTTGTATTCTCTTCCACCAAACATTTGACAGACCCAAGGTGCCCCTCTATGCTCCAGTTTAACTTTTTTGTAAGAAAAAAACAAAACCTGATTGAACTAGCTTTTTAAGGGATAAGGAGCCCAGTAAATAATCTCAACAGGCAACGGTAACATGACGGGCTTGTACAAAGCCTTCATAGGCTCTGTTTCCATCCTTTGGAATTGTGGCCCAGGAGACTCTTTCAAATGCAGGTTTTGGGAGAAGGCCCAGGTGGTTCTAATTGCCATTACAGGAAATTTATATCTTTTGTGGATAAAATTGATTTTTATGATACTAAGCTTTCCCAATGAATAATATGACATAGGTTTTCATTTATTTAAATATTGTTTTATGTTCCTTAATAATTGTTTATAGTGTTTTCAATATATCCTTTGCCCAAAGTTTTCCTCAATATATCATAGTTTTTACTACTATTTACATGAAATTCCCACTGTATTTCCATTTTTAACTGACTACTGCTAGGATAGTGAACAGCTACCAAATTTTATGTATTTATTTCATGTTTAGCTACATTTTATAAATTTTCTTATTAATTCTAGTGATTTTTAAATAACGCCTTTTGAGTTTTTTAGGTGTAAAGTTGAACAAGCAGCAAAAAATAAATTTTCTCCTTTCCTTCAACTTACACCATGCATTCCATTTTCTTGCCTAGAATCCCACCAAGCAATACTGAATAATCATGTTTATAATAGGTCTCCCTGACTTATTATTGATTGCAATGGAAATGGCTTTAGTTTCTCATCATTCAGAATGCTTTCTTTATCCTTTTGGTTTTAGGTAAACAGTATTTCTAATATTTAAAGGATTTCCTTCTATTCCTATTTTACTTAGAATTTTTAAAATTAAGAACAGCTATTGAATTTTTAGCATCTATTGATTGATCAAAGAATTCTGTCCTTTAAGTTGTCAATTCTTTATATTAATACTTAAAAATAATTAATCTAAAATATAGTATTCTTTTGAGATAATGTCGGATTTTATTTACTGATATTTTATTAAGAATGTCTGAATCTACATTAATAAGTAAAATTGGGCTTTCGTTTTTAGTTCTACATAATGCTATCAAGATTTTCTGACTATGGAATAAATTGAGAGATGATCTTTAAAAATGATGTTGGAATTATGTAGTGTTTTTGTTCTGCTACTATTTTTAAATTTCCTTTTCATTGATTTACTTACTTTCTACTTTTTACTGAGTGAATTTTGTTAAATTATGGTTTGCTAGGGCACCATCTATTTCTTCTAGTTTTTCAAATGTGTCATTTAATGAAACATTCCCTTCTATTTTAATCTTGTTTATATCTACTGTTAAGTCTTCTTTCTAATTCCTAATCTTAATATTTTTACCCTGATTTTATCCACTAATTATACATATGATGGACTTATTTGTCTTCACAAAGAATCAATATTTATAATTATTTATCCTTATTATGATGTTTTGGTTCATTTCTACTAATTTCAGCTTTTATATTTATTAGCTTCTTCTCCCCAATTTTCTCTAGGTTTAGTTCATTATTCTTTGAATAATTTCTTAAGGTAGATACTGACTTTATTTCCAGCCTGACTTCTTTAATAAAATAGTTTAGATTATTTTCCTTATGGACTTCAGATGTATCCCAGAGGTTTTTGTAATGAAGTGTTCTTTTCTTACTATTTCCTAAAGAGGTTGCATTTCATTTTCTATTTAATATAGGGGTTAAGTGAGGATTTCCTGAGTTAAGTGAGAATTTCTTGATTTGCAAATAGTAAAATTATTTCTTGCTATTTGTTTCTGGTTCTAGTGTATTATTATCAGAGAATGTGGCCTGTAAATTGATACTTTTGAACTCATATGGCTTCTTCTGTGGCCAACTACATTTTTAATTTTTGGAAATGTGCCATGAACCAACCAAGAAAAGAATACTTTCTCTCTAAAAGATGCAAAGTTCTACAACTATGTGTTATATTGAGTTTGATGATTCATTTCCCAATTCTTCTATGTCTATACTCATTTTTCTGTTCACTGGATCTAATTTTGAAAAAGTTGTATTAACATAACCTACTTTATTTCTATTTTAAACAAGTTTTTCTAAAAAATTTAAAAGGATATATTCAATTTATTTGAAAGTTCTCTTGCTTAGTAAACACAGTTTTGGGATTATTATAAATCTTTTTTGTCAATTTCTCCATATTTAATGTACATATTTAATAAAACTTTAATTAAAATTCTAGTACCACTTGAAGTTTGAATTATATTATGCAAGTTTAAATTTAACATAGAATAGGTAATGTCTGACACTAGCCAGGAAAAGTACAAAGTAAATTGAAGAGGAATTTAACTCATCAGATATTAAAATGTTATAAAATAATTGTAAGCAAAATAGAACTACATTAGCATAGGATTAGGTAAATAGGTGAGTGGAACAGAATGGACAACAGAATCAGGTATCAGTATATATGACAAGCTGGTAACTATTCTTAGTCAATAGTGCTGGCCCATTCATTTCTCAACCTGAGAAGAAATAAAGTTGATTCTCTACCTTACCTCCTACTAAGCCCCCAGATAAATTCCAGATGGATGAAATATGTTAATGTAAAATAAAATCTTTAAGAACATGTTTATGACACTATAGCTATTGCTGAAAGTTAGAAAGTTATAAACTAAACAGGAATCCCAGCTACAAGAAGACTAGAGAGACAATTTCCTCTTGTAAAAAGTGAAATGGTCCAGGGAGAAAGCCATGTATGGATGGAGGCAGATACTGGAATGACACGTGAACAAGCCAGAGAAGGTCAAGGATTGCTGGCAACCACCAGAATCTAGGAAGAATTCTTGCCTGGAGCCTTCAGCCCTGTGTACACATCAATTTTGGACGTGGCCTCCAGAACTGTGACAAATTGTGTCTATATCTTAAGCTAAAGATAAATAAATTAAAATAAAAAGTGCATCGGAAATAGGCCATCGAAGTGTCTGCAGACAAATGGTAGCCAGGGAACCATTAGCAATGTATATAACAGATAAAGGGCCAGTGTCTTCGATATGTAAAGAATTCTTACAAAGAAATGTTAAGGGGAAGTGAAATCATAGGACAGCCAATTGCTAATAGCAATTAGAAAGAAAACAAGCCTCCATCAGAAGGAAAAGAAGCAAAGCCTCATTAGCAGTTGGTGAAATAAAAATTAGAGAGGTGGCTTGACCAGACAGTTTGTTCCTGATGCAGTTGGACACTGAGACATTAGGAGGGAGGTGAGGTTTCCTCTTTCCTGGAGCTACATCAGTTTTAGAAAGAGGTTAGGTCCCTGCTGGCTCATAGGGACTTCTCTGCCAGTAACAGGAGGCCCTTTCTAACACGTGCCTGTGATATTTAATGCTTTGAAGGTGGCAATGAGATCAGCACTGAATGAACATGGGCTTGGGACCCTCTGAATCCCTGTAGAAGGGGTCATGGTTATGGGACTCTTCTGAGACGATTGATGTTGTTAACATCACTGGACCTGGCCAAGTCTCTTCTGTAGCAGCTTCCCTATCACTCCTGGGCAGTGCTCATAGGAAGAGGTGCCCTCTGTGTGAGGCTGAGTTCCCACCGTAATCATGCCTTCAGCCCACTTCCAGGTTGTGTGGGGCTCTGTGACATGGGCTCCGGCATCACTGAACTACAGCCGGGGCCTGCCCTGCTCTACACTCTCCAGGTGTCCTCTCTCAAGGGACAGTGGAAGAGTCTCTGAAGAGGAGAACTGAAGGGCTATGATTTCCCTCCAAACTAAGATCGATTTCTTCCTCTTTAATCCTTCTTGCCTCCTTCTCCCATCCCAAAGAGATCAGCCCCATGTGCTCTCTCTCCTCTGCAGTTCACCTCACTACATTCAAGCCTGCCTCGGGGCTCTGAGGAAGACAGGAACTCTCTTCCAGGGCTAGCCCTCTCTTACCATCCTTCCATTCTCGTGTGGACGGGTTGATGATGCCGAAGAGCTCATTGTTTGTGACTGCTTTGGGATTGAGGTCAGCCCAGACGGGGCGGCGTTTCATGATCTGATAGGTCTTGTGCAGGGACCTCAGCACCTGAGACTTGCCGGCACCAGCACTGCCCACCACGAAAACAGAGTGCCGCACAGCCAGAAGCTCCTCCAGCTGGACCACCTAGGGAGACAGGAAACTCAGCCAGAGACCCACCTGCCTCTCACCTACATCCCAGCTGTTCTGCTGTGAGCCAGGCTGGGGTCTGAGGTGAGACCTGGCTGCAACAGAGAAAGGGTTATCCACTGTAAGATATGATGGGGCCCTAAATAGAGGGGTAATGATCCATTTATTCACTTATTCATCCTTCAGTCACATAGTGATTAGCCAACAACGAGCTAGAGAGTAAACCCTTTGAAGGAGATTCAGAGATGGCTCTTCTGCTTCCCATGATCTCATAGTGTGAAAGAGAAGCAAGCCATGTTGACACATTATCATAATAACGTGAGAAGTATTTATAAAGTGCTCTGGGAACAGAGAGGAGGAAAGAATTGATTTGTAAGGATAAAGGGAACAAAAAAGTCTTCATGGAAGAGCAGGCATTGGAACTGGGCTCAGGGATGAGTTTCCCTGAAAGATGAGCAGAAAGGCTCTTCCAGGCTGTGGTCACAGCACAAAGGTTTGTGGTGTGACAGAGCGTGATGTGCGTGGCCAGATGGTTTGATGAAGCTGGAGTCGGAGTTCCTGTGGACACGAGTAGCCCCGAAGGTCTCTCTTCTCTTGTTCTAGCTTGCCTCCAGGCTCACCTTTCTACCCGGTTGAATAGGCTTACTGGAATGAAAATCCGATCATGTCAATGCCATCTGTCCCTTCCCTAGATCTCATAACTTTGGTGGTGAAATCCCAAATACTTAGACTGACTTACAAGACCCTTTTGCTGTCTGCCCCAAACCAACCTCCAGTCTTGTCTCTCATCCCCCAACATGCACATTTCAGGTAGCTAATTACTTGGGAGTTCTTATAACCATGCTCATTCCTGTGTCTATGCTTTTCAACACATTGTGTCTTCCATTCAGAAGTTATCCTTTCTCTGGCCAGCCCCTACACACCCCTTAGTGTAGGGTAGGTGCCCCACACCCACATCCTCTATTTCAACACATCCATAATGCAATGGTTCCTTTTCTATCTCCCTATTAGAATACCAGCTTCCTGAAGGCAGGCAGGACTGGGCTTCTTATCTCTCTGTTTCAATGTCTAGCAGAGAATCTGGCACGTACTTAATGCTGACCAAATATTGGCTGAAAATATGAAGGATGGCTGGAAAGCTGGATGTGCCCTATCATAAAAGGTCTTGTGTTGAACTTTTATTGTAGATCAGGTTTCTTGATTTTGCACTGTAAGATCCTTAATAGCAGACAAAAGTAAAGGAGAAATGTACTGAAATATTGACAAGGTAGTTGGACAATACAAATGTTTTAGAAATGATAAGTAATAACTTCTATATTTTTAGAGATTTAAGTGATACAGGTATCAAAAAATTCTAGAATAATACC
Organism: Antrozous pallidus; assembly: GCA_027563665.1. Classification (NCBI taxonomy): domain Eukaryota; kingdom Metazoa; phylum Chordata; class Mammalia; order Chiroptera; family Vespertilionidae; genus Antrozous; species Antrozous pallidus. Next base: position 8,576,101 of record CM050526.1, read on the forward strand.
ACCATGGAATTAGAAGGAAAATGGTACTTCAAAGCTCAACATGAAGGTGGCAGGTAGGTGGCCGTTTGATGAGCTTCCATGTGGCTGTGTAGTTTATTGATATATTAATTTGAGTTATGTTTCTGTACCATCAATATTTTTCTTTTCTCTAACCCAAGCCATTGCTGGTCCTCTGGTTCAGGCCCCAAAGAACCCAGAGGGGAGTCTCAATCCTGGCTCTTGTTTTCATCCTTCAGGGATTTCGTGCAAGATCTTCCCAGATAAGGATGAGGAGATTGGTCGGAGAGGGTCTCTGAGGAACCAACATCAAATCTAACACACACAAAACAGTCAGCCACATGAAGACCAGCAGGGAGAGCATTCAGGTGGAGTGGCAGTGAGTGCAAAAGCTTGGAGTTCAGCAGCAGCATAGAGAGTTCAAAGAACAGGGGGAAAAATAAAGGAAAAAAGAAAAGCAGTGTGGCATCAGATGAGATAAAGGAGGTGTGCAGGGGTCAGAGATTCGGGAATTAGTAGTTGAAATTTTATTCTACATTGCAAAGAAGCATTTGGAGGATTCCGAGCTTGAAACTGACCTGAGATTACTGCATTCAAACATTAGGAGAATGAGGAGGGTCGGGAGAGGAGAGAAGAGGAGGCCATGGCAGTGGTGCGCTGGCTGTTGAATGGAGACTGTATTCTAGTCCTGGATTTGTTTTTTCATGAATCAAATCCCAGATACTAGAAAGACCTAAAAATTGCTTTCTAGTTCTATCACTTTTTTGTTCACTTCAACAACTTTATTGATGTATTATTTATATACCATGGAGTCATATTTTTAAGTGTACAATTCAATGGCTTTTAGCATACTCACAGAAATGTACAAGCATTACTACTACTAAATTTTAGGACATTTCATTACCACAAAAGGAAAAACCATACCCATTAGCAGTCACATTCTACCTCACCACCCATACCTCAGTCCTATACAACCCCTGATGTACATTTTGCCTCTATAGATTTGCCTATTTTGGATATTTTCTATAAATATATTCATAAAATATGTGGTATTTGTGAATGGCTTATTTTACCGGTGATGTTTTCAAGGCTTATTCAGGCTAGAGCATTTTCAATACTCCATTCCTCTTCATAACTGAATAAAATTCCATCATGTAAGGACACTACATTTCCTTCTTCATCCATCAGCTGATAAAGGGGTTATTTCTACTCTCTGATTTTTATAAGTCCATCAACTTCTGTCAGTATCTTTTGTAAGATAAATATATAAACATCCCTCTACTTCCTTATATCTTTTTTTCCTTTCCACCTCCTATCTTCTTTCAGATACATTTTACTTTTACACTGCCACGTTTGGTAACATTTACATTCTGTTCTGCACTTACATTTAGACATTTTATATTTTCCATGATTCTAAGAGTTGAAGACAAATAGTGGTTTACATTTTTGTGATTATAGATATTTTTCACTACAGAAGAAAGAAGTTACCTGGCATATATTGTGTTCTCTAAAGGCTTGGTGTCCTGACTTATCAGAGGAAGTTCTAGGCATCAATCCAAGGTCAAATGAATACTCTTTCTTTACATTACATACATTGATCACTATCAGGTTACAGTTCTAAAACTATTTTATTTTAAATTTAAAATAACCTAGTATTACTCAATTACAGTTGACATATAATATCACATTAAGTTTCAGCTGTATGGCATAGTGATTTGAAATTTATATAACTTATGAAGTGATCACCCCAAATAAGGCTAGTAACCATCTATGCCTTACATGGTTATTTCAGTATTAGTAGCCTTGTGCATGAATCCATGTGTGAGTAGATTGCTGCCTCTTGCCTCAGCTGGCCACCCACCCACCACCGCAGGTAACTCTCTGCTGCTCTTAGCTCGTTGCCCCGCCCTCATGGAGCTCAACTCCCCCCCTCACCCCCCAGCTTGCTGACCTGCCCCCTCCTGTAGCTTTTCGCCACCCACTTGTAGTTTGCTGCCCCACCCTCCTGCAGATCTGTGATCTGGTCATTATGGGGCTGGTCATTACAGCTTAAGGCATTAATGGATAATTAGCATATTCCTCTCTTATTATATATTCTGACTATATTCTGTATGCTGTACTTTACATCCCTGTGACTGTTTTTATAACTGGAAATTTGCACATCTTAATCCCTTCCCCATTTTTACCAAATCCCTCTTAGTTGGCCCTTCCTTCCCCCCTTCCCTGGCAACCATCAAAATGTTCTCTGTATCTATGAGTTTGTTTCTGTTTTGTTTGTTTCTTTGTTCTTTAGATTTTACATATAAGTAAAATCATATGGTATTTTTCTCTGTCTTATTTCATGTACTCTCTAGGTCTATCCATATTGTCATAAATGGCAAGATTTCTTTTTTTTTTATGGTGGAGTAATATTCCATTGTATATATGTACCACTGCTTTTTTTATCCACTCATCCAATGATGGGGACTTAGGTTGCTACAGAGCTGGTGTAGATAATGCTGCAACAAACACAGGGACACATATGTTTTTCAAGTCAGTGTTTTCAGTTTCTTCGAATAAATACCCATAAATAGAATTGCTGGGTCCTTCTTTGTCTCTTAATATGTTTTAAAGCATATTTTGTCTGATATAAGTATTGCTACCTTAGTGTTTTCTTCATTTCCATTTGCATAAAATATCTCTTTCCATCCCTTTATTTTCAGCTTGTGTGTCTTCCTATCTAAAGTGGGAATCTGGCAGATAGCATATGTATGGGTCTTGTTTTCTTATCCATTCAGCCAACCTATATAATTTTATTGGAGCATTTAATCCATTTTAATTTAAAATAATTATTGATGGGTACATAGTTATTGACATTCTATTATTGTACTTTTCATTTTTTTCTTCTCCCTTTAACATCCTATCTAATAAAAGAGAAATATGCAAATTGACTATCACTCCAACACACATGATGGCTGCCCCCAGGTGGACATAAGATGGTTGCTACAAGATGGCTGGCAGGGAAGGACAGTTGTGGATGATCAGGCCAGAAGGGGAGGGCAGTTGGGGTGACCGGGCCAGCAGAGGAGGGTATTTGCGAGGGACCAGGCCTGCAGGGGAGGGAAGTTGGTGGGAACCAGGCCTGCAGAGGAGGGCAGTTGGGGGTGATCTTGCCAGCAGGGGAGGTCAGTTGGGAGGGACCAGGCCTGCAGGGGAGGGCAGTTAGGGGTGATCAGGCCTGCAGGGGAAGGCAGTCAGGGGCAATCAGGCAGGCAACAGAGCAGTTAGGTGTCTATCAGGCTAGCAGGGGAGTGGTTAGGGGATGATCAGGCTGGCAGGCAGAAGCAGTTAGGGGCAATCAGGAAGGCAGGCAGGTGAGCAGTTGGGAGCCAGCAGTCCTGGATTGTGAGTCCTCTCAATCCAGGATCAGGCCTAAATGGGCAGTCGGACATCCCTCAAGGAGTCTCAAATTGAAGACGGTGCAGGTTGAGCTGAGGGATACCTCCTCCCCCATGTACGAATTTTATGCACTAGGCCTTGTTTCTTATAACACTGATTTGGTGGAGATGAAGTCCTTCAGCTTTTTTTTTTCTTCCTTAATCTGGGAAGCTCTTTATCTCTCCTTTGAATCTAAATGGTAGCCTTGCTGGGTAAAATCATCTTGTTATAGATCCTTGTTTTTCATCACTTAGAATATTTCTGTCACTCCCTTCTGGCCTACAAAGTTTCTGTTGAGAAATTAGCTGACAGTCTTATGGGAGCTTCCTTGCTGGCAACTCACTGCCTTTCTCTTATTGCTTTTAAGATTCTCTTTATCACCTTTGGCATTTAAATTATAATGTGTCTTGGTGCGGGCCTCTTTGGGTTCACATTGCTTGGGACTCTCTGTGCTTCCTGGGCTTGCAAGTTTATTTCTATCTCCAGGTTAGGGAAGTTTCCCACCCTTACTTCTTGAAATAGGTTTTCAATCCCTTGCTCTTTCTCTTCTCCTTCTTGAACTTTTATGATGCAAATGTTGTTATACTTGATACTGTCTCAGAGGTTCCTTAAGCTATCCTTTTTTAAAATTCTTTTTTTTCCTTTTTGCTGCTCCAATTGGGTATTTTATTTACTTCCAAATTGCTGATTTGACTCTCTGTTTCATCTGATCTTCTGTTGATTCCCTTTAGTGTATTCTTATTTCAGTTATTACATTATTGATTTATGATTTTTTTAATAGTTTCTATGCCCCCTTTTATGTTTCCAATCTCTTTATTAAAGTTCTCACTGTGTTCATCTAGTCTTCCCCTACATTCATCCAACATCCTTAAAAATAGTGTTTTGAACTCTGCATCTGGTGGACTGCTTGTCTCCATTGTGTTTAGTTTCTTTTCTGGAGTTTTGTCCTGTTCTTTCATTTGGGACATTTTTTTTTGTCTCTTCATTTTGGGTGTCTCCCTCTATTTGCTTCTGTGTATTAGGTAGAGCTGCTACATCTTCCTGTCATCTGTCTAAGGCGATTAGCAGGTGTCCCATGGGGCCCAGTGGCACAGTCTCCCTGGCCACCTGAGCCGGGTACTCCATGAAAGTACCTTGTGGGCGGTGTGTGCCTTCCTGTTGTAGTTGAGCCTTGATTGTTCTTGGCAACTGGAGGAAGTGAGCCTCAGGCTGTGCTGTGAATACTGGCTGCAGTTACTGCATAAGAGCTGCTGGCAGGGGCTGGCACCATGAAGTGGGATTGTTGTAGTCAGGCTCTGATGCCTACTAAGTCTTCCTTTTGGAAGTGTCATTTGTGAAGGTGGTTGTGAGATGCTCTGGTATTGTTTGAAACTTGCTAGTAGATGTGTTGGTTCTGGAGCCTTTAGGGAGGAGTTCTGATGCCAGCCAAGGTCAGCTTCTACCAACAGTTCTGTCTGAGACAAGCTGCTCCACCAGACCTCACCCTGAAGCCAGACAATTCAGTTCCTTCAGTTTTTTTGAGCTGTTGCCCCAGGGCTGGAGCTCAGAGCAAGTGAGTGCATCAGCAAGTCTATATGCAGGCCCTTTAAGAGGAATGGCTGGGACTTCAGCACCTCTGCATCTCACTGAGCCAGAATCTCTGCTGGCTTTCACAGCCAGACTTGTCTTCCTGACATTGGAACGCTGGACTCCTCAGCCCAGTGTGGGCCTGGGATCTCTTGCTCCTCAGGGGGATCTGCAACAGCTGATGTCCCTCTGGCTTCCTGACCACCACCTGTGGGTGTGGGATCAGCCTGTTTCATATCTCTACTCCTCCTGCAAATCGGGAAGTGACTTCTTCTATATATCCTTAGTTATAAACCTCTGTCCATCTAGTCTTCAGGTTGTTTCCCAAGGATGGTTGTTCTGTGGTTTAGTTGTAACTGTGATGGGGGAGTGAGATGAGGTGAGCACAACATTCAGCTACTCTGTCATCTTGACTGGAGGTCCCACATTACTCTTTTAAAATATAATTTAGACCATGACATTTTTCCCTTTTGGAGTTTTAAAATTTATTTAATATATTTTTATTGATTTCAGAGAGGAAGGGAGAGGGAGAGAGAGATAGAAACATCAATGATAAGAGAGAATAAAAGATTGGCTGCCTCCTGCATGCCTCTTACTGGGGTCAAGCCCGCAACCTCGGCACGTACCCTTGACCAGAATTGAACCCGCGAACCTTTAGTACACAGGCTGATGTTCCATCCAGTGAGCCAAACCAGGAAGGGTTCTTGAAATTTTTAATTACTTTTCTTTCTCTTTGTTAAGGAACTACACTTGCCTTACTTCCCATAACTTAAAAGTTAAAGAAAATACATAAAAACATTTATCTTGTTAGTCTATTCTTACTTGTAATGCATCCATTTTTGAGGCCCTTTTTCCTGGAGACCATGGACTTCCTGCTCTAATTTCAAGTTGTTGCTTTCTAGTTCTGCTAATAGCTATCATTCCAGGATTATTTTTTATTATTGATTTTTCAAAGTCCATGATATTTTTCTCATTTTTAATTCTATTTTGCTGTAGTATCTCTGCAAATAAGTTATTCAAAAAGTTGTAAGAGGTAAAATGTATGACTCTGAAAATAACTTGAATCTTAGTCTTGAAATAGTTTCCCTTTCAAACCTTGTCCTTATCTTTTAGCACCTGATATTGCTGCCGAGAGCTTCTGATGTTTCTGAATTTCATTCCTCCCAACCACGCGTACTGCCACCCCGTTACCCAGAAGGAAACTTATCTTTCACTTTTGATCCTTGACTTCTGACTTTCTGTTATGAGTCCATCTAAATCCACTCTGCTCCATGCTGACTGAGATCATCCAGTCTGGCTGCATATCTCCAGCTCTGACAGGTCCTTTCTGCTCTTTCTCCCTAGAATCCATTGGGAACATGTCACATAATCTAGATTGATCCTAGGTACTAGCATGTCCTCTTGCCTCTAGAACTTTAATTTTTTTAATTTAATAAATCTTTATTGTTCAGATTATTACAATTGTCCCTCCTTTTTCCCCCATAGCTCTCTTCCACCCAGCTCCCATCCACCCTCTGCCCTTAGCTCCCCCACCACCGTCCTCTTCCATAGGTGTACAATTTTTGTCAAGTCTCTTCCCTCACCCCCACACCTCTTTCCCCTACAGTTGTCAGTCCATTCCCTTTCTATTCCCCTGATTCTATTATATTCACCAGTTTATTCTATTCATCAGATTTTTTATTCACTTAACTTTTAGTTTCACTTGTTGATAGACATGTATTTGTTGTTCATAATTTTTATCTTTATCTTTTTCTTCTTCTTCCTCTTCTTAAAGAATACTTTTCAGCATTTCCTATAATACTGGTTTGGTGGTGATGAACTCCTTTAGATTTTTCTTATCTGTGAAGCTCTTTATTCTGACCTTCAATTCTGAATGATTTTATTGCTGGGTAATCTTGGTTGTAGGTTTTTGCTATTCATCACTTGAATATTTCTTGCCACTCCCATCTGGCATGCATAGTTTCTGTTGAGAAATCAGCTGACAATCATATGAGTGCTCACTTCCTTTATTGCCAGGGAAACCCAAGCCTCCCTCTTGCTCTCAGTGACCACAGCCATCTTGGTTGGGAATTATTTGCATAATTTGCTCCTGGTTGGTAGGTAACTAACTGTTTTCCTCTTGCTGCTTTTAATATTCTCTCTTTGTCTTTTGCTCTTGGAATTTTAATTCTGATGTGTCTTGGTGTGGTCCTTTTTGGATTCCTTTTGTTTGGAATTCTGTGAGCTTCCTGGACTTTTAGGTCTATTTCTTTCACCAGGTAGGGGACGTTTTTGGTCACTATTTCTTCAAATAGATTTTCAGTATCTTGCTCTCTCTCTTTTTCTGGCACCCCCATAATTTGGATGTTGGTATACTTGAGGTTGTCCCAGAGACTCCTTACACTATCTTCAACTTTTTGGATTCTTTTTTCTTTTCGCTCTGTCAGCTGTTTTTTGTGTTGTTGTTTTTTTTTTTTGTATTTCAAATATTTGACTTGATTCTTGTGGTCCTGTAGTTTGCTATTAGGTCTCTGTATAATATATATTTTTTATTTCAGTCAAGGTATATTTAACTTCTAGTTGGTCCTTTTTCATATCCTCAAGGGTTTTGCTAAATTTATTGGCCTTTTCTAGGAAATTCTTGAAAAACCTTATAACCCTGGTTTTGAACTCTATATCCAGTCTTTTGCTTTCCTCCATTTCTTTCATTTGTGATCTGTTTCTTAGTCTCCACATCTTCACTGCTTCCCTGAATTGTTCAGCTGTGTCTACACTGGGAGAACTTCTGCGGTGGAAACACTCTTATGAGGCAAGACTTGCAAAATTGCAAAAGCCTCTGTGCTCAGCTTGGATGGGGTGGAGTCTCAGGGTGGAGCTGACAGCCTTGACTTCCCATCAGCCCTGCCCCACGAGGCCCCCAGGTGTTAATGTCCCTCAGTAATTGCTGCAAGCACCTCTGAGAGCAAGCCGTCCTCGAGTTTCACCCGCTGCCAGTTTCTCCCCAAATGAGTCGGGATTCCCAGAAACTTGCCTGGAACAGGAGTTAAGCGCAGTCAGGAGCTTTTTTCTCCTTCCCACTTTAGAAAGCCAGCCGTGCACTTAGCTTCTCTGCATGCATGAGCACCCCCGGACCTCTGCCTTTTGTAGCTCCTGAGTCAGTGTGCTTTCCCTTTTCCTGACGGTCCAGATTCCCACTGAATGAGTCCAGTTTCCCAGTGTCTCACCCAGGACTGGAGATCAGTGCAGTCAGGAGCCTCTGTCTCTTCCCACTTTAGAAAGCCAGCCATGCACTCAGACGCCTGTGCACACAGCTGCTTTTCCTCTCGGTGTGTGAGCATCTCCGTATCTCAGGCTTTTGCAGCTCCCCCGATTCTCAATGTGCTTTCCTCTTTTCTTCTAGTTGTAGAATTTCCACTCAGCCAGCTTTCCTGTGGTTCTGGATGGTGTCCGTCTTGTCTTTTAGTTGTAGTTTTGATATTATTGTGCGAGGCAGCAGTTTAGGTGTTTACCTATGCCACCATCTTTGCCTCTTGCCCTTTTTGTCTTTGTGTATGATATAGAGGGATTCCCAGAAATGTATTCACACAGTTTGAATAATCATAAAGGCATTGTTTATTAAAATACATTTCATTTAAAATTGAGCTATCAACTGTTAAAGTGTATATTCATTTTTAGGACACACTGTATATATATTATATTTTATTATACATACTACATCCTATATAATAAAAGCCTAATATGCAAATTTCCCCTCGACTGGAGTTCCCCTGGGAGTTTGTCTGCTCAAACAGTTGCTATGGCATGCACTGACTACCAGGGGGCAGACCCTCCAACCAGTAGGTTAGTTTGCTGTGGGCACTGGTGGGCTGGACTGGAAAGTGAGGTGTGAGGTGAAAGCCATCAGAAAGCTCCCAGGGCTTGGCCTAAGCCCTGGGCAGAGGAGGGAGGGGGAAGGGGCAGGAGCCAGAAGGGACTGGGTGGCACAGAAGGCTGCTATGTGTGATCTGAGAGCTTGGACTGCACAGCCCTCTGCAGCCTGTAGTGTTCTCACTGCACAATTTATAATCTTCAGAGCTGCTTCTTTTTATTTGTTAAGGTTCACTGACTACAACAGGAGAGTGGGTAGCACCATTATGGAGGGATGGACCAGGTGCACCTGCCCAAGGTCAAGGGGTAGCCTTGGGCTTCCATGAATGCAGCAGAGGAGTGTGGCTAAGTCAGAGAAACCCCACCCCTGCATGCAAATATATATATCCATCCTAACAAATAAAAGAGTAATATGCAAATTTACTGTACCTCCGATCAAGCCACACCAACAGCCATGGCCATTAGCCAACCAGGAGCAAATTATGCAAATAATGCCCAAACAAGATGGCTGTGGTCACTGAGAGCAAGAGGGAGGCTTGGGTTTCCCTGGCAATAAAGGAAGCGAAGCTTTCTGCCTGCCCTTGCCAGCCTAGGCCTCCACTCAATGCTACAAAGTTTCAATTACAGAAGATACATAATCCCAACAGAAATGGAAGCAGCTGCGGAACTGGAGAGAGCAGAGGCTAGGGTTGCCCGGGCGATGGAGGAAGCCAAGCTTCTGCAGCCCTAGCACCTAGGCCTCCACTCTAGGCTACAAAGTTTCAATTATAGAATTTAAAAAACCCAAATAGAAATGGCTGTTGCCACGAGGCAAGCAGAAGGCTTGGCTCCACTCCAGGCTACAAAGTTTCAATTGTAGAACATAAATTAATCCCAGATCCCAGGACCTCCGCTTGGGTTGCTGGGGGGTGTGATCAGCCTGAAAACCTCCACAGACCTCTTGCTCAGGCCGCCCCATGCCCCAAGGGAATCCCCACCCTGATCCGGGGCACCCTTCAGGGCAAACCAACTGGCCCCCACCCATTCACCAGGCCTCTATGCTATCTAATAAAAGAGTAATATGCAGATTGACCATCACTCCAACACATAAGAGGGCTGCCCTAATGTGGTCAAAGATCCTGCCTCCATGTGGACACAAGATGGCCACTACAAGATGGCCAGCAGGGGAGGGCTGTTGGAAGGTTCCAGGCCTACAAGGGAGTGCAGTTGTGGGTGATCAGGCCAGCAGGGGAGGGCAGTTGGGAAGGACCAGGCCTGCAAGGGAGGGCAGTTGGGGGTGATCCAGCCTGTAAGGGAGGGCAGTTAGGGATGACCAGGCCAGCAGAAGAGGGAAGTTGGGGGCAAACAGGCTGGCAGGGGAGCAATTAGACATCAATTAGGCTGGCAGGGTAGTGATTAGGGGGTGATCAGGCTGGCAGGGAGAAGTGGTTAGGGGCAATCAGAGAGGAAGGCAGGTGTGCAGTTTGGAGCCAGCAGTCCTGGATTATGAGAAGGATGTCCAACTGCCCATTTAGGCCCAATGTTAGGATCGGGCCTAAACAGACAGTTGGATATCCCTCAAAGGGTCCCAGATTGGAGGGGGAGCAGGCTGGGTTGAGGGACACACACACACACACACACACACACACACACACACACACATATATATATCTTAGTGACCCAGTACCCGAAATTTGTGCACATTAAAAGGGGATTAATTAGAGGAAATAATTTAATATTGCTATTTGTCCTTTCTCTATAATAGAAGTGTCAGAGATGAAAGAAAATTAGTAAAATGTTTATGAAAACCTTCCTCCTACCAGAGTCTGGGGCACACCATGGGACCCAGAGTCAAGTTCCAGCCCACCCACATGCAACTCAAAATCACATGAGACCCAGACTTGGCCTGCCCCCCCACCCATTGGGCTAGATCCAGACCTGGTCAGTCCCACCCTTGTCAAGACCTGCTGGGCAGGGGGCATAGCCTCAGGTCCCCTGGCCTGGTGCCAGGACAGGGGGTATGGCCTGAGGTCCCCCAGCCCAGACCGGAGCAGAGGGCATGCCTTGAGGTCCTCCATAAAGCCCTGCCAGGTGGGGGACATGGCCTGATGTCCCCTGTCAAGCCTCGCCTGGTTGGGAGGGGGGTGTGGTGCAGCCTCAGGTCCCCAGCCAAGCACCAGGAGGGGGGCACAGCCTCAGCGGGGGTGCGGCCTGAGTTCCCCCGACCCAGCACTGGGGGTGCATCTTGAGGTACCCCCATCAAGGTCTGCCGGGTGGGGGAGGGCACGGCCTGAGGTCCCCTGTCAAGCCCAGCCAGGTGATGGGTGTGGTCTGAGGTCTCCCAGCCTGGTGCCAGGGTGTAGGGCATGGCCTAAAGTCCCCTTTCAAGTTCCACAAGGTGGGGAATGTGGCCTGAGGTCTCCCAACCTGGCGCTGGGGTGCGGGGAGCAGCCTGAGGTCCTCTAGCTCAGCACCAGGACAGGAAGCACACCTTGAGAATCCCTGTCAAGCCCGGCTGGGTGGGGGGCACGACCTGAGATCTCCTAACAAGCCCTGCTGGGGGGGGGGGCGCAGCCTGAGGTCCCCTGTCAAGCCACACAAGGTCAGGGGCACGGCCTGAGGTCGCCTGACCTGGTGCTGGAGCAGGGGAAGCAACCTGAGGTCCCCTAAGCCAGCACCAGGATGGGAAGTGCACCTTGAGGTCTCCTGTCAAGCCCTGCTGGGTGTGGGGCGTGCCCCGAAGTCTCCTGTCAAGCCCCACCTAGTGACAGGTTCGGCCTGAGTTTCCCTGACCTGGTGCTGGGGCGGGAAGGGGGAGGGCAGCCTGAGGTCCCCAAGCCCAGCACCAGGATGGGAAGCACACCTTGAGGTCCCCCGTCAAGCCCCACAGAGGCAGAGGAGGGCGTAGCCTTAGGTCCCTGCTGATTGCTTGTTAAGGCTCCTTATGGGAACTTGGCCTCAGCTGAGGGTTCAACCATATTTGTGATGGAGTGATGGTCAATTAGCATATTCCCTCTTTATTAGATAGGACAGTGGTCGGCAAACTGCGGTTCGCAAGCCACATGCGGTTCGCGAGCCGCGGTTTGCCGCTCTGTTGACTAATGAGTTTACTGACCCCTGGGATAGGGGCTTAATCACAAGGAACAACAACAGCCTGTAATTACTGGAATCGAGAGTCTAGGTCAGTGGTTGGCAAACTCATTAGTCAACAGAGTGGAAACTGTGGCTTGTGAGCTGCATGTGGCTTGCGAGCTGCAGTTTGCCGACCACAAGACAGGATATATCTACTATACCTATTCACATCTATCCATGCATGCATGCATCCATCCATACATTAATTTTTCCTAGAATGTTTTCTTGTCGTTTTTTCCTGGTCTTCTCAGTGAATTTTATGTATCATCCATGATACAATTCATTTCAAAGTGCTCTTTACAATTCTCTGAGTTTTTTTTTTCTATAGCATCTCATTCTTGTTTTATTGATATCTTTTTCTTAATTTTCCTCCAGGATATTAATTAGAACATTCAAAATGTTCCCTTCCTTGTTTCCTCTGAAATCAATTGCTCTGTGTATATCTATCTGCGTGCATCTCTCATGCTACTGACTCCCCAGTGTCTGATGAGCCTCAAGGTTGAATGAAGAGCTGCATTGTTTCACAGGAGCTGGGATGAGTGCTGCCTGCTGCTGCTGAGCAGGTCTCTTGCCAGTGCAGGGCCGAAAGGAGGCTCTGCACCCAAGACCAGACCGTGGGCTTTGTCTTTGTCCTTTTACTTGTGGGTGAGTGAGCAGGTGGCTGGCCTTTAGGCCAAGGCTCTCCAAGCAAACGAAAGGCCTTTTAAAGAGGGCACTAATACACGAGCGCAGTCGTGGTTTTCCCCAGACCTTTCTTTTAGGCTGTGTGCTAAATGCCTGGCTGCACACAGTCTGCATCTAGGGAGCTGGGTACTAGAATGGGGAGCTCGGAGAAGAGCATGCGGGGGCAAATAACAAAATTAGAGGGTAAACAGATTTGATAATTCCCCTCTGGCTGTTTTCAGTTCTCTTTCTCATCTCTGCCCTCCTTCACTACCAACTCCAAGCTCAGAGCTTCTCTTGGGTTCTGCTAGGCAGGCAGGCACTTCCTGGCCCCTCTTCTCCTGAAGCACTTTCTAAGTGTATTCTGGCCACTGCCCCTTGCTCCGCTTGACCAGTCAACCTCCTTTTATCCTCTTTCCATTTTTCCAGACATTTATTCCACTATTCCCTTCTCAGTTTCCACAATTTAATGGGCTTACTCCTTTTTCTTAATCACACCCCCAAAAATGTATATGTCACATTATAAGAGCTCACTGGATGCCAGCCCAAACCAGAGCTTCATGAGGGTTTTGATGGATTAACTTTCAGAAGCTATGGTGGACAGCGCAAGTAAAGACTGGGTAGAAAACATCCTCTCTTCCAAGAGCCTCTAGCAGAGGGCATCTGTCTTATCCGAGGAGCAGAAAGTGGTTCTGAGAAAGAAGGGGCGAAACAGAATGTGGGCCAGCTGACAAATAAATGGAAAGGAAAGCTGAAGTTCTGAGTAGGGAAAATTGCTGAAAATGGGGAAGGAGGGTCATATTCCTTAGCAGATTCCCAGAGCGTCTGGGAAGATTTGTAAGGTCCTGATTGAAGGCATCAGCCTACTGCATTGAATTTAACTCAACTCTGAGGTGGGGGTCTCATAGGAACAGACCATCTAAGAGGAATCCCTCAGGCTGTCATTCAAGGCCCTCTATGTCATAGTTTCATACTATCTGCCTACTGCCTACTCACCTCTACTCCCCACCCCCAGCACCCCCATTCCGTTTTCCTCTAGCAACACTGGACTTTTTGCTGCTGCTAGTAAAATCTCTGTTTCTCCATTTACCCCTTTGCAGACCCTTTTCCCTCTTCCTGGCAGGCCCCTTTGCCCATCTCCGCCTTTAAAAAGTCTATCCACCAAACTTAAAAAGAAAGAGGTTGGGTGTAGGGAAGGGCCCACTCACAAAAACAATCCAGCTACAAAGGACCAGGTGATGTTTCTTCATAAAATGTAAACCCAGACATCGATTTGCAATTCCATTTATATATAGCTAGGGCTTAATCTCTACTATTGAAAGTGTTGTGTGCTGGGAAAGCCTCCCACCTTGGAGTGAAAAAGCCCCCCCCCCCCCACTCCCCGCCTGTGCATTCCTTAAAGGGGAGCTCTTTCTTTCCTGGGAAAAGCTTAGTGGAATTTCTTGGAGAAGTAATGGCATTTCAGCTTCCTCATCTAGAATGTGCCTCATTTGTCCCTGTCTTGGAGGTTTGGGGGAACCTAATGTGATACAGAATATAAAAACATGGTGAAATCTGAAGTGATGTTTATGTGAGTCTTAGACATATTATCATAGAGGAAAACATTTCATCCATGTCCTTGGACCCCAGAACCCTTTTTTGTGACACCTGTCACATCTAGCTCTAAGGCATTGGTTATTTCTGTGCAGGCACACTTCTACACTAGTAGCATTTGACAAGCTCATGGAAAAACAGGATTGGGGAAGGCCACTCAAAATGTACAGAATTTTGTGTCCCAGGCCCTAAAAACTCAACAATTCCTCCTAATTCCAATAAAAATGCGAGCACAGTGAAATCACTAGAGAGGTTTTACCCGACCTCATGTCTCTTAATTCTCTGAAGCCTTAATTCTGCAGCCTGTCCTTTCTTTTTCAACAGGTAGATCATGGATATATTGATTTCCAATAAAGACCATTTTAATCACAACGAAGGGCCTGATCTAGATGGAGCCTTATTCATGAATGCACTGTTTTAACAGGTGGGGAAATGTCTTTACCAGCCCGAGCCTTCCTGGAACACAGTATAAACCACCATATTTCCTAGGGCCATAAAACTAGTTATATATTTACACTAAAGTTTCAGGGTCTTTTTTTCCCCTCAACTTTATATCTATGGCTAAATGTACTCATATTCTATTGCTGTGGTAACAAATCACTACAAGCTTAAAAAGGCTTAAACAAGACAAGTTTATTATCTAATAGTCCTGGGGATCAGAAGTCCAAAATGGGTCTCATAGGCTCTAATGAAGGTATGTAGAGGGCTGGTTCCTTCTGAAAGCTCTATGGTAGAATCTGTTTTCTTGCCTTTACCAGCTTTCGTAGGCTGCCCATATTCTGTGGCTCATGGTCCCTCCTCCATCTTTAAAGCCAGCAATGGCTAGTTGAGTCTTCCTCCAATGGCATCACTCTGACACCCATTCTCTTATATCACTCTTTCCCTTATGAAGGCCCTTGTGATTATATTGGGCCAGCCAGTAAACCAGGATCATTCCTCATCTCAAGGTCAGATGATTAGAAACCTAATTCTATCTGCAACCTCAATCCCCCTTTGCCATATAATGGAGCATGTTCATGCATTCCGGGGATTTGAATGTGGATATCTTGGAGGGAAGGTATTATTTTGCCTACCACCCTGAGATTTTGTTGTTTAGTTGTAAAAAGCCTGCCCCTGATCATGTCAAAACATTTACAAGAGCAGAAAAATGTATGTGAACACACATAGCTTCCCCATTATATCACTTCATTCCTCTATGATCACGTATGAAGTAATTCCCAAAAAAGGAACACGTGCTATAGCAGAGCAGACTGTGTCTTATCGCTCCCATTGCACGTGAACTGCCTAACAGTCAGGGCTGTCTTTCACTGTTCTCCACACCACACATTTCACATTGTGGGTGCCACAATAAAATACTGTTGAAATGAACTGAGTTATTACAAAGTAGATAAATATCTGCACAACTAAAGCAACCCATTGGATTAAGAATGAAGTATAACCAATTGTCCAAGTAAAGAATTAAGAGACAACTCTTGGGAGAGAAAACCCCATGTACCTTGAGCACAAAGTTGTCCTCAGCCTGGAGCTTCAGGTCCACGACCGCCTTTCTAACCAAAGCTTCAAAGTTGAGGTCTCTTCTCCGAGGGACATCCAGGGTGGGAAAGAGGTCCCCGATCAGGCCCATGAACACTGGCATGTCATCAGTCACTATCCTGGGGATGTTAAAATCTCGTAGGGAGCGCATCAGGACTTGGTCTTCAGGTCTGTCAGGGTCTCCTCGCTTTAGAGATCCTGCCACCACCAGCACAGACTTGATGGCCCGCAGGCCCCAGTCATAGTGATCCTAAGGGAAGGCAGCAAGGGTTAGACTCGAGTTGCAGAACACCATATGCTCAGGATAGTGTATGAAAAATTACATATATCCTATCAGTATTAGGTCATTTTGAGGCCAATACAGAGTCATAGCAAAGAATTAATGAAGCAGGAGATGGTGATCCTGGGACCCTATTTACTGGTTTGGCATTACTTATTTTTCTAGTTTTGATGACAACAAAGCAGACACAGAATGTACAAGGAACTGGGGGTCAGGGAGATTAGCAAGACCACTTCTAACCCTATCCAGCTACCCCTTGCACATCAAGTATAATAGCTCTTACAAACTGTTGAGGCTAATCTTACATGCCCTATAGTAAACATTGTACTTGCCTCTTCCCATGACCACAACTAAATAATAAAGGATCGATCCCATCAACTGATGTGCCAATAGCAATCAAGGCTCAACCACAACAGGAGAGCATACAACCACACAAGGGACACTCTTGGAGCAGCCAGCTCAGGTAAACAGAGACTGTGACATTGGGTTCCCACAGGACACCTACTACATAAGGCCACTCACTCTCCCAAGACTGGAAGACATAGCAGGTAATACTTAAAGAAAAAAAAATAGAGGGAGGCACACAAAATGAAGAAAAAAACAACAGATGTCCCAAATGAAAGAACAAAAAACTCGCAAAAAGAAAAACAAAAGGGAGACAAGCAATCTATGAGATGCAGAGTTCAAAACAATGGTTATAAGGATGCTCAATGATCACAGGGAAAGAACAGATGAACACAGTGATAACTTTAACAAAGAGAGAGGAAACATAAAAATAGGAGATAAAAACCATAAAAAACCAGTTAGACATGAAGAATACAGCAACTGATATAAGAATACATTACAGGGAATCAATAGTAGATCAGATGAAGCAGAGAATCAAACCAGTGATTCCAGAAAACACACAATTGAAACCGAAAAAAAGAAAAAAGAACTTTAAAATATGAAGATAGCTTAATAGATTGAAAACCTGTTTCAAGAAACAATGACTGAAAAATTCCCTAACCTGGAGAAGGAAACAGACTTACAAGCTCAGGAAATAGAAAGAGTCCCAAGCAATATGAACCCAAAGAGGCCCACATCAAGACATTGTAATTAAAATGCCAAAGGTGATAAACAAAGAGAAAATCTCAAAAACAACAAGAGAAAAGCAGTTAATTACCTGCAAGGGAGCTTCCTTAAGACTGTCAGCTGATTTCTCAATAGAAACTCTGCCAACTAGATGAGATTGTTGAGATTGTTGTGAAATATTCAAAGTGATGAAAAGTAAATACTTACAACCAAGATTATTCTACTCAGCAAGGTTGTGACTTAGATTAGAAGGAGATATAAAGATAAGGAAAAACTGAAGGGGTTCATCCTACCAAACCAGTGTTATAAGAAATAAAGAGAAAGGAATCCCAACACAGCACTATAGAAATTTATCAACATACAAGAGAAGAAAGTAAGAAAATATTAAAGGAATAGAAAAGAACTAAAACAAACAAACAATAATTAGAAAGCAATTAATGAAATGGGAATAACTACATACCTATCAATAATCACTTTAATTATAAATGGACGAAATGCTCCAATCAAGAGAAGAATGGGTAAAGAAAGTGATATGTATATACAATAGAATATTCCTCAACTATAAAAAAGAATGAAATAATACAATTTGCAACATCACAGATGGGCCTAGAGAGTAAGTACTATGCTAGTGAAATAAGTCAGACAGAAAGACAAATATTAGTACCATATGATTTCACTTATATGTGGAATCTATAAAAAAAAAAAGGCAAGACAGAAGCAAACTCATAGATACAGAGAACAAACTTATAGTTGCCAGATTGGAGGGGGATGGTGTGCTGGCAGCTGGGTTAAAAAAATGAGGGGCTTAAAAAGTACAAATTGGCAGTTACAAAATAGTCACGGGGATGTAAAATACAGAATATTCTAAATAATAAAAGGATAATATGCAAATCAACGGAATGGTAGAGTGACTGGTTGCTATGTTGTACTGACCACTAAGGAACAGATGGTCAACGCAGGAGCTGCCCCCAGCCTGCAGGCCCTGATTGTCTGATAAGGGCTTGTCGGCCAACCTCTCGGTCCCTTCTCCCAGCTGCCAGGCTCCAATTACCAAATGGGGGATAGGGAACCAGGGATGGGTGGCAGCAGACACTGGCTATTCCAGGCCAAGGCCCCCACCTCGCTAATCATCCCATACACTGAGGGCAACTGGCGTCAGGGGGAAAGGGCTAGCAAGTGGGCGAGAATGGACAACCTCTCAGTCCCCTCCTCCTCTGCCTGCCCCCCCCCCCCCGCCGCAGGTTGGGAGGCTTCAATAACCTGATGGTGAATAGGGAATGGGGGGTGGATGGTAGCATGGGGTAGGGGAAAATGGCCCTGATTGCAGGCCAGGCCTAGGGACTGTACCCATGCAGCAATTTTGTGCGCCAGGCCTCTAGTAGTTAATAATATTGTAATCATACATAGTGTTAGGTGGGTGCAAGACTTACCATGGGGATCACTTTACAAGTTATATAAACGTCTAACTCATAATGCTGTGCATATGAAACTAATATAATATTGAATGCTAAAAATATTTTGTCAAAGATGGAACCCACTGGTCACAAGTTCTGATAACAGACTCTGTGGAAGAGTGAACCATACTGCTGACATCACGTTTCAGAGCAGTGTGGTGGGGGAATTGGTGGAGTGTTCCGTTTAGAGCACAGAATCTGAACTGAGGCAGACCTAGTTTCAAATGCAGGCTCTGCTACTTTCTTCATAGCAGACTGTTATTTAGTTAGAGCTGTGATACACACCATAAAGCACAATTCAATGTGCCATGAAGACAACTGACATGGTGGCTATACTTGAAATCGACGGCCTCTCCTCCCCTGAGCCGGTAGATATCCTATTCCTTCTGGCCTTGACTCTACTGCTTTCTCCTC
This sequence comes from Antrozous pallidus, assembly GCA_027563665.1. Classification (NCBI taxonomy): domain Eukaryota; kingdom Metazoa; phylum Chordata; class Mammalia; order Chiroptera; family Vespertilionidae; genus Antrozous; species Antrozous pallidus. The sequence continues at coordinate 8,595,046 of CM050526.1, forward strand.
TGTGCTTGACTGAGTTCTACTCCCTCAGGTCTTAATATTGGTTCTCCAGGGCAGTCTGATCCTAAGCCCAGGTACTACCACCATGCTCTCTGTCTTCACTGTAGACCAAGCTCAAAGAAATCAATGTAGGTATACTAAGTACAATTCGGAGAAGGCTGAGAAATGCAACTGTGGAAGCAAGCAAAAGACAGCTCAGTACAAGTCTCCAGTGGAAAGTGACAAGCATATTGACTTTTTTTTTTTCCTAAGAAGGTTGAGAAACATTTTTAAGTGACTATTCTAGCTGGTGGCTAAAGAATGAATTCGAGGGACTGAAGTAGAGGTAGAGAAACTAGTAGAGAGGAGGCTCTAAAAGTTTAAGCAAGAGACCTGTGCTTGGAACTAATGTCTTAGAAAGAACATAAGACATTTGAGACACATCCAGAGGGTAGAATGAAAAACAGTTCCTCCCTGATTAGACGAGGGCTACAGTAGAGGAAAGTACCAAGGATATCTTCCAAGGTTCCAGAATCAGCAAGTGGATAAAGCTACTGAAGGAAGAAATTCAGGAGAAGCAGGCTTGGGTGGAGGCTAGTAGGAAGATCAGCTTTAGATGCTGAGCTGTAGGTGCTCTTTAGACACTCAGGGGAGCTGTGGTATAGACCATTAAATACACAGGGTCTGAGTTAAAAAGAGGTTTGGGATGGAGTCGTGAAAGTAAGTCATTGGCCTGGAAGTCAATGGTGGTAGAGAACCTAGAGAGAGGATGCAGTGAGCAAGGGGCCTGGGAAATGTGAGGAAATTAGGAGAGGTTTTTAAAAAATCCATCTTGGCTGAAACAGGTTTGGCTCAGTGGATAGAGCGTTGGCCTGCAGACTGAAAGGTCCTAGGTTCGATTCCGGTCAAGGGCATGTACCGTGGCTGTGGGCACATTCCCAGTGGAGGGTGTGCAAGAGGCAGCTGATTGATGTTTCTCTCTCATCGATGTTTCTGACTTTCTATCCCTCTCCCTTCCTTCTCTGTGAAAAATCAATAAAATATATTAAAAATAAATAAATAAAAAATCCACCTTGGATAGATATCACAGGGTTGAAAGAGCCTGTGTTTTGGCAACAAAAGTGGTTCAAGTAAGAGATACCCAAAGGGAGTGGAACTCATTGGAAACAGCCAGGGAAGCTTGATTGCTACCAAGAAATCCTTTACATCCAAGGCACAAACATCGGGCGTTCTTGGTCACATCTTAGGGTTTTATTTCTGTGAGAGGGGATCTGCCCGGACAGACGCCACACTTACAGCCAAGCAGCGGTAAGAAGCATGACTCCTCAATGTCTGATCCTCCTTCCTAACTCTCTCCATCTCTAATTTTCCTCAGCTGCTGCGTGTTTCTCATGGGACACTGGTGATCTATGAGGTGCTGCTACACATTCAATTAAAAGTGGGAGTTCTGTGGTCAATTATGTTAAAGGCCGGGCTAAGAAAATGGACACAGATCTTAATTACAGAAGTGTCCAGAGCTTTTAATGTGCTTCTGGGTGTAGCGGCTCTATGGGAAGGCTCTACGTCTCCCTGATATGTTGGCCCTGGAATCCGTCCAGAGCTGAGGCAATCACGCGTGCTTGACTTCTTCAGTGAACTGGGGAATATACCTGTTTGGAGAGAAGCTCTTTGCACAACTGGTAAAGGGTGATGAACTTTCTGGCCAATGACCGGGCTTCCATGAATCCTTCTGCCACCAGCATTATTTCACAGATCAGCTCAAAGTCTGGAACCACCATGGCACAGGGCCTGGCACAGGGAGACAAGTGCAGAGAGAGTTGCCAACCACATGGTCAAAGGGGAGCTTACAGGACTGGCTGAGATCACAGAAGGAGGCATTTGTGAGTGCAAACACTTAGTTCTTAGAAATGATTTAATCTGAGACTTTCATGGTAAAGTTGTGTTAACTGAGCATAAAGAAAGTGAATTCTCTTTCCCAAGTTGATGAATGAAGTTAGCAGTCAGGGGGAGGTGGGGCTTCGATTCACATCTGTTACTTGAGCCCAGTGTGCTTTTCACAAGGCAGAGAGTAGTAAAAAAGGAAGTTTGGAATGATTAGGGGCTGAGGTGGAGGAGTTGAGTCTCTCTTAGAGAATCTAAGCCCAGACACTCAGGGTTTATCTTATACTTATTTGCATACAATATGAATATTTAATACGTACGGTTAAAGTAAGCACTTATTAACTTCACCTTGTCACAATATGGGACATACAGAGGGGATTTTTGTCCTTATAGAAGAATTTACTTTGATTTCTCCCCCCTCTGCCTCTAGAAATATTTTATTTTAAAATTACTTATTTTTAAATTAATTTATTAGGTATGTAATGGGAGCCTAAGGTTGTTACATTCTTTAATTGCATTTTTCTACACTAATACAAAATTTTCTAAAATATTTCATTCAAACACATTTTTTCTTTAAATTAATTTACATTGCATTCAAAGTCAAAGGAGCAACCAAATACTTAGAAACTCAAAATTATTTTCAACATGAAAAAAAGTTAAATATGTATCCAAATAGTGGAATGCAACGTGGCCATGATAATGCTGTAAAAAAAAAAAACTATTTAATGGCATGGGAGGACATTAACCAATGAAGGCAGGATACGAAACTATACAGGTTTGATCCCGAGTTTGAAAAAGAAATCTCTACCCACAAAACATTGGAAGGAAGAATGCCAAAGGGCTACAATGACTATCTCTGATTATAGGACTGGGATGGGGAGGAGCAGAGAGGCTGGAATCAGACTGCCTGTGTTCAAACTCCGGTTCTGTCCATTACTAGTTAACCCTAGCTGACTATTCTGAGCAATTTGCTGAGTTCATCTGTTTTCTTACTGTACAATACAGTATCCTATAGCACCAGCTTAGCCAGCTCCTGGTTGAAGTGGGAACCTGCCTGAAGGAGGAGGTGTCCACGCCACTCCTGTGATATAGGCATTGGCCACCACTGGGCCAGCTCACGCGAGGGCCTTGAGGACACAAGAGCTTTTCAGTGGCCTCTTGGGCCTTCATATCCTCAGAGAGCACCGGGGCCCACAGTTCAGAGGTAAGCTGCACCGCTCTGTCAGCTCCCACAATCTCTCTCAGGTAATTGTTCAGTAAGCAGGAACTAGAAGCCATAAAGCATCTTTCAGTTTCCTCTGTGTTGGGCTGACTGCTCTTGTCTGAACAAAGAATGGAGGTTCCAGGTCCTGCTGGGAAATATGTTTGTGTTTTCTTAATAATATAAGGAAGATTTTAACACATGGCAATATCCACCACTGGCAAAGGTAAAATGAGAGAAGTGTTCTCCTGCATCGCTACTGAGGATGTAGCTCGGCACTTCTCTTTTTCTAGAGCAATTTGGCAATGTGTATCAAAAGCCTTAAAAATGTTCCCCCCGGGTAACTCAGTGATTCCGCTTCTGGGAAGCTAGCCAAAGAAGATAACCATACATATAGAAAGATGTGTATTACAACATTATGCATAAACTTACTTTAAATTTTACAAACAGTCTTAATATTTAACTAAGGGGGACTAGTTAGTTTCATTTTGGACCAAGTACTTGATAGAATAAAATGCAGTCATGAAATGAGATTTGTTAAGATTATCTGCCAGAAGAAACTATGTACAATATGATTATAATATCCTATGAAATGAAAAAACAAAACAATACACAAAACTGTGTAGGCAACACATGTAGACTACAACATAAGACTTTAAAACGTGCATATAAGGGAAGAGAACACAAGCAAAAACCATTTTACTGGTTACAGCATTAAAGGTGGTTTTTAAAAAATCTACTTTTCTGTATATCCCGAATTTCCTCTCTGCAGGCCACACCTCTCCAGCAGAAGAAGAAATAGCAGAAGCCTCTGCTTGGGGCCCTCGGGGGCGGGCTGGTGCTCACCTGAAGAGAGCCTTCAGGTTCTCGGGCAGCTCCGTGCGGCCCGCGTAGCCGGGGTTCATGGTGACGAAGATGCCCACAGAGGGATTCAGGCTAATCTCCTCTCCAAGGAAGTTGAACTTCTCCTTCTTATCTCGAATTGCATCTTGAATGCTTTTCACCTGGTGAACAAGTCAATGGACAGGTGTGCACATTGGGTTTCTGTGTTGGGGTGGAAGCCAAAACTGGGAACCCACTGCCATCATAGATACGTGTTTTGTGGCCCCTTTCACTGAAGGACAGGTCCAGTGACCACAACCCGGACGCTTTCCCTGAGGGACAGGCCCAGTGACTGCAGCCCAGACGCTTTCCCTGAGGACAGGCCCAGTGACCACAACCCGGACGCTTTCCCTGAGGGACAGGCCCAGTGACTGCAGCCTAGACTCTCCCTGAGGGACAGGCCCAGTGACTGCAGCCCAGACGCTTTCCCTGAGGGACAGGCCCAGTGACTGCAGCCCAGACTCTCCCTGAGGGACAGGCCCAGTGAATGCAGCCCAGACTCTTTCCCTGAGGGACAGGCCCAGTGACTGCAGACCAGACGCTTTCCCTGAGGGACAGGCCCAGTGACTGCAGCCCAGACTCTCCCTGAGGGACAGGCCCAGTGACTGCAGCCCAGACGCTTTCCCTGAGGGACAGGCCCAGTGACTGCAGCCCAGACGCTTTCCCTGAGGGACAGGCCCAGTGACTGCAGCCCAGACGCTTTCCCTGAGGGACAGGCCCAGTGACTGCAGTCCAGATGCTTTCCCTGAGGGACAGGCCCAGACTCTTTCCCTGAGGGACAGGCCCAGTGACTGCAGCCCAGACTCTTTCCCTGAGGGACAGGCCCAGTGACTGCAGCCCAGACTCTTTCCCTGAGGGACAGGCCCAGTGACTGCAGCCCAGACTCTTTTACTGAGGGACAGGGCCAGTGACTGCAGCCCAGCCTCTTTCCCTGAGGGACAGCCCCTGAGTCTGCAGCCCAGACGTTTCCCTGAGGGACAGGCCCAGTGACTGCAGCCCAGACTCTTTCCCTGAGGGACATGCCCAGTGACTGCAGCCCAGACTCTTTCCCTGAGGGACAGGGCCAGTGACTGCAGCCCAGACGCTTTCCCTGAGGGACAGGCCCAGTGACTGCAGCCCAGACTCTTTCCCTGAGGGACAGCCCCTGAGTCTGCAGCCCAGACCGTTTCCCTGAGGGACAGGCCCAGTGACTGCAGCCCAGACTCTTTCCCTGAGGGACATGCCCAGTGACTGCAGCCCAGACTCTTTTACTGAGGGACAGGGCCAGTGACTGCAGCCCAGACGCTTTCCCTGAGGGACAGGCCCAGTGACTGCAGCCCAGACTCTTTCCCTGAGGGACAGGCCCAGTGACTGCAGCCCAGACTCTTTCCCTGAGGGACAGGCCCTGAGTCTGCAGCCCAGACTCTTTCCCTGAGGGACAGGCCCTGAGTCTGCAGCCCAGACTCTTTCCCTGAGGGACAGGCCCTGAGTCTGCAGCCCAGACTCTTTCCCTGAGGGACAGGCCCTGAGTCTGCAGCCCAGACTGTTTCCCTGAGGGACAGGCCCAGTGACTGCAGCCCAGACTCTTTCCCTGAGGGACAGGCCCAGTGACTGCAGCCCAGACGCTTTCCCTGAGGGACAGGCCCAGTGACTGCAGCCCAGACTCTTTCTCTGAGGGACAGGCCCAGTGACTGCAGCCCAGACCCTTTCCCTGAGGGACAGGCCCAGTGACTGCAGCCCAGACTCTTTCCCTGAGGGACAGGCCCAGTGACTGCAGCCCAGACTCTTTTACTGAGGAACAGGGCCAGTGACTGCAGCCCAGACTCTTTCCCTGAGGGACAGGCCCAGTGACTGCAGCCCAGACTCTCCCTGAGGGACAGGCCCAGTGACTGCAGCCCAGACGCTTTTACTGAGGGACAGGCCCAGTGACTGCAGCCCAGACGCTTTCCCTGAGGGACAGGCCCAGTGACTGTAGCCCAGACGCTTTCCCTGAGGGACAGGCCCTGAGTCTGCAGCCTGAACCTTTACTGATGGGTTTGGATGTGTTTAAAGGAACTGTGGCCACACACCACTTTTCTAACTTGGTGGCCGGAGGTGGGAGGCACAGTGAGCCGGTGTGTAAGTCTCTGCATGGTCCCTTTGTAGTAAGTAACAGTATGTCAGCACTGACCATGCGCTGAGAGCTGCTCTGAGCACTTTTTATGCATTAACTCATTTGATCCTCAACACAATCCCTCGTGGGGGCACCTTTCTATTTTGCACACTTTTTCTTATTTAAAAAAGTATCTTTATTGTTGAAAGCATTACAGATGTCCTCCCTTCCTCGCCCCCATTGATGCCTTTTTCCCACTACCATCCCTCCCCAGGCCTTCACCCCACTATTGTCTATGTCCTTGGGTTATGTGTATATGCATGTCAGTTATTTGGTTAACCTCTCCTCCACCCCTAACCTTCCCTCTGAGATTTATCAGTCTATTCCATACTTCTATGTCTCTGGATTTACTTTGCTCATCAGTTTATTTTAATTAGATTCCACAAATGAGTGAAATCATGTGATATTTATCTTTCTCTGACTGGCTTATTTCACTTAGCATAATGCTCTCCAGGTCCCTCCATGCTGTTGCAAATGATAAGAGTTCTTTCTTTTTTATAGCAGTGTAGTATTCCATTGTGTAGATGTACCAGTTTTTAAATCCATTCATCTTCTGATGGGCACTTGGGCTGTTTCCAGAACTTAGCTATTGTAAATTGTGCTGCTATGAAGTTAGGGGTGCGTATATCCTTTCTGATTGGTGCTTCTCAGGATATATTCCTGGAAGGGAGCACTTTAATGTTATTATTCCCATTTCTCTATGATGAAATGGAGGCATTGAGAGGTGCAGTAGTTTGCCCAACCTTACACAGCTACTCTATGTTGATGTCTGGATTTGAGTCAGGCAAGTGAGTTCTGGAGCTGGGGCTCTTAGCCGCCGCATGATGGAGAGAACTCAAGCCCCTTCCCTCTGGGCTTATTCTAAGGATTAAGCTAAATAGCATCATAGAGTTTAGAATGCCCTGGGTGGCGTGGCTCAGCAGCTGGAGCAGCGGCTCATACACAGAAGGGTGTCAGTCTTTATTCCAGTCAAGGGCACGTACCTGGGTTGCAGGTTTGGTCTCAAGTCCCTGTCAGAGTGCGTGAGGGAGGCAACCAATCTATGTGTCTCTCTCACATCAATGTTTCTCTCTCTCTTCCCTCTCTCTCTCCTTTCCCCCTCTCCCTTCCGCTCTCTCTGGAAATCAATGGAAAAAATATCCTCAGATGAGGATTAACAACAAAAAGAGTTTTGCACATAGAAAGCACTTAAAAACAGCAGGTGACATGGAAACTGTCGATGTGGCCATCATCACAGCTACGGCCCTCATCTTGGTCCGACTCCTCACAGCCATCCGCTCGTCTACAGAACAGGTATATGTACTAAGCCTAGGTGATCTGTATGGAGGGTGGTCCTGTTAGGTGAGGGAACAAAAAGAGCCACAGTGGCAAAAGTAGGCTGGGGCCACATCCCCCAGTGTATTAGTGCCTTTCTACAGAGATTCGGCTTTTTCTTAATTGTGGTCTGGAGCCACAGGGATTTAAGCTGAAGCTTGACCTGGTCAGATCCCCATTCTAGGTCATTCTTGCTAGCAGTGGGGGGAGGAGAAATAAAATTCACCCATTTATTTCCACACCTGGTGCTTTGAAAAGACACGCACACAGATGATCAACAGATGGGGCGGGGGGATGAGGGGAGCCACAATGGGCACACTAGTTCAGCAGGCCCTGGAATGTCTCTAGCAGTCCTAGTCCTCAGGGTTTTGAAAGAAATACTGAAAGCTGGGGGCCGTGAAGTTTTTTCAATGAGCCTCAAACTTGGGCTGCAGGCTAACGTGGCCAGTCCTGTTATTTGTACTAATCGCGTGCGCACGCACGCGTGTATGTGTATGTGTGTGTGTGTGTGTGTCTGTGTGTGTGTGTGTGAGATGGAGGGGGGGGCGGGGGGAGAGAAGAGGAGGGAGTGTGTGCACTGGGCAAGGCTCTCTCCAGTGCCTGAAACAGCAGTGTTTGTAAAATGCACGGCAGTTCTACAATTAGCATTCAGCTCCCATCCCCAAGTGAAGCTCTCAAGACCAAATGTATCTAGGCTCATAACTATTAGTTTGAGACAGACCCTCCAGAGCCCAGCACACCTGCCAAACAGACGGGGCTCTGCTGGTCCTCGGGCTCAGCACAGCCCTGCCACGCAGCCTCTCACCACCCTGCAAGCCAGGTGAGTTGTAAAGGCCGGGTTCTCTCCTTAGGCCGCAGGGCTCCCGTCTGCAACATATTCTGAGCATCACTTGTTATGGCTGAGGAGGTGAGCTTAATTACCACTTACAAAGCGCTCTGAAACCTCTGGCTGGAGGCAAAAGTGGGCAATAGCCCAGACCTTTTCTACAGTTCCCTCTGATAACATTCCCCCCGGCAACACCAAGGCCCAGAATCCTCAAGATCAGGAAGAATTGGTGATGTAGGACCCGGGGTCTGTGCTCTTGTGTAAATTCTGCAGCCCAAGTTTAGGGCTCATTCAAAAACTTCCTTGAGAAGAGAGTTGAACAGACTGGAGGATGTGTTAGCGTTGGCCCATTGGTGCTAATGACAGGTTCTGTTGGCCCAGCTTCTGCAGGACAGGTGAGCTCTCGCGCGTTGCCTCACACAGTTACAGCAACTGGGGTCCCGGGACAAGCTCCTGGAAGGTAGCAGAGCTCAGGACCCAGGACGTCTCTCCAGATGCCAAGGCAGGCGCAGGTGGGCGAAGTGTGTGGGTTGGACTGTAGGCTCAGCTGGTGGAGGCACACACACAGATAGGCACAGACTGGCATATAGTGAGGTCTGTTTCTCCACTAACCGCTCACCATTTGGGGAGATTTTAAAGCCACAGGGAATAACAACAAAATAATAACTGACATTTGTTGAGTGCTCAATGTGTTCCAGGTGCTATTTTGTGTATTTTATAGGAATTATCCCATTCAGTCCTCTTCACAGCTGTATGAGCTGGGTGGGTCTTAGTTTTACAGATGAGGAAACTGAGGCAGAAGGCAGTTAAGAGACTGTATTATATTATATAAGATGTTGACATAGAAGAGGCTAAGGGAGATATATTTGGAAACTATACTATTTTTTTGCAACTTTTTTAGAATTTAAAATTTTTTTCAAAGTGAAAAGTTAAAAGAAGAAAATAAATTTGCCAGATGTCTAGTAGTGGTAAGAGGGGCAGCCTGAGTTAAAAACCAGGCAATCTGGCACCACTTCCCCAAACACCTACCAGAGCTCAGAGCACCAGTAAGCACAGGGTGGGCAAAAGTAGGCTTACGGTTGTGCGTACATGGAACACAGAATTACTAAAGCTATTGTCATAATTATAGCCTATGTGTCTTCCTCCCTGTGAACAACTGTAAACCTACGTCTGCCCACCCCTGTATATGCATTTTCGGAGGAATTGTTTTTTCAGAAAATACTCACGTTTGTTATAATTTAGAGCCATAAGTTTCCACAAAATAAGAATAGGTGCTTTTAGCACCCATTAAACAAACAAAAAAGGAAAGCTACATAGAAACCAGGATCCTCAGTGGGGTGATCTCACACCTGCCCTCCCAAGGGAACATCTGACTGAGACTTGAAATATTTTTGTTGTCACAGCTGGTGGGGAGGTTGTGCTGGCAGCTCCTGGGCAGGGGCCAGGGTTGCTGCTAAATATACAATGCACAGGACAGACCCTTACGACAGAGAATTATCAGGATCAAGATGTTCATAGTGCTGAAGGTGAGAAACCCTGGCCTGGACCAATCATTTACCAACGAGGAAACGGAGGCCAAGAAGATGCACGTGACTTGTGCACCATTCCACACTGGTGTCTTTGGTCCAACCTAATTCCCATGCAAATTCTTGGCCCCGCGCCCAAATTCTGGGGGTGATATCCAACAAAGTGTATTTTAACAAGCCCTCCAGGGGATTCTGGTCCAAGCAAAAGGTCAAGTCAATTCTTGGATTTCTACTCATATTCATTGCTGCCCAGGTGTCCCTATTCATAGCCACAGGCTGGGCCCCCCACCTCCTCTCGGGTGAGCCTGAGCACTCTATCCCTTCTGCCTGCGTGCCATGGACAGACCTGTCCCTGCAGCCACTGGCCTGCACCAGCCAGGCTCCATCATGTGGGTCTGGTGTGAACCCAAGCTCCACAGTCCTCACTTCACTGCCTCCCTCTCAGCTCTGGTTCTCAATGTTTGCTGAACATGGGAACCAAGTAAAACATGATGCCCAGGTCCTGCTGCAGACAATCCAATCAGAACCTTTGTGGTGGAGACTGCATTGTGCATTACTGCTTTCCAGGCTTAAGAGGCCGTTCTGAGGTGCAGGGTCGAGATTACTATGTGGAGTAGCAGGTCCCCAGTGTTATTGTGCGTGCAAGTCATTGGAATCTTGAGAAAATGAGGATTCTGTTTCAGCAGGTGTGGGGTGGTGGTGAGGCTGCATTTCCAACAGGTTCCAGGGTGCTGACACAGCTGGCCCATAGCTTGAGTAACACGAAGCTAGATGACACCATATGACTGTCCACTCTCAGAACGTCTGGTGGCCAATGCAGTGTCCTTGCCATTGGACCACAGTGCTGCATACCAAGTTCATGACCCACAACTGCCCCCTCAACCAGATGGGCTCACTTTCTCTTTCCAGCCTCTTTGCCTTTAACTGCACCTCTCCAATGGGACTTGCTTTCTGCCTTATATTTTAGACATATGACTAGGTTTTCACTCCTCTACATTGCAGGCCTGCTCTGATTTCAGCAGTCAGTGCTGTTATTTGTAAAAGCCGTGTGTGCCTGTCTGGTATCTTATAACTGGTATGTTTCCCTCCAAAGACCATAAGTTGGTGATCAGAAAGGATTCTGCCCCGTGTCCTCCCACCCAGGTGAGGCTCTGCTTCAGATGTGCTCACAGAGCAACTGCCCGAGATGTGTTGTGAGGAGGTGTCAGCTAGCTCTGCGGCCTGCACTCCCAGCGGGTCTTCACTCTCTCTCCTCTGCCCCTTCATTCCAGGCAAGTGGCCCATCCGTGGTCTCTATGCTCACTCTCTTTTCCAGCCTCTGCTCCCAAATGCCACGTGTTATTAAAATCCTGTTTGGCTCCCTCCTCCACATTTCTGTCTGCGGTGGCATATTGGAGTCTGCTGCCTTCAGGAAGGGCAGTCCACTCCTCACTTTAACACTTCTTATATTTCTGTGTTTTTACCTTATGCCTAAGCTGCTCTATGAAAGGTATTGATGGGAAGTTTTCTTGGTTCTGAGAGCATAGCATTTGCTCAACACCTTGAAAGCTGGGAATATTGCTATGGTGGCTTCCCAGTCCTTGCTGCATGATGTGCTGCTTCTAGCTGCTTCCTGCCCTGGAAGGGAAGAGTGGCAGGGATGCCTGGCCAAACAATGTGGAGGGGACTAGGAGCTGAAGGTACTGGGTAGTGGAGTGTGCCCTGGTGGCACATGTCCCCGGGGCTTAGATAATGGCATAATTACGAAAAAAGTACTGCAATAGATTATATATTTAAAAAACAGCAGAGTAATTGATGTTGGAATTGCCACACTTTGCCCTAATGGATATGCAATTCCATTTACAATCTGCCAGAGACATGAAGATGGCCACCTACAAGGACACTGAAGCACTCACTTTTGTAGACATTAGGAGAAGAGGAGCACATACAGGCAAGGAGTCGAGGAGGAGAGGCAGGGAAGGGGGGGGATGGCAAGGGAGATGGTGGCACAGCTGGTGTGGCTTCTGCACCAATATGCCAGCTCGGACGACCGTGTGAGAAATTAAAAGCAATTCCTACCTTGGATGGTGTATGATTTTAAATGTGACCACTCCAGATTTTCCCATGCTTGGCCAGACCACTTTCTTGAGTGTTTCCTATGGGTGTGTCCTAGACTGGGCTGTGAGAGCACCTGGAGCTCCAGGTTGGACTTATTTCGTTTAATTCTAGAAGCAAAAAGGAACTGATCTTGGAGGACCCATCACTGATTTCATGTTGGACAGTTTCAAAATTAGACAAATTCACAGTGTCTGTTATCCATTAGGGACCGTGAATGTTGGGCTTTGCTTCATCCCTTGGGAAACTGTTAAATTTAGTAAGATGGCTGAGGCTGAGCCAGTAGAGAAGGAATGAAGGGTGCAGAGAACACTGGTGAGAACAGTGTGTGGACCTCAGTCTCTGCCCTATTATGTCATAGCCTTTTATTCCCTTTCAACCCATTTACAACAGTGTTCATGTAATAATGATCTCATCATCATCATCACCAGCATCATCATCATCATCATCATCATCACCACTAACATCATCACAACCATTACCACCATCACAGTAACTACAACTGTCATCACTATCATCACCATCACTATCGTCATCACCATCACCAGCATTATCATCATCATCATCATCATCACCACTAACATCATCACAACCATTACCACCATCACAGTAACTACAATTGTCATCATTATCATCACCATCACTATCGTCATCATCATCATCATCATCATCATCACCACTAACATCATCACAACCATTACCACCATCACAGTAACTACAATTGTCATCATTATCATCACCATCACTATCATCATCAGCAGCAGCAGCACCATCATCCTTACCACCACCATCATGGTCATCACCATCATCACCATGGTCATCACTACCATCACCATGACCATGCTCATAACGGTCATCACCACCATCACAGCCACCACCACTACTAACATCCTCCTCCTCATCATAAGAGAGACTAACATTTATCAAGTGCCTACTAGTTGTAGTGCTTTAAGTGCTTTACACATTAATTAATTTAATAATTATTACAATGGAATTAAGTAGGCATGATTATTGACCCCCTTCACAGATGTGGAACTTGAGACATGTACTTATTTAAGGTGACATAGCTAGTAAGTGGCAGAGCCAGGACAGAACACGCAGTGTGGTATCAGAACCTACACACATAATCACATCTCCTTGTTTTGCTAATCACTCTACACTAACTTGTTTCTTCTTGTAAAAAAATATTTTTATTGTTTTCAGAGAGGAAGGGAGAGGGAGAGAGATATATAGAAGCATCAATGATGCGAGAGAATAATTGATTGGCTGCCTTCTGCACACCCCACACTGAGTATTGAGCCCACAACACAGGCATGTGCCTAGACTGGGAATCCAACTGTGACCTCCTGGTTCAGAGGTCAACGCTCAACCACTGAGCAACACCAACTGAGCAAACCTGTGCTTCCTTTAAAATTTCAATTGTACAAGGAACTTGTTCACACAAATTCTGGAGCCCAACACAGGCTCTATGCTGGTCCTGGGCCATCTCCCATGGCCTGCTCTGTCCCTGGCTCCTTGTAGGACACACTGAGCCAGTCCTTTAGCACATGCCCAGTGCCGCACTGGGACACCTGAGTATAACTGCTCATGGTGAGTCATCCTGGACTTAAATGAGGGCAGTGTCAATGCTGCGACTTGGGTGGTAAGAACAGGAGATGCCCTCTGGAACCTATGGGAAGGTGTAGAGAACCATCAAAGCAAAGATGAAGGACGTGCACAGCAAGGTGGGCCTAAGTGACAGAGGATAGTGGGCAGGAATGAAAAGCTGGAGGAGGACATCAGCCACTAGAGACCTGCAGTGGAAGAAGAGGGAGAAAAACTCCAGGCACACGGTATACTTTTGGGTCCTCAACCCCAATGTCCACTGTGGGGAAAAGTCTATGTTTATCTCCCGATTTTCAGAACCATTCTGGGCCTAGATTTAGTACTCTGAGAAAGGTTTATGTTACTTCTTTTACTCCTCATCTCATACTCCAAAATGGATGGCACCCCAAATTCAGAGACCTTCCTCGGGTGTCATCCCTAGTTTTAAGTTGTGACCTGCCCATGCAGAGGCGAATGCAGGCGGCTAATGTGTTTATTTGTCTGGCTCAGGGATTTTTTGTTTTGTTTTGTTTTCTGGGTTTTATTTGTTTTTTTTTTTAAATAAGTTGCCAAATTATTAAAATCTAGACATTTTTAAAAATAAAAAGCTAGGTATTTATTTTCTATTTAAAGTTTAAAAGATCTGGCAACACCGACCTTTCATTTCCACAAGGAAGCATCAATGATGTGAGAGAATGATGGACTGGCTGCCTCCTGCACACCCCACAGCAGCACCTTCCTCTCCGAGAAAGTGAACCTGCCCTGATTGTGGGCAGTGGACGCGACCCAGCTCCGACTGGCAGCGTGATGCGCCAGCCGGCTCCTGGGAACCAGGGGAGGGAAGGGTGTGAGGCCAGCTAGTTCACGTCCTTCCTCACTCTGAATGGATCAGATCCAAGGAAAGGCAGACCATGTGTCCCTTCTGGGAATGAGAGATGAGCCCGGCAGTTTTCACCTTGTGGAGACTTCACCCAAAACAGCCTGGACAAGAATCGGTGCGTGGGAACACTACCAACTGGCTGCCAAATGCAAGAAGACACAGTAAGACAAAACCACTGTCAGGGAGGGAAGTGAAGGGACCTCGCAGGGCTCCCCAGCACCTAGGCCTCCCACAGGCAGCTGGCGGGGAGGATGGCCAGGGTGGTTAGCTGATGGTGTGAGTTCTCCTCCCACCCAGCCTGCGGTTGCTCCTGTACCTACACACGTGGTGGCTCAACGCCTAGCCTGACTGTGGCAGGGACATCGTGCTGGGCAGAGGGTGCTCGTGTGGGGGGTATGGGTGGAGACTGGCTCCTGCCAGGCCAGCTGGAGGGGGAAGGATGCTGCCTTAGCCTCTGCCCCCACCCCTTTGCTGCTGCCCTTTTCCTCAGCCATGCACACTTGCCTAAGAAAAATGTCAGTGAGGCTAAACTTTTCATTGTTCTTTGCCTGGACCTAAGAAAATTCAACAAAAGGCCTGTGGGGACAAAAGAGTCCAGTTTTCTTTCCACAGTGTTTAATTATTGCTTTAGAAGTAAAAGCGAACGACAAGAGAAAAGGAAACCATTTTGACTGCAAAGTATGCAGGCACGAACTGGAAGCACCAGGCTGTGGCTGCTCCCAGATGCCCACAGCGGCTATCACTGCGCAGCGTCCCTCCATGCGCTCTGCTTGTTGAAGCAGCAGGGACGGGGCGCTGCAACCACTGCTTCCCTATTAGGCAATGGGGCGACTCTGCTTACTGGGGGAGCACGAGAACAGGTGCATCTCTCTAGGCACTGGGGGTCATTGGGGAGGCTGTCAGGCTCCTGCTCAGGACTTTGCAGCTGTCATTGGGCTCTGATTGAGGGCAGCCACTGTTGTCCCACTGCCCGCCCTCCTCAGAACCACGGCCAGGCAGAATTTGCAGGAGTCCCTGTGCCCATTGAGGAAGGCAGAGTGCACATCCTGGCATCAAGGTCTATGTACTATTTGGTTGGAACCTGCCTTTTTAAACATGCTCTTATTTTACCTCCTGTACATCAGCTCTGTGCCCAGACCTGCACCTGCTCAGTATGGACAGGTTTAAATTATATATCCTATCTAATAAAAGACTAATATGCAAATTGACCATACCTCTGATCAAGCCACACCCACAGCCACACCCATCCGCCAATCAGGAGCAAAATATGCAAATAAACCCCAACCAAGATGGCTGCTGCCACTGAGAGCGGGAGGGAGGCTTGGGTTTCCCCAGCAACGGAGGAAGCCAAGCTTTCCGCCTGCTGTTGCTGCCCTAGGCCTCCACTCGATGTTACAAAGTTTCAATTATAGAAGATACATAATCCCAACAGAAATGCCAGCAGCCACGAAGCTGGAGAGAGCAGAGGCTAGGGTTGCTCGGGCAATGGAGGAAGCCAAGCTTCTGCAGCCCTAGCATTTAGGCCTCCACTCTAGGCAACAAAGTTTCAATTATATCACCACCACAGAGAGAGCAGAAGGCTTGGCTCCACTCTAGGCTACAAAGTTTCAATTGTAAGACATAAATTAATCCCAGATCCCAGGGCCTCTGTCTGGGTCGCTGGGGGGCATGGACAGCCTGCAAACCACCACAGGCCCCTCGCCTAGGCCACCACACACCCCAAGGGAACCCCCACCCTGATTCTGGACACCCTTTAGGGCAAACCAGCCAGCCCTCACCTATGCACCAAGCCTCTATCCTATCTAATAAAAGAGTAATATGCAGATTGAACATCACTCCAACACACAAGAGGGCTGCCCCCATGTGGTCAAAGATCCTGCCCCCATGTGGACACAAGATGACCACCACAAGATGGCCAGCAGGGGAAGGCAGTTGGGAGGAACCAGGCCTGCAAGGGAGGGCAGTTGGGGGTGATCAAGCCTGCAGAGGAGGACAGTTAGGGGCAACCAGGCCGGCAGAGGAGGGAAGTTGGGGGCAAACAGGCTGGCAGGGGAGCAGTTAGACATCAATTAGGCTGGCAGGGTAGTGGTTAGGGGGTGATCAGGCTGGCAGACAGAAGCAGTTAGGGGCAATCAGGGAGGAAGGCAGGTGAGCAGTTTGGAGCCAGCAGTCCTGGATTGTGAGAAGGATGTCTGACTGCCCGTTTAGGCCCGATCCTACTGGGATCAGGCCTAAATGGGCAGTCAGACACCACTAGAGGAGTCCCAGATTGGAGAGGGTGCAGACTGGGCTAAGGCACATCCCCCGCTCCCCATGCACGAATTCCGTGCACCTGGCCTCTAGTATGTATGTATATGTATATATATATGTGTGTGTGTGTGTTTGTATACATAATTTTTCTCTCTCTCTCTCTCTCTCCATATATATATATATATACACACATATATACACATACACACACACACACGCACACACACACACACACATATAGGGTACCCTCAAAATGTATACACACAATAATCATAAAGGCAGCGTTTATTAAAATACATTTTCTTTTCAAAATTGAGCTATCAGCTGTTAAAGTGTATAGATATTTTTGAGGCCCTTCTGTCTGTTTATATAAGGGTGGCTCACAGGGATGGTGTGAGAACATAAGACCTATTAGATGATACATGAGAAGCACCTGGTACTTTCAGCAAAGGTGTGTGCATGTTCCCCACCCCCACCCTGCTTCTGATGCTCCACTGCCTATGATGTCCTTACCCAGGTTCAGATCCTCTCCATCCTTTTACAGCCTGGCTCCCAGATGACGGGTCTAGCAGTCCTATCCCCTCATATGAGTCAGGATTCAAGCCACTTAGCACACTAACATATGCTCACGTCTGTCTCAGGAACCCACGTTCTGGTCCCTATAAGAGGGGACCCTCCCCTGCCTCAAGCACAGCACAGCTGTGTGGCAGGTTCAGGAAGGGCTTTCTGGGTGACTTGAAAGGCGAGGGGCAGGCTTACATAAAACCGACCAGAACACAACTTCCTTCACCCAATGACATTCACTCCGCAGCCCTCACTCACGTGTCAGTAAGTGAACTGGGCTGAGAGAGGGAGCACCTCGCCAGACTCCAGTCAGATAACAGTCTGGAGCCTAGCCCTGGCCTGACCATCCCCAAAGCCAAAGCCCTTTCCAAGGAGCTGACTCCGCCACCCAGAGACCCTTTCCTCACCTGGGAAGCAGGTAAGCTGGCTGTCCTTTAGTCCCACTTTGCATAGGAGGAAATGGAGTCCCACAGTAGTAAATGGGTAGGGACCTGCAGGGTTCCCATGTCCTGTACTGAGGCCTGATTTAGGGGGTGGAGGAAGGGGCATGAAATGTAAGCGGGGGAGGGAGACGGGGAAGGGAGGGAGGAAAAGTTGAAAACAAGAGGACGAAGACTTCCGCAGTGCAGTGCTCAGCATGGAAACCATGGGTTTCCGGCAACCTCTGGCCCCCATACCTGTACTGCCACCACCGACAGGACCTCCACGGAAATTCGATTAAATTCATCAAAACAGCCCCAGGCTCCAGTTTGAGCAAGGCCTTTGTAGATGTTGCCGCAAGACTGCAATGAAAGGTAAAAAGATTAAATGACCATCATGCCTGGCTTATCAATACACATCTAAGTCATTTTCATCTTCTTTATAATATATACTCCCAGACCCCTACAGACCCCAGGTGAGAAACTTGTATTAAAATTTCAAGAACAATTAAATTTTTTATGGCTGTGGGTGCCAACAAAAGTCACAGGATCAAACAGAACCTTTTCAAGACACTTAGAACAAAATCCCTTCCAAATGCCATCAGGCTTGCATTACTGTTGATTCTGTAGCTTTCAAAATCCCAGGAAATGAATAAAATATTTTCTTGCACCAGGCAGACAAAAGATCTGCCACTCAGCCTTTGGCATGTGTTGATGAAAAAGTTTATGTCTGTATCTTTAAAGCCCTGGCTGAATACCCAGGTTTCCCAGGGCAACAGGAAGCTGGAGGTAGGGCCAAAGCGATAACATCTATAGAAAATGAACTGCAGGTAAGTCTTTCTAATGCAAGCAAGGAAAGAATTTCAGAGGGTAGATGTATATCTGTCCTAAAAATAAAAACTATTCTGAGCATTCTGCATGAGCTAGTAAACCATGGAGCCATAGAACGGTAGAGGTTGCTGGCAGACACTCCCGGGGTCATTGGCAAGGAGCTATCATTGAAGTGCTGGGAAAATGCAAAAAGTAGGAAAGTCCCATTCATTTACTGAGTGGGCATTGTTTGACCACCAGCTCTGCACAACTCATGTGCTAGACTCAGGGGGCTCGGTTCCTCTAAGAACTTCTGGTCAGACTGTGGAGATAAGGTATGCAAAGAAAACAAGTAAATGGCTACATAAGCAGCGGTTCCAGTGGACAACAGATACCACAGATGTCACAGACGAGTTCAGAGGAGTGGGGCAAAGTGCCCTGGAATCATTAGTTTTGCCAGAAGTGAATTTCAGACACTATTACAGCAGCACTTTCCAAAGTTTATTTCATGGAGTGCCAAATCCGGAAGATGCTCCTTAAAGATGAGGCTCTCTGGTCAAGCAAATTTGGGAAACACACATTCTATAACCCAATTTACAACATATATTAGCATTTTAAGAGCCCTGGGAAGTCCTGCACAATTAATTCACTTCAACTGTTTTATGTGGCTAGATTTTTTTATATGGATTCCCCCCCCCCCCATGTGGTCCCTGGTTTTCTCAGAATGCACTCTGGCAAACATTAGTGGAAAGAACACAGGAACAGAAGTCAGAAGATCTGGGGCCGTGGCATCTGACAGAACCATATGGTACCTTCAGAGCATGCATTGGGAATGCTGGCTTAATGGGATAATAGTGTCTGTGTAGGCATAATGAAAGGGTGAGGGCTTTCCTGGCAAAAGGCAGATTATGGACAAAGAATGAGCAAAATCATGATGTTTCCTCAGAAAAATAAAGGTAGAAAGTTGGATTACGAAAGAGGTTCATGGCTATGAAAATACTTGAATAATTAAAAGGAATCTTTGGAGGTTTGAAACAGAGAAAAATATCATTAAAGCAACATTTTTAGCAGAACCAGTCTAACATTGCATATGCTAAGTTGCATGTGGGGCAGACTTTGAAAAGTGAGGAAAGAATAAACACCACCTTTTTTTAAAGCTCCTTGAATAAAATGATGCCTCTATCCATGCAAATGCTTACAGAGTCTGTATGATGTGGGGAAAACTGTACCAGATCACGAGGAACCAGCAGTGAACAAGGGAGACAGGGCCCCTGTTCCCAGGGGGCTTACGTTCTAGTGGGGAGAACTGACAATGACGCGAAAATAAGACCATCAGGTGGTAAGTCCCACTGGAGTTTTAAATGAGGGTGACGTGGCTAGCTCAGATGTGGCAGTCGTATCTCTCCAGGAGGTACTGTATGTTCCAGGCTGACTATTACTATTATTATATTCATGAGGATATATGTACATAGAACATTTGAGATGTTTAGTAATATCTATTATTATATTTGGGATAATGATAGCAACCTGTCAAATAGTCACAAATACCTAAGTGAAAGTTCAGGAATCAAAAGCTTTGCTTTTCCACATGAACAGTGGGTTTTTAAACATGCATATTGTTGCAAGTATTACAGATGTTTCCCATTTTCCCCCATTAATCCCCTCCATCCCATGCCTGACCTGTCCCCGGGTCTTCCCTGCACTACTGTCTGCCCATGGGCTATGCATATATGCATGTAAGTGAAAGCGTTTTCAGGCTGTGGATCCCTTTCATCAAGTGCATACCCAATATATAAAACAGAAAAAGATAGAGTTTTCATAGGTGGATACTTGCCACGCCCGCAGTCTTCCCCTGGGGGGGCCTGTATAGAACCCCAGGACTCTGACTGGCCCTATTTTTGAACCACCCCAACTCTACAGTGGCTCTAGGCTGTGGTGTTGCCTTTCTACAAGGTGGTGAGACTCTGGGCTTGGATGAGGGCAAGAAGAGTAGTGTTGAAGACCTGGAAGCAAGAGGCCTGCTGAAGGAAGAGTCAGCATTGGCAACTGAACGGAACTACAGAGGGAAGAACATGAAGCTATCAGAATATCTCAGAATTTCCACCCTGGACTGCAGAGGAAAATGAGATTATTCATTTTAATGCAGAGGTGGAGAATGGCCAACCCACGGGCCCCATGAGGCCTTCAAAACCATTTGCTCTGGCCCTGCCAAGGCTCAGGCCTTCAAAACCATTTGCTCTGGCCCTGCCAAGGCTCTAGGGGTGAGTTAATGACATGATTGGTCAATATAACAGGCTAATTTTTAAGCTGATAAGTTTTTATGACCCACAAATGACGTTCTAAATATCCAAATGGCCCTTGGCAGAAAAAAGGTTCCCCATCCCTGTATTAATGGGATGTGGAATCTGGCCGGGAGGAAGACAGGAGTCAGTAGGAACTCCCTGGGAGGAGAGTGATAACCAAGGATGAGGGAGGGCATTTCAATGGAGACCCCTACCAGCCAGGGAAGAGAGGAGGTAAAGCTGCAAGGGAGGTTAGGGCGCCACCAGTGCCCGGGTAAAACTGGAAAACATGAAAGAGAATCAGAAACTGAAGCTGAGAAGGAAGATCAGAGAGGAAGGAGAAGGTGGAAGTTTAATGTTTCAGAAATCAAGTGAGCAGGTTTCAAGAAGCGGGTGTTCTATAGGGTTGCCGCTACAGAAAGTCAACAAGAACCCGGAGAGTTTTATGCTGCTTCAGCAGTAGCCTCTCTGATCTGAGGCCAGGGGGAAAGTCTTGCTGCTAAACTATAAAGAAGATGTGAGCAGTCAAACTGCAACTGTTTTGAGAGAAAGTGGCTGGTTTTATATGTTTTCCAGCCAGCACTAATAAAGCAAGAACTTCCCCCTTTTCCCAAGTCTCTACACCTTTCTGTGCCTCTCCTTCCATCACCGGACACCTCCTAACAGGATTCCTGTGGCAAAGAGGACTGAGAGGGTCCTTGCCTATAGCCCCAACTCTCATCCGAGCCCTCCCGGCTTCACCATCCATTCCTCCCCATGTGCACTAAGTATTATTCAATTTTTTTAAAAGCCTCTCATTCCTTCTTCTCCAGGTTTGCTACCCCATCATCTGCTCCTCACCCCCTCTGGTTTAAATAACTGCAATGTTCTTACCACAAAGTTCTTTTCCATCCAGACTCTTCCTGTCTCCATTATCTTCTGCCCAGGAGGCTCCCTTGAATACCACTTGTTCTCATCACGTTCCAACTTCTGACCTAAGCCCATGGGGCCTTTCTGCAGCCCACCACTTCAAGGTCAGTCAGTGGTTTTGTGCCCCTCCTTATTCAACCCATCTCCACTCTTCTCTTGTTCCCCAACCCATACTCTGGTACTCAGCCACTATCCTATGCTCATTTCCAGTTTGCTCTCTGGAGTTACACAAACAGAATATGTTGCCCGAGTGTCATGAGACATAACAAAATGCTGCCCCATGACGGCTCTTCCCGACCCCTTTCTTCTCCTTGTCGTGGCTGCCTGTGAGGAGCGTTCAGGGGGATCAGACCCAGGGGCAGGGGAAGGACATCGATTGCATAGAGAACTGGGCTGTGTTAAATCATAATGCCCTCTTTGGCACTCCCCAAATGTTCAACAACCTTGGGGCTCACACCCTCCAAGGGCTCAACACACTCAATGGCTCTCCCTCTACGCTGGAGCAGTGTGTGTGGAACACACATCAGCACTCAGGGTAATGTTGGCTGGTGTCTCCCCTAATTTCATATGTTTCTTGTCTCTCCAAATGGACTGGGTTATTCCTTATCTATCATCTATCTATCTATCTATCTATCTATTATCTATCATCTATCTATCATCTATCTTCTATTATCTATCTATCTATCTATCTATCTATCTATCTATCTATCTATCTAATTTTTGGTATCCTCCCATGATGCCCAGTGCAAGCTGAACAATGGAAATATTTACATTCACTGGATTGCTGGAATGTGCTTTGTGCTAAAAATAATCTGAATCACTGGACAACAAAGGGAAGATAGATGAGTTTGGAGAAAAGCTTAGTGAGACTGGTTACCAAGGATGCTTAGTGTCCAGGAGGGGACAGGATGGCCATCCTTTTGGGGCACTTCACTGTGGCTACCCCCACTGATGGTACTCTGCCCTGTGTCTTGCCTAGACTTATATGGCCAAAGCTTTGCTCACTTTTCAGACAAATGAAATATAGACTCCTCCTCTCACCCTGTATCCTTAGAGGAATCAGTGGGTCAGGATTAAGGAAAAGTTGTAAAGGATTCAGTTAAATGGCCTTAGTGACCCCTGGCTGTGGGCCAACTCATCTCTTCCCATTTGCTAGGCCTGGCATGACAGAAGACATTGCTGACTTTCTTTAACCAACATGGCAGTTTCTCACATCTAAATGAGTGTGTCCTCCAGAATGTTCCTCCCGGAAGAGCACACTTAGGTCAGCAATGCCGCCATTGCTCAACTATGGAAGAATCTAGAAACTTAAAATAATCTTTAAGGTGAGCTTATTTCATTAAAGGGGGAAAAATCTTACTTTTTCCAGCCTGACTTCAAAGGAAACAGTATCTTAAAGTGTTTATCGGTAAAAGCAATGCCAATAAAAGCAACCATGTTAAAATTCAGAGTGTGTAGACTAAGGAAGACAGTTATTTGGGTCTGCATCCTGATTTTGTTTGCTTGCTATGAGAAAACACGGTGCTATCGATTCTACAACACTCTGCACAGCAAAATTTCATATATAGGAGAGCTCACTGAAGTTACCGGAGGTGAACTGCACTTAAAGCATCTACACGCGGTAACTGCACGTATTATCTTGCCCTCTCTAAAACTGGTTTTGAATTCAATTTATTTTGCAACCAATACACATGACTTATGCACATAAATATTTAATCTCTTCTTCATGCATTTGTTTTATTTTTTCTACTCTAAATTTATTTACATGCCACCCTGTTATAAAAACAATGAGACAGCAAGGCAGCATGTTATTACAGTTTTTAAAAAGAAATCTACGTAAGGACCAGTCTAGAGTAGAGGTTGCTGGGTAACAGTTCCCTAGTAGGTCCTTTGCTTGTCTCTGTGTCACAGAGCCTGGAGTGGCAAATGCCTAAGTGAAGAACATTAGCCTTGCACTTGTCTTGTGCAGGCATCTTTTGCTTGGAGTCGGGAGGGGTTAATCTAGTCTATCTTCAGAAGTCACACCTGCCCTTACAGAATATTTTGCCCTTGTGGATACTCTGGGGGAAAATGACCATCTTTACAGAAGAGCACAAATATGATTTTTATGTTGGTTTTATCTGAATAAGACTTTACATGAGCTGCTTACTAGCCTTTTTTTGTGTTTCTAGGTCAAATAGGTAATTTAGACCTTTGGATATATATTTGGCTCCTTCATTTTACAGATGATGATAGGAAGACTCCAAAGGTGAAGTAAGAAAACTGTCTGTGGTTGTAAACCTCCTCAGAGGAAGCAGGTTCCATGTGTGAAGTTTATAAGGTCAATAAGCTCCAAGGCTGTCCTGGCTGGTTTGGCTCAGTGGATAGAGCACTGGTCTGTGGACTGAAGGGTCCCAAGTTTGATGCCAGTCAAGGGCACATGCCCAGATTGAGGGCTTGATCCCCATTAGGGGTGTGCAGGAAGCAACTAATCAATGATTCTCATTATTGATGATATTCTCTCTCTCTCTCTCTCTCTCTCTCTCTCTCTCTCTCTCTCTCTCTCTTCCTTTCCCTTCCTCTCTGAAACCAATAAAAATATATTAAAAAATAAGCAAGCTCCAGGACCAAATCCCCGAAGTCTTCCATGGAGGAGGAGGGAGCAGAGCGCTCTGTGTTGGGGCCTCTGAGCTGGCCAGGCTGACAGGGATAAGGGGTCCATGGCTTGGATTGCTGCTCTGTTCCTAGTCCCCCCCAAAGCCAGGCCTGTACCTTGTAGTCCATCTGCTCTGAGCAGTTGAACACGTAGACCATGACTCCCAGTGCGCGGCCCAGGTCCTTGGTAGTCTCCGTCTTGCCTGTGCCTGCAGGTCCCGCTGGAGCCCCACTCATGGTCAGATGCAGAGACTGGGTGAGGGTGATGTAGCACCTGTGGAACACAAGGGCGTGGGTGACTGCCAGGGCCACGGGTGCCGATGAGTAGCTCCGGCCTGGCCACGTCCTAGTGAGAGAGAGCTGGGAGGCCCAGAGGAGGCCTGACAGCTTCCAAAAGGAAACCCTAGAGCCTCACCCCAACTGCTCCCCACAGCGTTATGGGACAGACCTTCTAAAGAATCACCTGATCACGATACTCACCACCCCCCCAAAGGGCATTAGTGGTTCCCCTCTGCCAGGCCCTTCCTGACCTCACCCTGCCTACTTCTTCAGCTCATTCCTCAGAGCTCCCCATCTCCCCAGCCCAATGCTCTAAGTCTGTTCATGTACATTTATTTCACTCACCCAGTGCTATGGTCTGAACATTTGTCTCCCCGCCAAACTCATAAGTTGAAATCCTAACCCCAGAAGATGACAGTATTAGGAGGTGGAGCCTTTGGGAGATGATTAGGTCATGAAGATGGAGCCCTCATGAGTGGGATTCATTGCTTCATAAGAGCTGCAGAGGGACCCCTGTCCCTGCCACCACGTGAGGACTCAGTGAGGAGGAGTCATCTATGCAGCAGAAAAAAGGCTCTCGTGCAAACATGACCACGCTGGTGCCTTGGTGCTGAAATTCCCAGCCTCCAGAACTGAATATCTGTTGTTTATAAGCTCCCTAGTTGTGGTGTTTTGCTCTAGCAGCCTGGATGAAGATACCCAGATACACGAGTGCTATGCTAGTCCCTCTCTCCTGCCCCATCAGCCCTCGAGCCTTCCAGTCTCCTTGGATCAAGTTCCTCTTCAGTCTTTGCCCAGCTGATAGCTACGAACCCCTCAGGGCTCATATTTGTCTTTACCATCTCCCACTAAACATCCCCAGACCTCTCAAGATGGGGGAGTGAGCAGATGTGAGTTCCCCCTCAGCAGAGTTCCCACTCCACTTACAACCATTACATGTATTTAACACACGTCTTTCATGCAGATCTTAGTAAGATACATACAGGTGGGTTTATGTCTTATCATTTCATCTCCAGAGAGTAGCACATAAAGGCCCTTATGACTATTATAAATCAAAGAAACAAATTCATAAATGAATGACTCGATCATCCAGTTTGATCCTCCTGTGACTATTTTTACTAATGACAATAAACTCACCTTCAAGCTTGTTTTTTTTTAAATTTTTTTTATTGTTCAGTTTATTAATTACATTGTTTCCCCTTTTTTATCCCCCTATATCTTCCCTCTCCCCTGTACCTATCCCACCCTCCGCCCTCACCTCCCCCTCCCCAATGTCCTCTCCCATTGTTGCAAGATTTTTGTCCAATCTCTTGCTGCACTTCCCACAACCCTTTTCTCCCCAAGAATTGTCAGTCCATTCCCTCTCTATGTCCATGTTTCTGTTATAGTCACCAGTTTATCTTGTTCATCAGCCTATCAGTTCACTTGATTTTTATGATCATTTGTTGATAGATGTGTATTTGTTGTTCATAATTTATATTTTTACCTTTTTCTTCTTCCTCTTCTTAAAGAATATCTTTCAGCATTTCATATAATACTGGTTTGGTGGTGATGAACTCCTTTAGCTTTTTCTTATCTGCGAAGCACTTTATCTGATCCTCGATTCTGAATGATAGCTTTGCTGGATAGAGTAATCTTGGTTGTAGATTCTTGCTCTTCATTATTTTGAATATTTCTTGCCACTCGCGTCTGGCCTGCATCGTTTCTGTTGAGAAATCCGCTGACAATCGTATGGGTGCTCCCCTGTAGGTAACCAACTGTTTTTCTCTTGCTGCTTTTAATATTCTCTCTTTATCTTTTGCTCTTGGCATTTTAATTATGATATGTCTTGGTGTGGTCCTCTTTAGATTCCTATATTTTGGGGTTCTGTGTACTTCTTGGGCTTTTAAGTCAGTTTCTTTCACCAGGTGGGGAAAGTTTTCAGTCACTATTTCTTCAAGTAGGTTTTCATTAACTTGCTCTCTCTCTTTTTCTGGCACCCCAATAATTCGGATGTTGGCTTGCTTGAGGTTGTCCCAGAGGCCCCTTACGCTATCTTCAATTATTTGAATTCTTTTTGTTTCTTGCTTTTCCAGCTGAGTGGATTTTGGTTCTTTGTATTTCAAATCTTTGACTTGGTTCTTGTGGCCCTCTGGACTGCTTTTAGGACTTTGTGTAATATTTTCTATTTCAGTCTGTGTATGCTTGATTTCTAGTTGGTCCTTTTTTTTATCTGTGAGGGTCTGGTTCGTATCCTCAGAGGTCTTGTTCATTTCCCTGAGGGTCTCATTCATTTGCTTGTAAGTATCATTCATCTCCTTGTAATTCTCATTCATTTGCTGGTTGGTCTTGTTTATTTCCTGGTAATTCTCATTAAGTTGATCGGCCTTTTGTAGGAGCCTCTTGAAAAGCCTTATAACCATGGTTTTGAACTCTATGTCTTGTCGTCTTTTCTCCTCTATTTCTTTCACACCTGATTTCTTTCCATATCTCTGCATGGTGGTTGCTTTATGTGGTGGATATCCTCAAAGGGACAGTGGCTCAGTCTCCCCAGTTACCTGAGGTGGGTACTCTTACTGCAATCCTTTATGGGTTGTATTCAGTGTTTTTGAATTTAAACCCAGCTTTTTGTTGTTAGCCCTAGGAGGGTTTGACCTCCAGGCCAATTGGCTGTGAAGGGAGACTGTGTTCAGATTGATTGGATGGGCGGAGTCTCTGGGCTGTGCGCAGCGGCAGTGGTGGAGGCGGCAGCTGGGTCCTATGCTGGGTCCTATGCGGTGCTCGCGCGCTGGTCTCTGTTGGATGGGGATGGCTGCAGACTCCTCCAAGAGAAAGCCGCTAGTCTCTTCCCCTTGCCAGACAACTCTGCCTTTCCCCAAATGTGCCTGCACACCAAAAGTCCAGCCCAGGGCTGTAAAATAGATGGTTTCCGGAACCAAGTTTCCAGGGGGCAAGTCGCGGGTTTGCGCACCGCGCCCCGCTTCCAGGGTGCGTCCCCCGGACCTCGGACCGCGCCCAGTTCCGGGTAATCTGTGCAGGGGGACCTCTCCTACCCTGGATCTTGGACCTCGCCTGGCTCAGGAAATCTGGGTAGTGAGACGCCTCCGCCCTTCCTCGTGAGCGAAATCCGGCCGGTCCCTGCTCCAGCCCCAGCCCGCGCGCGCGCGCGACCAGGGCGGCTCCTAACCTCTTTCCGTCTGAAAGATTGCGCTCCCGCCGGTCCTGATTCTGTGTCCCACCTTTGCTCCTATTAGTGGAGTTTACATTCAGCCAGCTTTCTGGCGATTCTGGGTGCCTGTCTGTTCTGCTGTTATGTTGTAGTTCTTAAATCGTTGCGCGGGGCAGAACAATAGGTGTTTGCTTATGCCGCCATCTTGGTGTTCTCCTCAAGCTTGTTTTTGACACTTAAAAAAAAAAGGACTTGTCACCCTGGCAGTGTGACTCAGTTGGTAGGAGTGTCTTCCAGTCAGAATGCATGCGGGAGGCAACTGATTGTTTCTCACATTAATATTTTTCTCTCACTCTCTCTAAATAATAATAAATAAATAATACATATTTCCATTTAGATAGAAATGTGCCTTTGGGTAATAAGCACATCAAAAGATGCTCAAAAATCATTGGTCATAAAAATGTAAATTAAGTCCACAATGATATACCATAGCTCACCCACCAGGATGGCTATAATATAAAAGGCAGATAATACCAAATATTACCAAGAATGTGCAAACATTGGAAACCTCATAAATTGCTGGTGGGAATGTGAAATGGTACAACTACTCCAGAAAACAGTTGGGCAGTTTTTTAAGAAGTAAAAATTACCATTTGTCCTAGGAATTTACCCAAGGGAAATAAGAATGTATGTGCATGCAGATAAACTTAGGCAGGGATGTTCATAGCAGTATTTATAACACTAAGAAACTGAAAACAACCCAAATGTCTACTAATAGTGAATGAATAAACAAAATGTAACATAGCCAGGCAATGAACTTAAAAAAATGAAGTACTGATAAATGTGGCAACAAGGATGAACCTGAAAGACATTATGCTAAATGAAAGAAGTCAGATGCAAAAGGTTCCATGTTATGTCATTTCATTTATGAAATGTCCAGAAAGCAGAGACAGACGTTAGGTCAGCAGCTGCCTGGGAGGGGGTAAAAGTATGGATTGACTGCAAATAGGGGAAGGGCCGTGTCCTAAACTAGGCTGTGAAAATGGCTTACAACCTATGAATTTACTAAAAGTCATTGAATTGTACACTTGTAATAGATAAACATTAAGCCATGTATGTTATACCTCAAAAAGCTGTTTAAAATGTGCCATTGGCCCAATTTTTTATACATAGAAAATCAATGCTCCCAGCTTGCAGGACAGGGAGGAGCCAGCTGAGGGGGCCTCTGACATGAGTTCTGTTTCTGAATCTGAGATCTAGAGTTAACCCCATCCAGGCCGATGGTGACTGGGTCTCCACTAGAACCAAAATGGTTTGAAAAGACTTGAAGTGAGTTCCTGATCTCCTTTAATTAAGTGCAGAATTCCCACATTTGCTTCGGCCTTTGAGAGTGAACCCTAGAAGGTAGGTTCCCTAGGCAGAGAGGAGAGGGGTGCTGACTTTTTCTACCTGGAGCTTTCCCATGTGATAGAATGTGTTGGTTCATATGATTGGGGCATGAGCTGCCCTTAAATCCTGATTACATGGGCCCACACAGCTGCCTCACTTTCCCCCATGGGCTCACTCAGGCAGGCGGGCCCCAAGGCCACGTGAATCAGGTCCGGGTGAAAAGCTGCGTCTCATCTTCGTGGCTCTGTCACTGTAACCATTTGGCAGTGCTTCCCTCCTCTCAAATATTCAGTTAGGTCTTCACAAAGTCCTGTGTGTAGCCTTAACCATGCCTGCCCTCCAGAGCTGAGTTCTGGCTCCAGATCGGCCCCCGTGCCCGTCTCCTCTTCTAGCCTCAGGCTTCTTCTAGAACTACTGGGGTCCCGGCCCATCTCTGAACCTCCCAGGAGAAGACCCAGCTGCCTGGACTGGTAGAGGCCGGATCCCAGGCAGCTTTCCTCCCTTTCTCTCTCCCTTCTTTCTGTCCCAAGGCTGCCCCCTCCTCCACCACAGGGCAATCCCAGCCTCTGTTCTCTGGGACTGGGGGCTTTCCAGGAACTTGGGAGTCCAGGAGAACAGGGTTTCTCAAAAATAGAATTATCACAGAAAACTCCAGAATCTCTCAAAAGAAATCCTCAGAACTGGGTGTTGATCTCTTTTGGAGCATCTACCAAGCTTCTGGTCATCTTCTGAGGAAGCACTTGGGGAAAAAATGCTAAGATATGCACCTCCCCATAATCATCAAACTCCAGAAATGGAAGGGACTTCCAAGATCAATGAATTCAACCTCTTTATTTACAGACTAGAGGCTCGATGCACGAAATTCATGCTCAGCCCTCACAGCCCCAGCTGTCTCATGGCCCTGCAGCTCCCCCACCCCACCCCCACACCCCCCACCTCCGTCCACTGTTGTTCCTGAAGGTAATTTCGGAAGATTGTTCCACCAGCTGATCTAATTAGCATATTAGCTCTTTATTATATCGGATAGTAGACTGAGGCTCAGGAAAAGAAAGTGGGTGGTTTAAGGAGTTGTAATAACTAAGGCAGGGCCATGAAATAGCTAAAGGTCTATGAGGAAAACCCCGCAAAAAAGAAGTATTTCCCTCTCCTGCATGTGAGTCAGCTTTATGCTCAGGCTCTGAGCCAGCAGAATGTCCTGTCCTTGGGGACACATGCTCCTGCTCCAAGATTCCATCTGCGTTCTTGTTAGATTGTCAGTTTCTTTCATCACCTAAGTCAAGTGCTTCAGTGTGCACCTGTTTCCTAGTGTGGGGAATCATGCTACAGTGGTTAGGGCAATGACTGCCGTCAAACAGACTGGTCCAGCTCTTGCCTCCACGACAAAGTGTTTGTGAAATCTGCCAAAGTCATTAAACCTTAGTGCCTTAAAAATGTGTGATTGAGGTCCATTACACAGTATTTTCTTCGGACAAAGCAATTTGGATAAATTTGCTGCACCAAAAAACAATGGCAATTGTGAGAATGGCAAATAATCTTTTAAGACTAGCACTTGTCTAACCAACTAACCCAGGTGGGTCAATTCAGTTAGCTGTTTATTGGGAACACAGATCCTTTGGTGCTGGTCGAGACCTCAGAGGTTTGGCTCCTTTTCATTTTTCTAAATTTATTATTTAACATGTCTTCTTTTTAATTTACTTTATCTTTTTAAATACATTTTTATTGATTTTAGAGAGGGAGGGAGAGGGAGAACGATGAGAGAGAATCATTGACTGGCTTGCCTCTTATATATCCCACATTGGGGATCAACCCACACTGGGGATTGAGCCTGAAGCCCAGGCATGTGCCCTGACTGGGAATCAAACCATGACCTCCTGGTCCATAGGTCAATGGTCAACCATTGAGTTACACCAGCCAGGCTCCTTTTTATTGACTGTAGAGAAAGAGGGTGAAGGAGAGAGAGAGAAACGTCCATCGGATGCCTCCTGCATATCTCTTAGTGTATCCAACTGGTACCTTGGGCATGTGCCTTGAGCAGGAATATAACTGGTGACCCCTGGGTACATGGATGACACTCAACCCACTGAACCACACAGGCCAGGGCAGAGGCTTGGCTCTTTCCCAACGCCAGGCTCTCTCTCATCAAAGCCTTCAAATATCATCATCTGCTCTTGCAGCCTTTCCTCCCAGTGAGGCATAACTTCTTACTTCAGAAGGCAGCTCCTTTCACACTGGGTCAACTTCAGTTGTTTGAAAAGACTTACTAGTACTGAGCTGAAGTCCCTTGTTTTCTTTGGGTAAATGACTTCTATAGGCTTTGCTCTTATCTGCCCCATCAGGCTCTTATGAGCATGAGATGAAAGAAGAGATAAGAAAGGTAGAAAGCTGATTCACTCTCAAAGTGTTATCTTTTAGGATAATAAATATGTAAAACATAGGTTTTCCTTTTTTGATATTCAATTGACAGATTAAAGAAAATATCAAAGATACCATATCTTGATTTCAGTTACAAATAGCTTGTGGCTCTCCCAGAAATGTGGTCTGGCTAATCTTAGACTTGGTGGAATCCTAACTGGCTTGTATCCATTTCCCATTGCTATGTAAGAAATTATCACACACTAAGGGGCTAAAAAATTCTAAATAATTTTAACAATTGAAAATGATGAGGTGGAACCAACTAAGTAAAATTTAAGAAAAGTGAATGCAAATCAGTCTTCCAGCACTTTCACATATACAGAACCGGGGAGCTGTTAGATGGTTCACAGGAAGGAGACCCTAGGCTTTTCACAGGTTTCAAGCTCAGTGTGAGAAACAGCATTCGTAGAATGTCCTCTGCAACTGCCAAATCTGTCCCAATTATAACATTGTAACTTTACAATTTTGAAAATTGTCTGTCTTCAGCATAAATGTCCCAATTTTAGAATCTATTCCTTATATCATACACTGGTTGGTAAATGTCTTTCTCAGAATGTAACACAAAGAACTGAGAGCAACGAATGACATATGATCTCTGTAGAAAAAGTGATAACACACCTAGTAACGGAACAAGTAGTTATAGCTTTGTTTCATCTGATGTTTATGTCTCACATAAAATTAGAAATTCTAGAGGTGACTCAAGAGAATCAAGAGTGAAATTCTTACAAGTATTAATATAAAGTAGCAGAACAGAAAGCACATTTACAAAAATTAGTTTTTACACAAGTGTAAAGAAAGTTAAAACTATAATGAAATTGAGCAATGATTTCTTAGCTACAACACCAAAAGCATAGTCTATAAAGAAAACACTGACAAAGTGGACTTTACCAAAATTTAAAACTTTTGTGCTTCAAAACACATTAGTAAGAAAATGAAAAGATGAGTAACAGACTGAGATAAAATATTTGCAAACATATATGCAAACATATGTGCAAACATATATGCAAACAGAATATGCAAAGAATTCTTACAACAAATTAAACAATAGGCAAAATATATGTACAGAGAGTATGCCAAGAAAGATATACAGATGGCAAATGACCATAGGAAAAGATACTCAATATCATTATTAGAAAAATACAAATTAAAACTCAAATAAGATAATAAGATACTACTTTACATCCACTAGAATAACTATCTATATTATAAAAGGCCTGTGGCCCTAATGCCATAACGACCAAAGACTGGCACAGGTGGGCGGGGCTGTGCTTTCAGGTGGGCAAGGCTGTGTGGGTGGGCAGGGCCGCGTGATTTCATGCTCTGGGCTTCTAGCATTTAGTTAGACCAACAATAAGCCATGTTGTTAAGGATGTGGAGAAACCCTCTTAAATTGCTGGTGGGGGTAACAAATGATCCAGCCACTTTGGAAAATTCTTTTCTTAGAAAGTTAAACATAAAACCGCTACCCCATGCAGAAATTCCCCTCCTCGGTCTTCACCCAAGATAAATGGAAACATACCTCTACAGAAATACACACAAATTTCACAGCAGCATTACTTATAATAGTCCCCAACTGGAAATAGCCTACGTGTTGATCAGCTGGTGACTGGACAGACCAAATGAGTGAGTCATGTCTCTGAAACGGAACACTATCCTATCTAATAAAAGAGTAATATGCAAATTTGACCATACCTTTGCCACACCCACAAGCCATGCCCACCAGCCAATCAGGAACAGATTATGCAAACAAACCCCAACCAAGATGGCTGCCGCCACTGAGAGCAGGGGAAGGCTTGGGTTTCCCCAGCAATAGAGGAAGCCAAGCTTTCCATCGGCCAGGCCTCCACTCCATGTTACAAAGTTTCAATTATAAAAGATACAGAAATGGTGGCAGCCACTGAGCTGGAGAGAACAGAGGCTTGGGTTTCCCTGCAATGGAGGAAGCCAAGCTTTCAGCCTGTTATTGCTGGCCTAGGCCTCCACTCTAGGCTACAAAGTTTTAAACAAAAATGGCTGCCACCCTGGAGCGAGCAGAAGGCTTGGCTCAGCTAAAGGCTACAAAGTTTCAATTGTAGACATAGATTAATCCCAGATTCCAGGGCCTCCGTTTGGGTCATTGGGGGGTGTGGCTGGCATACAAACCTCCACAGGCCCCTCACCCAAGCCGCCCCTAACCCCAAGGGAACCCCCATCCTGATCTGGGACACTCTTCAGGGCAAACCAGCTGGCCTCCACCCATGCACCAGTCCTCTATCCTATCTAATAAAAGGATAATTTGCAGATTGACCATCACTCCAACACATAAAAGGACTGCCCCCATGTGATCAAAGATCCTGCCCCCATGTGGACAGATGGCCACCACAAGATGGCCAGTGGGGAAGGCCGTTGGGAGGTTCCAGGCCCTGCAAGGGAGGGCAGTTGTGGGCGATCAAGCCTGCAGGGGAGGGCAGTTAGGGCTGACCATGCCGGCAGAGTAGGGAAGTTGGGGGCAAACAGGCTGGTAGGGGGGCAGTTAGACATCAATTAGGCTGGCAGGGTAGTGGTTAGGGGGTGATCAGGCTGGCAGGCAGAAGCGGTTAGGGGCAATCAGGGAGGCAGGCAGGCGAGCAGTTTGGAGCCAGCAGTCCTGGATTGTGAGAAGGATGTCCGACTGCCCGTTTAGGCCTGATCATAACAGAATCGGGCCTAAATGGGCAGTTGGACATCCCTCAAGGGGTCCCAGATTGGAGAGGGTGTAGGCTGGGCTAAGGGACATCCCCCGCCCACCCCCACTGGGCCTCTAGTTTAGAAATAAACCGCTGACACCTGCTCTACCATAAATGCATCCGAAAATTGTCTGCAAAATCAGAGAAGCCAGACACAAGAGAGCACATGTCATATGGTTCCATTTATAAGAAATGCTCAGAATAGGCGAGCTTATAGAGACAGAAATCCAGTAGTTACCTGGGACTGGGGTTGAGAATGAGGATTAGCTATAAATGAGCATGAGGGATCTTAACGTTGTAAAACTGATTTATAGTGATAGTTATACCACTTGGTAACTTCACTAAGAGTAATTGAATTGTATATTTAGAATGGATGATATTTTCGGTATATAAAATAAACTTCAATAAAGTTGTTTGTAGACACACACACACACACACACACACACACACACACACACACATACACACACACTCTAGAAGCCCAGTGCACAAAATTCATGCATGGAAGGAGGGGTATGCCCTTCAGCCCAGGCTGCACCCTCTCCAATCTGGGACCCCTCAAGGAATTTCCGACTGCCCATTTAGGCCCAATCCCATTAGGCCTAATGAGTTTGCTGACCACTGGGTAGAGCTATTATGAAGAGAAGGAGCTCCTGCAGTAGGTGTGGGAATGTTAGAGGCTGCCCACAGAGATATATATATTCAGGTTCTTCGTTATTCCAAAGAGTATAATTGGCACCAGAGGGATATATTTGTGGAGCACCTGCATGCACTGTGTCTTGTACTTTAACTATTTGTATAGTCATTTTATTTCCCCTGCTAGCATGACAGATCCCATGCTGGCATTCATCTGTATATTCCTGTTCTTCCCAGGGCTCTGTATGAATAACACCACCTTGTATTTCTAGGTGGTGTTATTCATACAGGCCATTATCCATTCTGAGCCTTAGCATAAGTCTTGTGGGGGTCAGGCAAGACCAGTAGTAGTAGTAGTAGTATGAACATATTTCATTTCACAAAGACTAGCACCCAAAGTTCTCTGACACGCAAGCCCTTCTCCCCTCTCCCTCTCCCTCTCCCTCTCCCTCTCCCTCTCCCTCTCCCTCTCCCTCTCCCTCTCCCTCTCCACATCCTTTAGGATTGGGCCTAAATGGGCAGTAGGACATCCTTCTCACAATCCAGGCCTGCTGGCTCCAAACTGCTCATCTGCCTGCCTCCCTGATTGGCCTGAACTGCTTCTGCCTTCCAGCCTGATCACCCCCTAACCACTACCCTGCCAGCCTAATTGATGTCTAACTGCTCCCCTGCCAGTTTGTTTGCCCCCAACTTCCCTCCTCTGCCAGCCTGGTCACCTCAAACTGCCCTCCCCTGCAGGCTTGATCACCCCAACTGTCCTCCCTTGCAGGCTTGGGCCCTCCCAACTGCCCTCCCCTGCTGGCCTGATCACCCACAACTGCCCTCCCTGGTAGCCTGGAACCTCCCAAAGGCCCTCCCCAGCTTGCCATTTTGTGTCCACATGGGGGCAGGATCTTTGACCACATGGGGGCAGCCCTCTTGTGTGTTGGAGTGATGGTCAATCTGCAAATTACTCTTTTGTTAGGTAGGATAGAGGCCTAGTGCATGGGTGGGGGCCAGCTGTTTTGCCCTGAGGAGTGTCCCAGTCCAGGGTGGGGGTTCTTTTGGGGCATGAGACGGCCTGGGTGAGGGGCCTGTGGTGGTTTTCAGGCTGGCCACACCCCCCAGCAACCCAAACAGGAGGCCCTGGGATCTGGGATTAATTTATGTTCTACAATTGAAACTTTGTAGCCTTTAGCTGAGCCAAGCCTTCTGCTTGCTCTGTGGTGACAGCCATTTCTGTTTGGGTTTATTTTAATTCTATTATTGAAATTTTGTAGCCTAGAGTGGAGGCCTAGGCGCTAGGGCTGCAGAAGCTTGGCTTCCTCCATTGCCCAGGCAACCTTAGCCTCTGCTCTCTCCAGCTCCCTGGATGCCGCCATTTCTGTTGGGATATATCTTCTATAACTGAAACTCTGTAGCACTGAGTAGAGGCCTAGGCCAGCAAGGGCAGGGAAAGTTTCACTTCCTCCATTGCCGGGGAAACCCAAGCCTCCCTCCTGCTCTCAGTGGCTGCAGCCATCTTGGTTGGGGTTTATTTGCTCCTGATTGTCTTATGGGCATGGCTTGTGGATGTGGCTTGAATGCAGGTATAGTCAATTTGCATATTACTCTTTTATTAGATAGAATATATATAATAAGTAGCAACAAACATTTTTAAAAGATCTAGAGATAACAATAAGAAATACTATATGAAGATATTTATAAACTTTTCTGATAAACATAATTGATGTATAAATAAACAGAAATAAGTTACATTTTATAACAATGGCTATTCATTCAAAAGTAACTTGGAGAAATTAAGACTGATCAATTAAAACCCTAATTATTTACATTTTGGAACTGGACAAAACGATTACAGTTCATTTGAAATAGGAAACAGAAAAGCTAAACAAAAAGTCAATGAAGACACATGATGTAGGTTAAGCATGTCAAACTCGTGGCCCACAGGCCACATGCCTTGTTTATTTGGCCTATGTTAGCCTTTGAGTTTGACATGCTTGATGTAGACCTTTCCTACAAAAAAATTACCATTCACGAAAAGTTACAAGCTTTAGATAATATGGCTGATAGATAAATTAGCATACTGATGAAACAAAAGAGCTACTTTGAGGTAGTTTCATAGACTCAGAACTTTGAATATAGTAGAGCAAATATCACAGTAAAAAGGAAAAGGGCCTATTACTCATTAAAAATGTTAGAACTACTTAAAAACAAACCAAAAAAAATCAAACCATGTTCTCCCTGAGATAGTTTCTGTGGTTTTCCTTGCTCAGGATCCCACACTTTGGGAAGTCATCCCCACTATACCACAAATTCTGATGGAGCTGTCAATCAAAGTATTTCCCATCCTCCCAGGGGCAGGCACAAGTTTGGCAAAATACTGATCTCACTGGTCATCAGAGATGAGCACATGATTGAGACAGAACCAATCAGAGTCCCTTTGGAATCTGATGTACAGTGCTGGGCAAGAGAGGGTCTGAACCCAAAGTCGTAAGGCATAGGCATGGAGCCCATCTTTCCAGCCATACAAAGGAAATCTGTGGGAGAAAGATGTCCGTACTAGAAGAAAGTGAAGCCATGATCTGAGAATTCAAACACAACTAAGGCCTGGGAGATGGTTACACTATAGCAAGCTGGACTCATTTCCCGGGGAGGTGAGACAAAAAGCCTCTTTCTATTTAAGTTAGTTTAAACTGGACTTCTATCGCTTGTAACTGTATTTTTGCTTTGTTTTGTTGTTATTGTTTTAGATCAGTGGTTCTCAACCTTCCTAAAGCCGTGACCCTTTAATACAGTTCCTCATGTGGTGGTGACCCCCAACCATAAAATTATATTTTCGTTGCTACTTCATAACTGTAATTTTTTTAAATCTTTATTGTTCAGTTTATTAATTACATTGTTCCCCCCTTTTTTTTCACCATATAGTTCCCCTCTACCTGGTACCCATCCCACCCTCTGCCCTCACCCCCTCCACTGTCCTCTCCCATAGTTGCATGATTTCTGTCCAGTCTCTTGCTGCACTTCCCACACCCCCTTTCTCCCCAAGAGTTGTCAGTCCATTCCCTCTCCATGTCTGTGATTCTGTTACAATCACCAGTTTATCCTGTCATCAGCTTATTAATTCACTTGATTTTCAGATTCATTTGTTAATAGATGTGTATTTGTTGTTCCTAATTTACACTTTTATCTTTTTCTTCTTCCTCTTCTTAAAGAATATCTTTTAGCATTTCATATAATATTGGTTTGGTGGTGATGAACTCCTTTAGTTTTTTCTTGTCTGCGAAGCACTTTATCTGACCTTCAATTCTGCATGATAGCTTTGCTGGATAGAGTAATCTTGGTTGTAGATTCTTGCTGTTCATCACTTTGAATATTTCTTGCCACTCCCGTCTGGCCTGCATTGTTTCTGTTGAGAAATCTGCTGACAATCGTATGGGTGCTCCCTTATAGGTAACCATCTGTTTCTCTCTTGCTGCTTTTAATATTCTCTGTCTTTTGCTCTTGGCACTTTAATTATGATGTGCCTTGGTGTGGTCCTCTTAGGGTTCCTATATATTGGGGTTCGGTGCGCTTCTTGGACTCCTAAGTCAATTTCTTTCACCAGGTGTGGGAAGTTTTCGGTCACTATTTCTTCAAATAGGTTTTCATTGTCTTGCTCTATCTCTTTTTCTGGCACCCCTATAATTCGGATGTTGGTATGCTTGAGGTTGTCCCAGAGGCCCCTTACACTATCTTCAATTTTTTGGATTCTTTTGGTTCTTGCTTTTTCAGCTGAGTGGATTTTACTTCTTTGTATTTCACATCTTTAACTTGGTTCTTGGGGTGCTCCAGGGCACTTTTAGTCTTTGTATAATATTTTTTATTTCAGTCAGTGTATGCTTAATTTCTGGTTGGTCCTTTTTAATATCCTTGAGGGTCTCCTTCATTTCCTTGTAGGACTCATTCATTTCCACGTTGGTCTTGATCATTTCCTTGCAGATCTCGTTTATATCCTTGAGGGTCTTGTTCATTTCCTTGTAGGACTCATTCATTTCCACGCTGGTCGTGATCATTTCCTTTGTGGTCTTGCTTATTTCCTTATAGGCCTCGACCTTTTGTTGGAGCCTCTTGAAAAACCCTATAACCGTGGTTTTGAATTCCATGTCCAGTCGTTTTTTTCCCTCCATTCTTTCACATCTGATTTCTTTCCATGTCGCTGCATGGTGGCTGCTTCCCTGAGTTGGTCAATTAGCTTTGTGTGGTAGACTTCCTACTAGGGACAGTGGCTCAGCCTCCTCGGTTACCTGAGGTGTATATGGGTTGCACAGTCTTGCTGAAGTTAAGCTTAGTTAATCGTTGGTAGCACTTGGAGGAGTTGACCTCCAGGCCAATTGTCTGTGAAGCTCAGCTGTGCTCAGGTTGGATGGGCGGAGTCTCCGGGCCAAGCAGACAGCATTAGCTCCGCCCTATGCGGCCCCAGGGACTCTGTTCCGGGGGCAATGGCTGCCAGCACCTCTGAGAGAGAAACACTGCCGAGCTCCACCGGCTGCCAGGGAATTCAGACTCTCCCCAAATGAGTCTGCACGCCCAATGTCTCACACAGGGTCATAAAACAAAGCAGTCTGACGGTTTCCCGAATGAGATAGCAAGTTGCAGAGCGCTCTCTGCGCGGTCACGCAGCTGAGCTGTTCGAGCAAGCTGCCTTCTCCAGAAGCTCGGAGACTCCTGCAGCACCTGAGCTTCGGAGTGCCCTCCCACTGTCCAGTTTTCACCCTGTATGATAGTGGGTTCCCTGGACTTCGCCCAAAGCTGGAGAGTCAGCTCAGTGGGACGTCTTTGTCTCCCCCGTTCGAGAAAACTGGCCGGGTTTCAGCCGCCCGCTCTCTCCGCGCCATGCGCTCCAAACCTCTCTCCGCGCGAATCTTTCAACGCTGTCCGCCGCCGCTCCTCCGAGTCACAGTGTCTTATTTTCACTTTTATTTGTGGAATTTTCACTCGGCCAGCTTTCTGGTGATTCTGGAAGGTGTTTGTTCTTTCGTTAAGTTGTAGTATTAAAATTGCTGAGTATGACGGCAAGATAGGTGTTTTACTTATGCCGCCATCTTGGTTCTCCTCCATAACTGTCATTTTGCTACTGTCATGAATCATAACGAAAATATCTGTGTTTTCCGATGGCCTTAGGCTCTACAGCAGCGGGTTGTGACCTACAGGTTGAGAACCGCTAGCAGGGTCATCTAAGACCATTGGAAACCACAGATATTTATATTACAATTCATAACAGTAGCAAAATTATAGTTATGAAGTAGCAACAGAAGTAATTTTATGGTTGGGGGTCACCACAACATGAGGAAATGTATTAAAGGGTCACGGCTTTAGGAAGGTTGAGAACCACTGTTTTAGATCCTCACCCAAGGAAATGTTTTTTTAATTGGTTTTGAGAGAGAGAGAAACATCGATTGGGTGCCTCCCACACATGCCTTAATCAGGGATAGAACCTGTAACCTAGATATGTCCCCTGACCGGCAATGGAACCCAAATCCTTTCGGTGTATGGATGATGCTCCATTTCACTGAGCCACCCAGCCAGAGTGTAACTGAAAATGTTTTGATGAAAATGCTCACTTTACTCAATTGTCAAAAAATTCACCAAAGAATTATAAGACATTAAGGGAAAAAGTAAAATAAAATAAACTATGATAAAATAGGGTGAACATTAAAACTGATCTTGAAATGGGCAGGGACTTTATAAGTATAAAAATAATAAAATGGGCAATGACAGTAACAAATAATTCACATAAGAGGAAAATATAATAGCCAATAAATACATAAAACAGATCAGGCCTGTAAGTAATTAAGGTCATCCAACTTCAAATGAGACATAAAATTAGTAATATTTTAACAATAATACTTAATGCTGTTGAGAATTCTGTGAGATGAACACTCTCATAAACTAGCAAGAGTGAGAGCAAGATTTTTTTTCAAGAATAATTTGAAAGTATGCGTCATCCAATTTATCCTGCTTTTTGGAATCTTTCCTGGTGAATTAATGGAAATGTAGTAAAAATTCATATAAAAGTGAGTTTATACAGCCTTAATTTTAACAGTAAAAGCTTAGATATAACTTAAATATCCCATAATGTTACATAAATTATAAGATACTTATAAGTAGACGGTAATGCAACTATTAAAATGTTTTAGAAGAATATTTGAGAAAAAGCACATGATATAGAATTATATAAAAAGCACATGATATAGAGTTATATAAAAAGAGCAATCTATGACATTTTATACACAGCATATTACATTTTTTCAAAGTCTATATGTAGAAGCAATATTAACAATGGCTACCTCTGGGTGACTTATTTTCTTTGTTTATAGACAGTTTTTCCATAAAAATGTCAGATAAAAACTTTTTAAAAAAAGTGTATGACTTTTGCTAGTGCCCTTGTTCAGGAAATCATCTTCAAAGACTCTTGCAACAATGACATCTCACCTACTTGCAGTAGTTACTGAGAAATGAAGAGGTGCTCAAAATTGGTAAGTGGTTAATCAAAACATTACTTAACACAGCCCAGGGCTGAAGGGGCATTTGTGTGTGAAGGTGATGGGGACAAAGGAAACGACCATCCAAAGGGTAAGACACAACTTGTGAGAATTGCTTTTGTTCAGCCTGAAAAAGCATTTTCATTTAGTTCAACTTAGCACCGTGCCAGGGCTCTGTGACAGCACTGAGCCAACGTTCCTGCTTATACATTCAGGTCCCATCCAGCGATGGGAAATTCCAAAGGAATAGGCATAGTCAGTCGAATGCACTGTAATGCGGGTGTGCTTTTAATGAATGTGCAAAGGTTGTATGGATCAATTGTCCATTTGATTAATTCCTCTGGCAGGAGAGAATTAAATGTACTTAAGCTACACACCAGCAAAAGCTGGATGCTCTTTAAAATGTGATTTTCTGTGTTAAGGCCAATTTTATTTTCTGTGCAAAACATTTCTTGAGATAATAATGGAAGTCATTGAGAAAATGGAATTTGCCATGTAAATATTCACAATATCCTACTTTGCCGGAAAAGTGTCTAATATGCAAAACAAGGTCAAGGTCTATATAGTACACACCATTGTTTGCAGCAAATCTTCCTTTCAAGTTCTTATTTGCATGATTTCATAGAAGAGGTGATAAATTCCTGCTTCAGAAACAATTCATTGCCAAAGCCCTCGCCTTTCCCTCTATGAGGCATTTAGCATTATAGTTCTAGAGACTCCTAAGTCCAAAAGAGGTAATTATCTTCGTCAACTCATTGGCAGACATGAAACCCCCGAAAGTCTTGTACTTTTTATCACTTGGAGTGATAACGTCTGATATGTCAATAGAGGGGAAGGCAATATTCTGAATGATATGGCGAAGTGGGCACACCCCAAAGTCCCAGCCTTTGTTTCACTGCATCCAGTCCAGGAGATCCCATGCATGCCTACTATGTGCCAGGCGTTGTGCTCGATCCTGGGTGTGAAGCAGTGAGCAAATCAACGTCAATGTCCTCATGGACAGACTCTGATTAAATTGCTCAATAGAGGATAGCTTCATTGTTCTGTTTCAAGTGATGTTCTATTAGATCATGATTCAGACAGGCAAAAATATCACTGTCAAGGGCATTCTGAACCATTCTTCCTCCCTGTTTAGGGGAGGTGTCTTGCTGAGAATCACTAGAAAGTCAAAGGAACACAAGAGGGGCCACTCGGATGAAGATGCAGGTGAGAAAGCTTTTCCTTTAACCCTCACTGAATGATTCCTGCCAACAGATTGAGCCCAAGTCAAACCTTGAAGATGCCAACCTCCCCTCCTCACGCTGCTACTGCTTTTTCCATCCCTGCTGCAGAGAAATCTGCATCTCCCTCTGAACAGATGATATCTGCCTTGTAGCCTAAGCTGGGGCAGGGAGGAGGGTCGGTCTCCAGCTAAGAGCAGAAGACAGAAACATCACTTCTCATATGACCTCAATGCCCTGTGTCCTTCAGCAGCAGAGACGCAGACATGTTCCTGCATAGGTGCCTCCTCTGAGTCAACCTCCCCTTCCTGATTTTGCCTATTCTTATACTTCAACATTCAACCACCAGTCGTTTATTTGAGCCATATTAATTCAGCATCTACTGGGTGCTGGTGACACAGCCACAAACAAAACCGAGGTTCCTGATCACAGAGCTCACATTCCAAAGGGGAATGCAGCCAACA
This sequence comes from Antrozous pallidus, assembly GCA_027563665.1. Taxonomy (NCBI): domain Eukaryota; kingdom Metazoa; phylum Chordata; class Mammalia; order Chiroptera; family Vespertilionidae; genus Antrozous; species Antrozous pallidus. Next base: position 8,637,965 of record CM050526.1, read on the forward strand.
AGGAAGCAAGCAAGGTCATTTCAGAACGTGGGCAAGGTCAGGAAGAAGACAAGCAGAGTGATCCATCAGGCTCATTGCTGTGTGTGTGTGTGTGTGTGTGTGTGTGTGTGTGTGTGTGTGTGTCTGTTAGAAAGAGTCTCCTCAGAACTGAGAGTAAAACTAAACAGTGAGAAGGCGACAATGGAAGAGAAGTACATTCCAGGCAGAAGGAACTACTCATGCAAAAGGCTCTAAGTTGGAATGAATTTAAAGAGATCAAGGAACAAACAGGAGGTCAGTGTAGCACCAGGCCTCAGGTAGGAATTACTAGGTCCCATGAAGAATTCAGGTTTTAGGCTAAGTGTAGTGGGGAGTGATGAGAGTGGTGTGACCTTTACAGGGTTTCCCAGGAAGGAGGAAGTGGGGAGTGGTCTGGGGTGGGATTCTGGATGGAAGGTCTTTCCAGAATAGTAGGGAAAATGAATTTAAAAAGTGAAAAGCATGGGGGGAGGTAAATTATGAGGTCTTACTTTTTGGATGATGTTTAGATTTTCAACTACTCTGCATTTCCCACATCCTATTCATTCCATGAGCACAGTGATTACAACTTAACTAAACATTGTTGGGAAAGATATCTGAAAATTTAATCAGGATACATGCAATAACACTTAAAATAGGCAGAGAGAAAATTAAGTAAAAGACAGCAAAGATTCCATTTGGCCATTTTATCCTTCAGAGTTTACAATGGTCTCTTCATTACCTACAAGTCACCTGTTTGGGGTGAGCTAGTCATTCAGCTATACAACTCCCTTTGCAGAAGAAGAGATTCAGTGTTCTATGGAATTATAAGGGAAAGGGCACTAGCTCTCAGAATTTGCAGAAATCTTGACAATTAAAATATCATTTCTCACAGGGACCATGACTTTATTCCCCCATCCTTTCTCTCCTTTTCCCATGTTCTGCAGTCAATTAAATCTTCATAAAATACAGTTTCATTGTTTTACTCCTCTGATGAAAAATTTTCAACAGTTTATCAGTACTTACTGAATAAAAATGTCTTCTTCCTACTTTATAGTCTGACTCTTTCCTGTTTTCCCAGCTTTCTAAACAGCTACCTCTCCAAAAATCAAGAATCTACTTCCTCTTCCAGGAGCATGTCTGGAATTTTCCCATTTCCATGACTCTGCCCACAGAATTTCATTTTCTAGAATTCTTATTGTAGTTCTTTTGGGATCCCAGACCACTTGAACCATTATTGAATACTATAGATTCTCTCATTAGAAAAAGTGATTTCTGTACAATTTTACGATACCCGAACAGCCATTCTACCACCTACTGAAACCCTATTGGAATCCTACACATCCTTCAGGGTTGGGACAGATCAGATATCTTCCCTGAAATGTTACCAGTCCTCCTCTTTCACAGTGGGTGGGACCCCATTCTGTGGTAGGAGGGCTTACACCACTAAGTCCCTTGCTTGGAAATTTGTAGCATATGACTTTGAGCCCTCCTATGTACTGTGGCCTTACACATTTCCCCCTTGTGCTATTTAAATTATTATCTACAGATGTCTTTTTCCCCTCACTAGAATTGGAGTTTAAGGGCAAGAAATGTCTTAATCATTCCCAATGACTAGCTCAATGTCTGGTATGAATTCATTAATGAATTAATATAAGTGACAGAGAATACAGTTCCCTAAAAAACCATAAGCTCCTTAACAGTAGGTACTACCTTGCTTTCATCTTTGTATTCCCAGAGTGAGAGGTGCTGAATAAATGTGCAGATTGATCGATAAGACAATAGTCATAGGGATCATTTACTGAGCATTTATACACACTAAGCTTCTTATAAGCATTGATGTCTTTTATCCTTACAAAACCTGTGAGGTGTGAGTTACTATTTCACAGATGAGGAAACCAAAAATGAGATCAAGTTTTTCATGGTGAAACAAGTAGCATGGGTTAGAGCTGGTGTTAGAATGCAGGTGTATATGACTACCCAGGAACTCTTCAAAAAGTCATGGCTCATTGGTTTGCTCTGTGGTTTGCTCTTTTGGTTTTACTTGACCTCTGTTGTGTTAGTCAGCCCTCCCCCTACAACTCTGTGAACCCGAGTGACAGCAGCCTTGATGCTGGCTGACCACTGGATGCCTGAGCCAGACAGCAGATTTCTGTCAGTGGCTGATGCCAGCACTCACCTGTCTGTCAAAGGTGTGATCACAAGGCGAGGTGTATTTCCCAGATACTCATAGGAATATAGAAACTGGGCATCACAGATGTTGGCAAAGCAGTGTTTGGCCTCATCATCCCAACGATGCCGCAGCTGGGACAGCCAGAGAAAGGCCTGGGCACTGTCCACCTAAAGACAGAGTGGCAGAGCAGCCGGGTGAAACAGTGCTCAGCAGGGAGCAGGTGGCCCTTAGCCACAGGACACACAGGTTCTGGATGACTTGGATATTGTCTTCTAGTAAAGAGCACAGCACACTGTGCCCACCACAGCCCAGAAGGCATGAGCTGCTCTGATTACACTGTTTCTATGGGGGTTTTGAAAGACCGGAGCAGACACCCTGATCCGTTCCCAGCTCTATGGCCAGTGCAGTCTGGCCCCCATGTTTTGTCTGTATGTGAGCCTCTTCCTGACTCTAATACTTGTGTGCCCTCAGAGGGGGTAGGGGTCTCCTACGTGTACGGTACTCACCTTCTGAGCAATCATCTTGGCCACCACATCCCGGGCGTGCACATCTATGGTGCATATGGTCATGACCTTCTGCCGGTCCCCCTTGGAGAGCTGGCCAATCAGCATGGTGATGAGGGCTTTGAGCTGGGCCACTTGCTTCCTGTAATACTCTTTCATGGCACTCTCATAGCCTTCCTCCAGCCTGGCAAATGCCATGCCCACCTCTGTGGTCCACCAGATCTGGGTGCAAGTCAGGGCTACCTGTGGCAACAAGAGTCACTCAGTAAAGCCATTACCAGGACTGTCTCCAAAACCAGTCCACTAATCACGCCACAAGGACTCAGCATGTGATTGTGGGAGTGGCCATAGCCCCTTCCCGCCCTCTCCACCAGCATGGATTAAGTGAGTCATGCCTGCGAATCCTTGGTGATGTGAAGTGATTACAACACAGTGGGGCAAGTACTTTTCTGCTATTAAAAAGTATACTATTTGGTTGGGAACAATCAAAGACTTACTCCAGTCATTGTCAGTGGCTTTCATAAATCGCTACACTGATCATTCAGTTTTGCAGCATCCATCCTATGTTTGGGAGGATAACAATATGTTGATTGAAATCTCAAACACTCAGTCTTTGCCATCATTGGGGTCTGAGTATTTCAGCGTTGTAAGCCATGGCTGATCTTTTGTGATGTATTTTGCTCGTATATAATACTTTCACTACATTTTTTTTTATTTCTTAAAGCTTATAGTGTTGAAAGCCTACTCTTAAAGGTCAAGGTGAATTATACCAAAATTCCACATGATAATGTGATTTGCATTTTTCAGAAATTCTAAATAAATAAATGGGAAAAGTAATTCAAATGAACATTTCTTCTGTTTATTGAGAAACTTGATATGAAAAATGCTTGATTTTGATTCTTCATGGTGAACAAGTTAGATACACTGATCACCTGTAGGATCATTTGCTTTGGGAGACACGGTTGAAATATATGTTACAATAGTAGCAGGCAGTAAGCTTCCCTGCCTCAAAATTCTGATTCAGGAAAACAAAGAATCCTGATGGGAGTCACCCACTTTGTGAAACAGAGAATGCTGCTGCAGTAAAAATACCACTCCCTAGTTTATATACTTTGCCTTTGGATTTACACTGGGTCTTGTTACAGGTGTTCCTCGTGCTTTGGCATCTTGTTGGGATGGTTTGAATGTGATGCAGCAACTGGACTGTTCAAAACACCTCCCCCCTCATGCAGTACCAGACCTATGTCTCCTCTCTTCTCAGTGTCACAATTGCTGCCAACATTTCCCCACTCTTTTCTCACTTCTCAGCCCCCTGCTTTCCCACTGGAATGGCCTCCCCAAGTTCACAGATATTCTTCAGCCTCTTTATTTTGCTTGGTCTCTTAGGAGTGCATGACATAATTGACCTCTGGCCTGCTATCAAGTTTCTTTTTTGGTTTCTATGATTACTATTCCCTGGTTTTTCTTCTACCTAAAAAGGTACCATTTCTCATTCTGCTTTACTGGCTCCTCCCTGCCTACCCAGCCTCTGAGTGATGCTCATGGGTTTGTTCTATACTTTCATTTCAGTCTACATATCTTCCAAGAGCAGCCTTACCTATTCCTATGACTACAATTACCAGCAAATACAATTCCAAATATACCAACACTAGTATTACGCTACCAACAGGGGAAAGGAGGAGGGGTATACTGCAGCCAGAGTCATGAAAAAATTCTCTTTAGTTTTCCCTACTCTCTATTACCCTCCTGTGAACCAACCTATTAAAGGATTCAGACATGACTTGGGATCAAATCAGACTCCCTAACATGGTCTATAAGAACTAGCTTCATTTCCTCTCCAGAATTATTCTGCTGCCTTTTGTTCCCTCCACTGCTTACTCTTGCTTCAACCATACCCAGTTCCTCCAAATTCATTAGATACACGATGCTCCCCCTGCTAATGAGACCTCACACAGGCTTTCCCTAATTCTTGGCAGCTCTTCCCCTCCATCATTACCTTATAGACTCCTATTTCAAACCTCGGCTTGAATAGCATATTCTCAGGAGATGGTCCCCAGGCCCCACTGCCTAGCCATACGCCCCCGAGTGCCCTGAGCCCCTTTGGTCACCACTCCCGGCCAATCTGTAAGAATCGCAGTCTGTGAACTCCAGCGGGGCAGGTTCAGGGTCCTGGTCCCTTCTGGTGTCTCTCAGACTCAGCAGCAAGCTTGGCACAAAGTGGTCTGGGTCAACCCAGTTGACCTGTTTACATTTTCTCCCTCCTGTAGCCAGTGAGGGTAAAAACAACAACCCCTCCTTTCCCTAGGTGTTGGTTGAATTAGGTCACGGCTGACGATTCTCTTACTCCGTCTTGCTGACGCCTCACAGACCAGATTCTCCTAACTGTGAAGCCAACAGTGAGTCTGATGTCTGCTCGCCCCTGAAGGGTGACCAAGGTCCTTGGAAAGAGAACCCAGTGGAGTTGAGGCCCATGAAGTTCTGGTTAGGATGTACCTGAGCTGGATAGTCAAAGAGCCACTGCTCCCTGGGCTTTTCCTCATAGGCAGTCACACCGTCATTCATCTCATGCCTCACAGTGGCCTTCATGTGAGCAAGCACGTGGTTCAACCATGTTTCCACCTGAAAGAAGACCTCTGGCTTAGCCCCTGGTTTCTGAGATGATATGGTCAGTAATACACGTGTTCCTCTTAGCCCGAGGGAGTGAAGACAGTGCAGCCAAGGCCTGAGGACAACCCCAACGGCTGCCACAGGCACAGGAAATGGTGCATTTGTATAACCTAGGTTATAGGTGAGCACCAGGCTCAACTAACTGTGGGGGGATGTTCCCAATGAACACACAGGACAGAGTAGCAGGCTAAGGGGATTGGTGGGGGGGCGGACTGCCATCCAGGGTTCATAAAGGAAATCCTAATCTGTGTTGCGGTAGGTGTAAGTAAGTCAGCGGATTCTCATGATTTTGTCCATGAATATAGAGATGTGAACTGGGATCGTATTTTCCAACTAAGTGCTTTCTCAGTCTACAAAAAGAGCACATTCTGAACCAAGCCATAGGGTTCCTCTAATAAAGCAGAATATCTAATTATTTTCAGTACTGGAATTGCTTTCCAAGATACATGTGGATGAAGGTGGAACTCTACAAAAGATATTTTCTCCAGCTGTTACTGATACTTGGGTCATTCAGGGTAATGAACGAATAAGGGCTTTTATCTTAGTGGTAAATTGTGAGGGATGGGAAGGAGAGAACTGGCCCATGCTCTGTGTCTCTTTTCTTTTTTTTTTAATGTTATTGATTTTTTTTTAGAGAATAGAAGAGGGAGGGAGAGAGATAGAAACATCTATTAGAGAGAAACATCAATCAGCTGCCTACTAGGGATCAAGGCTGCAGCCCTGGAATATGCTTTGATCAGGAATTTAAGTGGTGACCTCTTGGTGCATGAGCTGGAGCTCAATCCACTGAGCCGCACTGCTGGGCTATGTTTCTTGAATTATAAACAGAGATCTGGAGGCAGAGTTCTTGGCTCTGCAAGGAGGGAATGACTCTGGGTGCCTTTGAACAGAGAAGTGACATCTCAGGAAAATAGTTGATTTTAAGGGGTGTTTTCTCTGGGGGCAGATGTCCATGTTCCTGGTTCCCTGTGAGGTGCTCCAGGGGATGTCATGTCAAAGTCTCTGGTACTGCTAATCATTGTAAACCTTTTCTCATTGAATCAGGAGCTGTGTATGTGCATTTCCTTCCTCTCTGCACAGGCCTTTGGTTAAGGCAGATACATGAACACTGATACACGTCCTCCCCAGAGAGAGGAAAGCAGGCACAAGAGGCTGCCCCAGTGTCGGATCAAGTCAATGGAAGCTGCAGGACCGACGGGCACAGAAAGCAGCTCTGGCACAAGGTCAAGGGCTACGCTGAAGGTTAGTGCTGACTGTATGTGAACGCAGACACTTGAGAGAAAGGACTTTCACAGTACCTGTCCACTGCAGCTGCAGGGCTCGCTGAAGGTCACGTACTCCTCCTCCTTGCTGTACATGCCGAGACTTATCTTGGTTGGCTTCTCATTGGCGTCCAGCTTGAACTGCATCCTGGCCATATTGTCAAAGAGTTTGGAAAGGTGGCGTTGAACCTATGAGGGGAAACGATGGCAGCGGATTGGAGAAGGTGTTGTTTAGAGGTGCCTAAGCATGTGACAACTATTAGAGGACTGGGTACAAAATACTTAGAAGGAAGCTCATGGGAATGACGGTGATGTGATAATGAGAACCAACTAAATGCACAGAAGTGGTCAAAATAGTACAATACTAGTAGGAATCACACATTATCTACAAACCAATGAAGCCACCAAAGTTTGATTCATTTCTGCATGATTTACTATGGATGGGAATTGATTGGAGAAAAAAAAATGGTTACTTCATAAAATCTCTTCCTAAGAAAATACTACTGTGGGGCAGGAGATCAGCCCAGTGTAGCCTGCAGAAGAATGCTAACACCCTTGAACCTGGAATCTGTGGAAGAAATCACCCAGTTGTCGGAAGTGCTTTGGTGAAGCAGACAAACATCTGGAGGGCCCACAGCAAGGGCAGACATGCTCAGCCCCCGCAGAGAGCCTGGCTGTGCCTGGCGTCTCCTCAGCATGGCGTCTCATGATACAGTGGTCCTTCACGAGGGTGCCCCAGGCAGGCTCTCTAGAAGGAATGCTAGACAGAGACACACTGTGGTCCAGGGTGAGGGAAACAGCAGGCTACAGGAGAAACAACAAACAGAAAACTGTTTTCTGGTAGAGGTTTGTGAAGGAAAAGGTCCTGTAGGCTGCAGTACCCTGAATGTAGTTTTACATTTACAGTAACCAGCTCTCTAGCTTATTTGTAGGCTGTGAAGGTGTTCAAGATCATGGTGACTTGGGCCAAAGATCATTATGGGATGAACCTTTGCTTAAATTCAAGAATAAATGACATTAAACAAACAACATAGGACCCATAGAAGTATCCTGCTACTTAAAAGAAGGAGAAAATAGGACTCGAAATATAGAGTAAGGGTGTGTGTGTGTGTGTAGCTTTAATGAAGAAAACAGAATCATTATGAAAAAGGTCACCTTGCATTATTTTCAATTAAATGAAAGAAACATGAGCTCCATAAAATGCGGTAAAAGGTCAGATGAGATGCTAGAGGTAGGAAAATAAAGTAAGGAAACCAAAAATGACACAGCATAGTTTTGTAACAATGTTAGCAATATTAAAGGACTGGCTACGATAAGCAAATTAAATAGGATGGGTAAACTTAAAAAATTACTGCAGAATGCCAAGGAAGAGGACTAAGATAAAAATATGTATGAAAATATATGAATATATGACAATATGTATGAATATATGAAGGTAATGCATAGAGCACAGAGAAAACAGAATTTCAACTTACTGAAAAGAAAATTTTTTAAAGAGAATTAAAGCTTTGGTTTCCAGGTAGGAAAAAAAAAAAAAAACCAAAACACACTCTCATTATGTGTTGAAAAAATTTAATAAAATAAAGCAAGTAATTAAACAGATGGCAAATTTCCTAAAATTAAAATATAATTTAAATTTTTATCTCAGAGATCCAGATAGAATCAGGCTGCCTAGAAAGGTTAAGAAAAATAGCAGGCAGGCAGGCTCAGATGACTTCCCTAAGCAGAAACAGCAGAGCTAAGTCTGCAGGACTGTGAGGGAAGTTTGCTGTGGCTCATGAATTCCAAACCCAATTACCGAATCACCCACATGTGAAAACTGAAGAGAGTCACAGAGAAGTATTCTATCATGCTTTATCTCTTGGGGTGGGAGGTGTATGGCACCACTTAGAGATTTACTCACACCGTGAGAGAAATAAATAAAAATAAATAATTAAGAATGAGTATATCGCCGAGACCAGTTTGGCTCAGTGGATAGAGCGTCGGACTGCGGACTGCGGGGTCCCGGGTTCGATTCCGGCAAGGGCATGTACCTTGGCTGCGGGCACATCCCCAATAGGGGGCGTGCAGGAGGCAGCTGATCGATGTCTCTCTCTCATCGATGTTTCTGACTTTCTATCCCTCTCCCTTCTGCTCTGTGAAGGATCAATAAAATATATTAAAAAAAAAAAAAAGAATGAGTATATCATGGTCAGAGGTTAAAAGGTCTGGCAACAATCTCTGACCTCCTCTTCTACATAAAACTAATGAACATATAGTTACAAAACAGAATGTTAACTTGATAAATATTTCAGCTCCACTGTGCCTGAGCTGCATTGGAAATATCTTAATCTACAGGGATTAATCTCTCTTTAACACTTTCTCCTTAACAAAAACATTATTTCATTAAGTTAGGAAGTCAGTGACAAGCAGGGAAAGCTTAGGCATGGGTACCATCTTTTAGCTGTTGGAGAAGCCGGTGGTGATGCGAAAAGTTCCAGCTGCTATGAGAGAACATGTGGTAAATCTAACAAGATCACACACCATTTACCCTTTGACCTCTCAGCCTTATTTCTAGGAATTTACCTGGAACGTAAAACTCCAAAATACAAGGCCCAAAGTTATTCAACGCTGCATTATTTATCACTGCAAAATACTATAAACAACTTAGGGCCAGACTACATTGTATTAGTCCATGGAATATCATGCAGATGTGTTTTTTTTTAAAGCTTATCTTTTGTGTAAGAAATAAATGGGAAGAAGAAAGCGTACATGTACAAATGTAAATGCCTACCTGCTTATCTTTGCAAATATAGTCATGGGAAAGGCAAACCAACACTAATAGAATTGCCTGCCCAAAGAGGGAAGGAGGTGGTGATGCATGGAGGCAACAGGGGAACAAGTGGCACCTCACATCTTTTTGTAGAGTCTGACTTTTAGAATTCTACATATTCAAACAATCAAATAAATGAGGACAAAGAACCTTGAAACTGAAAGTAGAGAGCCCAGCTATACTTTGAGTAACAAAATCACATCGAAGGAGAAAGAAAACTCATCCAAGTGACTTCTGAATAAAGTATTTGACTGTGTCTCCTCAGTCTAAAGAAAAATAACTCAAAACATCCCTTTGGGGAGGAGGGAGGAAAGTGCACAAAGCATGCAGTAGAGACAGTATCCTTCCCTCCCATCATTCACTGTGAGACTCAGATTCTGTCATAGATAGCAGTGGCCCTCCACATGTGGTCCCCAGACCAGCAGCGTCACGTGGGAAATCCTGAGAATTGCAAATTCATGCCTATTGAATCAGACCCTCTAGAACAGGCCTAGGTGTCTGTACATTAACAAGCTTCCCAGGTGATTCTGAACTTGCTCAAGTTTGAAAAACACTATCACTCCGAATATCAACAATGCTTCAATTAGTTACTTTAATATTTAAAAATCTTGTAACACAGTAGGCTTCTTCTATTTTATAGATGAGAAAAGTTTGTTTCAAAGAAGCAATATGCAGAAACTATATGGCTAATAAGGGACCAGAACAGGTGGTGGGACCCAAAATTTGGGCTTCTCATATTCACTCTTTCAACTAAACCGCCCAATGTTAACATGGCTTCTATTTCATCCCCCATGGAGATTATCAGCTGCAGCTATTAAAAATGTTTTTATTGATTTCAGAGAGGAAGAGAGAGGGAGGGAGAGAGAGAGAAACATCAATGATGAGAGAGAATCATCCAGCATGCTTCCTACTGGGGATCAAGCCCACAACCCAGGCATGTGCCCTGACCGGGAATTGAACCATGACCTCCTGGTTCATGGGTCTACACTCAACTACTGAGCCACACCTGCTGGGCTTAGCTATGATTTTGACTGCTATTTATTGGATCTCTCTCCAGAGGCATCATTTTGCCATCTTCAAAGCTTTTCCAACTCTACCGTAGGGAGAAAGAGCCATTGGTAAGTCGGAGGGCATCCTGAGAAGCAGTGATGATTGGGAATGAAGAAGCTCTGAAGTTAGGAAGGAAGGAGGCATAGGGGGAACTGGAAATGCCCCTGCTGCGGCTCCTTGGTCCTTTGGGGGGGGGGGTTACAAGCATTCCCTTGGCTTACCTGCTGCGGGGCTGTGCCATTGGAAAGGATGTCTAGCAGATCAGAAGAGGAGATAAAGTAAAACCTGGGGAAGGCCAGCCTTTTGGTGTCCAGGTGCTCCGCCAGGGCCTTCTCACACAGGTACAATCTACGAACACAAACACAGAACTTCCTAACTAAGTTTGCCTAAACCAGTGGTCGGCAAACTCATTAGTCAACAGACCCAAATATCAACAGTACAACAATTGAAATTTCTTTTGAGAGCCACATTTTTTAAACTTAAACTTCTTCTAACGCCATTTCTTCAAAATAGACTCTTCCAGGTCATGGTATTTTGTGGAAGAGCCACACTCAAGGGGGGGCAAAGAGCTGCATGTGGCTCACGAGCCATAGTTTGCCGACCATGGGCTAGACCTATAGGTCACAGGCGTTGCCTCCACGCAGAAACATGCAACACATAGAACACATGCAGAGATCAGCAGGAGCATTTGCCAATGCCACACTGATACATTTCCATCAGGATAAACGCCCCTCATTACACCCCGTATTACCCAAAGTGCAAGCAAAGCAAGGCACACACACAGACACATGCTTGCTTCCTTGGGCGGTTAAATGAAGTGAAGACCTCAGGGACAGGGGGAGGACAGGCCTCCTCCATCCTCACAAAGGGGCAGCAAGCAGCCCTCACCTGCTCTGAATGTCCTCCAGCCTTTCATAAAGACCTGGCTTGTTGGTGGCTTCCACTACATTTGGAGTTTTCTGAGCATCATAAGCTAGTTCTTTAAAGTCAATGTCAATGCCCTCAAATCTTTCAGAATCCTGCAAATAAAAAGATGGAGACAATCAACTGCCACTCCCCTCTATGCCAAGAAGCCCCCTTACATAGTGAGTCAGAACAAAAACCTGTTTCTAGACTGTCCTAAGACTCAAAGAAGGAAATACCTTTAGCTTAAGACTGGAGCTCGCAAACATTTTGGTCTTAATATTCCCTTACATTGTAAAGCAACTGTTGGAGTACAGAGTTGAAGCTCTTTGTAAGTAGATAATTATATCTATCAATATAGCCTCTACATTAGAAGCTATAAAAATTTCAAAGCTGAAAATTTTTTAAATGTGTTAATTCATTTAAAAAGTAACAATATTAATCTAATTAGTTAACATAATAACATGTATTTGTCTAAAATAATATTTTCCAGTCTAGTCGGTGGCTCAGTGGTTGAGCACCAACCATGAACCAAGAGGTCCCCAGTTCAATTTCCAGTCAGGGCACATGCCCAGGTTGTGGGCTCGATCCCCAGGGGCATGCAGAAGGCAGCCAATCAATGTCTTCTCTCATTGATGTTTCCATCTCTCTTTCCATTCCTCTTTGAAATCAATGAAAACATTGTAAAAATAAAATATTATTTTCCAAACAAAATAACTCAGAGAAAGAAGTAGCATTGTTTAACTTCTTCAAATCTCATTTGTGTCGGGTCTAACTCAGAAGACAGCCAGACTATCTACTTTTGCATTCGGTCTGGTGTGATAGCACACGTCACTCAGCTCCTGGGAAGCTCCCCTGCCTGCTCATGGAGGAATAAGCATTAAAAAAGCCAAAAAATACACTTTAGCTTTTTATTAAGGTAGGTTTTGCCTTGAGGATCTCCTGAAAAGGTCTCAGCAATTCCGCAGGGATTAAGGGGTTGGCATTAAACACATAATTCCACACTTTGAGAGCTATTGGCATTAAACACATAATTCCTACGTCAGGTAGACAGTGAACCCAATGGTTTTTTCCTGGGTCCATGCAGAAGTTTTATACTATAATCAAAGTACAGTTATAGTATAAAGTTTGTCCTCAGCAAATGTCATGTCAAAATTAGACACCATTGTTTCACTCAAACACCCACACCCTCACAGGGTTGCTGAAATGACTGAAACAATAACATATGATGTGCAAAGCACTTTATCCCAATACCTGGCATCTACAGCTGTGGTATTATTATTACACACAAATAATCATAATGGTGGGTATAATGCGTGCTATTTTAATTAATGTCCTGCAGTAGGTATCAGTATTAGTCCTAATTTGCATGTGAGGAAACCAGGGAAGAGAGAGGCTCAGGAACCTGCCTAAGGCCCTGCAAGTGGGAGTGTGAGGGCTCAAGCCCACACTGGTGGCCTGTCTGCTCCAGACCTCTGCATCCACACCTCTCTCCTAAGAAGGTTTAACAAGAGGGCAGGGTTGAGTAAATCATGATCCTTCAATGAGACATTTTACTCCAATTAAAGATGACAAAGCATCAAGGTTATAGACATATTGGAAATATCAAGCATAAGTGTTTGAATAAAAAGCTGGATAAAAAATATAGTTATGCCAAGAACAATTATGTAAAACTATGTAGATACATGAAGAAAAGTTGGGAAATATTCATAATTGAATATAATTAGTTACTAGTCAGAGTGGAAGATTATGACTGATTTTATTGTTTTGAAATTGCCTCTGTTGTCGCATTGCTAATACAAGGAAAATGAATGTATATTTACATATTTTAACACCAATCTATGTTGAGAAGTTAATGACACTAATTCTTTATCGTGTGTAATTGCAAGTTTTCAAATGCTCCCTATAAAGTCTGCAGAAGCCTCCACCTGTGTCTTTACCTCCTAATGAGGCCTGCTCCTCCTCAGCCACGGCATCGGAGGGAAAAAGCCAGCTTGCTCAGTCTGGCTGAATTACAACGGCTCTAACAGAATTGTTGCTTTTCATTCCAAATGTACAACCTTTAATCTGCATTATTACATTACACATGCTTTTGTGGGATGAGTTGGAAGAATATAATGTTGTTTTTTAAAATATATTTTATTGATTTTTTTCACAGAAAGAAAGGGAGAAGGATAGAAAGTCTAGAAACATCGATGAGAGAGAAACATCGATCAGCTGCCTCTTGCACACCCCTTACTGGGGATGTGCCCACAGCCAAGGTACATGCCCTTGACCCGAATCGAACCTGGGACCTTTCAGTCTGCAGGCCGATGCTCTATCCACTGAGCCAAACCGGTTTCAGCGAAAAATATAATGTTTTAATGAAATGTGCTTTACCTTTCAAGCAAGACCTGAACAATATAGATTATATTTTGGAATCAAACTGATTTGTAAGCAAAGAACTTTCTATGCTGAAGAGATAGAAAAAAAGGCCACAAAAATTTTTTTTTAAAGTTGTAAATGAATTAGAGTCCACTGAGAGGGGGCAAGATAATGGCATAATAATTAGGACAAGAGGCAATCAACCTCAGAGAAGGGAGAAATAAGAACACATGTTTTAGAGAAATTCATCACTATTTAGCTGAAGACAGGTATTTAGCATCTGGCACAGACCAGAGGTTTGCAGAATAGCTCACTCTGAGGAGCTGGAGCTTGCCAGCAAAGCAAGCCCCCTGCTAGTCCAGACCTGCGTCATAATGATCTGTGGAGCGACCCATTAGCAGCTCATCCCTGATGGCAGTACTAATATTTTCTCCTCTTTCCTGTATTTACTTTTTTAAAACCAGGTTCTCCTCTCTTTCCCCACCCGTGTATGAACAAACTGATACCGTGCATTTCACCTCCTCCCTTTTTTTCTGCCAGACTTTGGGCAGCGTGTCAGGTCATGTTTGTTGGAGACGCCTTTGAGTGAAACCATGGTAAGTGGCAGAGGAGGGAAGGTCTAGGGCAGTGGTTGGCAAACTCATTCGTCAACAGAGCCAAATCTCAACAGAACAACAATTGAAATTTCTTTTGAGAGCCATATTTTTTTAAACTTAAACTTCTTCTAACCCCACTTCTTCAAAATTGACTTGCCCAGGCCGTGGTATTTTGTGGAAGAGCCACACTCAGGAGGCCAAAAAGCCACATGTGGCTCACGAGCCACGTTTACAGATCATGGGTAGAGGATGCAAGGGCGCTCTTCCCTGGGCTCGGGTAAGGAAACAAGCAGGATTCTCCGAGCAGGTACCTGGGGCAGCTGAGCCCGGATGTCTTCAGAGCCAATGAATATACTTTCCAGGTGGGACCATGTCCGCTGCACATCAAACCATGTAGAGATGATAGCATCTGCCGTGGACAGCTTCTTCTGCCAGCCCGCCACTTCTTCCAGGAAAAAGGAGATGTACTTGGACACCATCAGGTTCTGAAGTTGGACTTGGTTATCCTCCAAAACCTCGATGAGGTCCTCATCTGAACGCAGCAGAGGGATGCTGGTCCGCAGGTGGGGCTCATACTGGAATTCCATGCCGGCCCACGTGGCCTGCAGCTCCTTTAAGGTCTTCTCCATAGCCATCTCCTTCACAGCTCTGTCCACGATGCCCTGGACCTCATCCTCAAAGCGGTGCAACTGGAGCTGCAGGAGCTGTGCCAGGGTGGTGCCCTCGCCCATGGTGAAGCTCACGCCCGTGGCCTGCATCAGCTGCCTCCAGTGCCGCTCCCGGATGGCAGGGCTCTGCAGCTCAGCCACTGCTCTCAGGGAGGTCAGCGTGTTCAACACCATGCTTTCCAGGCCTGTGAATGCATCCCAGGTCCTGACCTCCTTGTCGAGGTTCCGCAGGTACCTGGCAAACCTTTTGCACTCCAAGTCCATAGCCTCCACGTTGATATTCTTCCATGGGGTGGCCTCCCAGGCATGGATGTTGGAGGTCACCATGCCAACGGTGTCCCAGAGCTCCTTCAGCTGGCAGACCTCCCTCCGGCACTGCCTCAGCTGCTTGTAGTCAGAAACGGTGACTTCAAACAAGCTGGCAGAATTGGAAATGGAGGCCATGGCAGATTCCATCTGCTGGAGCTCCATGTGCCAGGCATCCAGGCTTCGATGAGGGTCGGTGCTATCAAATCTACAAAACATAATGTGTTTGCTTTGTAAGTGTGGCAGACAGGCTCCCATTTCCTAGAATCCCCAAACGAACACCAGCTTACATTCTTTAAACGCTTCAGATTTTAGCAAAGAGCAGTGACTTCCACCAAACCCCGGGAAGAAAAGACATTCAGGTAGTTTGGAATAGGCTAAGCATAACTAGTTGTGGGAAAGGCATTTGAAGAGGAATATCACGCAAGGATCTTTTCTTCACGTGGGAGAAGGTAAAAATACTTCACTTATCCTCTGCTTTACCAACTTCCCCATTCAGGGGTAGAGGGGGACACCCCTTTGTCCAGCCCCTATTAGCCTCCCCACTGTTGGCTTCCACACCACTTGACAAGAGTATTGCCTTGTACTGTAGGCGCTGTAAAGCCAGATTTCTTCTGGGAGCTACAAGCGAAGGCAGTCCTTCAGTGACAGCGCTGGCACGCAGAAGTCCAGCCTGGACCCCACCTGGCATTGCCCCCCTCTGGGGCAGTGGCTCTCAGTCTAGTAGCATTTTCAGAGTAGATCTCCTGGAAACTTCAGCTGATTTCCAGGCTCAGGCTGCTCCCCAGTCCAATTAAACCAGAATCTTTGGGTGTAGGACCCAGGAAAGGGTGTTTCTCAAACTCTTCAGGTGGTTCCAATATGTCAGGTTGCTGTCATTGTCTGACGACTTGCCTCATTTTCAGGCAACAGCACCTCTGAGTTTGAGAACCACTTGAACCAAGGTCCATATACTCATTGTATGCCTCAAGTCCCTCTGCCAAGCTGTCCTTGATCTGCCCTTTCACCGTTCTCTGACCTGCTCCCTCTGCATCCAGAGGCAGCCTCTGGTTCAGAACTTGACTCCTGTAAGCAGATGCTTAGCTCTATAGTCTCAGTTCACATTTCCTCATTCTCTTCTCTCTGATGCTTATGGTACACATCCACTGCTGCTGATCCTCACCAGTGTTAAACTACTTTATGCTGCCCACCTCAAGTATAGCACCAGAATAGCATCTACTCCAGTATAGAACTTTCCATGCAAAGGAACCCACATGGGCAGATAACATTGCCTTTGTCAGGAGATCCCAGAACCCATGTGTTCAAGGAGCCTCTCATTTTTCTCCCCTAACCTCACTTTAACCCTTTCTGACTTCAGCTTTTCTTGGTTCAATATGGCTGGAGGGCTAGATATTGGGGATACCATGTCTTCAGAGTGAATACTATGTTCTTCTACAATCAGAACAGGAAATTATCAGGTACATCATGAAGGTGAAGTTGAGAGGAAATGAATGACTAGGATTGTGCATGTTGGTGGTGTATAGAGGAGAGGCAAAAAGGAAGAGAATGACATATGAACTCTTTTTCTTGAACTGCCTCTTTTTCTAGATGTCCTTGGAAATATTTGACTGGAGAAGATGGAAAATAATCCTAATTAAAGCTATTTACCTGAACTGTTCACCCCTTAAGCCTAATGATCATGGAACACAGGAACAGTTACGCATACCGTTAAATTAGTGTCAGGGGAACGTTCATGCTTCTTATCTTTGATTCCCACTTGTTCAAATACTTTGTGGCCCATGTGCTTTGATTGTGGATTTACATCTTACAAGAATGAGATTCAACATCATTGTACATCTTCTCTATTCTCTGGTTCCCAAGTGTTTCAGAACGAAACACAAGGTTGGAGTCCCCAACGTCTAGGGATCTTATGTTTATATAGGCAAGGAGCTCACTGCCATATAAGAGCAGTAGAAAAAGACTAGAAGAAAAGACAGATAAATCCTCATGGCACGTGGTCCAGCAGGAAAGATCCCCAGGCATAAATGCTCTTCTGCTTTTTCTTCATTTGCAAAGACTAACTGTTGGAGAGGGTACGTTCTCTTTTTTATCTTAACTAGAATAGATCTAAAAAGTAAACTTAGCCTCTGGGTGTTAATACAAAATCTATCAGACAAAACTCTAAAAATCCACATTTTGTTTAATTTATTAATGGACTAGAATTCAGGGATAATTTACTAGTAAGATAAGAATGATTCAAGTGATTGGGGTATATGCAGAAGATAATAAATGATCTTTCTAACCATTCTTTCTTTAGCACATATGAAATTCTTAATCAATACTGGTTCCTTAAATATTCATAAGAGGTAATAATTTGTCAAACCTATTCCAAAGTTCATCAACCCTCTGGCATAATTGTTGTTTACAGTTTAAATTTGTGGGCAATCATTTCCTGTAGATGAGCACACATAAAAATCAATTTGGCCTAAGGAATGACAGGAACCTCTAGACATGAGGGCAGGTAACCCTCTTCCCATTTCAAAACTCTAGTGCAAATTGTCAGGATACTCGTAAACCTGATTAATGTGCCTAATAAACTTGAAGCGGTTCTACAGACCCTAAGGGAGGAATACAGTATAAGAACAAGAAAGTAATAGGAGGGAAAAGGGTGTAATAAGTCTTTGAAATTAAAATAATAATGCAAAAGTATTTTAATCTGAAAGAGAAATGCCTAGAAAGTCTGGATGAATAAAACTATAATTAAGAGAAACGGAACTATGGTGCTCATGCGTGTGATCTTAGAAAAGTGATTAATTCGGGGATGACCTAGACATGAGCACAGGGAGAGAGGAAGTGGAATAAGTGAAAATTTAGCAGTTGCTAAATGTTCATCTCAGTACCATACCTGCATATACTGTAAATGATGACCCACCTCTGCTTGATACTCCAGAGATATGGTAAAATTCCACAAATCCGATCTGAATTTGTGATCTTTCAGTTCTCATTCTATGGCCCCCAGTCTCAGTGAGCAATAAAACAATACCTCCCACTTACTTGTACAAAATGAAAGGTAGAGAATTATGCTAGGCTCTCTTCCCTGTTTATCTCCCTCAGTCAATCCTGCTGATTCTCCCTCCATCATTCTCTCTCTAACCCACTCTTCCATGGAGTACCTGGCCTGTTTCACCCTAATCTGTTCTCAACAGCCATCAGAGCATGGTATTTAGATTCCTAAGTGGCCGGTCATGGACAAAACCTGGGCACATGGACCTCTCCATTCTCATCTCCCACTTCCTGCGTTCCAGCCACATACACAGGCTATTCCCTGCATTTTTGCTCTTCTGTGCCTTTGTATATTCTGTTGCCTTTGCCCAGAATATCCTCCCTCTCTCCACCTCCTTTCTCTAAATGGTTAATTTTCATTTACCTATGGCTCAAGCACTGTCTCCTATAGGAGGTGTGAAGTGCCTCCTCAGTGGGAGTTAAAGTTGGCACCCAATGAACATGTCAAATTACTCATTTTTGAAATTGCCCCTGAGGCTGTAAGTCTCAGAGGTCAGGGAATGTGTATTTTCTTAAAACCCTACCACTTACATCATGTTTTGATAACTCCACTGTTAAGACTCATGTGAATGAGTCAGATTAACTGGAAGAACAGGATCAAGCTTAACTAATGACAGGTGTTAGGATTTCAATACGTCCCTGGGAGATTTAATGACTAATATAGCTCTTTTCTCCAGCTAACAAAGAGACAACAGACACTGTGCAAGCAAGACAAAGCCCTTCCTTCCTCGTGTCTGTTTCACTGGGCTATTTGGAAAGCCTTGATTTCTCTGGATATCATGCAGAGCAACACCCACTGATAGTGTCTCCAAGAATGCTCTACCAACTATTCACAGAATCTGATTGCCAGCCTGTGGAAAACAGGAATGGCCTCCATTGAGCTGGAGCTCATAGGGATCAAATTCTTTGGCTTAGAAACCCCTGGGTTACTTGGTGTTGATGTGAGTAAGAAGACTGTACGTCATGGCATCATTTCTTAAGATCAGAAAGACCTTGATCAAGGTCAGGAAGACTAAAGAAGTGAATGCAGCTAGAAGATGAATGAAGCATTCCTTTCACTCAAAGGGAAGAGTTAGTCTCCAGTTTTAAAATTTGTGGAAAGTTCCTAAATCTGAGTATGATGATTTAGCAAATTGCTGTGACATGAGAGAGCTCAGCTAAGAATATGCTGAGACAGCTTAGAGTTAAGCACTAAAGGAGGGAGTAAAAGTTGACTTGGACATGAAGAACCTCAACCCCAGCAACC
This sequence comes from Antrozous pallidus, assembly GCA_027563665.1. Lineage (NCBI taxonomy): Eukaryota > Metazoa > Chordata > Mammalia > Chiroptera > Vespertilionidae > Antrozous > Antrozous pallidus. Next base: position 8,657,554 of record CM050526.1, read on the forward strand.
TAACTTCATCAGCACCTGTCAGACTGCTTAATGAGACACTCACTTTCCTTTTTCTCCTCAAAGACAAGATCAGTGTGAGCTTAACCCTCAATGAACTCAGAAGCAGAAACTTGCATTCACAGAGAATGGACCAGGGTCTACATTTTAGAAATTTGTAAAGGAACTACAAGTGAAGGAGCCAAAACTATACTCATTTGCCACACACAGTACTTTAAACACACACATTCACAAACAACAAACTAAGAAACCAAACAAAACATGAGCTGAGCCCTAGCTGGTTTGGCTCAGTGGTTAGAGCGTCGTTGGCCTGTGGACCAAAAAGAGTCACGGATTCAGTTCTGGTCAAGGGCATGTACTTAAGTTGCAGGCTCCTCCCTGGCCTGGGCCCTAGTCAAGGATGTGCAGAAGGCAACCAATCCATGTGTTTTTTTCTGCTTTGATGTTTCTCTCTGTCTTTACCTTTCTCCTCCACTCTCTCTGAAAATCAATGGAAAAATATCCTCAGGTGAGGATTAAAAAAGAAAAACAAAAAACATGAGCTGACACCCACTAAGATTCCCTTCAGCAACAAATCTACAATTCTGCTCCAGTCCTGACGGTTTTCTTGACAAGAAGAGAAATACATCAGAATTGCGGCCGCGTCTGCTTTTCCACACTGCTGTGAGCAGTTCTTTTCAAAGGATTCTTTTGCAAAGATGCATCTGCATGTCAAATTAACAGATGTGAATTTGGAAAATCCAGCAAAGAGTCCTCAGAGGCAGCAGATATAAGTGCTAAGAAGGAGAAAACAATGCAGCTAGCAAAAGAAGAAACACCACCAGCTGATCGACAGGCACACTTGATGCAACAAGAAGGAGGGAGGGCCAGCAGATTTCCAACAGACATGCAAAAGCACACGAGCAAACGAGGCGCTGTTTCCTCTCAATCAGTCTCAGAAGTCTGTTTGGGAAGATAGTTCAGCAAACATCTTTAGAATTTCTTCCTTGAGATTTTCTTAAGAGTCAGCTGATTAAAAAAAAAAAATTGTGGCATTCTTTTTAAGCTGCCGCAGTCAGTGTGACTGCTGCTAACAAGGAGGAGGAACCAGCATGGTAACCAGTTTCCCCATCAGCTTTGGCTCCGCACCATCAGTGTTGGATTTCAAATATTCTACCATATGCCAAAGGAGAGTCAGCACAACGTGTCTCAGACTGACTGAAAAGTCCCGGAAGGAGCACCACTAATGTTTTGAGCAATAGATGCTTCTTTGGAACAAGGGCCTAGCTCCTAAGGCAATCACTCTCAAGGACATGCACACATTTGGGGTCAAGTGCCCGGGCACGACTGCCTAACGAGAAACCAGATACTTCCCCAGGGCAGCCGTCACAAACTTGGCTGCACATTAGAATCACTTGGGGGGCTTCACAAAGTACTGATGGTCCATAGGAAGGCTGGACATTGGGAGTTCTAATGCCCCCAGGTGACTCTGATGGTCAGCTCACACCATGCTTCAGAGACTAGGTTGTATATTTCATGTGTGTCCTTTCCTGCTTCCTAACATACTCATCCTATTCTCTGTAGTCAAAGTATAATGTTGGGGAGGCAGTAGCTGCTTAATAAATGTTTGGTGAATAAATAACAGGATTAAGTAGGCCCTCGCTGTGTGCCAGGTTGGTTGATACATGATCCGGTTGGCTTGTGAGAGGAGCTTCTCTGAATGTACGACCTTCCGGGTTAAATCAGAAGAATCCCAAAAAGCCAGGATGGCTCATCACCCTGGTGACAGGTTCTCAGCAAAGATTACTCCTTTAATCCCATCAACAACCTTCTGAGGTGAATGTTATTTTTAACCCCATTTAAAATATGAGGAAATGGAAACAGAGATGTTGAGTAGCTCCCTGACATACACAGTAAGTTGTTGACGTTTGAGATTAGACATCTAACTGAGCAGCCTGAACCCAAAGTTCACATACATAATCACTGTGCTAAATGTCCTTCCCATAAAGTTGTGGGTGTTTTGTTTGGTTTGTTATGTTAACCTGTGTCTCTCAGCATTGTATTTCTATGGGTAAATAACCCTTAAAATGAAAATGTTCTTTCCTCCTTATGTAGGAGATTTTCAGTTTGGCCAACTTCCAAGCTTGCCCCTCCTAAACTAGAGGGAGATCCAGAAAGCAGTTCAGCCGGATAGGAAGAAGCCCTGGAGCTGAAATGAGGGGACAGTGCCCACTTCATCGGCAACACAGGACCATCCAGAACCACAGACATAGGACCGTAAGTACCAGCAGACACGGGACCATAAGTACCAGCTGGCACGGGACTATAAGTACCAGCAGACACGGGACCATAAGTACCAGCAGGCACAGGACCATCCAGAACCACAGTTACAGGGCCATAAGAACCAGTAGGCACAGGGCCATAAAAGTCAGCAGGCAAGGACCTTCCAGAACCACAGCACAGGACCATAAGCACCAGCAGGCACAGGACCATCCAGAACCATAGTTTTTACTAAACTGTTAGTATTCTAAGTTTTCACAGACTCCTTTTGGTTTTTAAAAGAACCAGTAGGCACAGGGCCATAAAAGTCAGCAGGCACAGGACCATAAAAACCAGCAGGCAAGGACCTTCCAGAACCACAGACACAGGACCACACAGGACCACCCAGAACTGGCAGACACAGGACCATAAAAACCAGCAGGCACAGGAACATAAGAACCACAGACACATGACCACAAGTACCAGCAGACATGGGGCCATACAGAACCAGCAGACATGGGGCCATACAGAACCAGCAGACATAGGGCCATACAGAACCAGCAGACATGGGGCCATACAGAACCAGCAGACATGGGGCCATACAGAACCAGCAGGCACAGGACATTCCAGAACCAGCAGGCACGGGATCATCCAGAACCAGCAGGCACGGGATCATCCAGAACCAGCAGACACAGGGCCATAAGAACCAGCAGACACAGGGCTGTCCAGATCAGCCTGTCCTCTTGGTTGGAGTCCCAGGTACCTACAGTGGACAAGACAGAGCCCAGATGGACAGCTTCACCAAGGGAAGATGTGAGTGTGTGTGTGTGTGTGTGTGTGTGTTTGTATGTGTGTGAACTGCCCATCTTATAGTTGTTTTGTTTATGTAAAGAGCCCTAATCACAAGTAGGGAGTGTCTGAGCATTACTAAGTAGAAAATTCATACCCCAAAGTCAATCTTTTACCTAAAATCCTTCCTCCAAAATGCCTTCCAAAATTATTTTAAATTCTATCAGCCTTTTTTTTAAAAAACCAAAAGGAGTCTGTGAAAACTTAGAATACTAACAGTTTAGTAAAAACCTAGAAATTTTAGTTTCAACCACTATGAGAAATGATATAGAGTTTCTTTCAAAAATTAAAAATAGATCTACCATACAATCCAGCAATTCCACTTCTGAAACCGGATTTCAATGAGATATCATCACTCCCATGTTTCTCGCAGCATTGTCACAGTAGCCAAGATAAAGGAGCAGCTGAATGCCCATCAATGGAGGCATGGATAAAAAGATGTGAAGCACACACATCATAGAATATTACTCAGCAACGAGAAAGAGGGATATCCTCCCATCTGCAACAATACGAGGGACCTTTAGACATAGTACTGAGCTAAGTCATAGAAAGACAAGTATTATATGAGAATAAAATGCTAGTTACCAGGTGATGCAAATGCCAATAAGAGTACATTTAAGGCTACAAACTTGTAACAAGTAGTCAATAAGCCATAGAAACAAATGCATACTATAATGAATCTACATATATAAAAACCTAAGTGACTGGACGACTGGACACCTGAACGATTAGTCGACCCGTCACTATGATGCACACTGGTCACCGGGGGCAGACGTTCCAGGAGGAGCTGCCCCCTAGCAGTTAGTGTGCTCCCACAGTGGAAGCACCGCTCCGCTGACTGATGGGTGCCCGACACAGGGCTCACAACTGGTGAGTGCTGCTGTGGTGGTGTGAGCCTCTCCCAGTTGGAACTGACTGGGCATTAGTCCATGGCAGGTGCAGTGGGGCCGGGATGAGTGGGAGTGGCAGGCAGGAACAACAGGTGATGCTGGACTGCCGGTTTCGGTCGGATCCCCACGGGCCACGCCAGGCCTGTAGTACCTATCTATAGTATAATAATAAAAGTGTAATATGCAAATCGACCGAACAGCCAAACAGTGGAACAACTGTCCGACATCTTTCTGGACGACCTTCTGGATGACATTCCAGACAAAGCAGGGGCTGCACCGCAGCTGAGGTAGCCGGGGCTGTAAAGGCCTACTCTTGCATGCATTTCGTTCATGGAACCTCTAGTATAGTAGTATCCTAGATAATAAAACCCTAACATGCAAAGCAACCAAACAGTGGAACCACCACCAGTCATGACATGTGCGGAGCACCAGGGGGCAGATGCTCAACCCAGGAGCTTGCCCCTGGGGGTGCACCAATCAGCCAGAGGCTAGGCTCAGGCTCACGACTGGCAAGCCCAGCAGTGGTGGTGGGAGCCTCTCCCACCTCTGCTGCAGATGGGCGGTAGAGAGCAAGGGATCCCAGACTGTGAGAGAGGGCAGGCCAGGTTGAGGGATTCCCCTCTCCCAGTGCACGAATGTCGTGACCAGGCCTCTAGTATATATAAAAGCCTAAGTGACCAAATGACTGGAACAACTGGAATGACCAGATGCTATGACATGCACTGACCACCAGGAGGAATATGCTCAACACAGAAGCTACCCCCTGGTGATCAGTGCACTCCCACAGCAGGAGTGCCACTCAGCTGAGACCCACCCTGGTGACCCACCACCCTGGTGGCATCCACTCCTTCCCTCAGTAGTCCTGCAGGTCCAATCTCCAGAGAATGAGCCAGGCACAGATGGACCAGCACCACCAGCCTCCTAGAAGTTGGCCTCAGGCACCACAGCTGGTTCCTCTCTCTAGATGCTCCTCAAGGAAGAAACAATATAAAAGCAGTCGCCAGGTGGCTCCCGACAACCAGTGCAAAAGTCAGCGGGATGGATCTGCATCTTGGGCCAGCAAGGGCATCCCACCACCCACCAGGAGGGCTGATTGTGTCCTGCCCCCCACCCTTTGGGATCCTACCGGTGCACAAATTCGTGCACCAGGCCTCTAGTAGACAATAATATTGCACTATAATTATGCTGGGTGATAAACATTGCTACATTGAAAATTATATCACAATATGTAAATGTAGCAAAGTAACACACTGTACTTGTAAACTTATCGAATGTTATATGTCAGATTTATGTTTTCAAAAAAACCTGTAGTAATTTTACCACATTAAATCTCTTTATAGACCTGGAGGAACAGAAGGTTCTAGCCTTTTTTTTTTTTTTTTCTCAACAGCCCTTGGCCATCTCACTCAGGCCATGATAGGACTGCCCACATCAGCACCATGTTCTAACCTACGGACCTCAATGGGAGGGAAGACTGGTGACCAGTGTCCCTGTCCTGAGAACAGGCAAACCCAATGCAGATCCTCAGTGACTGCAAGATCGCCCTGTTTAAGGAAACGGAGGTAGCGGCAGCAACCTGGGGCCATACCTGAAAGGTGCCTCTCTGTGGAATCGCTCCCAGAACTGCTGCTGCTCAGCCTCGAAGGCGGTGCACCTCTGCCGGAGAAGGGCCACCTCGCCGGCCTGCAGGGGGGCCACGTGCTGCCGCACAGTGACGGCCAACTTTTTTATGTTGTTCCATTTCTCAGGCAGCTCCTGCAAGGGAGACCTCAGTGTGCTCAGACCCACCCGGGACTCCCCTCCCCAATGTCCCAAAATGGAGCAGTATCCAGTGTCCTCATCTCTGCTGCAGTGCCAGGGCGAAGGTCCTGGAACCACTGGACTGTTCTCAACACCCCCTGCCTTCAATTGTCTCCTGGGTGGCCTGCTCTTCTATCACCTACTTCCCACTCAATACAATTCTTCTTGTTCTTGACCTAACCTCTAACCTGGTAACCCATGCCCTTTTCTCTACTCTCAGGAGTGCTGGGTTATTTTCTATGTCTCCATTTCTACTCATAACATCTTAATGTTTCTTAGACTTGTCTCCCCCCCCCCCCCAAAAAAAAATCAAAAAGTTGCCTCATCCCTAATTCTGGTAAAAACAAACAACCCGAAATACTTACCTGCATCAATTATCCCACACAACTCCAGCATCACACTGTTTCATATTTATTGAATTTCAAGTTTGTGCTAGACGTTACACATACATCACACATAGAGACCAAATCGTGGACCTTGGGTTGTCAGCAAGCCCTGGTTTTCATTTCCTTAAACCTACCCCACCCCACTCTGAAATCTTGAAACTTCCCCTCTATTTCTGTTATTAAGAAAACATAAACTTAGCACTGACCTCCAGCTGCTTAAACACCGTTTCCGGCAACTCTTGTTCATAGGTCTTCAGCAGTTCAACGGTTTGCTTTAAGGGCTCAAACATCTCATCAGTGCTGCTCTGCCGTTCTTTAAGGGCCAGAAGGTGTCCCATAATCTCGACCAGTCCATTGGAATCTCCTTTTTCGACTTTCTTGAGCAAGCTGCCCTCACTATGTTTTATAAACATGTCAAGGTCTGCCAAACTAAGCAAACAAAACAGACGAACATCAGGAGCCATTTTCCTTCCACTCCTCAAAAGGAAGTTTTATGTATTTCCCCACCAATAATAGTTTTTTTGTGGAAAGCTTTGCATGTACCCAGCACTGGGCACTGTCTATATCGTGATGTTAAGAGTCAGCCCTATTCAGAAGTGTCAGTCATGAGAGACGAGGTCGAGACCTCTTCGGAGGAGACTCAGGTGACATATTAGTGGGAAACCTGTTGAAATATAAATAGTTGCCAATTCTATATCAACATTAACTTCCTGCTTTGGATAATTGTACTATGATTATAGAGATTATATGATTATGTTATCCTTTGGGAAAGCTGAGTGAAAGTAAAAGAGAACTCTGGCCGAGACCGGTTTGGCTCAGTGGATAGAGCGTCGGACTGCGGACTGAAAGGTCCCGGGTTCGATTCCGGCCAAGGGCATGTACCGTGGCTGCGGGCACATCCCCAGTAGGGGGCGTGCAAGAGGCAGCTGATCGATGTCTCTCTCTCATCGATGTTTCTGACTTTCTATCCCTCTCCTTTCTGCTCTGTAAAAATCAATAAAATAAAAAAAATAAAAAATAAAAATAAAAGAGAACTCTGTGTTATTTTTGCAACATTTTTGGATGTCTGAAATTATTTCAAAGTGAAAAGTTTAAGATTTGAAAATAAAAAAATATCGTGGCCTTTAAAATTATACTCATTTGCATTTGCTTCTGACACGAGATGGCCAAATCACTTAGCATCTCTGAATTTCAGTTTCCCCATCTGTAAGATTGGAAAGATCATTTCTGTCTCACCGGATATTGTGAGAATTAAATGAAATTTATTCTTTAATTCAAAGTTATTTATTTACTGAGTATATATTATGAGTATGCTTCTAGGTTCTGAGGATAGAATGATAAATAAGATAAATAAAGGCTCTGCCCTTACAAAGCTTACATTCTAGTGGGGAACGTAAAGAGGAAACAATAAATTGTATAGTTCCATATGATGATGAGTGCTATGAGACAGAAACTCAGAACAGAACCATTTTCCATGGAGCAGTCAATGAAGGCTTCCTTCCTAAGGGGATATGTACGTGCAAATGTAAATGATGTGAAGGAGTGAGCCACAGAAGAAAGTGGGAGAAGAGCTTTGCAGATAGAGGGAGAAGCAGGGGTGAAGGCATGAGAACTCTGAGTAGGAGAAGGACATGCCTTGGTTTATGTTTTCTAAAGGATCTGTAGCTGGAGGGGAGCAGGTTTTACTGGAGGGGGTAGTAATGATGATAGTGATAGTGGTACTGGTGATGGGGATAGAAGAACAGAGGGCATTTTTAGGGACTATGCTCAGTGTCCAGGTCACAGGAGATGTTGACTTTGGCTTGCATGGTGGACATCAGAAGGGGTCAGACTCAAGACAATTTTGCATGCAGAACCAATAGGACCCACTGAAGGACTGGAGGAAAGGTGTGAGGGAGGGAATGAGAAAAATCAGTAATGACTCTGGCAATGGGGTAATAAATGATGCCATTTAAAGATATAGGAAAGAACTGTGGAAGGCTAGATTTTTTGGAGGGAGAGGAATAGTTTTAAACATGTTTGGTTTGAGATGACAGTTGAATGTAATCCTAGAGGTACTGAGAGGTAGGGCTGAAAATATAAATTTGGTAGTTACCAGCACACAGATGCATTAACATGTTGGGTTAGAAGTCATATAGCATAGAATGCAGATAGAGAAGGAAGTTCAGGATTGAGGTTTCAGGAATTTGGATACTTTTGGGTCTAGAAGAGGGGACGAGCTCAGCCATGGAGACCAAGAGAGCAAAAATTTCAGAAGGAAAACAAGAAAAAGAAGATATCTTGAAAGCCACATAAAGAACCTGTTTGGGAAAGAGGGAGTGATCGGTTGTGCTGAGTCCACCTGAGAAGAATAAGTAAGATGATGATGGGTCATTACCACAGGACTGGGCCAAGTGAAAGTCATCAGTGATCTTGACAAGAGTGGTTTCAGTGGGGAGGCCTCGTGAAGATGCCTGACTGCAGAGTAAGTTGAGAATTGTCAGCTTCTGTTTCAAGCTGTCTGGTATACACAGTAAGATGGATAACCCTCCTGCTAAAACAATTAAAATGCTTAAGCAATATTTCAAAATCATTTAAAAATGCATCACTAAGGTGGCATGAAATTAAGGAATCTCCAGAGGCTGAAAATGTAGTGAAAGCCAAGAACTAAGCAAGATTCAAAGCTGGATTTCATGTGATCATTGCCACGGAACCCTGGAAATCTTGAACTAGTTTGTTTGCTTTGTGGTATGTGAGGAACAGGTGATTAAGCCTTAGACCTACACATAGTGAGGGGGCTAATAGGAAGCTGCTTATGAAATTGCAATACAATCAGGTGAACAAAAAGTAAACATGCTGCACAAAGGGGATGGTATGGAAACTTGCGTGGCTTAATCCGGGCACTAGGTGGACCCCTGGGAAAGTTAAAGTACACGTGGTCTGGGGTTGGAAGAGTCCCTTGATGACTAGCAGAAATAAATATAAATCCTTTCTGTGGGAATGAAAGTAGAATTTGATCCTCAAAAGAGTTCCACAAATAATATTCCAAGGAACATTTTTACAATCAAAAGTCACAAAATATACAAGGAAGGAAGTTACCATGAGTAGGAGGCAGCAGAACGGGTATTAGCATTCAAATGCACAATCCTATCTAATAAAAGAGTAATATGCAAATTTGACCGTACCTTCGCCACATCCACCAGCCACGCCCACCAGCCATGCCCACCAGCCAATTGGAAGCAAATTATGCAAATAAACCCCAAACAAGATGGCTGCCGCCACTGACAGCAGAAGGGAGGCTTGGGTTTCCCTGGCAATGGAGGAAGCCAAGCTTTCCACCTGCCTTTGCTGGCTGAGGCCTCAATGGTACAAAGTTTCAATTATAAAAGATACATAATCCGAAGGCAGCCACGGAGCTGGAGAGAATAAAGGATAGGGTTGCTGGGGTGATGGAAGAAGCTAAACTTCTGCATCCCTAGCACCTAGCACTCTACTCTAGGCTACAAACTTTCAAACAGAAATGGCTGACACTATGGAGTGAGAAGAAGGCTTGGCTGCGCTCTAGACTACAAAGTTTCAATTGTAGAACATAAATTAATTTCAGATCCCAAGGCCTCCGTTTGGGTCGCTAGGGATGTGGATGGCCTGCAAACTACCATAAGCCCCTCGCCCAGGCCACCCCATGCCCTAAGGAAACCTCCACTCTGATCCAGGACACCATTCAGGGCAAACCAGCCAGCCCCCACCCATGTACCAGGTCTCTGTCCTATCTAATAAAAGAGTAATACACAGATTGACCATCACTCCAACACACAAGAGGGCTGCCCCCATGTGGTCAAAGATCCTGCCCCCGTGTGAATACAAGATAGCCACCACAAGATTGCCCGCAAGGAAGGGCAGTTGTGGGCCATTAGGCCATCAGAAGAGGGCAGTTGGGAGGGACCAGGCCTGCAATGGAGGGCAATTGGGGGCTATCAATCCTGCAAGGGAGGGCAGTTAGGGTGACCAGGCTGGTAGAGGAGGGAAGTTGGGGACAAACAGGCTGGCAGGGGAGCAGTTAAACATCAATTAGGCTGGCAGGATAGTGGTTGGGGGTGAGCAGGCTGACAAGCAGAAGTGGTTAGTAGCAATCAGGGAGGCAGGCAGGTGAGTACTTTGGAGCCAGCAGTCCTGGATTGTGAGAAAGATGTCGGGCCTAAACGGGCAGTTGGACATCCCTCAAGGGGTCCCAGATTGAAGAGGGTGCAAGATGGGCTGAGGGACACTCCCCTTCCCCCCCCGGCCCCCATGCATGAATTTCGTGCACCGGGCCTCTAGTATAAAATAATAATATTTAATATATTTAAAGGACAAAAAAAGAACTCCTGCTTAAGCACCTTGCTTTATCATTCCTGACCCACATAGCAGGCAAAAGTGCTTTCCCTGAAGTTTCTTGGACATCAATTCAGGACTAAGACAAAGGACTTCATCCTTTTTAAACACAACATATCAGCTTAGACAGAAATGGTTTCTTTAAAAATCATCTTCCACAAACCTAGATAAGTTCTTCCAGTCTCAGTAGTCAGAGCCCCTGCCCTAACCCAGTTCTAAGTTCAAATATAAATTTAACATAGTCTCAAAGTCAGGTTTGACAGCAATTTCAGAGGTTCTTCAAATAAACCCAGAACCTTTTCATTGAATGATATATCCTAGAAATAACAAAATTAATTTCAATGAATAACATAAAAATGATGGCCTGTGGTGGCATTACTTTGTGAAGAAAAGCATAGGAAAAGATCTGAATATGTGTTTTAGCAAAGGAAAAAATGATTGCACTGTGCTATGGTAATGGACAAGTCCAGGGTAAAGAAGATAACAATTTTCTGTAGGCCTTTATGTAAACTTTATCTATGGCAAGAAGAAACAAATCATTTTTAAGTTGATGAACCAAAATTGGTCTTTAACATACCCTCTAATAAATGTATTATAAAACTTAAAAAATTGGTAAATAAAAGTGAAGCCTTAAAATTGGAGCAAAGAACAAGAGCGTATAATATGAGCAAGAAAAATTATAAAATAGCCAAAGAGAAGACCAAAAAAATGGAGAATCTAATTAACATCTAAAACTTACTGAGTGAATTAAACAGAAGAGTTAGACAAAGCTGAGTGAGTTAACTGCTCTATTATAAAAATGAAGGAGCTATCCAAACTGCAATGCAGTACGTCAAATAATGGAAAAGTATGAAAATTGTTAAAAGACATCTCACAGAAGTACAAAAAGAGCTCGAGAATACAAAGGTAATGGGCAAGAAGCAATCGTTGAGGAGATCGTGGCTGAGAATATTTTTGAGTTGTTGAAAGACACCAAAGGTAAAGCCCGACAAATTCCAGGTAGAATCAATATAAAGAAACCCTCACAAAAGCACTGCAATACGAAACTGCAGGACAAGAAAGGGACAAAAGAAAACTTAAAATTAGCTTCAGAGCAAAGACAGATTTCTACATAGGAGAAAAAAAGACACCAACAATAAATAAATAAATAAATAAATAAATAAATATCGTTAGATGATGGCTCACTACTCAATAGCAAAATGGAAGGCAGGACAGTGCATTATATTTTTAACAGACTCACAATAAATGCCTGTCATCCTAGAATTTTTTTTTTCCCACAAAACCATATTTATTTCAAGAAATTGGGCAAAATATATACATTCTCAGACAAAGAAAGAATGAGCGGCACCCAGATATATGAACCCGCTGCACTGACCTGGCGCCCTGGATGGCTGGCTCCACCACCTTGATGTGGCGCACCTGGTCCCGCCACTGTGACCTGATTCTGCTGGACAACCGGACCCTCCACTTTGTGCCTGGCCCCATAGTTAGACCTGACAGCCCTGGACACATAGACCTGCCACTGAGACCCAGTGCACCTGACATGGTGCCCTGGAAAACCAGACCCACTAAAATGAGGAGACAAAGAAACAATCCCCAAATGAAAGAAAAGGAGGAATTGGCAGAAAAGAAACTAAATGAAATGGAGGCAGGATTTATTGGATATAGAGTTCAAAATAATAGTTATAAGGATGCTCAAACAACTCAGTGAGAACTATAAGCAACTTAATGAGAACTATGAGGAACTTAGTGAGAACTTTATAAGCATGAAAAAAGTTGTAGAAACCATGAATAAGAATCAATTGGAAATGAAAAAAATGACATAGCTGAAATAAAGAATACCCTGGAAGGAATTAACAGTAGATTAAAAGAAACTGAGGACCAAATCAATGAGTTAGAAGACAAGGTAGAAGACAACACCCAATGATAGCAGCAATTAGAAAAAAAAGTTTAAAAAAAACACATGGATAGTTTAAGGGAGCTTTTGGAGAACATAAAATGTGTCAACATCTGCATCATAAAGTTATAAGAAGAAGAAGAATCTGAGCAAGAAATACAGAACCTGTTAGAAGAAAGAATTATAGAAAATTTCCTAACCTGGTGAAGGAAAAAGTCACTCAAGTTCAGAAAGCACAGAGTTCCAATCAAAAAGAACCCAAAAAAGAACCATATCTAAACAAATCATAATTAAAATGGCAAACATTAAAGATAAAGACAAAGAAAAAATCTTAAAGGCAGCAAGAGAGAGACAGAAAGTTACCTACGAGGGAGTTCCCATTAGGCTGTCAGCAGATTTCTCAATAGAAACATTCAGGCCAGAGGATGTGGCATGACATATACAAAGTAATGAAAAGAAAGGGACTGAATCTAAGACTACTCTATCCAGCAAGGCTATCATTCAAAATTTAAGGTGAAATACAGGGCTTCTCAGACAAGAAAAAAAAAGGTAAATGATTTTATCACCAAATCAGCACTGCAAGAAATGTATAAGAAGGGATAAGAAGAATACATAGAGAAAAGAGAGGAACATAGTTATAAAGAAATTAATGATTAAAAATAAAGTAACTATCCTATCTAATAAAAGAGAAACATGCAAATTGTCCCTACCTTCGCTACGCTACCAGCCAATAGGAATGAGTATGCAAATTAACCCAACCAAGATGGTGAGGCCAAAGCAATCAGGTGGTGCTGGGGCTGCCGGGCTCTGCCATGGTGGTGCTTGGGGTCGTGGGGGTCCCAATGGCAGCCAAAAACCCAGCAGGGAGGCCGGCCCCCTGTGGCCCCAAGCCCAGCCATGCCAGTGCTGGGGCCGCGTGGGGCTGGATCAGAGACATAAAATCAGCAAGGAGGCTGGCACCCAGCAGCCCAAGCCCTGCCATGGCAAACCTGGGGCTAGGGGGTTGAGGGGGTGGATTGGAGACACAAAACCTGCAGGCCTGGCACCCAGCAGCCTCAACAGCCCCAGGCGCTTGGGTTGCTGAAGGGTGTGGGTTGGGGTAGCAGAGACACAAACCTGTAAAAAACCTGTGGAAAGGGAGATAAACTATCATAACTTTATCTCCCTTTCCACAAGATGAGAAAACTGTCCCTGGATCATTTAGTGCTGTGGCCAACACCTTTCTACAAACACAGGAAGGTCTGATCAGAATACCGTCTCCAGGGAAAGTCTTTCTACAGACCAGGAAGGCCTGGTCAGAATACTGTCTCCAGGAAATAATGCTGCTGTGGCAAATCAACTAAGCGAGGAAACAAGCTTTTGTTGGGTTTATTCTGAAGGTCAGAGAACATGCCACCCCAACATATGCTGTGTTATTATATTGATTATCTTGAGCTGCAGATGTTTGAAAAACAGCAAATGCACGTGGAGAGTTTCACTGAAGTCTCCTGAGCTCCCTAAAATCAGACCTCCCTAATGGAGCTTAAATGTCATAGGTCCCCTTGATGGGAGAAGTGTCATCAGGCAGAGAAGACGACTCCTGTCACAGGACAGGAGAGTAGAAGTTGACATCACACCCAAACTTTGTTACAAACTATTTCCCCCCACCCCACTCATCTTTCCTAAATATCATTTACTCTCTTCTAAGAGGCCTATATCTCCCATCCCCTTTCCCTAGGAATAAGGTATTTAAATCTGCATTCTAAGCCACCTTGGAGAATTACTCATTTTTCCCTGGGATCTCCAACATATACACGAGGTACACATGTTAATGAACTTTTGTTTTTCTCTTGGTGATCTGTCTTTCATTACAAGGGCCTCCACTAAGAACTCAGAAAGATAGAGGAAAGCTATTTTTCCTCCTCCATAATTCTATCTCAGGAAATCAAGTCCCCAGCTGAACAATGAAGTTGGCTCAAGTACCAAGAAGTCCTGGCTGATGGGAGGGAAGCTTCTATGGAGAAATCAATGATATTGACATCAAAGCGGGACAGAGGGCACATACATGGTTGCTGGTGGGAGTTTAAAGTGGTTCATGGTGGGAGTTTAAAGTGGTTCAACATTTTTGGAAGATGATTTGACAAATTTGATAAAAATGTTCAAGGTACATCCAAGAGTCTTTTTCTAGGAATCACATCTGCTGAGATAAAGCACAAGCACAGAAGCCCTGGTCAGAACCCAGGATGCTACTGCGGGCTCCCCTTCCATGACAGGAAAACCTGGGAAGAACCTGCATTTTTAGGACAAGGTGGCATCTACGCTAATAAGAGGGTAATATGTTAATTAGACTGAACATCTTCCAGACGACCTTCTGGATGTCCTTCTGGACATCCTTCCTGACAAAGCCATGTTGGCGGGGCCAAGGCAGAGGAGGTTAGAGGCAATCAGGCAGGCAGGGGAGAGCAGTTAGGGGGACTAGGCCAGCAGGGGAGAGCAGTTAGGGCAAACATGCTGTCAGGGTAGAGCAGTTAGGGGGATCAATCAGGCTGGCAGGCAGGTGAGTGGTTAAAAGCCAGAGGTCCCAGATTAGAGAGAGTGCAGGCCAAGGTGGGGCAACTCCCTTCCTATGCATGAATTTCGTGCACCGGGCCTCTAGTCTATAATGATAAAAGCATAATATGCTAATTAGTCCTGATGACGGAACAGCGGAAGGACAGGGACTGTGAGAGCTGAAGCAGTCACCATGGCTGTGAGGCCTGAGCCCCTTGCATGAATTGCATGCACCGGGCCTCTAGGCAATAACAACCTTAAATATAAGTGGATTAAATGCTCCCATCAAAAGATATCAGGTAGCTGAATGGATAAGAAAATATAACCCATGAATATGCTGTCTACAAGAGACCCACCTCTGAATAAAAGATTTACAGAGGATGAAAAGGAATTGATGGGAAAATTTTCCATGCAAATTAAAATGAGAAAAAGCTTGGGTAGCAATAACCATATCTGACAAAACAGATTTCAAAATGAAGGCCATAACAAAAGACAATGAAGGTCACTACATAATACTGAAGGATTTGATACAACAAGAAGATATAACACTGGCAAACATATATGCATCCAATACCAGAAGCACGTAAATATATATATATAAAAAAAAAAACTTCTGGAGAACTTTAAGGAAGATATAGACAGCAATACAATCATAGTAGAGGACTTTAACACCCCACTGACATCACTGGATAGATAGTCTAGACAAAAATATTAAGTAATCAATGATCCTAAATGACACATTATGGCAGATGGAATTAATTGACATTTACAGAATATTTACCTCAAAGCTACAGAATATACATTTTTCTCAAATGCACATGAGTCATTCTCAAAGACAGACCATATGTCAGGACACAAACTAAGTCTGTACAAGTTTGAGAAGATTGAAATCATATCAATCATCTTCTCAAATCACAATGGCATGAAACTAGAAATGAACGACAATAAAAACACTCAAAAACATTCTCAAGTACATGGAAGCTAAATAACAAGTTATTAAACAATAAATGGGACTTAATGAGATCAAGGGAAAAATAAAAAAACTTCCTGGAAACATATGAAAATGAACACACAACAACACAAAATCTATGAGACACAGCAAAAGAAGTCGTGAGAGCGAAGTTCATAGCAATAGAGCTTATGTAAAACACCAAGAAATTTTTCTAATAAACAACGTAAAGAATTAGAAAGAGAACAACAAGAAAAGTCCAGAGTACATAGAAGGAAGGAAATAATAAAGATCAGAGAGGAAATAAATGACAGAGACTAACACACACACACACACACACACACACACACACACACACACAAAACAATACCACAGATCAATGAAACCAAGAGCTGGTTCTTTGAAAAGATAAATAAGATTGATGAACCTTTAGCCAGATTCATTAAGAAACAAAGAGAGAGGACCCAAATAAAATCAGAAGAGAAAGAGGTAAAATACAATAGACGCTGGTACAATATTTGCAAATCAATAGATGTTCTGCTCTCACATGGATGTTTCTCTCTATCTCTCCCTCTTCCTTACTCTCTCTCTAAAAATCAATAAAAATATATTTATTAAAAGAAACTTTTAATAACATACCTCATGTAGCAAGTTGTAATGTAAAAAGATGTAACAAGTAAAGATGTCAGTAAATATATGGATAAATATAATAAACATTAAGTGTATAAAATAAAGTATGATTTGTGGACTTCAAATAAAAAATAGAGAAAAATTGAAATTACTGGGAATGATAGAGTATAATCTGATGGATGAACAGTTGAGATCAAACTATTCTAAAGTCTTTGTATTGGTTGTAAGAAGAATAACAATACTAATAAATTTATTCTTTTTAGGGGCACTCATTAAAATAGGTATGGTTTCCATAAAAACAGTAGACCTAGATCCAAATTAACAGAAGGGAAAAAAATGGAATAAGTAAAAGAGAAAGAAGAACAAATAGAAAGTACATAATAAAATGGTAAAAATTAGTCCAAATGTAATAGAATAGAAATTAATAATCAAAACCCTGCAGTTATAAGATAAATAGTAAGGTAGGTAAAACACGAATTCTATGCCAATTATGAAAATTTCTCCTAATATAAAGGCACAGAAAGATTGAAATCCAAAGGATAAAATGAGAGACACGAGGAAAATGTACAAATGAAAATGGTTTAGTTTATTAATATAAGACAGAACAGACTTTAATACAAGAAATATAGTTAGTGATAAAGGAGATCTTTAATGTGTCGCTAAAAGTTTCAATTTTCCAGGAAGACATAAAAAGTCAAGGCTCATAGAATGTAGCCTTAAAATATATAAAAAAGTGACAGAATTATAAGAAGAAATTCACATCAAAGTGGAAGATTGTTAACACAATTATCTCTGTAATTGATAAATTAACCAGACAGAAAAGGCAGTGAAGATACAGTGGGTTTGAATAAAACAATAAGTTTGATCACATACATATGTATAGAACATTACATCCATCAGGCATAGAATACACATTCTTTCCAAATAAGTGCACAGAACGCTTATATAAGTTTTGCACACTGCAGTATATGAAGCAAACTTCAAGAAATTTCAGAAGCTTATTATTACATATGTCCCAGTCTCTGACCACAGTGCAATTGTTAGAAATTAGTAACAGAAATGTAACTAGAAGGACCCCATTTTTAGAAAGTTAAAAATATATAAATACACTGTAATAGATATTAAACAGTTTAGAATAAGTTATCATTAAAATATTGAATATTAAAACTTATGTCAATAAAACTGCACTGAGAATGGAATTTATAATTTTAAGTGTTATATTAAAAATGACAGAGAGTGCAACATGAATAAACAAAGCATCTATGTTAAGTCAGCCTAAAGAACAGAAAATAAATCCCCCAAATAAAAGGGAATAATAAACATAAAAGAATAAATCATTGAAATAGAAATCAAATTATAACAAAAGAGAATCAACGCATTCATAAGATTGTTTTTTTAAACCTGCACCGAGATTAATGAGGGGAAGAAACCAGAAAGCACAAATAAAATTGAGTAAAACAAGAAGAGGGACATAACCACTGATGCTGTATGGATTACAAGGTAAGGGAAGATTACCCATTTTATGACAATAAGTCAAGGATTTACATGAAATGTATATAATTCTAGACAAACATGACTTACTATATTCCTTGGTATCTTCAATATCCCTATACCCACTAGAGAAACCTTGGGTAAAAATCTTGCCACAAAGAAAATATCAAGCCCAGAGGGCTCAAAGAAGATTTACAGTAAATCAAACTTTCAAGGATCTGAGAATCCCAACCTTACACCAACTCTTCTAGAGAATAAACTCATCTTATGAAGCTAACAGAGCCACAGAGTAAGATAAAAGATAGTATAAGAAAGGAAATTCCTAGAAAAATATAACCTTCCAAAACTGATCAGTAAGAATCAATCTGAACATCTCAATAAGCCAACAACTGGAAGAAATTGAAACAGTCATCAAAAAGCTTCCAGCAAACAAAAGCCTGGGGCCAGACGGCTTCACAGGGGATTTTTACCAAACATTCAAGGAAGAACTAAAACCTATCCTCAAATTATTCCAAAAAATTCAAGAGGAAGGAACACTTCCAAACTCATTCTATGAAGCCAGTATCACCCTAATAGCAGAACCAGATAAAGATAACACAATGAAAGAGAATTATAGGCCACTATCCCTCACGAACATAGATGCCAAAATCCTCAACAAAATTCTAGCAAATTGGATCCAGCAATACATCAGAAAGATCATACACCATGACCAAGTAGGATTTATCCTTGGGATGCCAGGATGATACAATATCCGCAAATCAATAAACGTGATACATCACATAAACAAATTGAGAGAAAATCATCACACAGTCATATCAATTAATGCAGAAAAAGCATTTGACAAAATCCAACACCCTTTCTTGATTAAAAACTCTCAACAAGGTGGGAATAGAAGGATAGTACTTCAATATAATAAAAGCCATATATGATAAACCCACGGCTAACATCATACTCAATGGGCAAAAAATAAAACCATTTCTCCTAAGAACAGGAACAAGACAGGGATGCCCTTTCTCACCATACCTGTTCAACATAGTATTGGAAGTATTAGCCATTGCAATTAGACAAAAAGAAGAAATAAAAGGAATCCGTATTGAAAAAGAAGAAATAAAGCTATCCTTATTTTCAGAAGACATGATATTGTACATAAAAAAATCTGAATCACTCCATCAAAAAACTATTAGACTTAATAAATGAATTCAGCAATGTAGCAGGATACAAAATTAACACCAAGAAATCTATGACATTTCTATACAACAATAGTGAACTTACACAAAGAGATCTAAAAAGCTATTCCATTTACTATCGCACCAAAAAAATTAAGATACCTAGCAATAAACTTAACTAAGGAGGTAAAAAACCTATATGCGGAAAACTACAGGACACTGAAAAAAAAGAGATAGAGGAAGATGTAAACAGCTGGAAGAACATACCATGTTCTACCAAGAATCAACATCATTAAAATGTCTGTACTAACCAAAGCAATCTATAAATTTAATGCACTCCCCATTAAAATACCAGTGTCATATTTCATTGACCTAGAAAGAACTCTCCAAAAATTCATCTGGAATAAAAAAAAAAAGACCCCGAATAGCCACAGCAATCCTGAGAAAGAAGAACAAAGTAGGTGGGAACTCAATACTAGATTTTAAGCTATATTACAAAGCCACTGTTCTCAAAACAGCCTGGTACTGGCACAAGAACAGACATATAGACCAATGGAATAGAATAGACAATGCAGATATCGACCTGAACCATTATGTTCAATCAATATTTGACAAAGGAGGCATGAACATACAATAGAGTCAAGAAAGACTCTTCAATAAATGGTGTTGAGAAAATTGGATAGAAATATGCAAAAACAAAATGAAACTAGACCACCAACTTACACCCTACACAAAAATTAACTCAAAATGGATATAGGACTTAAACATAAGACAAGAAACCATAAAAATACTAGAGGAATCCAAAGGCAGAGAAATCTCAGACATGCTGAAGCAATTTCTTTGCCAATTACCATTACTAGGGCAATGGAAGCTGAAGAGAAAATAAACAAATGGGACTACATCAAAATAAAAAACTTTTGCACAGCAAAAGAAACCACCAACAAAACAACAAGAAAGCCCACCGTATGGGAGAACATATTTGCAAATGTTATCCCTGATAAAGGTTTAATCTCCATCTACAGGGAACTTACACAACTTAATAAAATAAATAAATAAATGACCCAATAAAAAAATGGGCAATGGACCTAAATAGAATCTTTTCAAAAGAAGACAGAAGGAAGGCCAAGAGACATAGGAAAACATGCTCAAAGTCACTAATTATTCTCAGAGATGCAAATCAAAACGACAATGCAGTACTATCTCACATCTGTCAGAATGGCAATCACCAACAAATCTACAAATGACAAGTGCTGGCGAGGATTTGGAGAAAAAGGAACCCTTGTGCACTGCTGGTGGGAATGCAGACTGGTGCAGCCACTGTGGAGAACAGTATGTATGGAGTTTCCTCAAAAAACTAAACATGGAACTGCCATTTGACCCAGCAATCCCACTTCTATGATTATATCCCAAGAAACTAGAAACAACAATCAGAAAGGATATATGCACCCCTATGTTCATAGCAGCACAATTCATCATAGCTAAGATTTGGAAACAGCCTAAATGCCCATAAGCAGATGAGTGGTTTAGAAAACTATGGTACATCTACACAATGGAATACTATGCTGCTAATAAAAAGAAGGAATCCTTACCATTTGCAGCAGCATGGATAGACCTGGAGAGCATTATGTTAAGTAAAATAAGCCAGGCAATAAAAGAAAAATACCACATGATCTCACTCATTTATGGAAAATAAAGAACATTATAACCTGATGAATAAAAAGATAGATACAGAGGCAGTAGAGCACCAAATAGACAGTCAAATTACAGTGGGAAGGCTGGGGAGTATTGGGGAGAGAAGAAAATAGGACTTGTATGCATGCATATAAGCACACCAATGGACACAAGACACTGGGATGGTGGAATGAGGGCATGCGACAGGGGGTAGGGGAGGCTGGGCAAAAGTCAATGGGGGAAAAAGGAGATGTATGTACTAATATATGTAATATTTTAAACAATAAAAAATTAATTATTAACAAAAAATAAAGGGAAATTGAAGGCAAATCCCACTGCAAACATAGTCACATCAACACTAAACAAAATGTTTGGAAAGAAAATTAACCAATGGATAATGGGGAAAGGGTAATACTTCATGTTGTGCTTATCTCAGTAATGCTAGGCTGGTAGTAGAAGAAAACAAAAAATATATTCACCACTTTAACACTTTGATGTGAAAAATATAATTATCTTAATGAAATTAGAAGAAGTACTTGATAAAATATTGTATCTCTTTATGCTAAATCCTCTTAACAGATTATTAATAGAATGGAACTTCTTTAATCAGATAAAGAGGATTAGGAATAAGGCAAGGGTACTCATCATCACCATTTTATGCAATATTAGAATGAAAGTCCTAGGCAGTGTGGTTATATAAGAAATAGAGATAAAATACATTTTTAAAAGACAAGAAGGAATATATAAAATCATCATAAAATAGACAGATGATGACTAAATATACAGCAAACCAAAATGAGTACACAGATAAATTATTAGAATTAATAACTTAATTTAGCAAAGCTGTTTGATACAAAATCAGGATACAAAAACCAATTCCATTTCCACAGAAAATATGGTTTTAAAAATATTGTTGATACTAGGAACTAAAAAATAAAATACCAAGGAATAAATCTTGGCAAAGGCATGAAAATATTTTAGTTAACAATTACAAAATTTTATTGAAATACATTTAAAAAGACTAATAAAAATGACAATTCTCTTCAAATTGATTTATAGTCACTGCAATCAAAATCCTCACACATTTTTTTCTTTAACAAAACTGATTTTAAAATTTATGTAAAATAGCAAGGGCCAAAAATTATTGAGACATTCTTAATAAAAATGAATAAGATGGGGATCGGTGCTGCCAGATATCAACATTTATTACAGAGCTATAGTAATTAGGACTATGTTGTATTAATGTAGCAATAGACAAGGGGCTACTTAATGTGAAAGACAAAGTTATAAAACTTTTAGGAGAAAATATAGGAGAATATTTTTAGGATCCCAGGGTAAAAAAGCATTTATTTAACAAGGCAAAAAAGAACAACATACAGGAAAA
The DNA here is from genome assembly GCA_027563665.1 of Antrozous pallidus. Lineage (NCBI taxonomy): Eukaryota > Metazoa > Chordata > Mammalia > Chiroptera > Vespertilionidae > Antrozous > Antrozous pallidus. Next base: position 8,679,781 of record CM050526.1, read on the forward strand.
GACAGACACAGTTGGCTACATTAAAATGAAGAACTGCTCTCAAGGTATACCTTAAATGCAATGGAAAGATAAGCCACACAATATAGTTGCAAGTTATACCATGGATCAAGGATTAGATATCAAATATGTAAGTGACTTGCAAATATTAAAGAGGGGAAAATAAAGTCCAATAAAAAATGGGCGAGAGCTATGAATAGGCACAAAAGAAGAAATATGATTCACTAAAAACATAAAAAGATGAGCCAATCCAGTCACGATCAGAATAATGCAAAATATTTACCACAATAAGATGCCACTAAAAAAATGGCCAACATTTAACAATCTGTCCATACTACGAGGTGTTGAGAATGTGGGGCTACAGGAATTGTTATAATTGGTTGCTCTACCTTGGAGGGAGTTGGTATCATATGCATTCTCTTTGACTCGGGAATTCCACTCAAGCATTGGAATGATTGCCCATTTACACCATGATGCACATATAAGAATTCTCATAGCAACATGGCCAATATTAGCAAAATCAGCTGAAACAACTCACATGCTCACCAACCATAGACTGGATATGTAAGTTGTTATATATTCATATGATGGAATATTATAGCAGTGAAAATGAATTCATTGCTTTACTCCAAACATGAGGTGATCTTAAACATAATGCTGAATAAAAGAGATAGGGGAAGGCAGAAATATTGTTTTATTTTCAAAATGTTTTAAAATGCAAATCTATACTTGTATATATACTAATAGTATATATACCACTAGAGGCCCAGTGCACAAAATTTGGGGGGGGGGGACGGGGACGGGGACGGGGGTCATGTGGGCCTCAGCCCAGCTTGCACCCTCTCTAATCTGGTACCCTTCGAGAGATGTTTAACTGCCCATTTAGGCCTGATCCCACTGGACATCCCTCTCACAATCCAGGACTGCTGGCTCCCAACTGCTCGCCTGCCTGCCTGCCTGCCTGATTGCCTCTAACTGCTTCTGCCTGCCAGCCTAATCACCCCCTAACTACTCCCATGCCAGCCTGATCGATGCCTAACTGCTCTCCTGCCAGTCTGATTGCCCTAACTGCCCTCCCCTGCTGGCCTGGTCACCACCACCTGCCCTCCCCCACAAGCCTGGTCAACCTAACTGCCCTCCCCTGCCAGCCCGATTGCCCTTAACTGCCCTCCCCTGACTCCTTGGTCACCTCTAACTGCCTTCCCCTACCAGACTGGTCACTCCTAACTGTCCTCCCCTGCAGGTCTGGTTGCCCCTAACTGCCCTCCCCTGCAGGCCTGGTCATGCCCAACTGCCCTCCCATTCTGGCCTGATCACTCATAACTGCCCTCTCCTGCCAGCCATCTTGTGGCAGCCATCTAGTATCTACATGGGGGCGGCCATCTTTGACCACATAGGGGCAGCCATCTTGTGTGCTGGTGTGGTGGTCAATTTGCATATTGTATCTTTATTAGATAGGATGTGCATAAATGTATATGTGTGTATATATATACATGTATACATGTATGTGATATTATATATAAAACCATGAAGAAAAGCATGAGAAAAATCATATTACATTTAGGGTAGGGGTAACATCTGGCAGGGAGGGAGAGGGATTTGATCAGGGAGAAGTGTTTAAGGGAATTTAAAAATATAACCAATGTTCTGTTTCTTAGCTGGAAAAGGCTACAAGTATTTGTTGTAATATTCTTCTCTAAATTATATGTGTGCTATATTTCATAATAAAACTATTTGTAGAGAGACAATGGATGAAGAAGTAAAAGCATCAAATACTGAGAACTCTTTTGAGTTTTGCTGTGAAGGAGGCCACACAAAAAATAGTGGTGTAGCCGGAAGGACTCATGGGACCATGTTCTTTCTTTCTTTTTTAAAAAGATGGCAGCTATGACAATACAGCTGCATGCTACTGAATATTGATAGGGAATATTTAAGGAGGTAAGACCTTGAGTAATGAGAGAAAACAGGTTGGACTTAGAAAAGCAGGGATAATTTATCCACCGAAACAGCTAAGGGAGTTGAATGCATGGCTAAAAATGCAAGTAGGACGGTAGATTTTTAGATGCAAAGGAGAGATAGTTCTCCTATAAGTGCTCCTCATTTGTCAGAGAATGAAAGGCAACATTATAAGGGCAGGAAGGATATTTGAGGTTTGAGGAGACAGAGGAAAGGGGAGTCAGAGAATTGAAGCATCCATGGAAATATGCAGGATATGCTAGATGTTATGTTTAAACATGAGATTTGGCAGAAGAATGGTTTGTTTTCCTTCATTAAGGATGAGTTGCTCAGGGGCAGGTGGGGAGCACTGAGTTTAGAATTGGGGTTTTACAAGGCGGGGGTGGGAAAGGTGAACAAGGGTGGCAAACACTGAGAAAGCGTAGTACTAATGGGTTGGAATCCTGATGGGTCTGGAGAACTTTTCCTGGCAGGTTGCCAAAGGAAGTGAGTTGGAAAGATGCCAGGTGATGGTAGAGAATGCAATACTTAAACCTGAGATGTTTAGGGGAGAACAATTATTTTTACCTCTTTCCTTCTGCCCCATCAAGAGTGCAAGATGGAATTAGGTCACAGAGGTATGGTGGAGGGAAAGGGCGTTGGAGAGAGAGATCCCCAAAGTAAGAGGAAGGTGTAATGGAGACTATGAGGCTGTTGGGTCACCGAGGATGATTATCAGCGAAAGGGTGAGTGAGCGGATCAGCTCTGCAGGGATGGGGAAGAATGAGTGTGCACACACAAGTGGCAGTGGTGCTGTTGGGTAGCATTTACTCCAGGGGAGCTAAGGATTCTGAAAGAAGAGGAAGTGAAATGGTCTAGAATAAACACTGAAGAGCTATCTTTAAGACTATCTTATCTAACTCCAGGCCCAGTGCTAAGAGGGGTACAGGAGAAAAACCAGCCCCTACCTGGGAGGGATACAAGGGAAGCAGTGTCCCCTAGAGAGGGCTGGGTTTCAATTAGTGCAAAAAGAGGGTAAGAGAAGATGAAGAAAACAGTGAGCATTTGCTGATGAAAGACCTGAAGTCTAGAGGAAAGGCACATGGGAAGGCTTGGCAAGGGCAAGGGCAGGGGTTAGTCATATTAGGGCATAAAGAGCTGAATGGAAATAAGAGTTTAGATGATGTTATAAACTGAATGTGTCCCCACAAATTCATATGTTGAAGCCCTAACCTCAAGTGTAATATTTGGAGGTGAGCCCTTTGGGAGGTAATTGGGGATACATGAGGTCAAGAAGGTGGGTGGCAACCTCATAAAAAAAAGTAGTGGTTTTAAAAAAGAAGCTCCCCACCCCTCTCTCTCTCTCTGTCTCTGCTGAGAGAAGGCCATATGAGGATATAATGAGAAGGAAGCTGTCTGCAACTCAGAAAGCTACCTTGTGCTAGGAATCACATCAGCTGACATATTGATCAGGGGCTTCCTAGCCTCTAAAACTGTGAGAAATAAATTCCTGTTGTTTAGGCCACCCAGTGTGTGTGTGTGTGTGTGTGTGTGTGTGTGTGTGTGTGTGTGTTCATGGCAGCTACTAGAATTCTAGTACTAATTCTAATGTGTGTGTGAGTCTATGTGTGTGTGTGTGTGGGGGGGGGAGGGGCAGGTTTCCCATATTACCAAGCAATCTCCAATACCATCTATTTGTCCTGTTATTCAAATAAATTCTGGAACTATCTACCTGAGATTGCATCAGATTCCACAGGTTAAGGGCTAGTCCCCAAAGACTGCCCCATCTCCTCAGACACCAGGTGTAACTCTGGTTGTCACTGACTGACCAGCTACAGAGAGAGGTTTCAACAACCTCCTCCTTGGGTTCAATTAATCTATTAGATCTGATGCCAGAACTCAGGGAACTTGTCCACTCATTAGATTACTGTCTTATTATAAAAGAGCTAGGCACCAAATGGAAAATAGCAAAAAGAGGTCACATCTGGTAAACAAAGGAACGGGCAGGACTAAAGTGATCACCAAAAGCCTGGAACCTCCAACCAGCTGTTTTAATCCACATAACCAATGACCTCATGGCAGAAAGTGAAGACAACTGAAAGCATGGTGCTCCCACAGCCGGGGGTGCTGGAAGAGAGCTGCACCAACCACGTTACCTGTTAGTGACGTAGTCAACAAGATGCTGTTTGAACATGAGGCTCCACCTCTTAATTGTATTCAGCAGAGACGCTTTGAAGGGCTGTACGTCGATGGTCATCCAGCTGTCAAACACCTTGATGGGCTCCAGCCTGCACACCTCCCCATAGAGCTGCTCGTAGGAGTCGATCTGGGCTTGGAACTGATGCAGGAGGGGCGGGTTCTCTGGGATGCCATCTTCTGCGTGGGCCTCAATCTCCTCGGGTGTGGGGACGTGCCCATACAGTAGAAACTGACCCAGGATCTCCCTCCGCTCCTCCATGTACAGGTAGGAATACTGGCTGAGGGTGTCTCGGTAGCTGCAGCACAGGGCCATCATTCTCTGCACTCTCTCCATGAGCACGCTCCGCATCTTCACCAAGTCGGCCAGGCTCTCCACGTCAGCCTGAGGGAGGAAGCACAGCAGGTGTCACACCAGTGCTTGCGGGAGGCCGCAGGCTGGCTGGAAGGCAGAGTGGGCGCAGATCCAGTACCTGATAGTGGGGAGAGCTGTTCTCTGGAGAAACCCGTGGCACCAAGGATGCTATTCTAAAAATGCTGGTGACAAGTTCCTCAACAATGTCATAGAAACCACCCTTCACTCCAGGCTCCAGGGATGGGGAGAAAACCAATTCTGGGACTGCCAAGCACAGCTGTGCTTCAAATATCGGGTTGAGTCCTGCCTTACATTCTGAAAAACAAAGACAACAATGGGAAAACCCATGTTAAAAACTGAGTACTTCTTTTGTTTAGATGAGCTGTTGGGGTAAAGAAGATGGAAATGTTGCTGACACGCAGGAAGGGGAGGGTGACAGCCTAACTGTGTGCCAGCAGGGGGACTGGTGGCATTTTGAATAGGCTGGTTCTGTGCCGCTGTCCTGGGCTTTGCCAAACATTTGCTCTCCTTGTCCTCAGACAGCACATCCCAGAGACTGAGCAATGCAAGCCAGGCCCCTTCCACATTCGCAGGCGCCTCCGGGGAGGCAAGAGAGCCTCTAGCTGAGCAGAGGTTGACTTTGCAAAGCCATTTTTTGGAAGCGTCTGATTTCTCCTTGGCGCAAACCAGACAACACCATTGGAAGCCTCTAGGATTAGCGGGTGGGTATGCTTGTTCATACTTGTACAGGCATGAAAAGCAGAGTCATTACCATTCTGCCTGTTCGGCTTTCTGTCTATAAAAACAGAACTTATTTTAATTCTGTAGTCCTCGAGTGATACATTTTTTAAAACAGTGTAAGTAATTTAGAAACCTCTGAACACTTGCTAGACAACTTGCCTTGCTCAATTTAAGTCAAAATAGAACATGGAATAAGATGTTCCAAGTACAAGATAAATGCTTAAAGTTTGATCAGTAACCATTTATATACATATCTCTTTCTGATTGGAGAAATATTTAGGAGACTGTTATGTGGTGGATACTGTGGACAGCAGAAACAACTCATTGGAATTTATTATCTCCTTCTTCTCCCCAAAATGGAGGTGTGACTGTGCGTGTGGCATTTCCCAGCTCAGTTAGGGGTGGTGACGCTGTTTGTCACCGGTGGAATGTGGGAAGAAGAGGTGGGTGTCTACTTCTGGGCCAGGGCCTCTGAGACAGCAGGTGAGCCTCCTCTGCTCCTCCCACTGGCTACAGCCTGGACGTGGCGGGGAGGCAGCTGACATGTGAGTAGTGGAACCGCAGGAGAGATGGAACTTGCCCACCAACCTGGGGCACTCACTTTGGGCTAGTGCTTAGGATGGAGCTTTGTTATAATAGCTTTCTATTCTCCCTAACTAAAAAGATATGGGTCCTCTAAGATATGTGAAAATAGGGTCATGCCCTCAAAAGTTCAGGAATGATAAATCTGCATTGGACTTAGGAGAATCCCATAAAATGCACATTTAACTTAAGGGAATGCAAGTTTACCAATATCATAGTAATTATGCTAATATCATAGAATAGTTTTTTTTAAAAGCCTTTGAGATTATGCTTTGCGTATGTAGTCACGATATATTCCGCATCCCTACATGCATTAGATACCTATAATTTAGTAGGCCAGGTTGTATATATGGAATGCCCCCCCCCCAAATGTATACATACACTGTGAATAATGATAAAGGCAGTGTTTATTAAAACACATTTCTTTTTCAAAATTGAGCTACCAGCTGTTACAGTGTGTACACATTTTGGAGACACCTTATAGTTTAAAGGTTTAAAAGACTTTGAAAAATATGTTTGAGAACTGAGTCCCTCTAATAGATGTAATGCCAACATAAAATGCCATACAATCCAGATGGCCTTGGCAGTGCCACACCCTTGGTATGAGTAAATCCCTCTGGGAGACCAGCAGGGAAGAACATTTCTGGATAGAGTGGGTAGAATGTAACCAAGGCAGGGTTTATATTCTGTGAAGTGACTGGGAGGCCAGACCAAGGCATTGGAATGACATTTGCTTGTCAAACAAAGCAGGTAGAAGTGGCCCAGAGAAACCAAGCTGCCAAGCTGGGCTACTGCAAAGGGTCACAGTGATTTTCTTCTTCAGAGGCCACTCTTAAGCTCCCTCACCTTCACCAGAGCCTCTTAAATATTATCAGTAGCTCCTCAGCTCAGGCAGCTGCTAAATTTAGCTCCTCCCAGGTTACATCATGAAGAAAATGTGTAACCCTTTCCTCCCATTTCCATAAAGAAGATATTGGGAGACACTACCATCTCCTCTCTCAATCCCTATCCCCACTTTCTCCTCACAGGAGGAAAACTGACTCCTCAGACAGTTCAGCAGGAGAGCAAGTGGTCAAAGGTGAGTCATTACATTTAGGGGCCATCTCCCGAGTACCACCTGCTCTTGAGTGTGATGGAGGCAACTTCTCAAATCTTCAAGAAGGATGAGAGACCAGAGGGGGTTTGGTCAGTACACTGAGGTGAGCACTGTCAGCCCTGGTCCCTCGGAACCAGAGCTCCAGTCTCAGTGTCTATCACCATGCCTCACTGGCTACTTGCCCCAGGCTCTAGAAGAGGATCTGCCACCCACTTCCGGTCACAGCATTTCACTGATTTGGGGCATCCCTTTGACCTCATTCTCACACCAACAAAGACCATGGGTGAGGGCAGGGGGTGGTGCCCAGTTAAATTGTATCCAGCAACAGGCCTTGCTCTTCTCTATCTCAGCCGAGGGGTCTGCATGTAGCATGGGGGGTATCCCGACACTGATCTTGGCCTGCCTGTTTAACCTTTGCATTTGATTTTATTCCTTAGGTTGGACTTAACATCTTAAAGTCTCATCTTACTTTCATCTTCTGACTCAAATATTCACCTCTGCCTTTCCATTTTGACAAGTTCTTCAATATGACCCTTTCTAAGCTCCTCAGAATCTACCAGATGTAAAAGGTTTAATTCAGCTTCATTCTTGACCTGTTTTGCCCTCTCCATCCTATCACTTACTGACCACGGTTAGCTCTTACTATAATATACGTACTTGATTCTGTGTACCTTAATCCAGAGTACTTGCCATAAATTCCAAGCCCTTAGCTATTTTTTTAACAGCTTAGAATGCCTATTACCTTCTTAATATTCCTTTTCCTTCTGAAAGCTGCCTCATCCCTGGGTTCTTGTCTGATTCCTTTTCACAGAGAAAATCTTCTTCCACTCAACCCAGCTACTACAACCTCCTTGAGTTCTCAAAAAGCCTCAGAGCTACAGTATGCTATTCTTGAAGGCACAGCATGTCCCCTCTCATTGCCATGAGTCGAGTCCTGCTGAACTGCCTTTACTAATGGTGCTTCCGGGCATTCCAACTTAGTCACTCCTCTTTGCGGAACCTTGATTTCGACTGAATTAGCTTGTATGTTCTCCCTTTTGCACGTCACTGTCTTGGAGCCTGGTTTATCATCTGAGTTTTAGAAAGAGCAAAGTCTATTCTTTTATAATGATTTAAAAGCTCAATACTTTGCTATTTTAATTGTGTGTAATTCACAAAATGTTCACGGTCTTTTTGGGAAAGGTCACAAAGCACTCAATTGCACTTCACAGTAACTACACAGTGCTGTTCCTATTATCATTCCAGTAACAACCCACATCCATAGCCAGGAAATACCAGTGTTTTCCAGGAGGTACTTGAGGGAGCACTCAATGGCAAGAAAGAATCCATCCAGCAACATATCATCAATGTAGTCAACATAAGTCTTCCAGATATCGGAGGTTGGGTCTGCCGAGAAGAGACCCAAGTTTTCCTAAGAGATAGAGAAATGATGTAAACCATGTTTAATAATATGGAAGTTCTGGTAATCACTAAGAATGCTTTTTCTCCATGTGTAACACATGGAGAAAAAAGATTCTTGTGAAGAATTGCTAGTATACACGTGTCATATTCATGTTGTCTGATGGGAACAGCCATGACTGCGAGGAGCATAAGGGAGTATGTCTTATCCTGCCTCGGGGGAGAACCGCCGCAGTTGTGCTGTGTGCTTCACTGATGTACTTACTGTGGAGAAAGCTGCATCAAAGCAGAAGGTAGGGCACGGCAAGGAAGGAGTACTCAGGGTAGAAGGTATTATGATTCAAAGCTTATAACAAATTTCGGGACCAGACAAATAAATCATTTCCTAGATAATCCTTAGAAATGAGCTGGAGTGTTTGCTGTTGGCATTTAATATTAACAAAAAATCTTCGGTATTTGATTTAGAAAATATTTTACACATAAATGAATACACATTTGTTCCCTCTCCCTCTCCCTCTCCCTCTCCCTCTCCCTCTCCCTCTCCCTCTCCCTCTCCCTCTCCCTCTCCCTCTCTCCTGCTGGTATGGCATGTACTCTTCATCATTTTATGATTTGAGTTGCCCAATTCTAGAGGAAGGCTTATTTAGATCCTCCCTAACAAAGCTTAAAATTGAGCTTCAACAGGATCAGGCTGAACCACCGACAAGTTAACTGCCTGCCAAAAGAAAAGCTCAAACCCTTTAAGGAAAATAACACCCAGATTCTAAAGTGGCACCCAACATGACTAGAGCATAATAACAAATTGTCAGATATGCAAACAAGCAGGAAAGTGTGACATTTAACCAAGAGTGAAATTCACTAAGATAAAAGTCAGAGAATAGCTTCCATACCAATCCTTATTTTAAGTGGAAGAGGTTTGAATTAGCAGACAATGCCATAATTTGATGTAAAAAACTCCCCAAATTTGGTAAAAAACAACAAAAAAAAAACAGTTCAGAAAGCTCATACCTTCTAAGCAAGATGAATATAAAGAAAGCCTATCTATGCATATAATATTCAAGTGGGAAAAGTACAAACATTTAAAAAGGCACTAATAATTAACATATCTGAGAGAAACAATCTAGAGGAACAAAGCTACACATTATGGCTGGCTTCTGATCAGAAATATTGGGGACAGAATATGACAAAACAACTTCTGAAAGAAAAATAAAAGTCTCTACTCAGAATTCTATATCCAGGAAAACTGACTTTCAAAAACAAAAGTGAAATAAGAATAGTTTCAGATAAACAAAAAACTGAGAGAATGTACCATTAGCAGACCTAAACTGTAAGATGGTAACTCAATTTCACAAAAAAACCCTAGCAGCTGGAGGAAAACCTGGGTCCTGGGTGCCAGGAGGAAGCTGGTGCCAGCAGCTGGGGGAAGGAAGGCTTACTCTTGCATGAATTTCATGCATTGGGCCTCTAGTTAGATATAAAAAGGGAATTTTATAATGATAATACAGTGATCAATACATCATGAAGTTATAATAATTATAAATGTATTTATAGCTACTAACAGAATTTTAATGAAAAATCTGACAGAACTAGAAGGTTAAATAGACAAATCCAAAATTGCAGGTGAAGATTTTGGTAGAACAAATAGATAAAAAAATCAGAAAGCATATAAAAGATATGAATAATACTACCAACCACTTCGAACTAATTGTTATTTATGGAACACTATTTGCAACAACGGGAGAATAAACATATAGTCAAGTGCACAAGGGACATTTAATAAGATAAACAATATTCTAGGTTATGGAACAAGTCTCAGTAAATTCCAACTGATGAAATGTTCTAGAGTATTCTCTCTGGACCACAAAGGAATTAGATTAGGTATCAATTTCATTAAGATATCCAGAGCAGGCCTACATATGTGGAAATGAAACAACAGACTTCTAAATGACCACTGAACTAAATTAATCACAAGAGAAAAAATTTAAAACTGAATGACAATGAAAATGAGGCAGATCAAATTTGTGAAAGGCAAGTAAAGCACTGCTTGAGGGGAATTTATGTTGTTATGGACCACGTGTGAGTGACAACCACCAAGGAGCCAGATCGAAATTTTAAGAAGCCTTTTAATAACGAACTCGAGCCCAGGCCGACGTCTCCACTGTCACTGCAGTGAGCAACGAGAGCCCCGAACCTCGGTAGCGAGCACTTTCTATCTCCAACGCAGGGAGATTTGGCAATTTGTGATTGGCCGGTTTCACACAGAGAAAGGTAGCATAAGGTCAGTTACAGTACAGGTTAAGCGGGAAATTTTAAATTTTGTTCCCAGGCTGGTGACTCCTGTTGACCGGGTGTCTGGCTGTGCGGTGTTCTGGCAGCAGGATGTCCTCAGGCAAGGGAGGGCTGAGTAAATGTCATAAACAGCTAGAGGGGGTTTTGGTGGTTGTGTCTGGTCTGAGCATGACGAACCACGTCCTTCTCTTCTATCCTCCTCTCCCCTCTGAGTCTGGCTATCACATTCTCTACTGGTCTTATCCGGGAATCAAATCCTTGATTCCTGCTGTCCCCCCTCACCGTCCGAGTTTATGGGTTGGTCTTTGTGATTTTAAGATGGCAGCCCCCAGGTAAGTTTCACAAGGCCAACATGGTGGCTGCCAAGTCACACAGTCCAAACGGTCTTTGCAGTCCTGTCCTGCCTTTACATTTGGGGGTCTTCCTCCAGTGCCTCCAAGACGGGCAGACCCTGAGGCTGGGGCGACTGTCTCGAGCACCCTTGGGCCAATAGGATTGTCTGTCTCTTTCCCAATTTTCCCTTCAAGGGCAGGCAACCTTTTAACCACCGAGGCTTGTCAGTGACAATGTCAATCCAGACATCAATTTAAGGAATTTGGTCTGGGCGGCCCGGATTGCCATGAACAACACGGCGGACCTCACAAGTAACATATAGGTCCAACGTCCCGGTGGAGGGCCACCCAACCCTGAATGTGGGCCACTCCAATTCACAAACTTTCTATAAAGCAAAATCATCAACTGAAGCTCCATAGTCATCCGCACACGCGCTTCTGAAATTCCTGAAAATTCGTAAGGAAACACTGTAATGGGGTGGAGGGTCCACCCTGGCCCATTCTGACTGTTACAGCACAGGAATAAAACAGCGACAAAATGAAAACAAAACACAAAACATAAAGCAGACAGAAAATACACAGAACCTGACCACTGCTGCAAACCCCACACCAGGGTCCCACAGTCCAGAAGACAATACACAGAATCCGACCATTGCTGCGAACCCCACACCAGGGTCCTGCAGTCCAGAAACAGAACCTGCTGCAACCCCACAAAGGAGTTCCTGCAGTCCAGAAGAAACTGCTAAAATCCCACAAGGGAGTTCCCGCAGTCCAGAAGAACCTGCTGAAATCCCACAAGGGAGTTCCCACAGTCCAGAAGAACCTGCTGAAATCCCACAAGGGAGTTCCCGCAATCCAGAAGAAACTGCTGAAATCCCACAAGGGAGTTCCCGCAGTCCAGAAGAAACTGCTGGAACCCCACAAGGGAGTTCCCGCAGTCCAGAAGAACCTGCTGGAACCCCACAAGGGAGTTCCCGCAGTCCAGAAGAACCCTCCTTCCTTTTTTGGGCCCTCTGAGGAACGTTCCAAACCAGACAGAAACAGATTTCTTACCTCCTAAGAGGTCCTGACAGCTTCGGCTTCAATAAAAAAATTGTCAATCGGAATTTTTCGGAGTCCCCTCTTTCGTTCCCTTGGAACCCGGGACGGAACTCAGAGGGGTCTCGGAGGGGTGTCCACCCACCGGCTGTAGTGTCGGAGTGCATCTCGCTGGGGCCTCCAAATGTTATGGACCACCCTCGAGTGACAACCACCAAGGAGCCAGATCAAAAATTTAAGAAGCCTTTATTACTAACTCGAGTCCGGGCCCACGTCTCTACTGTCACAACAGTGAGCAACGCGAGCCCTGAACCTCGGTAGCGAGCACTTTTTATCTCCAACACAGGGAGATTTGGCAGTTTGTGATTGGCCAGTTTCACACAAAGAAAGGTAGCATAAGGTCAGTTACAGTACAGGGAAGCGGGAAATTTTAAATTTTGTTCCCAGGCTGGTGACTCCTGTTGACCTGGTGTCTGGCTGTGCGGTGTTCTGGCAGCAGGATGTCCTCGGGCAAGGGAGGGCTGAGTAAATGTCATAAACAGCTGAAGGGGGTTTCGGTGGTTGTGTCTGATCTGAGCATGACGAACCACGTCTTTCTCTTCTATCCTCCTCCCCCTCTGAGTCTGGCTATCACAATGTCGTCAAATGCTGGTATTAGAAAGAAAACCTCAAAATAATACCCTAAGTTTTTACCCTGAGAGGCTAGAAAAGAAGAGCAAATTTACCCTAAATTAACTAGAAAGCAATCATAAAGAACAGAAATTAATGCACTAGAAAACAAAGGTAAGAAAATTAACAAAGTCAACAGAGCATTTCATTGTACTTCAAACTATGAATAACCCCAACCAGCAGCTATAATCCACTACTACCATGTGCATGAGGTTAGCCTGACTGCCTCATGCCACTGCAGTAGGTGGCAGCTGGTGGCCCCTGACAGCTCATTTCACTCTTCTGTCTTTGAGGATGGGTCATGAGGCTGTCCTATCTATCCCAATGCAGGCAGAGCCTTCCTGCTTTAAGTGCACACTGCATTTTCCCCTCTTTCGTCAAATGCAGCGAGGGTTACTATCTCCTCAGGCTCCACAGAGCTTGCTCGACTTCTTCTCTCTTTGGGGTTTGGTGTGGTACTTGAAGTCATGTGATGACTGAGTGGTGCCACCATGAAGACGGCACTAACTCTGACTCTGATGCTGGAATGTGACTTTTCATTCCCCCCACCTATTAGCTTTAGTTCTTTAACTATCAATATAAGTGTCTATCCCTGACTGCATAAGACACCTACTGTTCCAATTTCCAAATCCATTCCTGCACCAAACACACCTTGTGATGCTTCCCCTGTACTTGTGGTTGTGTGTCTGAGGGGCTGGTTATTACCTGAACAAGCGTGTGAATCTTCAGGCCAGATTCTCTGATGCAACTGTAATATTTTTCCATCCGATCGTGCTGATCCTTCACAGAAAGCAGGCACTCCCTTTTTCCATCTTTTCTCTTAAATATTGGAGACACCCATGTTTTCATGATGCTCTGAATCTCCTCCACGTTGTCTTTACTTTTCTGAATCCTCTTTTCAAGGTCACGAATGCTACTGGTGATTTGAATGACATAATCCCAAATGCCTGTTCCCCAAAAGAAATAGAATTAACTGAAATAGCTGACAGTGGCATAGCTAAAGGTCTAGTTACTGTGAAAGACAGGGATCCAATACTCATGGGTTTTTAAAAGACTCTACTGCACAGGTGACTTCTTTGCAAGCAGCCTTCTTCTTCCTAGTTGTATGAAAGAGCCAACTCCTACCAAAAACCTGATTATGGAGGAAAAGAAACAAAAGCTGGTGCATTTGCTGGGGCATACCAGTGCAACTTGGTGACTTTGCTTGGGCTAATGAATCTTATTTTTTAAGCACTTTCTCTGTATTAAATGTTGAAAATGTCATTCTCTCTTGTATATGGAATAAAGCTTTAACTTGTGTAACATGGCCTTCTAAGAGTTCCAGGAGTTGACTTGACCTTTTCAAACTTTCACTCTTTTTGAGGACCTTAATGCAAATCAATCTTCCTTCTCTGTGGTTTGCCACACTTCATTTTTAACTCTCTCATGGCTTCTTATCATAGCTTGTCTTGTATAATTTATAGTTATAATTTATGTCTGTTATAATTTATGTCTGTTATCCTCACTAATTGTGAGCTCTTTTGGGGTAGGGCCACTCCCACATACCTCATGTCTTACATTCTCTCCACAGGCCTTCACCCGCCCCCTCCCCAAAGTACCGCGCATATGTTAACCCATCGATGAAAGTTTACTGAATTGAACTGGAGGGTACAAGAGAAGTCAATGCACAATTCCCTTGTAAGATACAGCACAATTAAGAAAACTAAGTAACAATGATAACACAGGAAGAACCTTCATTCATGAAGTGCCCCATATGTGCTGGAGACTGGGGGAGATCTCATTCCATCTCTGAGCCTGTCCCCTGTGTGTGGCAGCACATTCTGCTAAGTATACCAGTCACATCCAAAGAGAAGGAAGAATACACCCCTCTTTGCCTTTGCTACCTTGGACATGTGTCTGAGAAGACAGACTTGTGTTCAAACACCACCCACATTACCAGGTCATTGTCTGAGTGTCCCCAACTTTTACTGGGACCTGGGCTCCTCCCCTTTGCCCCAGCCTCCGGGTGGTGCATTACCTTCGCTTTTCCAGTTCAGAGCCTCCTCCGCAGCTTGCAGGTGGAGATCGATATTCCTCAGCTCTTCCGCCACTAATGGAAATTCCACCTCAAGCAGTGTTTTCATAACCTTGTTGTACCAATTTGCCATCAGTTCCAGATTGGCCACAAGCTGCCGATAGAACTCCTTGGAGGAGAACATGGCTGCTGCGGTCTCCGGGATGAGCTTCAGCTGCTGGGGCTGAAGGTAGCTCATCTCCTTCAGCACAGAAACCAGCTGGGGGAAGAGAATCGACACTGATGGCTGTAGTTCGGTGGCAGTGAAGAGCAGCAATATGGAGCAGAGACGAGAAAACCCCAGGGGATCAGAGGTCTCCTGGTCCCTCTCAACCTCTGTGCCTGCCCATTCCCTTAATGTGGGTTCAGAGAAGGGAAGCGAGTACTGGGCAGAAGGAGGAGGACTCAGAAAGCAGCAGGTTAACTGAATCTGTGAATCACTGAGAGCGAGAGGAAAACCTGAGAGAGGAAACCCATCAGTAATAGCAGGGGAGGCTCTGCTCTGCGGCCATGATGCGGTCGAGCAGGTGGCTGCTGAAATGACGGGCCCGTGCTGACTGAGCCAGTTCCCATGGCTGTGCTGTTCTGGGGGAGGACCATCACCCAGTCTGGACCCCCCTGTGCGTGAGAAGCCTCGATTTAGACTTCTGGTATTCTCTCCAAATGAGGTCAGGATATGGTCATAGACACTGACAGGGCTGAGAGGAGGTGCCCACTGTGTAACTTCAGTGGTTACATACAGTCATTCGAAATAGCCCCTGACGGGCTGGCTTGTCTTTGTGTCTTCAATACGGGGAGGTCAACAGACGGAAGTCACCTTCTATAGGACACTGACCTTCTATAGGACACTGAGCTTAGTAGCGACTGCGGAAGTGGGAAGCCAAGCAGATGTGGGTCGATGAAAATATAGAGGCCTCTGGCAGCATTTCTAAGAGCACTGCTCATCATTCCTTACTTATTTATCATCTTTATCTCTGATCTTATAAGGAATAATGTGTATAGAATGTATGACAAAACACACCAGGCCATAGATTCCCTCTCCACTCCCCACCACAGCTCACATAAAGACACCTGAGCTCCCACCTCCCCTTCAGCGGCTCTGGGCCATCCCTTCATTGTCACCCAGCCAACCCTACTTAGGGTTGAGACAGATGCCAACAAGGAGGCAGGGGAATGAGTTCATTCTCCTAGTTTACTTTGCTGAAGGTAGATATTAACGAGTTAAGAAATGAGAAGATGCCCGGCTGGTGTGGTTCCGTGTTGGAACATAAACTCATGAACTAGGAGGTCAGCAGACTGGTTCCCAGTCAGGGTGCGCTACCAGGTTGTGGGCTCGATTCCTAGTAGGGGGTGTGCAGGAGTCAGTGGATTAATGATTCTCTCTCATCTTTGATGTTTCTTTCTCTCCCTCTGGATAAAATCTCTTGGTGGTGGGTACCATTTATGCATCGTAGAGAGCTAAGCAGCATCTCTGGTATCTACCCACTTGGTGCTATTGGCAACAGTCCATGTTTGACAACCAAAAATGTCCCCAGGGGGAGAATGGCCTCAGTGAAGAGTCACTAATCTGGAGTCTTATTTCCAGAGCAATTCCTTTGAGACTGATTGCACACTACCCCATAAGACAGATTTTTGCATGTTGGCATTTCAGCTCCCAACTAGCTTGTGGGTTCCTTGAGAGCAGGGACCAGGACTCACATCCGTTTGGCCTCCCATTGTTCAGTCAACAGCCTTCATGTGTGGCAGACATTCAAGGCAGGCCCAGTCAGCTGTCTGGCACTAAATGGTCAGTAATGCTATTATTCTATCTGTCCAAAGCTAGGTAGCAGTCTCTGTTTAAGTGCCTTCTGAAATTTCAGATAGTGCGTATCTATAATATGATTACACTTTAAAAATAAATAAATGCACTTTTCTTTTTAAAAAATATATTTTATTGACTTTTTACAGAGAGGAAGGGAGAGGGATAGAAAGTCACAAACATAGATGAGAGAGAAACATCGATCAGCTGCTTCTTGCACACCTCCTACTGGGGATGTGCCCATAGCCAAGGTACATGCCCTTGACCAGAAGTGAACCTGGGACCTTTCAGTCTGCAGGCTGACGCTCTATCCATTGAGCCAAACCGATTTTGGCTAATTATACTTTTTGATTGGTTAATCTTAAGTGTAATTGTCATTCTAACTTTATATGCAAAATCTAGTATATAATAATGCTATCATATGAAAAGTTTAAAAAATATTTTGTGATATTTCCTGCTGTGCAAAATCAAAGCAAATATATTGGCTAACCCTGGAGAAAAATGTGAGCCCCAGACAACTTAAGAAAACACTACACCACAGGATTTATTCTTAAAAGAAAGCCAAAATATAGATTCTTTGGAGCAGCTTTTCCATATTCATATGAAAAACCGTTTTGCCTTTGAAATCAGCAAAATTGTGCAAACCTCCTCAGAAACGCAGTAAGAACTTCCTGTGGCCGACTTACCTGCGGGTTAAAGTTGACGGTAATCTGCTTAGTTGCAGGGTCTCGGGTCAGAAGTGGCCGGGAAAGGTTGTCCTGTGACTGCTTCGACACTGCCTGGCACCAGTCCTCATACAGCCTCACCTCATACCTGCGAGGATGGGGACGAGTGGGTGCCTGGAAGCACTCTCCCAGCATCCCCATTCCTAGCAATGAATAACTGAAGGTACAGATAACAACATATAACATACATAAAACATATATAGTGTATACAGTCTATCTATCTCATGAACTAAAGATACTATAGTAAAATGCCTGAATATATTTGTCCCTCCTCCCTCAATCCTCACCCAAGGATACGTTTTTTACTGATTTTTGGAGGAGAGGGAGAAAGAGAAACATGATTGGCTGCCTCCCACATGTGCATTAACCAGGAATCAAACCTGCAGCCTTTGGGCATACAGGACCATGCTCTAGCCGTCTGAGCCATGGGCCAGGGCTGCCATACATTCTTAAGTCAAAGTCATTGACTCAGCCAGGCATGGAGGCTCCTGCAAGTAACCCCTTACTTCTAAAGATGGCATGGCTCAAGTCAGAGGAGAGTAGATAAAGAGGCTTCTGGGGGTCCTTCTGGGTGGTAAGGGAAGTTGTGATCAGTCTCAGTAAATGTTGGAAGGAGGTAGTGGGTAGGATTTGCTCTTATAGGAATCTTTAGGTCACCCGCAGACATCTGTCATTCAGTCTTCACACATGGGCGGAGCATCCTCCGTATGCTGGGCGTGGGTAAGCAGAGTGCAACGAGGCAATCCTGGAGAGATGTGCAGAGCTCGGGCCTGACGACAGGGGTGCGGGGGCAGTAAGGAGATGCTGGAAGGTTTCAGGGATCAGGGGCTGACGTGATGCTTGACTGAATCTCAGAGGACAAGGAGAGGTTAGGCAGTGGGAGAAGGATGAGTGCTCCGGGCAGAAACAACAGCAAGGCCAAAGGGTGGAGGTGAGAAATGGCCTCCTGTGTGCTGGGAGCAGCTGAGACTAAGAGGGCAAAGGCTGAGGCCAGAGAGGAAAGCAGAGGCAAGGGAGGGTTTTCCGGCTGCGGTCATGAGGTGATGGGAGGCGGCGAAAGACTTGTCATGCGGGTGTATGTGGTGACCATATTGGATTTGGTAACAGTGTGGGCACTAGACCCTGCACCCCCCAAAAACTTACTGCAGCTTTAAAGCAGGGACAACTGGGAACCCATGTAAATTTCATTCTTATGCTTTCTCTATAAAAAGATACAGGAAACATTTTTTTTAAACTTTCTGCTTAGTAGGCAGCCACTGCGATTTTTCTGTGACACTGCTCTCAGGGGGCCGTGAGGGGTGGCCACTTCCGGCTCTGTGAGGTCTCGCTCCAACTACAGGGCACCGGAAAAGTGTCTGTCTCTGGGCCGGAACTGCTTCCCCAGGACCCGGTTTTTTGTAACCCAGGAGCACTGAGCTCACAGACAATGTGGGGATAACCTGAAACACAGAGCAGCACGAGGGCTGGCTCAGACACGAAGGCGGAGCCGCACAGGGCCCTGTGGGGCCTGCAGGCTGCAGGGCAAAGCAATCCCGGCGCTGCTTACTTTTCCAGCAAGGACAGCACATCTTCATAATTTTGTATCATTCGCTTTCCTTCGGCAGATTCCATGCAACTACCCATAAAAAGAGAAAAAAGTGGCATCGAATTAGAAGTCAAAATAATGATCTGATCAACAAACTGCAGCCTATAAAGAAGAGATTGAGAAGCTTCCCGGCTGGCTTCCAAATGCCCCAAAGGCGCCTGCATCCTTCTTCCTGAACATTCCCCATCGGCCAGCAGAGGGCGCCTGCACTTCCTGCAAAGCATGAAGATGGCAGAATCTTTCCCAAGGGGCTGCACCAACCCTTCCCTCCCGCCCCGCCCGCCCCTACGCCAGGCATGCACAGGTAAATCAAGTCCTCAAACACCTGAATAAAAGGGAAATCGAGACATGAAAAAAATTCTAAGTGCTATCGTTTTTATATATAAGAAAAAAACTATATATGACATCGCACATAAAAACTATATAACAATGTTTACATATTTATATAACAATGTTTATATGCACACAGATGTAGACATTGTTTTATGTATATATATTTTCCTTCTCTGAAAACTATCTAGGACATGTTCTGAGAAGCCCTGCCACCCATTGGCACGTTTACATGAGGTTCCCACCCGCATCTCATGCCCCTAAATGTGCACACACAATGCACACACGTGCACCACACATGCCATATACACACCCACATGCAGAGACATGCTCAGGGGCTCCCACAGGAAAGATGACCACAGAGGAGCATGAGCAGAGTCCGGCGCCCACACCGCCACCCACGCCTGCTCCTGTCTGACACTTTGCAACAGAAAATGAGTGCCAGGCCCTGGGAAAACTGGCAAAATATCTACAATTTTCAGGAACCTTCACACTGTGTTGAAGGGTCTGTTTTTGTCTGTTCTGCTAGCAAAATAAGGCAGCTTATTGCAAAGATTCTTTAACGCCATGTGCTCTTTAAGCCAACACAGGTTTCTGACCTGTCGCCTGGCTCTCAGTGTGAGCCCGGGCCGCAGAGGAAGCCCTGGCTTTCAGGCGTTCAGTCGCTCGGTGCGAGCACGCAGGTGCCTCCCAGAGGAGAAGGGAAAAGGGCCTAGACCAGGTGGCTCTCGCCCAACCTCCCCCTTCCCTTCCCGAACAAGCCTCATAACCCCATCTCACCTTCATGTCTGGGAAGAAAGAGGCTAGAAGAGAGAAAGACAGCAATGCAGGGAAAGGAGAAGGAAGACTGAGGTATGGATGAATTGACTCCGTAAAAGAGGCCGCAGGCTGCGTTTGCGAGAGCCGAGCAGGGCTACTGAACACAGGACATTGAGGACATCACTGTCACTCATTCATGGAGTCTCCAGCCATCACAGTCAGCAACTCAAGGGCCTGGGGACACGGAGGAGAGAGTCCCACGCGGGGCCTGGGGCACACAGAGGGGAGAGTCCCCAAGCTGGGGCCTGCTGCAGTCCCCTGGAAGGTCGGAGGGGTCACAGGAGTAGGTGCTATGAAACTCCCTGCAGATTCAACTTCATTTCACGGTGAGGAATCAAAAAACATTTTTAATAGCCAATAAATATATATTACAGGGCACAGTGCAGTTTTGAATACATTTTTAAAACGAGTGGAAATTTCCAGGGGATTGTAGAGGACAGTGGGTGCCACTCAAATCCCCTACCAGGACTAGGCACTCCCACGGCCGCTCCTACCCCTCAGCCTCCCTCCGGCCAGGAGTTTTGGCTGCTGGTGAGTCAAGGCTGCCTCCCTCTGTGGGAACACCCTCAGCTAAGGGAGCTACCTCCCCGACAGCCCATGCCCATTATGTAGCTCATGTGGTGGCACAAAGTCCTGTAACCTTCAGGGCCAGAGTCTCCCCCCGCCCCCACCAGAGGGTCCGCTGAGGCCTCCTTGCCACTATACCCCTCCTCAATTCTCCCTCTGCCCACCCCCAGCCCTCACAGGTGCTGTTCGCAAGAGCATCCCTGCACATGCAAATCCAGCACATGCATGCCCGCACCTGCTCCAGGGAACAGGACCTGTGACAGCCTTGCAGTCCACAGTCCTAGAAGCAGCCTTCTCTCCTCCATTCATTTATTCTGTCCCTCCCGCTTCAGGGGGCGGTGTTTAAGAAGATGGGGGCTCAGCTTACTGTGGGCCAGACCTCCCACGGCTGAGGGGTCCCTGGGAAGTGCTTTGGGCTGGAAGCTCGGAGATCAGGACTTCTAGGTGTCCCCAGCTCTCCAGTTCTGCAGGCGTCTCCTCACTCCTGCTGCCTCAGCTGTCCAGCAGCAATGTAAAGAGCCCGGCCAGAGCAGAGGCCACACAGGTGTGACCCAGGAGGCAGACCTGACCTCCGGCACGCGTGCTTGCTCTGTGCGGATGTGAGGGAAAGCGGACTGCCCGCTAGTTTTGAAGTTGGGTGTTTCACATGAAAACCTCGGTTTTCAGCTTCTCTGCAGTGGGCAGGAGATTCCCCGCGGGTCCTGCCTTTTTGCTCGGCTGCACTGAGAGCGGGGAGACTCCTTAGGCCCCATCGTGGGTGCTTTACACCATCTTCCTTCCTCTGACAGCGTTTGGTCTTCTCACATTTCCCCATTTTAGTCTACGGTGTACACTGCGACGTACATGGAGATGACCACTGCAGTTAGCTTAGTGAACACCCTTCATCTCACATGAGTGCAAAACAAGGAAGGACTGGTGTTTTCCTTGTGACGGGAACTTTTAGGATCTACCCACTTAGACACTTTCAAGTGCACCACGCAGCCCCGTTAACTACGGCGCCATGCTGCGCATCATACCAGGGTGCTTTCTCTTACACCCCGAAGTCTGTGCCGTGGGAAAACCTGCACCCATCCTCCACCCTCCACTTGTGCCTCCGATGACCAGAAAACCATAGATTTCATCTCTTTTTCTCAAGTTCTTTTTCCAGATTCTACATATAAGCGAGCTCATCAGTATTTGTCTTTCTCTGTCTGACTTATTTCACCAATGCCCTCCAGCTCCATCCATGTTGTAAAGGGCAGGCTCTCCTTCTTCTTTATGGCTGACCTGGGGGCCGGATGCACAAAGATTCAGACAAGAACAGGCCTGAGCCCAGAGCTGCCTTCCGCCGCTCGCCTTGTCACATCAATTTGCATATTCCCTCTTTATTGGCTGTGGGTGCTGACATCTTTGTTGTGGCATTATGGTCAATTTGCCTATTCCATCTTTATTAGATAGGATAATATTCTATTATTTTGCTTATGCCACATTTTGTTTATCCATTCATCAACCAATGAACACTTAGGTTGCTGTAAAAATTGCAGCAGTGAACATGGGGGTGCAGACATCTTTTTGACATGATTTCATTTCCTGTGGGCATATACCCAGAAGTGGGAGTGATAGTTTTATTTTTAATTTCTTGAGGAACCTCCATACGGTTTTCTCTGGTGGCTACACCAATTTACAATTCCACCCACAGAGCTCAAGACAGTTCCTTTTCTCCACATCCTCACCAACACTTGTTATTTCTTGTCTTTTTCATGGCAGCCATTCTAACAGGTGTGGGGTGATCTCTCCTATGGGTTTGATTTGCATTTTCCTGATGTTGATTAATGATGTTGAGACCTTTCCATGTCTGCCCTCCTGGGCCACAGGGTCTCTAAGGCCCGTTATAGCTCAAAAACCCTGGGATGCTGATGCTCAGATTTCAGTTCCTTTGTTTCTGTTGTGTTTGCCAAGTACTTTTCATACGTCTAATCTTTAGATAGAGGGGTCACAGGAAGACTGCCCTTCCCTAGGTAGCATCCTGAACACGGTATCGCAAAAAGCTCTCCTCTCACTTCCAGCTGCTCACAGGCCCCTAAACTAGCTTGTCTTCCAGAATCAGCTGTGAGGCAGGCCAGTGGTTTCTACATCTAAAATCACCAGAGAGCTTGCAGAGGAAGCAGATCCACAGGCACCACCCGGCCCCAAGATTCAGACCAGTTGGTGAGGGGTGAGGTAGGAGCCTGCATTTTAACAAGCACCGGGGTATTCTGACAGATGAGGCCCCACACCACACTGTAGGGAACGCCAGGCTCCCTTCTCTTCCAGCGGCCTCAGTAGCGAAGAGGCATGTGTCAGGGCGAGACTCGTGGGAGCACTCCACAGAGCTTCAGAACCGTGACTCATTTTCCTCCAGAAATGAATCCCTGGAGCAAAAGGACTCAGCCTCTTGTCCGTCAGGACTCGCTTCACAGCAGGGGTCCCAGGAGTCAGCTCAAGTGTATCCATCTTGTTACTGCTTGGCCAATATCTGGTTGTTATGGACTGAATGTGTGTATTCCCTCTCCCATATCCACATGTTGAAGCCGAATTCCCCAATATAATGGTATTAGGAAGGGGGACCTTTGGGTGATTAGGTCACAAGTGAGGAGCCCCTACGAATGGGGTTACTGCCCTCTTAAGAAGACTCCACAGAGCTTCCTTCCTCCTTCTGCCATGTGAGGACGCAGCAAGAAGATGGCTGTCTGTGAGCCAAAGAGAGGACTCCTACTAGACACTGAATCTGCCAGCAGCGTGATCTTGGACTTCCCAGGCCCCAGAACTGTGAGGAGTCAATTTCTAATGTCGATAAGCCATCTAGTCTATAGCATTCTGTTAAAGCAGCCCAAATAGAATAAGACACTGGTCAGATACTGAACATGGGAAGAAACACAGATAATGTTCATGCCTTGAGTGAGATGAATTTATGTAACAGTCAAAATCCAGAGCAGAAGCAAAGGCCTAAAGCAAACCCCCCATTCAGGAGGAAGGTACTCACGGATGTGTGATGCGCCCGAAGTTGGCGAAGGGACCCTGGATGCGCTGCCTTAGCTCCTGGGCCCAGCGAAGACCCCCGGCCACTGAGGGCATGTTCTTGTGCACCGGGAAGAAGCCTGGAGACACAGCACAGCCAGACTGAGAGAGGCCTGACTCCCAGCCCCTCTGCCTAGGAACACCCTGCCAGCTAGTCCACATGCTAAAGTCGCCCTGTGCTCATGGGAGATGGAGTTCCTGGAGACCACTGTGCTTGCTTAAGGAGTCAGAGTGACCTTGGGGAGAGCATGAAACAGGGTCAGAAGACAGGGGTCACGCCTAGCTCTGCCTCTGCCACTCACTGGCTTCCTAACTTCACATCAGTGACGTTCAGCCTGGCTATACATCTGCATCATGAGGGGGTCTTTCAAAAGACTGACGCCTGTTTCTGCATTCAATTGGTTGGGGGGGGGCCGCATTTGTATTTTGTGAAAGCTTTCCAGAGGGTTCTTACTGTATAGTCAGAGTTGAAGAACTCTGCCTTAATAGACAATTGAATCTCTCTGGGCCTCAGTTTTTCCCTCTGTAAAATGGCTTATGTGCGAATTCAGTAAGGTTATGACTGAGCCAGGCCTTTGGATGACGAAGAGTTTGACCAGGGTTAGCAGAGCCTGACACCCTACTTTACTCTATAGAGTGTGTCAGTTTGCTTATATGAGTTGTTGAGATTTCAGTCATGAGGGTTTTTTTTTTTTAATTACTGTCCAGCTTTCTTAGTAAAATGGGAGGATCTGGCAAACATCAGCCTCCATGTCTCCCCAGCAGCTGGAGCTGAGTGATGGTGTCTTCCTTTAATTGTCATGCGCTCCACCACTTCCCTGTCTTACGCCAGCACAGATCTATGGTCCACGGCATTCTAGACACCACCGAGTGGCCCTCACCCTGACACAGTCCTCTCCTCGTTCTGTGTGGGTAGAAACTGCAAATAGGGAAATAAATCACTCCTGTGATGAGATGTTACATGGCAATAAGGAGGAGATCCTGGGTGGGGGCTGACTTACTCAGGCGAGCCACACACAGACCAGAGCGTTTTCTCTGGGGGGTGGCAGAGGGGGATAAGGGAGCTGAAGGGTGAGGAGGAGTCAGTGTGCTTGATGATGGAGGCAGCCTCTAGCCACTCCACATGGCAGCGAACAGTCATGCTCCCAGTGACAGCCAACAAGGAAATAGAAACCTCAGACAGAATAGTCACAAGGTACTGGATCCTACCGACAAAAATGAGTTCAGAAGCAGATTCTTCCCCCCACCCCCGACTCCACAGCCTCCAGATGAGAAGTCAGCCCAGTCAACACCTCCATTTCAGCCACGTGATACTCAGTGGGAAACTGAGGCAATCAGGCCGGGCTGCTGGCCTACAGAACTCTGAGCTAAACGATGGGTGCTGGCAGGCCTCTGGGGCTGTGCTAATTTGTTACACAGCAAAAGAAAATGAGGGTGACCTCCTGAGGTATTTGAGTTTTAAACTTCTACATGTGACCGAATGTCATGAGAATGGCCCACATAAAGGTGAGGCCAGCAGGTTTTCAGGGAGTGACTTCCTAAGTGGACACAATTCTAAATGACCTCAGTATGAAACTTGTTTATAGACATGCTCGTCTTGCCACTCCAGTACTTAAAACCCGTGAAAAATTTCCTATTGCCTGAACACTGGGTTCCAGATTCCTTAGGGTGGCACTCAGAGGACTTCACAGTCTGGCCCCGGACTCTGTGGCTGGCCTCGTCTCCCTATGCACCTCTGTTTGCCCACAGGAAGGTCCACCTGGTACCTAGAAATACTCTCCTCTCGCTTCTCTGGAGACTTTTGCTTCTTCTCCTTGCTTCCCATCTCTCACCTTTCATGGCTCAAAGCTCTCTTCTCCACAAACTGCCCCCGGATACCCCAGCCACAGCGTATCTTGTTTTGTTACAGCTCTTTGTAACTCGAGTCAGGGACTACTTATATTCTGCTAGGTAACTGTTCCTACCTGGTGTATCCCTTGAAGAACCAGGCCACATGGACTACGGAGTGGTTGACCAGAGTTAGCAATGATTGGACATTCTTACTTTACTTACTTCTGGTATTAATTAGTTTACCCCTTACCCTGGCTTCTCTCTGCATCTCGTGTCCAAAAATGTGTCTGGCATACAGCAAAGACTCAAGACATGTTTGTGAAGTTGAACTGAACTTGTGTTTGACTTTCAAACAGATAAGACAGGGCATCTAAGAATTGCAATAAAAATGGAGACATCACACTGTGGTTGGCACCGCCCGTGTCGGCCCCTGATGGGTCCTTCCTCCAGGTTGCTATGGCACTGGATCAGGAAAGGGAAATGAAAGTATACTGTGGAACTGAGACAGGTTGAAGATTAATCACTGTGGCAACACTGATCAGGGGTCGACCTATCTATTTGGCTACGGTGTCAGCTGCCAGAGGCTGTCAAGACTTCACTGCTCTGGCCCATCCTGCCAGCCTCAGCCTCAGCTACAGGGAAATGCACAGCTCAGTGAACTCCACAATCAGCCAAGTGCTCTGGATTATCTACAAGTTGCCCTTGCTGTTATTGGAGAATGACATATAGATCCATAGTAGACATTCAACAAATACAAGAGGATTAAGTTTCACCCCTCCCAGCAGTAGAGCTACCCCATCCAAATCCCCTGGCAACCAGCCTACCAAGTTCTGCCTCCTCCTGGACACGCTGACTGTAGATTGCCCTCACTGCATCCAATTCTTCGTTAAACATCTGGATGAGCACCAGATACTTATCAGATGCATCGCGTGCTACCAGTGGTCTTTCGAGGAGATTGCCTGCGATGTCTAGTAGCTGCAGGAGGGGTGGAGAATGAAGAGGAGCAAATCACAGATTCAATATTTCCAAGGTTACATAAGTCTTGTTTCCTGGCCTTTCTTTCATGTGCCTATCAGTGCAAAAAGGTCAAACAATTGTTATTATGCTACTGGATCAATAGTTATTAGTAGGTGGATATTCATAGTCTGCCTTCTAAAGGAGAAGGCTTCCCGTCTGCTAAATTATCTATTACATCCTCATGGGACGTAAGAATCTGGATAAAGGGTAAAATGAAGAGAAAATGTAAAGTTGTTAGGAAGGTTAAGCTGATCTATATTAAAAAGATCATTAAAAACAGACCTAGCTCTGGCCAGTGTGCTCAATGGTTGGAGCACCAGCCCCTCTGCACACCAAAGGGTTGCAGGTTCGATTCCTGAATCTGTTGGGGAGCATGCAGGAGACAACCAATTGATGTGTGTCTCTCTCCCATTGATGTCTCCCTCTCTCTCTCTCCCCTTCTCCCTTCTACTCTCTTAAAAAAAATGGAAAAAATGGGTGAGGATTAACAACAACAATAATAATAGTAACATTTTTAAAAGATCTAAAACAGAGAAGAAGAGTGAAGATAGAAAAGGAAAAAAGAAGCTAAGTAGGCTAAGTGTTGAGGAGAATTAGGAAAATCTAAAATCTAAGAGGAGCAAAAAAATGTTTCAGAGAGAACTAATTTCTGGAATCAGTCAAAAGCTTGAAGAGAGAAATCCTAATTGTTTTTTTTTTCTATGTGAATTATGGAATGCCAGGTATTTATTAGGTTGTACATTTTATGACCCCTAAAATAAGATTTACATAATAGATAGATATTTATAAGTAAGTAGATAGGTATATATGGGTAGATCCAATGGCTAATGAAGCCTGGCAATTTGGGTTACCCAATATTCTAGAACAGCATGGATTCTAGTCTATGCTTGGTCATTTTCAGTGACTGGAAACTTAACTACTTCTTAAGGAAGTCCATTCCATCTTTAAATAGTTTTGACAGAAATCTCTTTCCTTTATTGAGCCAAAATCTGCCTCGTCATTTCCACTGATGAATTCTGGTTCTAATCCTTAAGACTTTACAGATATGGCCTCTTCATAGTTTACAGATCTGTCATATCTTTATGTGTCACAACTCAGAATTCTCAGTTGCACAGCCATTTAGCTCCTTGTCATCCTAAACCTTCTCCATATTCTTGTACCAACTCATCTTGGCGATACAGGCCAAGGGCTCATGTCTTCTTATTCTAGTTCCTTGCACTTGAATGCCGTAACCAATTACAATAAGTGGTTTTCCTCAGCTCAAAACACCCTGATTGCAGTGGTTAAACAGCCATGGTATTGTGGGACCCTGGATTCAGGATGGTGACCTCAGCTGAACTCTTCACTTTTAATGGGTCCCCAACTGATCAGATGCATGGGGAGTATTTCAGAAGAAACTCTTTGGGAAAATATTTTCACAATCATCATGCTTTCAGAAAAGCATTAGTGACCAACCTGAACAGCTGTGCATTACCTTGCCTAGCATACTCATGATACTTCTCTATTAGACTAAGAACAATTCATATCTGCAGGAGCAAACAGCTGGAAGAGTATCCCTACCCTCCTCTGATGAGGGTGGGGGAGGATCTAGCATAGGGTGGCTCCCTCCCTGTTGTACGAACCTTAAAGGCATGCTCCAAATCAGGTGCATCATCAAAGGCTTGAATAAAGATAGTCCCCAGTCTTCGGTCAAGATCTTCTACCCTCTGGTTAAATTGAGAGACATCATTTTCAAATTCCTGAAGAGACATTACAAAGATATAGAAAATCATGATATTGCAAAAGCCAGTCCCACTATGCTCTTTACTACTAATCTCTGCACTTGAATCATCAGACCAAGGATTTATTTTCATTTTCCAAAATTCACCTTGGCATACCTTAGTTTTCATCCATGTAGACAGTTACCCTATGTCTGCTGCATTTTCTTCCCTATGCAAACTGGTGGAGTGAGTCAAATTGTTAGGTTGGCACCCTTTTACTCTATTTCTGTGCCCCCTCTTCCTTCTGCCCCTTCTCTATCACCCACAGTGCCAGCCTCTGCCACCCTAAAAGCCACCTCAACAGCAACAACCTCAGCAATGGGGCTACTATCATACCTCCTACCTTCCTTCCTCTCCCAAGTCTAAATCCTGTTTTTTTTTTTTAGTGTAACCAACTTAATCTAGCCATTGGGAGGGAAGTAAGCTAATTAAACTAATTCACACTATTTCTTCTAAGTATCTTTTAATTCATTGAAACAACAACTAGCCATTTTTTCTAAGGTTGCCAAATTTAACAAATAAAAATATAGGCTATGCATTTAAATTTAAACTTTAGATAAACAATAAATTTATTTGTAGTATATGTCCCAATTATATTTTATCTGGCAACTCAAAGAATATAGCAATTTTCAGAAAAATTTTGTTAAATTAAATCCCTAATTGGAATTATTGTTATTATTGCTTTGCAAAAGTAACTCATATTCTTTTTTAAATACATATATATTTTATTGATTTTTTACAGAGAGGAAGGGAGAGGGATAGAAAGTCAGAAACATCGATGAGAGAGAGAGAAACATCAATCAGCTGCCTCCTGCACATCCCCCACTGGGTATGTGCCCACAACCAAGGTACATGCCCTTGACTGGAATCGAACCTGGGACCTTTCAGTCCACAGGCCGACGCTCTATCCACTGAGCCAAACCGGTTTTGGCTAATTCATATTCTTATAAAAAGACAAAGTAAGTAAAAAAACATAGTATATTTCTACTTCCCAAACCAACTATAGTAACATAATGGTATGTTTCCCTGTGCATAGAATTCTGCTTTATCATTTGTTTTGTCTTAGAAAAGACATGGTTGTCTTCAGGAGACCCTATAGGGACAATTTATAAAAGAGTTAAAATAATAATAGTAATGATTGCTTTGTAGTACACCATTTCCCCCCATTTTTCCTAGAAAGCAATATCTCTCTGGGTTTGCTAAGACCTCCCTAGGCAACTGATGGCTCTAAGAGCAGGTTTCTGCTCTATTTCTTCCTCCTTTTCACTCATTCATTCTAATATCCCTGCTCCAGCAACCAGTCACTCCCTTCTCAGGTAACCCCATTCCCTATTTCAGCCTGGCCCCCTCCCTTTCTTCTTTTTGTCTCTTGTGGGCTTGCGCTCACAGATCTCAGCTCTCCTGTGCCGGGGTTAGGGCGTGGGAACTGTGGTCCAATCATGACAATGCATGTCTGGCCGTTCCCTCATCCCTGAGTACTCCCTTGTAAACAAGAGTCCAATCAGAAAAATGAAGCTCTGCATCCACTCCCAACCCCACCCAAGACACTAACAGAATTCTGCCCAGATGTTGCTGGTCTGCTCATTGCTCAAAGCATCTCTGAAACCCTGGACACCATCAGTCTGGAATAGTCAGGAGTTGGAAAAGGTCCTCCCTGATCCTTCTCCTCATACAAAGAATAATGAGAAGATCTCCCTTCATACAATCCCTAGGACTATAAAGCCAAAGGAAAGAGAGAAAAGGCAAGTAAAATATCGGGCCCTACATGCTGGAGGCAGCTGAGAAAGAGACGAAAGTTGCAAGTTGGCCTTCCAAACCCTACCATGCCTTGGAGGTCCAGGCAGTCGTGGCAGGACTCTGAGAAGTCCCTGCACATCTCCTGAAATTCGTGGTCCATTTGCTGGACCTGCTGACTGAGGGTGTTGCCTCTGATGCCACTGAACTCGAGCTTCTGTAGGCTGTGAAAGTCCAAGGTCGTCTTCAGAAGATCCTACAGGGACGGTTCACAAGAGGTAAAATAATGATGGTGATGATGATGACAATGGGTAATGCTCACATTAGGATGAGAAGGGCAAGATCATATGGGGCTGATGGGTTGCTTAGGAAAATGTGAAGCCTGATTCGTGTTGTAACCATATTATTTTATTAGATTCGGTTGATATAAATAACTTGGTTAAACTTGATAACAAAGCAGAGAGAAAGTACAGATACATAAAACACACACAAAAACAGATCAATTTTATGCTTTAGCTTTTCTGTGTCCTCTAATAAATAATAAAATCTATAACAAAAGCATAATATGCAAATCAACAGAATGGCCGAACAATAGTCCGAACAACCTTCCCGACCATCATGCTGTGACACGCACTGGCGCCAGGCCAGCCAAAGCAGGTGCGATATGATTGGTTGGGGGGGCCCCACCATCGCCTCATGATCACCCCGCAGAAGGGCTGGCAGCGCTGCAGCAGGTGGGCAGGGCCTCCCTCTGCTGGGTGATCAGTCTGGGGGCCCCCTGATCTATCACCCCACAAAGGGAGGCCCAGACCATTCGCCAGCAACACTGTGGCAGGTATGTGGGGACAGCCAGTGATCACCCTGCAGAGGGAGGCCCAGGCCAGCCAAGCAGTCGCACCCCACGTCTGTTGCCCACAGAGGAAGGTGACTGACCCGTGGGGCGGGGGCAGCACCACACAGATGGCAAGCAGTGGCAGTGGTGGGGGTGGGGGCAGCTGCCAGCAGCTGGGGGAAGGATAACCCCAGTAGGCCTTGATCGTCAGCCAGGCCTACCCAAGGGGTGCTGGATTGTGAGAGGGCACAGGCCGAGCTGAGGGACCTTTGGGTTGAGAGATCCCCACTCCCAGGCATGAATTTCGTGCAAGGGCTGGGGCAGCAGCTGGGGTGGCTATGAGGGCCGAGGCAGCTGGGGCTGCTAGGGCCCACCCTTGCTTGAATTTTGTGCATTGGGCCTCTAGTATAATAATATTTACATAATTGTTAGTTTTACCAACAATTTTAAAAACATAAATTTCAAATGGGCCAGGTCATCTGGTTCTGGAATGAAGCCATCTTAGGGGATACTGACTGGAAAGCAAGTCCCCCAAATAGTCCTGAGGACAAGCCCAGAGGGCAACACCTATGGGCTCAGCAAAGATTGCCACGGAAATCAGTGGCGATGCCCTGGCCCAGCATATGCAACACAATGCACCAGCAGTGCTGGGGGACAGGGCAACTACTTGACACCTCTGTGTTGGATTTCTTCAACTGCAACAGGACAACACTAGTGGGAGGAAAATCAGCCAATGAGGCTTAGGACTGAGGCCAGTAAACACACAGAAAGGGCGTGTCACTGTCATTGCTGTTCACATGGCAGTGTCCCAGCTGTGTTCAGAATTGAGTGACAGGTGGACAACACAACCCAGAGCCTTGGGGAGGAGCCCCAAGTCCCTGGATGCCTGTCCTAGGATAGGAGCCTCCAGAACACAACTAACATGAGAAACTGTGGCACTGATCTCATGAACACTGGCCTGAAATCACACTTTCAAACCAAGATGTTTTCCCATCCAACCTCCCGCCCGTGTGCATACCTGTCCAATAGGAAAGGGGGAGATAACAAGACCTTTGTGTGATTTTGGCAAACATTTGGTGTGGATCCCTGGGAGGGGTCTTCTACCCTAAAGAAGCTTGAGAGACAAGAAGAGGGAGCACTATGTCATGAAGTTGAAAACCCAGCAGGTCCAGGTTGCACTCTAGGAAACTCCCACGGCCAATGGCCACTGCTCCGGGTTGACCCATTAGACTGGAAGGAGGTGGCCCAGATCCTTTCTCTTGCCAGGACATCAAGTCTAGCAGCAGTAACAGGCATTGGGAAGTGGTGAGCATTCTGACTTTCTCTACATTGTCAACATCTAGCAACTTTTCCTTGCTCATCGATGCTCAGGCACAGCTATCAGCAAGCAGCCGAAGTGGGAGAGGAGAGAAGAGGAAAGAACCAACCAAGGAAAGGAAGGCCTGCCCCTGAATCAGGGGTCTTGCCAGAAAAGTTGGGGAAGGGGTCAGCTTTCATTTTACAACACCTTCAACTTTATGCACTGGGAGGAAAACAGAAATGAACTGAACTTAAATGAAATGAACTTGAATTTTAATTACATGCCAGTGCTACAGGAGAAGTATATTTGCGCTATGGAATGTCATCTGGGCACCCATTTTTCACAATTCTGTGAATGCTAATTCCAATATTTAGGAAATATCCTCTAACCATTTTAAAAGATTGATGCACCTTGATATGTTTGATTGCATCAGAAAAGTAGATTATAATTTTGTTACACTATTTTATTTCTCAAGAATACTTGAAGTATGATCTTGGTTGGTCATGAAGGTATTTCATGACAGACATTAGATAACTATTTAATTATTCTGTTTTCTAGAAAAACTCTGATCACCAAAAACAATAAATATTTATATTGCTTAATTTAACAAACACCTGATAGGCAACACATTTATTTGGAGTTCAGTTCAAAGTTTTAGACTTATTCTTACTTTCCTATTAAAAGAGCCCCAAATTTTCACTCTACCATTCTCCCCAATCTCTCTCCACTTATTCTTCATAAGCTTTCATCAGAGTTTTTGTCACCCTTTGGAAATACAATATACTACTTGGCATTATATTATTTTTTTATTTTGTGCATCTTTCTCAGTAGGTTGTAAATGCCCAGAGGTAGCCCATTATCTTCAGTTCCCCCCCGAAAAAGCCCAGATGTTGAGAAATATTTGCTAAATGAATGAATATATTCTTCAGCCTCTCCAGAAGGAGAATCTAAAAAATATGAATGCAGGAGCAATCGAGAGAACTGGACAAGAAAGGAGAGTTACAAAGCAAGACAGCTCGCAGGGCCTTGGTCAAGCGCCATGCAGAACACGGTGGTCCTGCTCTGGGGGCGGATCAAAGACAAATGAGCACACAGCACATCTGTCCTCAACTGGCAGGTGGAACTTCTAAAATGTCTTACACTTTCCCTACAGAAAACGGCAATCTCATGACAGCGGTTTCATTCAATAAAACAAACCCATCTGATGCTTAGAAAAGTCCACCTACAGAACAGGCTGCCAAGAGAGGGACTGAGAGGGACTCTTGGTGGACTTTAGACATTTGATGTCAGAGAATCCTCTGGCAGGAATTGTCTTACAATCATAGAAACGTATTTATCACACTGACAGTGACTATATCTTTGATTCATAAAATATTTCAATGTAGCTCTTTCACCATTTACATAAAGGTCCCACCAACCAGATAAAAGGCAAGTTAAGCCAAGAAGAGGTTTACATGATAATTTTTAAACTATCCATTCTATTCACCGCAGGAGTCAACACATGAAGTTCATTACGCCATATTCAGGCTGAAAGGGTCAAGTTCAGGGGGAGGATATGCAGCACCGGGAGAAAAGGCCAGGACAGGGCCCAGATGCTGGGCTCACCTAACCCTGGCCTGCCATTTAGTAGCGATGTAGCGTAAAGCAAGACACAGCTTTTCTAAGCCTCACTTCCCTAACCTGCATATACATTCCCCAATACCTAATTTGCCGTGGGGTTACGGAGTCACCGCACTGTGCCCTGGTAGGACTTGAGTGATGGGGAGCTACGGTAATTAGTGCTCGTCACCCTGAAGGTAATTAGTGCTCGTCACCCTGAAGTCGTAGCTCAGGTTGCCGGATAAGGGATGTGTAATGGCTGGTGCACAAGTGCTCCTCTCCAGGTAGCACACAGCATGGGCCAGGCTGCTGGCTGGGCCGATGGGTCCTATTTTGGGGAACCTGCGCAACATTGATTGAGGGTGAGAGAGGTCTCCACTGGCTCGGGCCCGAGGGGGAGAGCCACACTCGGGATAACGGCAGGCCTCACATACACAGCCCGTCCTTGAAGGAAAGGTCACTCTACTTGTCTTAAAAGAAATGTGTTCAGAATTCATTAAGGAAGAGCACAAAGCAGACATTCACAGATGAAAGTCTCAAAAGGTCATTGGGGAAAAGGCTACTTTCTCTACCCGACGACACTGGCCAACTATATGCAGCGAGTGGTCTCCTAGTGACCGCATGCTCGTGAGGGCTGAAAGGGAAGCCTGCCCAATTAGGCCTGAAAGGAGGCAGGGAGGGACCTGGGTGCAGGAGGAGCAGGGAGCGTGTGTATCAGGGCAGCTTACCACCTATCTCCCCGCTAATCACCTGGCATAAAGCCCCAGCAGGAAATCACTCTGCCTCCAGTAAGTCACAGCTTTGCAGACCCTGCAGAATGAAAGAGATGAGGGCTCTCGCCAGCTCTTACTTACCACGCTGTGTGGAGGGGAGAGGCTGCAGGCAGAAGCGCAGGGCCCTGCAGCACCTACAGTTTTATGGCACAAACATGGACTCAGTTTGGGGGCGTGCATGAGGGGGTGTGGATATGGTATGTTTGGGGGCTATGTGTGTGTGTATTGTGTGTGTATGTTGCATGTGTATGTGCAGTGTATGTAAGTTGTGTGATGTTAATGTGTGTTATATGTGTGGAATGTGACTGTGCAGTGTCTGTCTGTACTGTGTGTGTGTCTGTGCTGTGTCTACTGTGTGTGTACTTGTGCTGTGTGTGCGGTAATGTATACGTGCAGTGTATGTATGTGCAGTGTGTGTATTGTACATGTATGCAGTGTACATGCATGAGTCATTTGGTTTGTATGTGTGAGCTGGGGCAGCCAGTGGGAAGACAGGGTGAGGGAAGAAATTAAGAGGCAGCTGAAAGACTCTTTTCCCCTTTGATTTTGGACTGTTTGTTCAAATTAGAAAGATTGTATATACTTTTGGGATTTCCTTAGTAAATTGTAAAGTCAGATACCCCCCCTTTGCTGGTATGTGAATTACAGTTTTACCCAAATGACTTATTTAGAAAAATGGCCTAACAATCATGTGGTTAAAAGCAGAATGTGTAAAGACAAAAGAGAGTGGATTAGGCAGAATAGAGCCACAGAACCACTTCATACCCTCAAAATGGGGGGAGGGAGGAAAGCAGAGTTCTAGAAATCCCTGGGAGATATCCAAGTTGGCTAAAAGGGCAATACTTGGAACCACATGCCCAAATGGGAGTCAAATCCCAGCAGAACCTCTCTGAGTGTGTGACAATAGGCAAAGCTTCACTATGCTCCTGGGTTACAGCAGGGGTACTGAGGCCTTGCTCCTATGGTTGTGAGGGTGCAGGCTCTAGCGTGAGATAGGCTCTGGAAATGTTTCTACTCTTCCTTTCCCTGCGCAGGGTTAGCTCTCTAAGAGGTCAGCTGGATTGTGGTAGTGAGGAGGAGGATGGGGGTATCCCGAGAATGCAATTACTCTACATGCTGCAGGCTGCTGACAACTGCTAAGCAATATCTCACACACACACACACACACACACACACACACACACACACCAGCTCGGCCCACCTTCATTTTAACAGGCACCCACAGGGGAAGAGTTGATCTGCACAATGAAACTTTCTTGTGCAAAAAAAAAAAAAAAAAAAAAAAGAAGGCAACACAAATCAGAGGGGGAATTGTGAGAGAACGATGAGGTGAAAACCAGCCCTTCAGAGCATACCTCTGGATGTGAGCATGCAGATGCCATTTTATTAACTTGGCTTAGTATAGTTATTAATTGCAGGTCCCTTGTCTCAGTGGCACATACTGTATTAGAACAGCAAGATGAATACGGCTCGGTTCATGCTAATTCTTGCTGGAGAATAGCAGATTAATCCCGTTTCAACATGCATCGATCACAGAGGTACTCAGAATGTTAACTAAAGGGCTACATGAAATGTAGCTTGGAGATGATCGATAGTCTGTGTCCCGCTGCACTGAGCTGTGTAGGAAGAGGTGGGGGAGCCAGAGGCCAAGGGGCTGAGGCTGAGCAAATGACTCAAAGATGAAAAAGAAAGATGGGAGGACATTCTATGACAGGGGGAAGCAGCAGCCAGGGGAAATCATGAAAATTCAAGGTGCACAAGGAGCTAAAGGACACAAAAAAGGAGAGGGCTTGGAAAACAGAGAAGGGAGACAAGTAGAAAGGGAAGGGAGAGGAAGAAGAAAGGAGAAAGGAAAGCAGTAAAGAAAAGAATAGTAGACTTTGTCGTAAGAGCAAAGAAGTAAACCAGAGCCAAGGACGGAAGAGCTGGGACCGGAGGGAGCAGGAAGACTGAGCAGGGAGGCATTCGGGTCACCCGCTGATTAGATGGGGCAACTGTTGTTCACCCACCTGCATCTGTGCCAGCCATGGGAGAGCAGAGGCTCCCGAGACTGTGGCCCTGGCCTGTGCACTTACTGGATATGCCCGCAGACTCGGGCCGTAACGTCAGAACAGCCATCTGTGTGCAGAGGCACGGGACCGGTGTGCATGCGTCTGCCTGAGGTCCCAGCCCCATGTCATTCGCAGCTGTGCTGAGCTGCACCACTCTCCCCCCTCTCCCCCCCCCCCCCCCGGGCTGCTGCATGGCTGGAGATCTGCCTGGCAGTGAGGCAGTTACTCCACCTGATCCGCCAGGCCTGGGGCTGTTTGGAGCTGGAGGTCTGTCACCTCAGCGAAACAACAGCAAAGGGCCAGATATGGAAGGTGAGAGGAACACCGTGGGGGAGGGGAGGAGAGCTGTGATGGAAAAGTTGCAGAAAAAGGAGGCATTTAGGATAAAGCCAGATAGCGGTGACTTACACTCTCCATGGTCCTGACGAAGGATTTAAGGTGGGGCTTTCATAAGATCTAGCTTCTGGCTTTCTTGCTTATACATTTTCTCTGTCTCTATGCTCTTCCTTTTCTTCCCCCCCCTTCCCCCCGTAAATTCCTAGACCAGTTTCAAACTTTGTTTCCTGTGGTGAGCTGGCACGGCCATGGCATACTCAGCCCCAGGGAGCGTTATGTGCCACGCCAGCTCGGCCAGGTTCAGTGAACCCGATATGGGGGGGATGAGAGATTGAGAAAAGACAGACAAGAGAATGAAAGCTGGGGCTGGGTGGGACGCTGTCCTCTCTGATGGAGAGCTAGTGACAACGCCACGGACTACAAGCCGTGTCTTTATTTTATAGCCAGATGCCAGGAGGCAAAGTATGGGCGTGGTCAAGATGTTTACAACATTCTCATGAGTTTCCAACCTACTCAATTACATGCACCTGAACTCTATCAAGCCCACATCACTCAGGCAGGTGGGGCCACGTGTTCGCGCTTACCACTATAGCTGCTGGCTATAACTGTGCTGGGAGGGCTCGGCACTCCAAGCTGGGACTTGCACATGGCCATGAGAGGACTGTGATCACTCATTAGTCTGAGGCTTGAACCTGTCCAAACATAGTAGCCGCTGTCCAGAGTTTCCTTTTCTGCTTACTACTTCTTTGGGAACTGCTGGATTAGGGGTTCCTCTTTCTTGCTCCCTTGGATATCCTCCATGAATCTACTTTCTCCTGCACTACGGCTACTGGTCCGAGGGTTTCTTACAGGCAAAACTGTATTTCAGTCATCATCGTATCTCCAGGACCTGGCTCAATGCCTAGAGAATGGCAGTGTTGAATCAATGTTTTGGAACTGAAATGAACAGATTCAATTTCATACTCTTATCCTCATAATTCCACAGTCTGTGCCACTCATCACAGCCTCTTCCCAACATATCCCCCCTCATCATCCCAAATCTCTGATAATCATAGCTGGAAACAGGACTTTAATTTTTTCTCAGCATTTTTCTGGCTATTGTTTCTAATCTTGAACTTCACCTTGGATTTCTTAAATTTTAGAATAAGTATGTATTTCATTATATTATGTCCAGTGTCTTTCTCCCAAAGTTCAGTCAGCAAATTCAGAGCTGTAAAGTGTTAAAAGACCTGTTAACCATATTGAATTCTGAGGATAAAGACTCTTAAAAGAAAAAGCTTCACGTCTACTTGCTCTGGGTCTTAAACTAATATTCACATTAACTTTATAAAAAATTGGAGAAAGACACCACTTTGGGCAAAAGTCACATTTCTTTTACATTGGGATTCACTAGCCGTGCAGTTTCTGGAGCCACCTTGGGGGTGGAAGAGTGGAGGGCAGTTCAAAGTAGTAGCTTTGTGGGAGTGGCCAGCTGCATCCGGTTCAGCTCACCTGCATTTTGCATATCAAACTTTTAAGCAAGAGTTTATTTGAAACACAGTTTAAAGATTATGGGCAATTTGAAAATCAAATGAATTAGTTGACTGATTCTTTGGGCCTTTTTCCTAAATGAGTCTATGATTAGAGCTTCCTAAACTCCTAATAAAACCACCATTAACTGATGATCGACCCAAATGATCAATCCAAATATATATATTGAATCTTATTGTGGGTTCCTCCAACCAAAGGAAGGCTGGCTCCGTGCTGTCGGTCATTTTCCTATGTGCTTTCTGGGTCCCTGATTGCTCCCTCCCGCATGGAGCCAGGAGCCAGAGGTGGGTGAGCACACTCACCTGCACCATGAGCAGGCGTCTCAGGAAGCCATCCAATCGCACAAACACCAAAGAAGACTGGAAATCCCATGTCATGACTTCCTGGTTCTCCTTGAAGTAAGTGTGGAGATCCTCCCTTCTGTCCTGAAACACCTGCTTGAAGAAGTTCAAGGTGTCCACGACCACTTGCAGTTTTCTCTGACTTTCTTCCACCTCGCTTTTCAGGAGGTCTTCTGGGCTGAGATAATCAGAGGCCTGGAACACAGATATTCGTAACACGAAAACTGGTTGCAGTGCAGGACATCCCACAACTTTGCCAACTCAAACTCTGGACTGAACAATAGCCCTAGCCCAAGTATTTTTGAGAAGCACACTATGGGAAAAACCACCCTCAGTTCCACAGGTGGATTGGGACCTGGGTTCAAGCCAAACAGTCAGTGATTGGCTTAGGTATGGGCAAGTGACTAATTAGAGACAAGGAAATACCGTGAGTCTTTCATGGGGCCACCTGGGGCTGGGCAGGTATTATTTCCCACCTGTTCTTTGGTGACTTTCTGACTTCCTATGGCGAAATAATTTGAGTGTAAGAATTCTTTGAAACATCATTATTTCCCTGTCTTTAACAGATCTGAACCTGGAAGGCTGTGAGGCTAAAGCGACTGGACAGCCGTCTTCGCCACCACAGGGAGGGGCAGATATAACTGGGTCCTGATGACACCACCCATGACCTGTGGTAAGCCAGGGCTGAAGCCAGACTTACCTTGGACTTTCAGGTACATGAGCCAATAAATTACCTTTTCTGGTGGGCTTTCCATACACTTTTCAACCAAAAGAATCCTGGCTGACAAACATGGAGTGATGGAAAAGTGCTGGTCTAGGGGTCAAGCAACCTGTCTTTGGCCGGGTGACCTTTGGTGACTTAGTTAAGTTCCTGGAGCTTTAGCCCACATCTTTAATGGGCTCTCCCTTCCTACCTCACAGATTCATCTGAAAATGACCAGGATCTTAAAGGTTACAGCAATTTGGAACTTGCAGTGTGCTTCATAGATGTTATTAGCTCCTCTTTAAATCCATTCATTGTCTCCTCAGGGTCACAGCTCCTTAGAGGGAAATGAAGCCAATTTGGGGGGAAGATTACCCACAAATCCCAAGGCTTCCCGTTCTAGTCACTGGCATACTCCTCAGGGCTTATGCTTGCCTGGTTGGTGCTACAAGGGTCCCTAGAAAGGAGAAGCACAAAGTTTGTGATCTTAAAAGTTGCTTCTCTGTAGCTCACAGACACCGAGTTCTTAGCATGTGCAGTGCATGCTATAAGCCATGCATGCTCACATCAGAGCCTCATCGTCATCTGCTACCCTTTGAGATGTGCCTCTTGTTACCACTGCACAGGGAGGAAGGTGAGACACAGAGCAGACAACCAACTTAGCCAGGCACACACCAGGAACAAGCGGTGACACAGTGGTTGGCATGGAGATGTCTGATGCCAGAGATGGCATTCCTAACTGTTGGGCTTCACTGCTGACTTAATACCAGTCTGGCCCTAACTTGGTATGGCTCAGTGGATAGAGCAACTGGCCTGGGGACTGAAGGATCCCAGGTTTGATTCTGGTCAAGGACACATGCATGGGTTTCTGGTTTGATCCCCAGTAGGGGGCATGCAGGAAGCAGCCAATCAATGATTCTCTCTCATCACTGATGTTTCTCTCTCTCTCTCTCTCCCTCTCTTTTCCTTTCCTCTCTGAAATCAATAAAAATGTATTTTAAAAAATAAAGTAAAACAAATGCCAGTCTGTGAGCACGGATCATCAGGAGGTTGAAGTTCAGCCCCCTGCCCTTCAGCCGCCTCCAGGCTTTGGGCAGAGAGAAAGGAGGACTGTGTTGCAGCACTACTGAAAATGTCAGTCTTGCCAGAGTGAGAACCCTGTGGATCATAATTGTTTCCCTGCCTTAAAAATGCCTACTTTACTCTCCTCTGAGACTCCATGCCACCCAGTTGCCAGGGAGAGTCAGTGGGGACTCCGGGGGACCAACCTGCTGGATGAGAAGGTTGCAGATCTCCTGGAGCAGCACAGTGAGCCGCCCTGGGGAGCAGTAGGACTTGCACGTGGCCCAAATCAAACAGACCACGTGGAGCAGAGGCCGCAGCCGCAGCCTCAGCTCCGGGAACTCCACGGCCTCGAGGGCCTCCAGGTGGCAGCGGAGTGGCATCAGGTGCACGTGGATGTCCCTCGCCTCCATCAGAGCTGGAAGAAATGAGAGTCACCCTTCCTGACTGAAGCTCAGAGCTACCAAGTTGGAGCCCTGGTGCCTGGGAAGAGAAGGATCTGAACTTTCTAAACCAAGAGAGCAGAGAGAAGGCTGATGAGAACTCCCTATTAGTCTATATTGCTCTTGTTCTCCTCCCCACCCCCCATGGCACTGTTGCTTGCAGTTTTCCAAGGTTCTCCACTGTCCAATCAATTCCACTTCAGACAATCTTGTTCCCACACATTTCTCTGCATTCTTTTGCCCTCCTTCTTTATTTACCACTCTTTTCCAATCCATTCCCAACAACTGAGAAATATTACCTTTCCTCTCCACTCTTCAGTCCATCAGCGAGCCGATGCAAACCCCTGATCTGACTAATCGGAATAATGCACATCAAATGCCTCTAAAATATTTTTATTATTCAGAGATCCCACAAAAATTTCCGACCATGCTCCAAAAGTTCTTTCTTTCCATCATCCAAATTGAGTTATATATTTCAAGGATTTTTATTTTTACAGCAGTTTTTACTATAACTGCATTTTTTTCAATTTCTTTTCTTTGTCATTATATACTCTACAACAAATAACTTTTTGAAGCTGACATGGGGAACCAAATCTTTTATAACAAAGACTAATGTGAATGATTATAGTCTATTAATCTATTAATGTGAAAAATACATTTGGAGCTCAAAATAACCAACTCATAAATATAACTTTACTGCACGTTGTTTGATTTCAGAGCCCAAATTACAGTCATTTGCATATCTCCCTTATGATATTTGTCATGTCTGCGCATGACCTGCAATATTTACTCAAATGTTTTCTGAGTTGACTCCCATTTTAACCTAAATAAAATCATATAAATGAAAACTTCAAATCGCTAACATATATGGAAAGCTGCTATCACCAAGAAGTTACCCTTAACATATTTTTATATGTGTCTGTTCATATATCTCCCACAATACCTGCTTGTTCCAATAGTGGTACACAGCCCCTTTTTGGGGACACCTGAATCATTTGTATTGGACTTAAATTGGGAACAACAATTGATTCCTCTGGGACACAAAATCTCTTAGTGAAGCAATAAACTGAAGAGGTACCTGTTCCCGGGCAGCTCTATGCGCTGCAGGGCAGACTCTGGGGTAACATTTTAAGGTGCAGAGGGACCTCAAAGATTGGCTACTTATACCAGTTCTTCTCTGCTATGGGAAGCATGTCAGAAACTCCACCCCTGGAACTTTCTTCCTGGGGCTGAGCAGTTTTCAAATCCCACATCATGAAAAGAAAGTGGGATGAGGGTTCCACACTGCATTAGGGACACAAGACACTCCCTCTTTAATGAAACAAATAGGCCTTAATTAGTTCTATGTTTTGGACTTAGGAAGAAAATTGTCTTTAAAGAAAGATTGCTGGTAGAAAGAAAAATGTTTGAAAATCACTGCTTGAATTAAGCGTAAATCACATGAAATTGCAAATACCCTTCAAAGCACATTCTGACCTACAAGACTGAAGAGGAAGAAGGAGGTCTGGGAAGAGGAAGAAAAGAAGCCAAGTGCCCTGGTGAGGGGAGAGGGAGCCTGGAAAAAAATTTACCTGCTTCTAATTATAGACTTTGCTGGCTCTGCAATTTTGACAAGGGACAATCTTGCCTGGTGCTCAGATGGCCAGGAAATTGCAATCCCTCTG
Source organism: Antrozous pallidus (assembly GCA_027563665.1). Taxonomy (NCBI): domain Eukaryota; kingdom Metazoa; phylum Chordata; class Mammalia; order Chiroptera; family Vespertilionidae; genus Antrozous; species Antrozous pallidus. Next base: position 8,722,297 of record CM050526.1, read on the forward strand.
ACAGTAGGAATGGAAAAAGCAGAATGGAGCCAGCAGTGGAATAAAGCCTTCTCAAGGGGCCAGGGAGAGGGGCCTGAACCCCAGAGGTGAGAGATAACAACATGCATTGTACAGTGAGGCACAGTCAGCAAAACACTTCCATCTTCACTCCATCACAGCAGCCCGAGGCAGTGGGCGGAGGTGTGTGCACAATATCAGGGCATGCACTAAAGCCCAGGGGATTAGGTGTTGTTCCCCAGGTCACAGAGTGGTGGAAATGCAACCAGCTCAGATCGCCGCTTTCCAGTTTCTAGATCTGGCTGTGTCAGGTTGAGGGTGGTAAGGATTTGAAGCTGCTGAAATCTGAGAGAGAAGAGAGTTCAGCACTAAATAAAGAATTCAAGGTAAACGCTTTTATGCAGACACTTGCTGTACCTCACCTGCTGTGACATCTCTGCACATGGCTTGGAAGGCTGGGAAGTAGCTGCTCTGAAGCTTGTCCAGGAGCCCCACCATGCTCCTCACCTTTATTGTTCTTAGTTGATCGTAAATGTATTCCAGGTCCTCAGACCTGCAACGCCGTGGAGGAGGGGAGTCCAGGTGAGCAGCGGGAAACTCAGATCCCCTGTGACAACCCACCCCCAGACAGACAGAGAGCAGCCCTACTCAGGGTGCTCCCACCGAGGCTGGCTCCTGCACGAGCAGCCAGGGCATCTGTTCCCAGGACAGTGAGGGCAAAAGCCTGAGCAGGGAACATGGTTCAAAGGGGCAGCTCTGGGAGGCAGCAGCAGGGGAACCTGCTGTGAACATCTGGTGGGCTCCAAAGCTTGGCAGCTGGAGGTCATCAGCTCTTACAGTGAGGCTTGGGGGCGGGGGGAGAGATGCATGTCAGAGTGAAGCTGCTGGAGAAGGGCCTGCGGCAGGTCAGCAGAATGGTCAGAAATCATTCCTCCCAACAGAAACCAGGCGAGAGCACGGGACATCTCAGCATGGTGGCACCAACAGGACACCATACCTAGTCGTGTGATATGGACACTCCCCGCTCAAAAGGAGGACGGGGACATCTGCTTCAAACATCTGCCTCCTTTTGAGTAAAAAATTACTCAGCGCAATGATGAACAGGAACAAGGAAATGGGAAGGTAGAGCAGGAATCAGCAGAAGCGATAATTAGGTCTTTCGGGGACTCTGTGAGGCTGGCACAAGGTGGTTGATGAGCTTTCTAGACCTGCTAATGACGGGCCAGGACCTGCAAGAGGCTATTCTGCAGCCAACTGTCAAAACCCCTCTTTTTCTGCAGATTCTTACAAAAAGTGTGTGTACATAGCCTTGACTATCCAAGGAGAAAGGAGTCCACAAATAAAAATACATATAAAAGAGAGTTAATTTTACATGTGGTTGGAAAAGCCTTTGAAGACATGTCAGAAGGTATACTGACTGCAGCCCACAAAAGAAGGGGCAACTACTGAACCCTAAGGAAAGGTTACATCTCCCAGAGCACAGAAAAACTTCATGACCCCCATGTCACGGAGCTGTCTGCTCCAGGGGAGATGAGAAACACCTGGAGGTGGGACCACACTCCACGTCTGGCTCCCCCAGGCCAGCATCCTCTGTAAGACGTCTACCCTACCTACTCGCCAAGGTTTGAGCTTGTACCTACCTGCTCTTCCAGAACTCCAACTCCACCCAGGGGGTGGGGTTTTCTCCTTGGAAGAGTGCCTGGGAAGACTCCTTGTTGAGGACCACCTGCACCTGGCGACTCCACTGGATCACTGCAGACTCAATGGCATAGATGACGGACTTATCCATGGAATCTAAGCTGTGAAAGGCACAAAAAATCTCCTGAAATGCTGGAAATAACAAGGCTAGGTGGCCTGCAAACAAAATGCCAAATTTTTACAAAAACAGGTGGGGAATTCCATCTAGTCAAAGCATTCTTATCTTTTGTTGGACAAGAGATTGATGGGTACTGAATTAGAAGCACACGTCCTCTCCCCAGACAAAACGCATATGCACGCATGCCTACCCACTTATTCAAGACAGGATCCACCAGTACTCTGAAGGCTAGTTTAAGCATTTTAAATTCTGTCAATACAGAAAGACACTGGGCCACCTAACCCTTGCTTGAATCCCACTAATGTCAGCAGCCTCCCAGCTTGGCAAGCAGTGCATTCCCCAGTGGTCAGTCCCCACTGGGAGAAAGTGGGTCACTACACTGAACACATCTACCTCCCTGTGATGTCCTCATTTTAGTCTTAGTTCTGACCTCGGCATCAAGAGGAAATAGGTTACTTCCTCCTCCACAGGGCAAACCATCAGTCATCTGAACACCAAAAGTAATTTCACTTGGTCCTCACTTTCCCAGCAAAGAATGGGATTCCCAAGCAATCTACCTTATATATCTTTTTAATAACAAAAAACAGGAGTACTTTTGAAGGCATTAAAATAAAAAAATATATATATATATATTGGTTTACCTTCTCACTAAGTCTTTTTTTTAATTTATTTATTGATTAAGGTACTACATGTGTCCCCATTCCCCCCATTACCTTCCATCCCCTCAACTCCCCCATTCATGCCCTCATCCCCCTGTTGTCTGTGTCCATTGGTTAGGCTTATATGCATGCATACAAGTCCTTTGATTGATCTCTTCCCCTTAACACCGCCCCCCCCTACTTCCCTCTGAGGTTTGACAGTCTGATCAATGCTTCTCTGTCTCTGGATTTGTTTTTGTTCATCAGTTTATGTTATTCATTATATTCCATAAATGAGTGAGATCATGTGGTATTTATCTTTCTCTGACTGGCTTATTTCATTTAGCATATGCTCTCCAGTTCCATCCATGCTGCTGCAAATGGTAAGAATTCCTTTTTTACTACAGCATAGTATTCCATTGTGTAGATATACCACAGTTTTTAATCCACTCATCTGCTGACGGGCACTTAGGCTGTTTCCAAATCTTAGCTATGGTGAATTGTGCTGCTATGAGCATAGGCGTGCGTATATCCTTTCTGTTTGGGGTTTCTAGCTTCTTGAGATATTTTCCTAGAAGTGGGATCACAGGGTCAAATGGGCTTTCCATGTTTAGTTTTTTGAGAGAACTCCATACTGTCTTCCACAGTGGCTGCACCAGTCTGCATTCCCACCAGCAGTGCATGAGGGTTCCTTTTTCTCCGAATCCTCGCCAGCACTTGTCTTTTGTTGATTTGTTGATGGTTGCCATTCTGACAGGTGTAACATGATATCGCATTGCCGTTTTGATTTGCATCTCTGAGATAATTAGTGACTTTGGCAGGTTTTCATGTGTCTCTTGGCCTTCCTTCTGTCTTCTTTCGAAAAGTATCTATTTAGGTCTATTGCCCATTTTTTGATTGGATTGTTTATCTTCCTTTTGTTAAGTTGTATGAGTTCCCTGTAAATGTTGGAGATTAAACTCTTATCTGTGACAATATTGGCAAATATGTTCTCCCATGCAGTGGGCTTTCTTAGTGGTTTCCTTTGCTGTGCAAACACTTTTATTTTAATGTAGTCCCATTTGTTTATTTTCTCTTTAGTTTCCATTGCCATAGGAGCAATATCAGTGAAGAAATTGCTTCAGCATATGTCTGAGAGTTCGCTGTCTGTGGATTCCTCTAGTATTTTTTAGTTTATTTTTGTGTATGGTGTAAGTTGGTGGTCTAGCTTCATTTTTTTTTTTTTTTTGCATGTATCTGTCAAATTTCCCCAACACCATTTACTAAAGAGACTGTCTTGACTCCACTGTGTGTTCATCCCTCCTTTGTTGATTAATTGGGCATAGTGGTTTGGGTCAAATTCTGGGTTCCCTATTCTATGCCATTGATCCATATATCTGTTCTTGGGCCAGTTACAGGTTGTTTTAAGAACAGTGGCTTTGTAATACAGCTTGATATATGGTTTTGAGATCCCACGTACTTTGCTGTTCTTTCTCAGAACTGCTGCAGCTATTCAGGGTCTTTTTTTATTCCAGATGAATTTTTGGAAAGTTCATTCTAAGTCTGTGAAATATGCTGATGGTATTTTAATGGGGATTGCATTGAATCTATAGATTGCTTTGGGTAGTATGGACATTTTGATGATGTTGATTCTACCAACCCATGAACACGGTGTATTCTTCCGTTTTTGACTTCCTCTCTCTCTTTTTTCAGTGTCCTGCAGTTTTTTGCATATAGGTTTTTTACCTCCTTACTTAAGTTTATTCCTAGGTATCTTAACTTTTTTTTGATGCGATGATAAATGGGATTGCTTTTTTTAGTCTCTCTCTAAGTTCACTATTGGTGTAAAGAAATGCCATAGATTTCTTGGCATCAATTTTTTATCTTGCTACATTGCTGAATTCATTTATTAAGTCTAATAATTTTTTGATGGAGTCTTTAGGGTTTTCTATGTACAGTATCATGTAATCTGTGAATAAGGACAGTTTTATTTCTTCTTTTCCAATTTGGATGCCTTTTATGTCTTCTTATCTGATCGCAATGACTAGTACTTCCAGTACTATGTTGAACAGGAGTGGTGAGAGTGGGCATCCCTGTGTTCTTCCTGTTCTTAGGGGAAGTAGTTTTGGTTTTTGCCTATTGGGTATGATGTTGGCTATGGGTTTGTCATATATGGCTTTTATCTCACTAAGTCTTAAATGAAAACGGTTCATGCCAAGAACTCAAGACCCAAATGACAAAGAAAGGGAGTATCATTTACATTTTCATTCTAGAAAACCACCTTCACTTAATTTAATCAAATTCATATCTGCTGAGCACTGATAATAACAAGTGATTACAGAAGGTATTAAAGGGGGAAGATACTCATCTTCCTGATATATGACCCATCCTTTTGGAAAATTATCAAATTTGAACAAAGGGAGATAAACTTAGTAATGATTATATACACATACACTGAATGTTATGTGTATATAACAGGAAAATGGTAATTTGCATTTTTTATTTTGAAAATGGATTACTTTTATTAAACTACAATAAGTTTTCAGGTTAACTGGGAAATTGCTTCAAATTGTATATGTAGCAAATTACTTCCAATAGCAAAAATTCATTATAAAGTACATTGCCATCTCTTGCATTACTTACTCTTCAGTTCAACTCATGGGCCCTGAATACACAACAATGACAGTAATACATTGTGAAGGAAGTTGTGGCATTAGGGCCTTCTGAACTCATGCAGGAGAGGGCCTGTTGCCACAAACATATTAATCTCAGGTATCTGTGGCCAGTTGGCAGTCGGGGATTTGCCCATAATCTTTGATGGAGGTCATCCAACTTGGAAGTTGCCCACTTCAGCTTTTATTATAACCCATCCCCCCAGATCCTCCTGAAAGGTACATGTCTAGTAATCATGGATATTAGCAGACCTTGCATTTTAATTCCCGTCCAACCCTCAATCTCAGGTCTCTCTTGTGTGGTCGTAGTAGCGACCATTCATTAAGCCCACTACTCTGTGTTTTGCACTGCCCTAAGAGCTTTAGAGCTGCCATCTCACAAGGACTCTGAGTATGAGGCAGGTCATCTCCAGTCTACAAATGAGAGAACTGAGGCTGGGAGAGATTGAATGATTGCTTCCAAGTGATCTGGCCCATAGGTGGCAGGGCCTATTTTAAAAGCTGGGATCCAGAGCTTTGTGCTAAATTCTACGTAACCTTGCCTCATAGCCGTTGCCATTTTATGTCGGGCACTCAGGGAAATGACAGACATGGTGCATTCTGTCATGGCTGTCCATCCGTCCATTCATGTTGCTGTGTTGAACCAACAAAACATTTTAATATTAGAATCCAAAACATCAAAAAGATGACTTTCTTACCACTATCAACAATGGCTTAAAATGAAATAATGAAATTGTCATAGGTATTTTTATTTTAGCAAACCAGCAAATGAAATTCTCATCTGTGTTTGAGTAATTCCCTCTACCTGGTTAGGAGTTGTCTGTCTCCCCCCGCCACTGACCCTCCTCCCCCACCAAATAAACCACCAACAAATCTTGGGTAGAATATAACAAAATATATCATTTAGATACATAGCCTGACTTGAAAGAAAAAGGAAAATCCCCACGGGACAGAAGCAAAGAAAGCTTGCAGCTGGAATGGTACACGGGGCAAAGAGAAAATGGCAGCTATAACTCCTTAAAGGGGATGAGGCTGGGTTCTGATGACATTCAGGCACAGGAGGCATGGACCCCACACTCTAACAAAGCCAGATTTGTTTCTTTTGGAAAACATCCCCCCCGACCTGAGGAAAGTCTCTGGCTGTGGGGGGAGGAGGGTCTGAGTTGGTTCTATGATGTCATGTGCTGGGTGAATGCTGGGAAGTGCGTGGCTCTCTCCCAGGCTGGACCTGGGCCCTTGCCAATGACGAGACACTGTTCTGATTCCAACATACTGACATCTCTGTGGCTGCTCTCAGCTCTGAAATGATTCTGGATGGAAAAGGGCCATGATGCTGCCACAGCTCTGAAAGACTTCAAGCTGAGGGACTGGGGCAAGGGCAGCGATCAGCACAAAACACACAGTCCGAGGATGCTGACAAAGAGCAGAATAAGGAGCTGCGCAGAGTCGGGAACAGAAAAGTAATAAAGAAATCACTCAGGTAATCCAGTATCTCCCATACCCGAGGCCCATATGCCCCGGCTGGTGGCACTTACGTGGTCTCACTCTCAGAATCCACAAACTCCATGTTTTCTGAGCCTGCGGGAAGAGGCAGCAAAGTTTTCCCCCTCACTTGCTCAAGGAGAACCATGAGGTCACACTGGAGGCTGTGGGCGTGCCGCTGGACATCTTGACATACCACAGGGGGCCAGTCAAGGTGGTTCTTCCCACTGGCCAAGATGGGGATAATGACCTGCAACAGAGGTGCACAGGGGAAAAAGTCAGGCATTCTACTTCCGAGGCCCTAGAGAAAGACTATTCTGAGAAAGGCCTAAAAAACTATATACACCTTTTGCAAGCCACTATGACGTAAGGCCTAATATTAAGAACTAACATTAGATACTGCCTTGACACCTGATACAATCAGGAGAGCCTCGAACAGCCTATATCCCAACTTTCCTTTTCTATTTAGTCCTATATAGGTCCACCCGTCAAACAGCTCTCCTTACCAAGGGGACCAGGGCTTCAGGTCTCTGCCAGCCAGCAGAATTATTCAAACAAGCCAATTGCATCCTCCCACCGGAACCAGTGGGAACCACACACTCTTGATAGCACAAAGCTTGCCTTCCACAGACCCTGGTGGTTCGCTCTGTTCCCAAGGACAACCCCACTGTGGCCTGTGTGGCATGGTGTCCTCCTCCTGTGGGTTGTGAGGGTGGGTGATTGATAAACTGGGGGTTATGGGACAGGTCAGTCTCATTTGACCTGTCCCATAACCCTAGGGCAAGAGTCCCTACCTAATCAACAGGGTGAATAGGTGGTGACTGAAACAGTCACAAATGCCAGAGGCAAAGCGTAGGACAAATGTAGATGGAGATGACCATCTGCTTCCAGTGGGGGAGGCGGCATCTTAAAAGGTAAAGCAAAGTTGAGCATCCTGAAGCTGTCTGTAGGGTGAACATTAGTTTTGGACATCCCAAAATAGTTCCTCTTCTTTTTAACAAAAAATACATTTTATTGATTTTTCACAGAGAAGAAGGGAGAGGGATAGAGGAACATCAATGAGAGAGAAACATCAATCAGATGCCTCCTGCACACCCCTTACTGGGAATGTGCCCGCAGCCAAGGTACATGCCCTTGACCGGAGCTGGGACCCTTGAGTCTGCAGGCTGATGCTCCATCCACTGAGCCAAACTGGTTAGGGCAGTTCCTCTTCTTTTGGTGCCCATCTGCAGACCCAGAGGCGAAGATTATAAGTAAATCTGAACCAATGAGAGTCAGGCCAAATTTCCTATCTGAACTCTGGAGGAAGAGAGTGTTTTTTCCTATGAGTGGCCATCATGCTACCATGTGGAGTCTTTGGACAGGGTTGATCTGGAGAAGAGGGAGTTTACAGAAGGAGAAAGACCAAGCTTCTGCTCTTGAACTTTTCAAACTAGTTTATTTTATTTTTTTTTTATATATTTTATTGATTTTTTACAGAGCGGAAGGGAGAGGGATAGAAAGTCAGAAACATCAATGAGAGACATCGATCAGCTGCCCCTTGCACGCCCCCCACTGGGGATGTGCCCGCAGCCAAGGCACATGCCCTTGCCGGAATCAAACCTGGGACCCATCAGTCCGCAGTCCGAAGCTCTATCCACTGAGCCAAACCGGTCTCGGCTCAAACTAGTTTAAATGGAGTTTTCTATCACTAGCAACTTAAAAAGTTGTCATTAATACAACTCACTAGGAAACTCTGTCAGTCAAATGCTCACTCTAATGGAAAGGGAATGCTATAAAGGAAAAGAGAAAATCCAGGAATGTGAATAGGAACTTCATTAAGTAAATAATGAAGAGGAAACATGGACTTGTGATTGGTTGGGTTCCCTGTATGACCAGTAAGTCTGCGTGGCCATAAAACAGAATACATGGATCTAATATGTGACATCCAAGAGGATAATCCTTGTCTGGTCTGTCTGAAAGTAATAATTGAACTGAGAAGTTGTAATCACAGGTGAACAGAGAGGAATAAAATGTCACAAAATGAGCTCTTCTCACATTCATGTTGAGAAAAAAACTATTTGGACCTAGGGGAGAAAGGATAAATAAGAGAGAGGAGAGAGTATAAATAAGAATTTTCCTAAGATCTCAAAAGCAGGTACTGCATCGTATTTTATCTTTATATATACAGAATCCCCGCCCCCCCGCCCCCCCCCCCCGATCTGGCATATAGGATGTTCATAGAAAAACTGAATGTATTTTTGTCTCAAGAAAAAAAGTGGTAGATGGGTTTGGGTTGGACTTTGGAGGACTTTGAATATAGATAAATAATGAATGTGAACTTTCTATGAAATTAAAAGCAACCTATTCACTTATTCAATGAATATTTATGGAACGTCTACTATGTGTTAGTACTGTTTTAGGTGCTAGGAAGATATACCAGTGAACAAAACATGAAAATATGACTGACCTCACAAAGTTTATATTCTAGTGGAAGAGTCACAATAAGATCTGCATGGGGGACGGGGGGTGGGGGGGCGGGGAGGCAGTTGAGGAAGATCAGGGATGTGAAATGGAGGAGTTGCAATTGAAAATGGAGAGATTGGTTCAGGCATCATTGAGAAGGTAACATCTGAACCAAAGACTGGGGAGGAAAGTGTTGTGTATATTCTTGGGGCAAGTATACTGTGGTTGGAAGGAACAGAGAATGCAAAAGCCCTAGGGTGAGAGTATGTCTGGAAGGATCAAGGAGCAGCATAGAAGCTAGAACAAGGTAAGAGGAGTAGCGGGGACTAAAGGGGGTCAAGTTGCATGCAGCCCTACTTGTAGAATTTTGATTTTTACTCTCAGAGAAATGGAAATCATTAAAGGGTTTTGAAGAAAGGAATGGCATATTTTTTCAGTAGTATCACTCCCACTGCTGTATTGAACTTAGACTCTATGGGGCAAAAGTAGAAAAAGAGATCAGCAAGTTATCCCTACAATACAGAAGACAGTGGCTTGGCACAGGGGGAGTGGAGGAAATAGTAAGAAGTGCTCTGATTCTATACACATCTTTGTGATTTCTTAATGAATTCTTTGTGGGACTGGGAGAGGGGGAGAACAACAGTGAGGATGACTTCAAGGCTTGGGATTTGAGCAACAGGAGGAATGGAGCCGCCATTAACCCATGTGGGGGAGAATAAGGACAGTGTAAGTTCTCAGGAGAAGTTCGGGAATGTGTGCTTGGACACATTAGAACTTTATATATCTACTGGACTTCTCACCGGAGACATTGAGTAGCAGTTGGATATGGTAGTTAAGAGTTCAGAGGAGCAGAAAAGGCTGGAGGTAACAAATTTGGGAGGTGGCAGATACAGACGGTTTATAAGACTCTAAAATTAAATGAGTACCCCCAAAGAGTTGAGAAGAAAAAAGGCCCAAGGAATGAGCCCTAGAGATCTTCAATTTTAAAGAGTTGAAAGGAGAGGGGGTTATCTTCAGTGGAAACTGAGAAGAAATGGCTACAGTGACAGAAGAAAATCAGAGGCCAAGGGTCCTGGAAGCAAATGAAGAAATTTCTTCCAGCAGAGAGGGTCATCATGAGCTGGGCCAAATCCTGTTCACAGGTCAAACAGAAAAAGGACCTATAAATGCCCTTTTAATGTAGTCTAGTAGAGGTTTTTGGTGAGTTTGACACATTCTTTACTTTCTCTCCTTAGCACTATGCGGGTAAAACCCTGAAAAATGAGGATGAGATAAAACAGGAAACAAATGGGACACAACAAGAATACTCATATTCTAGACATTTTGCTATGTAGGGGACCATAGAAATGGGATGGTAGGTGGTGGGAGGAATGAGGATTTTGTTTGATGAGAATTATCTAGTGGAGAGGGAAAAATAAGAATACAGGAGACTGGAGAATTGTTGGTGCTACCTCCTCAAGATGAGAGTGGATGGGGTTCAGAGCAAAAGTGGCAGTTTTAGTTTTAAGGTTGGCTAAGACTGACAGCGGACAGTCCATCTGCAGCAACAGAAGGCATGGCAGGGTAAATGAATATAGATATGAGTTTCTGGAAATTTTATTTTATTGCTTCCATTTTTTCTTAACCAAGAAAGAAGAACATCACAGAATGAGCTTTGAGAAAAGAGCTTCTGGACATTTGAGGGGGAAAAAGAAAGTATGCAATAGTGATTAGGAGAGCAAGAAAGGAATTGGATTTGAAATGTGGGGTGTCTTTTGGGAAGCATAAATGTCTACTAGAGGTTCCGGGTCCTGAGTTTACAGCAGATGCTGTTGGTTTTTCACAAGCCCCATTCAGCTTCATGGGTGCCAGGGTGGAGTAGGCGGAGTTGGATTTCATCAGGATTGTCATTTTGCCAAACCAGTGCAACACAGCAAGCACGGGCCAGTTGGGAGTTTATGCAAGAGAATGATGAGAATGATGGAGCCCAGCACTCAAGGTGAGTTGAGGGCAAGAGCGCGGGTGTGAGTAAGGGGCAGTGGGAAGGCGCAGGATCAATGGATTGGAGGTGCTGGAAAGTCATGGGCTCGTGGTAGTGGAAAATAGGTGGGAGTGAGCTGAAAGGATGGGTGCAGTTGTCAGAGAGGGGGTTATTGATAATGCAAGGTCGGGAGAAGAGACGGTTAAGACAGGGAAGGGATAAGATTACTGGATGAGAAAGTTCCAGGCCAGGTTACTGAAAGGATCATTCATGTGTCTGCTGAAATAGCCACATGTTAACACAGGAGTAACCTTGGCTCCCCGAGTCACAGGGAACTGGAACCCAATCCTGAAGGAGGGCAGTGCCATCGGTACATGATACAGCAATGAGGACAGAGGGTGGCTTCATCTGATGGCATGAGATCCAACTGGAGGCTTTCAACATGGGTCTGGAAGAAGCAAGGGGAAAGAACACAGCCCACCTCCAGGCTCAGTTGCATAGAACATATACAACTCAGTACCCCCATGGGAACTGGATTTGGACAGAGCAAGCTGGCAAGGATCGGTCAGAAAAGTGAGGAAGCTTTCAAGTGGGATGCAGAGTGTCAGTAATTCCCATCCTGTATGAATTACACTGTTCCAGGTGTCTTAATATTTTATTTCCAAGTTTCATTAACAACCCTACAAGGTAGTTTGACCCTGACATAGATGAGCTAAACTACTCACATCACGCTGATGAATTTGACAGACTCAGGAGTTGTGTTTTGTTTTCAATATATCAGCATTTTTTATGTTTATTCCTTCTATTTAGTTATATCCCTCAAGGTTGAAACACCCAAAACAGAAAATTATATTAAGAGGAAAAGCATTTAGCTGGATAATAGAACATATTATTGTAACCTTTTCCCAATACTATTCATCCTATTATTACCTTAATACCCTTTTCCTTTTTTATAAATTTTATTTTTAAATTATAGTTTATCTTCAATATAATTTTGTATGAGTTTCAGGTGTAAAGTATAGCAGTTAGATAATCATATATAAAGCGGTCCCTCCAATATTTATAGTACCCACCTGGCACCACTATAGTTATTACAATATTATTGACTACATTCCCTATGCTATACTTTACATCCCATAGCTACTTTGTGCTTGTTAATCCCTTCACCTTTTCTTCCAGCCTCCTCCTCCTCTGGCAACCGTCAGTCTGTTCTCTGCATCTATGAGTCTGTTTCAATTTTGCTTGTGACAGAGCCAGCATTCGAACCCATGTCTATCATATTGCAAATCCCATGCTCGCTCTACAAAACGCAGACCTTCAAAACAGCATCCCAGTTTCAGAGCTCTAGGATAGATAAGCTGGCAGCAGGGAATACAATGACTGGGAGAAGGACTTCCTCCTCTGGTCAACATCACTCCTCATGCACCCCTCACCTACCCCCACCCTCATCTACCCCCACACCGCATGGGAGACTGTCAGCCAGGTGGGACCTTTTAGTTTAGTGACAAGGAGTGGAGAGGTGGAAGGATGAGGGGAGGGGAAGGACAGGGCTTCAAGGATGGGAGTGAGGTGGCTCGGGATCAATTTCAGGGTCCATAAAAGAAAGTGAGAGAAGAGTGGTTGAATGGCCTAAGAATTGCTATTAGAAGTTTTGAGAAATAAAAATAAATGCCTGGAGCCGAACCGGTTTGGCTCAGTGGATAGAGCATCGGCCTGCGGACTGAAAGGTCCCAGGTTCGATTCCGGTCAAGGGCATGTATCTTGGCTGCGGGCACATCCCCAGTAGGGGGTGTGCAAGAGGCAGCTGATCGATGTTTCTCTCCCATCGATGTTTCTGACTTTCTATCTCTCTCCGTTCCTCTCTATGAAAAATCAATAAAAAATATATATTAAAAAATAAAAAATAATAAAAGTAAATGCCTGGAGGTATTTTTAAAATAATTTTATTTACAGTTTTCCATAAATCACACATTTACATGGTGCAGATTTTAAAAGGACAAAAGCTTTTGCAGTGGAAAGTAAGTCTTCTGCCTACTCTGGTACCTCAGTCACCAGGTTCCCCTGCTGGATTACTCCATTAATGAGTGTCCTTCTTTCCTGCTGTCCTTCCTTCCCTACCTCCCTATTTCCCCTCCTGCTCCTTATCTCCTTTCTACTTCCTCTGTTCTCAATCTCCCTCTTTCCTTTCTTCCTTTCTCTCTCTCTTTTTTTTAAATCAGAAATGATAGCTTACTATACATAAAACCGCACCTTTAAAGATTATCTTAAATTGCAGCATTATCCACAATAGCCAAGCAGTAAAAGAAACCTAAATGCCCATGCATAGATGAATTTATAAAGAAAATGCGGTATATACATAAAATGGAATACTATTAAGCCTTCAAAAGGGAGGAAAATCTGTCATGTGCTAACACATGGATAAACCTTGAGGACATTACAGAAAGTGAAATAGCCAGTCACAGAAAGACAAATACTGTCTGATTCCATGTATATGTGATATTTGAAGTGGTCAAATTCATAAACCACTTTATGTGGTCAAATTCATAGAGCACAAAGTAGAATGGTGGTTGCCAGGGTGTGGGAAGGAAGGGACAAAGGGTTATTTTTCAGTGGGTATAGAGTTTCGGTCATGCAGGATTTGGGGGAGGGTTCCGGGATTTGTTGCACAATAATGTGCATGAAGCTGACAGTATCATACCCTACACTGGAAGCTGTTGGGAGAGTGAATTTTATTTGTGTTTAAGAACTGTTTCCTATCAATCATTCCTTTTAATTACAGATGGATCTCCATTCATCCAGGGGCCTACTAATGAATACTCGGTGTGTTTCCAATCTCTTTTCAACCCATCAGTGAAAATTCTTGAACATGTGAGGGTTTAAATTATTTTAAAAGTACTTTTGCTTGCTGGACTACATCTCCTTTGTCATGACAAAACTGAGATGGGACTGCTGCCCCCCACACACTTTAGGTCTAGTTCCACCTCTGAATCTTTGTTCAATCGCTTTCCATACCCGAGAGTTACCTTGCTCTCTATTTTTCCTATCTCTTCTCCTTTGTTCCGGAGCCAGTTTAACGCTTGAGGCTAAGCATGGCGCTCACCACACAAGGGTAACTCTCCTCTGAACCCTGCTCACAACACACGGTAACTCTACTCTGACACTGCTATCACCATCACTCATGAGGGGATTCGATCCAAGCTTGGACTTCTGCAGGCATGATGTTCGAGAGGGCACCGCAGTAAAACGACTCCAATTGTTCAATGCTGGATTACTTCCATATCGACCGAGAAACCCAGCTTTCCTGGGTCCCCTGAGAGCTCCTGTCACCCCCGACCCTTCCTTCCCGGAAGTTCTCCTCTCCCCACAGACTTCTCCTAAGACAACTCCAGGGCCAGCACCTGGCTTAGCGGGGGCCTCCAAGACACGGACCAGGGCTCTGGGGCCAATGTGCCTCCGTCCTAGTCAGACTAGTTTTAGGGACTTTAGATACATGATTAATTTCAGGGGTGAGGTCCTGTCTTTATTTCTTTGGTATTCCTCATAGCACCTATCACGTGAAACATTATTTAGCCAGTACTCTGTAAATACTTAGTTCGCGCTCTGCAACAGCCAGCATCCAGAAGCACATACATTCTACTTACAGGGAAGTGTGCGCCCACTCCAGAACCGTCTAAAACCCCAAGAATCTCTCCTGAGCGCCCTTACATCTGCTGCGCTCTCCAGACTCCCGCTGTGGTGCCGCCAAGCATTCCACATCTCCCAGATCTTCCTCCCTGAGCCCCAGGCACACCCCTCCAAATCCCCACTGGACATCCCAGCTTTGATGACCCAACCTGTCTGGGCACAGGGCTGGCTGATTCGGGCTTATGGGTGGTAGTGTGATGAATGAGATAAAAATCAAAACCCAACCATTCTCCCTTTTAACTCTTCCCCAGAAGGAAACATCGTTTACAGCCTCTCTGACCTCGTTCACCACTTCCGGTCTTCCCCAGGGCCAGTTTCCAGATTAAGACATAGAGCCTTAAAAAGGGGCCAGGCCCAGCAACTCTTCACTCTGACGCCCCTTGCCTTGGCTTGAACCCTGCCCAGGACAGCACCTCTCAGTCTCAGACCTGGCCCTCCTCAGACTTACCCAGCTCGCCTCTCGTGACACCCCTGGGTCTGAGTTTCCACTTATCCTCGCCCCCATCCACCCCCCTTTCCAGATTCAAACTCTGCAGGGGTCCAGGCTCCCCAGGGCCCCGCCCCGCCCCGCCGGCCCAGGCCCCGCCCATGGCCCTCCGCCCCGCCCCCTCCCAGCCCGCAGCCCGCAGCCCGCGCAGGGTCACCACGCCCCTCACCTCTGAGCACAGCGCGGCCAGGTGTTCCAGAGGCGCGGCGGGCACGTCCCCGCAAAGCACTGCACCGCGGAGGCTGCAGGGCTCCGGCGGCTCGGGCCTGGTGCGCAGGAAAAAAAGCCCCTTGGCGCGCGGCGGGGCGGACCCCGGCCCCGCGTCGAGCCCGGGCCACAGCGCCAGGCCCGCGGGCCCGGGCCGCACCACCAGCAGCGGCCGCGGCCCCTCGGCAGCATCGCGGCCCAGGAAGGCTTGGAGCAGCTGCTCCGCCTCGGCCGTGCCCGCGCAGCGCTCCCAGGCCCCGGCAGCCGGCCGCAGGCTCCGGGCCACGCAGGCCCCCAGGAGTCGCAGTCGCGGGTCCACGCCGGGTTCCTGGTCCGCGTTCTCGGACAGCGCCGCCGGGTCGGCCGCGCTCGGCATCCCGCGCTAACTCAGGCTGCGGCGGTTTCCCTGGCGACGGGGACGCGGCAGGGACTCCGCCTCTGCTCTCCTCCTATTGGGTTCCTGGCTTTTGATCTCGCCCCTTTCATTCTAATAAGGTAGGAGAGGGAGGTCCGGGCGAAGGGGTGGGATCGCGTTGCTATTGCTAAGAGACCAGCCGACGCTCCTGTTTAGTGTTTGGGATCTTGGATTGTAGGTGCTCCACGGTGATTGTCTTGGTCAGTGGTTTATTGTTGAGGTGCATGGAGGAGAGGTCAAGGGTATAAACGCTGTTAAAAATCCTGCTGGCTAAGGTCACATTAAATTCTTTACAAGTCTCCAGACACTGAAAATATTATTGTTCTCCAATCTATTTCCTAAATGTGTAATTCAAACTTTAAAACAATGTCAAATCATAAAAAAAAGATGTAAGGGAATTCAATGAAGTTTTTATTTCTTTAGAACAATGCTTGTGTGGCTATTGGACATTTGAAATGTACTGGGACAACTGAGGACTGGATTTTTAATGTTATTTAATTTTAATTTCTATCAGTAGCTATCATATTGAACAGCTCAGCTTCAGCATGTTAGCATAAGTTGTAAAAATGATACATTCTTAGCATCACTCTTTGTCCATGCTTCAAGTTTAAATTGACAAATGTGGACTCAAACTTTGGGATCACTGATATCCATGAATATAGCCCCATCAGTCCTCAGCAAAACGCCATTAAACATGTAGGATGTTCAGAGCCTCCCCATCCTGTCCAGGTTTCTGGGTCTTGTCTTCAAAAGGGATACTGGGAAGCATCTTTCCTGACCTCAGAAATTAGCATTCGCCACCTGCTGAGTCCTTCTCTATCAGGATATAGATAGCTTAGCCCTGTGATGGCAAACCTATGACACGTGTCAGCACTGACACGCATAGCTATTTTCAATGACACGCGGCCGTATGCGGTTGCATACAGAGAAGTAAGGGGCCACAGGCCAAGAAGGACGTTTCATCCTAGGCTATGACATGGCCAGGTTCAGTAGCCGAGGATGAAACATTGGCTGTAGTGCAGTGTAGACACTCTGTGCCAGAGGTCTGTAGGCCAAAACAACAGAACTCTGGCACAGAGTGTCTAGTTCTGGGACTTCCGGTTAGGCCATTAGGGGATGTTTGACCTCACTTCCGGCCAGCAGAGCAGGGAGCAGCGGAATGCCATGGGGGACGCGTCTCTGGGGGCCCCGTGATCGCCATTACCAGCAACCACATAGCCACAGCAACCATCATCCAATCCACTGTTCTGGGGTGTCATGGATTTCTAATTGACCATCATTACTGAGATAAGTGAGGGGGAGGCTGGGAGAGGCGAGGGCCTGTGCTATGGGTGCTGTTTCCCGCCATTAGAAATAGCAGCAGCCATCTTAATTTATATAAGAAACACCATTTTGCAGCATAGTGCAGACTCCATTTCACCATTATTACTGTTGTGTATCCTTATTAACCCCTATTTCTGCTTATTAACCCTGCCCCTTCCTAAAAGACAGTTATATGTGCCATCTTGTGGTCAGGTAAGCAAGTTAACCCCTAATTGCCTGCAGGGCGAACAGGCTATCTATAATTCTATCTTCTGTCACTGCCCCCCTGATGGAGAACCCAAAATATAAAAGAACAAAGTTAAGTAAAGGAAGTTGTAGTAGCAGTAGCCGACCCTTTCAAGAGACATGGACCAAGATTATGGCATTATAGAAAAAAATGGCAGATCATTTTGCATTCTATGTTCTGAAACAGTAGTAAGCAGAACATGGAATATAAATAGATATTTTGAAACTCATCATTCCCAACTCTTGAAATTAAGTGAGGATGAAAGGAAGGAATATATTTCCAGGCAGCTACACCTTTATAAGAGCCAATCCAATTCCATCCTTAAATTTATAAAAGGCTCTACAAATTTAACATCTGCAAGTTTAAGCATTGCTCACTCTATAGCTCAGCATAGAAAAGCACTCAATGAGGGAGAATTTATTAAAGAAACTCTCCTAAGATGTGCACCAATTCTATTTCACAATATGCAGAATAAAGATGCAATTATTAAGAGAATATCTGAGTTACCACTCAGTAGGAATATCATAAAAGACCAAATAATGAGACTGAACACAAACATACATCAATTAAAGAGAGACATAAGTAATTGTAAATATTTTTCCATCTCTCCTGATGAAAGAACTGATGTCACATTATGTGCTCAGTTGGCCATTAATGGTCAATATTCTGATGGTGTCACAATGAGAGAAGAGTTGATAAAGTTAGTATCAGTGCCAACAAGTACATCAGGAAGTGAAATATGTACAGTTGTTATACAGTCTGTGACCTAAGCATTGATATCTCTAAAGTTGTGTCAGTGACAACAGATGGGGCACCAAACATGGTGGGGGGAAAAGTCGGATTTGTCAAATTGTGTATGGAAGCTATTGGACATCCAATTGTGCTTTCCATTGTATTATCCATCAGGAGGTTTTATGTGCCAAGGCAGGATTCACCAACTTAAACGACTTAATGTCAGTTGTTACAGAAATAGTTAATTTAATAGCTCTCGCCCCCTTCACAAGTGAGAATTTTCTTCACTTCTACTGGAGGTTGATTCTACCTACAGTGGACTGCTGATGTACAATAATGTAAGATGGCGAGGTGAGGCAAAGTTCTTGAGCGCTTTGTGGAGTGCTTTGAAAAATTAAGGTATTTCCTGAGGATAAGGATCTGGGAAACTTTTCTCAGCTCAATGATGACAAGTGGGTCAACACCCTGATATTTTTTACAGATCTCTCTGTTCATATTAATGAACTGAACTTAAAGTTACAAGGTTTTGGCAAAAGTATTGACATTATGTTTGGATACATAAAAGCTTTTTGAAAGTAAACTTAATATTTTTAAGCAAGATGTAGAAACTGAAACTTACAAGTATTTTCCTCAAGTAACCAAGTATTTTGAGAAGGCCAGTGCAACTATACAAAATGAAATGGAAGCCTTGCATATAAAGTACCAGCATGTTTTAGACTTGTTACTTGACCAGTTCAGTGATAGATTTAATCAATTTAGAAGCCTAGAACAGACCATAAAAATAATTTAGTATCCTGATGTGATAGTCTACAGTAGTTTGGAATTAAATTGTTTCCAATGGATGTAAATTGATGATTTGGAGATGCAACTTGCAGAATTTCAAGACAGCATCTGAGCTCAGGTGTTTGTCGACTTGAGGTCAAAGCTTGAGAATCTGGAAAAGTGCCGCTTGGAGAATCAAGAGGAGTGCCACTACAAACAGGAAATTTGGAGTGCCTGGAACTGATTACCAGACACTTTTAGCACCCCAAAAAATATAGCAATTGCTTTACTCACAATTTTTCCCTCTATGTTCTTTTGTGAGACCTTATTCTCAGTGTTAAATAATATGAAAACCAACGAAAGAAACAGATTGACAGGTGAAATAAGTAGTACTTGCTTGGACTTGAAGTGTACAAAATACCAACCTTCAATTGAAGGTTTAGCCAATGAAATTCAGCAACAAAAAAGTCACTAATAGGCAAGTTAGTTAAAGAATTCCCCTCCCCCTCACTTATCTTAGCTCACGGCACCCCACATAAGTTAAATAATATCAAGACCAACAAAAGAAACTGACTGACAGGTGAAAAAAGCAGTCACTAAGCAGGTAATTTAAATAATTAGTTTTG
Source organism: Antrozous pallidus (assembly GCA_027563665.1). Taxonomy (NCBI): domain Eukaryota; kingdom Metazoa; phylum Chordata; class Mammalia; order Chiroptera; family Vespertilionidae; genus Antrozous; species Antrozous pallidus. The sequence goes on from CM050526.1 coordinate 8,741,748, forward strand.
GGTTTATTAAATACAGTTATATATTACAATTATACATTTTTGTTATTTAAACTATAAATATGAAGAAATTATTTTTTTTTCTTGAAGTGCAGATAAGGTGTGAATGGGATCAGGAAAGGGACAACCAAGGCAACATGAGGCCTGCAGGTCTGAAATAAGCTCCCCTCTGCCCTTCCACCCTGCTTTTAGACACCAGTCAGAGACTGCAGATTTTCTGGGTAAAAGGAACATGTATAATGGGCTTCAAAGAAATAGTAACAGAATAAACACTTCTCAAAAGCAGCTCAGCTAACAAGAGCCCCTTAGGAATAGCTAGTAGCTAGAAGATAAAATGATGGATTTCAAAATAACTGGGGCAGAGGTATTATTATGAAAATATCCACATTTGAAAATGAATTCCTATGTTTATAAAGAGAGTTTTATCATTGCTAGATTAAACAGTAGGCAGACCAGCTCTGAGTAAAGGGACAAAGCAAAGGTACTAAAACAACTTTTAAGATGGCTTTAATAATCAGCCTATCAAAAAAAGAATCAGAGAAAAATAGAAATATCGGGGGCTTCTTACACATATACTTTTCTAGACATTTTACTTTTCCCGTAGGCGGGCACCATTGCCATTTTAATGCTTAGAACCTCCAAATGTGTCAGTGCGGCCCATGTTTTGTATATAGAGCGAACTCAGGGTCATTGAGTTCCTGCAGACCCTTTAAATAAAGTTTCTACCACATCTAGCATGGCCTATTTTGCTCTTCATTCTCTTTGTTCCCTTGCTCCAATTTACATAAAAATAGAAACACAGGCACCTGTGAAGATTACTTGAAAAGTGTGAGTGAAGGTTCCTGAACACTGGAAGTCTAGCTTTTGCTTTCTTTCTTCTAACATCACCTTAATGTCCTTTTTAGGAGAGATTTGGTGATTGGGGAGAAGGGTGGGTGCACGTATATGGGAATTATTGAAAACAATTGACATTGTCTTTATACGATATAATTATGGTTTAAAAATGAAGTAAGAAAGTGTATTAATTATCTTTTGTGTAACCAATTATTCCCAAAATTAGCAATTTAAAATAGCAATAGACATTTATTATCTCGAATAGTTTATAGTGGGTCAGAAATTTAGGTGCAGTTTGCATGGGCCTTCTGGCTCAGGATCTCTTATCATGTTTCAGACAAGATGCCAGCAGGGGCGACATCATCTGAAGGCTTGACCGGGGCTGGAGGAGCCACCTCTCAAATGGTGCACTCACGTGGCTGGTGAGTCACTGCTGGCTGTAGGCAGGGGCTTTAGTTTCTAGGTAGGTGGCACTCTTCATTGGGTGCTTGAGGCTTCTAATAACACTATGGCCATCTTCCCCTAGATCAGTGGTCAGCAAACTGCGGCTTGCCAGCCACATGCAGCTCTAGCCCCTTGAGTGTGGCTCTTCCACAAAATACCACGGCCTGGGCAAGTCTGTTTTGAAGAAGTGGCATTGGAAGAAGTTTAAGTTTAAAAAATTTGGCTCTCAAAAGAAATTTCAATGGTTGTACTGTTGATATTTGGCTCTATTGACTAATGACTTTGACGACCACTGCCCTAGATCAACTGACTTAAAAAATAGACAGAAGCCATAGTCTGTCTGATGGCCTAGCCTTGGAAGCCACACACTGTCGTTTCACAGTCATCCTGCTGGTTACGGTGGTGCACTCCACTCAGTGTAAAAGGGAACTACACCCGGTTAGGAACACCAGGAAACAGGAATCATTGGGTGCCATCTGAAAGGCTGGCACAAAAGGTGTTAAGGAAGTGATAGATACCCCCTCCCCCCAACTGGTGGGCGGAGTTATGACATAACTGGCATCTGCTGCAGAGACATTGAATCACCAATCAGCGCATGCCGAGTGCCCTGTGTCCCACCCCTTCCCATTCTGCCCTGGGCCCAACCCCTTCCTGTTCCTCCCCTTGTCTTCAGTGCCCCACATGGCACTGTTCTCTGGGTCTGTCTGCAGGGCAGTCTGGCAGGGTCCCTTCTTCTCCTCCCCCTCCTCCCCTAAGCCCCCTCCCCTCCCCTCAAAAGCCGCCTTCATCCCTTGGGAAGGGAGCTGCAGGATCTTCTCTCAATAAAGCCTGTGTCCTGGTACCCTGGTCTCCGGCCCTCTGTCTCATCTTTCAGGAAGATATTGAGTTTTTGTAATTGTTCGAATGAAATCATATCCTTTTTAAAAATTAGAAACAAACTTGGTTCCTTGAGCATAACAATTTTTATATCAGATTTTTTGCTTGAAATGACTATGCATAATTTCTGTTCAACACTTTCTAATAATGGCCTCTAAATTTAGGATAGTCATCATTGACAATAAATTTGTTCACAAAAGCAAGTAATACAAAACTTGAAGCCTTTTACAATCATTCAAAAATTAATAGTTGACATAATATTTATAGAATCCAGCAGCTATTACTCTTCTCCCTTGACAAATGTTTTGTTGAAATTTCTGTGATGCTACTACTGGGTATTGAATATTAGTCAAACTTTCTGTCAAATATTTCAAAGCAATGATGAAATTTTAATTCAAAGAATGTGCAGGCCTTGTTACAGTAGTCTCCCAGCAGCCATCTCTATGCCACTAAATGAGGACATCAGACACCAAGAGCAGATGCATTGCATCCATGTACAGAAGGAGAGCTAGGCTACGTGGGGCTCCACCCAGGAGACATGCATAAGAATATGGAGTGTTGCATTGTTCACAACAGCAAAATTATGGGAAACAAACCAAGTGTTCATCAATGATAGAATGGAAACATAAATTGCGTATACCATTTATAGAATAAAATACCATACAGCAGTGGAAATGAATGGACTACTGCTGTATGCATCATCATGAATGAACCTCAGAAGCAGAATGTTAAACAAAAAAGGACAAGTTGCAGCTGAATACATTCAGTATAGAATTTTTAACCAAATGAAACGAACAGTATTTTATTTTACATATACATATACACCGAGTGGCCAGATTATTATGATCTCTGAACTGGCCACTCAGTGTATATATCCTATCTAATAAGAGAGTAATATGCAAATTGACTGTACCTTCGGTACATGCACAAAGCGACGCCCACCAGCCAATCCGGGTAGATATGCAAGTTAATGGCAGTTAATTTGCATGTCCACGAGCAGAAGGAAGCCAAGCACTGAAGAAGGGAACAAAGCTGTGGAGAAGTAAGTAAGCGCGGCTGGGGAGAAGGGAGGGAGCAAGGCAGAGGAGACCAAGAGCAAGGCAGTGGAGACAGGAGAGAGTGAGGTAGTAGAGAAGGGGGCGAGGCAGCAGAGAAGGTGGGAGCTTTTGCTCAGGCTGCAGGAAGCTCTATACTTGCAGGAATCTTCCTGCAACGGGTCTCTGGTATATATATATATATTTTTTAGAGGCTCAGTGCATGAATGTGTGCATGGGTGAGGGTGAGATCTGGCCAGCCTGGCCAGGAGGAGGGGACATGGGTGGTTGGCCGGCCTGCCTGCTGGTCAAATTCCTGGTCGAGGGGGACAATTTGCATATTAGCCTTTTATTATATAGGATATACTCTGAGTGGCCAGATTATTATACATTCAGAGATTATAATCTAGCTACTCAGTGTATGTATGATCATCTAGAAAAAACTAAAGGAATTATTATCACAAAATTAAGATTTTGATCTTTGTATTTTGGTGACAAAGGGGTACAGGATGGTGAGAAGCACACAGGGGACTCTATGTTCCTTGTAATGTCTTATTTCTTAATCTGGATGATGGGTTTTAATTTTATCATGCTTAAACTGTACATATAGCAAGTAATTCTTTGTATGCATATTGTATGTGTGTACAATGTATTAAGTATCACAATCCTATCTAATAAGAAAGTAATATGCATATTGACACACTCCAACACACAAGATGGCTGTCCCCATGTGGTCAAAGATGGCCACCCCCATGTGGACACAAGATGGCCACCACAAGATGGCCAGCAGGGGAAGGCAGTTGGAAGGGACCAGGCCTGCAAGGGAGGGCAGTTGTGGCAATTCGGTCAGCAGGGGAGGGCAGTTGGGAGGGACCAGGCCTGCAAGGGAGGGCAGTTGGGGGGGATCAGGCCTGCAGGCGGGGGCAGTTATGGGTGACCATGCCTGCAGGTTAGGGCAGTTAGGGGCAAACAGGATGGCAGAGCAGTTAGGCATCAATCAGGCTGGCAGGGAAGTGGTTAGGGGGTGATCAGGCTGGCAGGCAGAAGCAGTTAGGGGCAATCAGGGAGGCAGGCAAGTGAGCAGTTGGAAGCCAGCAGTCCTGGATTGTGAGAGGGATGTCTGACTCCCCATTTAGGCCCGGTCCTACTGGGACCGGGCCTAAACGGGCTATTAGACATCCCTCGAGGAGTCCCAGATTGGAGAGGGTGCTGGCTGGGCTGAGGGACAACCCCTCATCCCCCATGCACAAATTTTGTGCACCAGGCCTCTAGTTTACAAAAATAAAAATAAATGAATATGACATTTATTACCCTCAATGTTGTGGGGCCATTTCAGTGATGGGAATAAATTGTAACAATTTAATAGATTTACAAAATTATACATCAGCTATCTTTTCATTTTTAATTGATTTGTCTTACGAATGCTGTAATTAAGTCTACTAGGTGTTTTCTTTGTCATCACATTCAACCAGCACTATTCAGCCTTCTTACTGTCCCTGTTGGCTGTGTTCAGCCCAGCAGATTGCAGGTTCGCTGGGGGAAAATGCACTGTTCTGGTCTCAGCTTCCATGATAAGCATCCCCTCATTCTCTGACTGCTCTCTGTTCTGTGTTCCTTCAGTATTAATATTGCTTAGACACCTCTCAGAACTCCTGGTCTTCTCATTTTAAAATCACTTCTTGTATGAACTTACTCATCCTAAGCAGTAATTCTTCCCTTTATGTCAATGCCCCCTGAATCCATATTTCCAGCTCAGAACTAGGTAGGTATAACATTTGGGGTTAACACTTGTTTTCCCCTCAAACCTCTATAGAAACTGATCCACTGCTTTCTAAAGCCAGTTTGATTTTTGTTCCTTTGTAAGTAACCTTTTTTTATCTTCATGTGAGAATATGGTTATTGATTTCAGAGAGAGAGAGAGAGAGAGAGAGAGAGAGAGAGAGAGAGAGAGAAGAGAGAAACATCCATTGGTTGCCCCCCATACACACCCTGATCAGGGATAGAACCTAGGTATCAAGCCCACAACCTTTTGGTATATGAAATGATGCTCCAACCAACAGAGCCACCTGGCCAGGGCCATAGGTAACATTTTGAGACCACAGGATTGTTTAAAAATTCTTTTCTCTCTTTTTATTTTTGTAATTCAGAAAAAGTGTTTTAGGATAAAGCTAAATCCCGTTGAATTGATTTTTGTCTGAAATTATGAGACCCCTTTTGGTTCTCATAATAACGTGTTTCTTCACAGCAGGGAGGATTGTTCTATGGAATCTTTGATTATTACTTATTTTCCATTTGCACTTCCTGGTCTGGTTTTCTGGTAATGCAAACTAATAGAGTGTGCTAACAATTACAAGTAGGGGATACATTGTCAAAAACTAATTGAGGTTTTTCATTCATATGTTGTCCTGTGGCTCTTCACTCCGTGAGTTAGTGACATTTTAATACTCGGGGGAATGTGGATACTGCCGAAAATAGTCCATTGAATTTCTGAATGGTCTTTAAACACACAGCAGAGACAATAGCCTTGAAAGCCATGCTATTTCTTTTCTTTTATTGTAAGAGTAAAACACTTCAGAAGGAGAAAGCGTTTATGTTGTATTGCTCATTTCTTTCAACTTCAAGTGCTTGGCTTTGAATATCCATGGCACCGTCTGGAAGGCTGAGAGTTAGAATGTATATGCTAAACTGTGGGTGAATAGGAGTGCATGGCTATGTGAACAAGCAGATTTCCTTAGGAGAAGACAGAACTCTTTCCAGGATGGGAAGGGGCTGGAGAAGCAAAGTAGAAGACAACTTGGAAATGGCTATAGAATTCGTGACCCTTTTAAGGAGAGTCCAGGAAAGGGGATGCATGACAACTATTACAGAAATGATTGGGGTCCAGGGGAAGGGGCCACTTGAGCTTGGCTTCTCAGGGAAGGATGGGAAACTGAAAACATGTGGGAGAACCCTCATCTGAGCCTATCTCTGGTATAGGGAAGGCAGGATTTCGGGAGTAGTTAGAGGCTGCCTTTCCTTGCTGATTTGCCCTGGCCTGGTTCAGGCATACGGACTGACCCTTTTTAAGACCTTTGTAGGATGGTCAAGAGGAGAACAGAAATGCTTAGAGAGGTCAGACTGAGAAGGACACAGTACAAGTACCTGTATCGCCTAGAGGCCTTGGTGGATGACAGGGCTTGTGGTTTATATGTCCTTGAGAACCAAGTACAGATGTAGCCCCTCTCCTGATGACAGGCAGATATATAGGGCTGAGGAGTTTATAGCCCTCCAGAAAATAGAGTAAAGGAAAAGAATATTGAAGCCTACAGACATCAGAAATGATTGATCTCCTCCTCCTCCTCCTCCTCCTCCTCCTCCTCCTCCTCCTCCTCCTCCTCCTCCTCCTTTTCCTTCTCCTTCTCCTCTTCCTTTTCCTCCTCAATACTGGTTTTGGTGGTGATGAACTCCATTGGCTTTTTCTTTTCTGGGAAGCTCTTTGGGGAATATAGTCAATAATATGTATGGTGTCAGATGGGTATAAATTTTATCAGGATGAACACTTAGTAAGTCTAATCACTGAGGTGCATACATGAAATAATATAGTATTGTAAGTCAACTGTAATTGGAAAATAAAAAATGATTTAAAAAAAAGGAAGTTGTTGATTGTCCTGGCTGGTGTTTCCCAGTGGTTAGAGTGTTGTCCTACTCACCAAAGGGTTGCAGGTTCAATCCTTGGCCCAGTTGGGTTTCATGTGGAAGGCAATCAATCAATGTTTCTCATTCACATCAAAGTCTCTTTTTCTTTCTCTTCGTATCCCTTGCTCCCTCCCTCCCTCCCTTCCATCACTTTCTCTAAAAATTAGTTGGAAAAATATCCTCTAGTGAGGATTTTAAAAAGAAAGAAGGAGAAAGAGAGAGAGAGAGAGAGAGAGAGAGAGAGAGAGAGAGAGAGAGAGAGAGAGAGAAAAGCTACTATTGAATATCTTGAATTGGCATGACTGTGTTTTCTACCACTGCGTAGATATAGGAGTGGATTGGTTGTCTTGGTCAGAGCCCCTCCAAGTACTATAGAAACAAGGGGTTTAATATAAAAATGAGAGCTTCCCTGCTCCGGAAGAGCTGGGAAGTGACAGTACAGATAACTATAGCTGGAGGATCCGAGAAATAGGTATCAACATCAGCTTGCAGCCCTGGATTGTGTGAAACAGGCTGAGTTTCTGAAAAGTGTGAAAGCCATGTGTCAGAACCACAGAGCAGGAGCCCGAGGAGAGGCCTGCAGAAGCACATGTCTGCAGGAGCAAGAGGAGTTCTCGGAAAGGTCTGCAGAGATGCGGAGCCTGGCACCACGTCCTCCAGGGTAAGTGAGAGTGCCAGACAGAGTACAGGATGCCAGTTAAATCGGTGTTTTCAGAATAAGCTTTTAGTATAAGTATGTCCCACTAGTGAATACAACTCCATTGAGAAGTGGGACATACTAGACTGAACAACTGCTTATCTAAAATCAGATTTAACTAGGTATCCTGTATTTGTCTGTTTGGTCCTAAGTTGGAACTGGGGACAAAGATTAAGCTGTCAGTTAAGAATCAGGTCGTGGTGGTTTGGGGCCACTACTAGGTTATTGTTTGGCTTTCTGGACAGGTTGTTGCAGATTGCGGATCGGAGTTCTATTTTTACATGTAGTTGGCCTTTTCCATTTGTATATTCAGTCTCTCAATGAATAACTCCTTTTTTTCCTGGCAAATATGAGTGTCATGACCACAGAAAATGCACTTTTATTCCACACAAATATTACTACTATCTGCCTTTTAGTACACAACTCCTAGAATCTAATCTTCATCCATCATTTTTATCGGAGTTTCTATTTCTCATTGTAGAAAGGTGACGAGGTTGGAGAATGTGGGATAAGATTAAGTTGGAGGACATAAGTGGATAAATATTATTTTTATTATTTTACATACTCAGCACTTATTATGGTTAATATCACAGGTCAGCAAATTTACAGCCTGTGTACCAAATTCAGCCCACTGCCTATTTTGGCAAATAACATTTATTGACTATTTATGTACGTATGTACTCATTTATGAATTACTTTATGAGTTTTATTATGAATTACATTATGAATTATGAAAAGTCTTTGAGCTTTTTCACACTGGAAGGGCGGAGTCAAATAGTTGCCACTATACAGAGATTGTACCAGCTCCACAATGCCTGAAATATTTCTCTCTTTACATAAAAAGTTTGCCAACATTTAATTTGGATTATTTATGACTAAATCTTTTTGCTGGTAAGGATGCGGTAGGGAAGGTATAAAGCCATCTCAGTTTCATGAAGTCACATTCAGAATGTGTTCTGGTGGTTTCCATGCGTATTAGAGTAAAAGGTCATTCTTTGCAGAGTCTGACTCAGGTAACCCATCAGTCCTAACTGTGAAAGTGGACATTATTCTTTTTGTGTGTTTTCTTGGTTGTTTTAAGGAGAGGTTGGGAGAGATTGCATTCAGAATCCTTCAGTAGAGACCATTTTGAACAACAAAGCCATAATGTACTTTCTCATTAATGGTTATTAATGATTCTAACTACTTCCTTTTCTCCCTGATGAGCCAACATGTTCTGTGGGCTGTAGAAGCAGAGACCTCACTCTCTGTGAGCAGGAATGCATTCATCAGTCCTCTTTTCTGCATGCCTGGGGGATGCAGTGATGGATAGCATAGTCTTGTCTTTAGAGAGAGAGAACTTATTCACCATCCAAACTTGTTATTAATAACAACAATAAAATATGAAAAGGGCAATGCTAGATCAGATCCAAGGCTGTTTACATTCTCCCAGAGTCTAGTCCCTTTCCATACAGTACTTTCCCTGTTATTCAAGTCAACAGAAAGCTAACCCTCCATTTTGTTTATTTGTTTGTGTTTTTACTCTGGCATCCATTCACCCTTCTTCTAGTAATTGTTCACCACTTTTTGTGGGGAACTTCTTGCTCCTCCTGAAGCATCTTTTACTCAGGTACTTCTGATAAGGCTCAGTCTCCCATTCTAGCACTGAAGCATGTGACTTGGCCTAAGCTGACCCTTAGGCCTGTCTCACTCTGACTCATCAGAGAGTCAGGCCCACAGTTTTGGTTTGACTGTTGGGGTAAACTTGGTCTTTCTCTTGAACTTGAACCTAGGAGCATATAGGGCAGGGCTAATGCAGCCATCTTGGCACCATGGAGGAACATCTGAAAATGGAGTTAAGACAATAGAAGTGGAGCGAGAGATGGAGAAGAGAAAGCAGTTGCTAAGGATTGTTTGAGCTTCAGCCCTTACACCAGACTTTCCATTTATATGAGCAAAGGTATCTCATCCCCAGTAAGCCAATTTGAGTGTGTTTTTCATCCCTCTTAAGCAATAGTCACACTGATGCAAGTGGAGGTAAAGAAAAAGGAGAGATGAAGATGTCTATTGGCAAGGGGGAAGAAATCCATCAAAGAGATGGTTGGGAGGGAAAACATAAAGGGGTGCTTCCTGGAACAGTTCTATAGGAGATGTGAGGGGTAAGCCTTCAGTTACTGTCAGTCACATTACAACTCCAGGTCACAAATTGAGCTCTTGATTTTCATCCTGCTTTTGGACTTAAGGGAGTAAACCGGAAATTTATATGGGCACATTTTCCTGTGTTTATTCACCATTCAACATTTAATTCCCAGAAGGATGAAAGAAATACTTAACTAAATGTGCTAAACAATGACAGTCCTCACTTGCTTTTCACATATACTTGTCTTATAAAAATATGCTATGAAGACTTGATGGCGCTATTTTTAAAAAGTGAATTCCACACGTTACTTAGTTATAATAGTCTGAGGAGTGTAACTGCATGCTTTCACCCCAGGACACCGGGGGCAGAACAAGGAACGCTGCAGCTGGTTCTTTCTGTGGTTGTGGGAGTTCTTAGGGCTTTTAGATATGGTCCTCTTGATTTTAGAGGAGATCACATGTTGAAGAGGCCTAGAGAACCAACCCTTCTCATTGGATGGGATTATAAATTTGTGAAATATATGTTCAGTTATAATACAAATATTATAAAAATCTGAAAGATTATGTTCACCTTTGAGCTGGTCACCTTGGTGGGTGTAGGATGGGGGCTAGGGCAAGAAAGGATTGTGATGATGAGTTTTGTTCTTCAAGGTACCTGAGGTTGAGAAGAGGAAAGACCCTTAATCTTCTAATTTCTGTTTTTTTAAATCACATTTAAAGATAACTTTCTTGACTTTTCTTATTTGCCTCCAGAAAAGAGGAAGATCTCAGCTCCATCTCTCTCTCTTCCTCTTCATTTAGCCACAATCCCCTTCCTATCAGAAGAAGAACGAAATGGGCCAAATTACATCTAGGATCTAAAAGACATAGTCCACTGGGAGGAGCTCCCCAGGGTTAAAAATGAGTGTAGCTGGGGTGTTCTGCTCTCTGTTCCAGTGTCCTCACCTGCAGCCACACATTGTAATCACCTGGGATATTTCAGAGTACCAACACCCAGGCCCACCCAGGATAACATAGGCAGTAGCTGGGAATGGGGCCCCAGCCTTGGGACATGTTAAAAATCTTCAGGTGATTCCACTGTGTTGGCAGGAGAACTGCTGGGCTGCTGGCAAGCTCTTCCTTCTACAGGGCCAAGGAATGGGAGCGTTGACTCTTCACCAACCGTCGCGCGCCCCCCCCCCCCCCCCCCCCGCTTAATTCTCCTTTCTGGCTCTCTCTTTTTCATTTGTTCTCTCTCCCTCTCTTTCTGGCTTTGTCCGTCTGTATCTGTTTCTCTGCTTCTACTTCTCTTTCTCTCTTTATTCCTTCAGACAAGACACTCTTATTGACATGAGTTTGGAGAGGTCTCAGAGACCCCGAGAGGAGACTGAACCCCTGCCTCGTGCTTCTTTGGGATCCCTTCAGGTGTGAGGTCATAAGTGAAGTCAAGAAATCGCACAGCCCTCCAGCTGCGGCTGAGGCAGCCAGATGAGAGGCCCGGGCTGGAATGACTACGCCTGTTGGGCTCTAGGGCTGGGTCAGTGGTCCCCAAAGTGTTATCCTGGCTGGGAGGCAGCATCAGCACCTGGGAATGAGTTAGAAATGTGAGATCTACTGAAACAGAAACTGGCATTGGCTCTTAGCATGTGTTTTCGAGAGACTTCCAGGTAATTCTGATGCCCCTGCCATTTGAGAACGAGGTTCTGTGGAGAAAGACCCCCTGGTTGCTCTCCACCGGCCTCTGCCTTTGGGGAAAGGATCATCCGGACACCTGAGCATGAAAAAGCAGGGCCTCTTTATTCTGAGCCTGCCAGGGCCAGGGAGACAGTCATTCTGTGAGGAGGGAGTTTATAAAGCTAATCCCTTCTCTCGCACACGCACCCCATCTATTGAAAGTGAGCCACAGCCTGTCCTGATGTTTCCTGGGAGTCTGCTCTGTGCTAAGCACTGATTTAAGGGCTTTACATGCATTAACCTAGTTCATCCGCATGAAGCGCTATGACTTCAGGACAAGGGTAATCCCTGTTTTACAGGGAGTTTAAATACAAAGCTAGATAGTAGTGGCCTGTTTCGGAGCAAAAGCCCTGCCCACTCATCTATGTCGCCGCTCATCCTTTGTGGGGAGATTCCTCCTGGGTGAGTGTTATGTGCACAGGGATAGACTACAGAGGTAATGGCACGTGTTGACTAGCACCCTGGCAAATAGGAAAGCAGGAGATTTTGTCACTTTCAGTGGGAACAAAAGGTGAATCACGTCAAACCAGATAGGATGGCAACAGAGGTGTGCCTTCGGATGGAAGGTGGGCTCAGTTGTTTCCTGGTGGATCAGCTTTTTTACAGCTGAGCTAATGTCTGTGGAGAAAGAATGAAAGAATTCTGTAGAAGAGAGAATGCTGGTTGGCCTGGGATGGCCTAGAGCAGTGGTTGGCAAACTCATTAGTCAACAGAGCAGTAAACTGCGCCTCAAGATCCACAGTTTGCCGACCATTGGCCTAGAGGTAAACTGAACTCTCACTGTTGTGGCTTGACCTGTTTCATCAGATTCTGGGAGTAAAACCAGAGAGACAGTTGTCATGGTTGTGAGGTATGAGCTGCTTACTTTTTTGGTGTGCCTGGGCCTCAGGAGAGAGCTGGTGGGCCTGACAGGGCAACGCATGTAGGTGGACCTGGGATTGAGCACCTTCTCTGACATTATATTGCTCTCTTCCCTAGGAAAGGACTCCAGTGCCCACTGGTTGACTCTGGGCTTGAGTTGAGCTCTTAAGTTAACAGACAGACAGGGGACTTTCCGGTGTCCAAGGGCGTGGGAGCTCACAGCAACCCCCTAGATTACCTACCTCTGATCTGCCCCTCCCCCTAAATCTAAAGAGCAAGACCTCTGAGCTGGATTGACCAAATGCCAGAGCCCCAGAGACACCCTTGCATCACATGTCCAGAGAAGTCAAGTGGGCAGGGATTTCCTCAGTGGAGAGGAGGGCCAAACAGCTCAGTTCCCCTGGGTTGTCCACACTATGCTTTCCAATCTTCCCTCTGTCACCACTGCCAGCACACATACTTGCGAGGCATGTTTACCCAAAGGGTTGGATAAACAAGGGCCAGGCTTCCTAAAAAAAACTCCGGAGTTAGGCCATCTTTTTCTTTTCTCTCCTTTTGGCCTGTGGGCCTTTGAGATCTTCCTCCCCCATGGTTAGTTTAAGCTGATCTGGGGCATGCCTTGAACTGGAGTGGCCCAGGTCTAACAAGGCCTGGGCACTTGTGTTCTGGACTTAAGAAGAGTCTCTCCCTCTTCCTTGTTCTTCCTCCAACTGTGAACTAGAGAAAAAGGAATCCTCCATCAGTTCTAGCTGAGTCCACTGTAGTTCTACATGGCCCTCAACAATCATAAAGAATGCTTTACTTTGCTCTTGTCTTATTGTATTTATTTCTTGCTAAGATTTTTGTGGTAAAAAATGGCAACTCAAGGAAGAGAGTTAGATGTTTGGGATTTGGTATTTCCTTTTTCTTCCTGCTGTATTGTGATGATTTCCATTTATTGCTACACTGACTTTCTCTTGATGACATAGCTTCCCAGGGGTCTCATCGCTACAGTGAAACAAAAGACCATCTTTGGAAGCTTTGCTGACCTATGAGAAGAGCATAATGGAAATAAGCAACATTATATCTCAAGGCCAGCAAACTTTGTCAGAGATTTATGTAGGTCACACTTTGCTAGTATTGCTCAATAACCCTTTATATAGCCAACACCTTTTACTATCAAATACTACAACCCAGATACTCGGAGATATATTTCATATTCCTATCTAGAATACTCATTGTTTTCTGGTGGGTATAACATATACTAGTAGAGGGGCTGAGGGCTTGGAGTTCAAGGTGGGAAGGGGCTTGCTCTATGTATATCTGTCTTGCCAGTATTTCTATGCTACCAGACCTGCCATATGCTGGCATGGAACATTCATCAGGAATTTTCTCTTGAGTTCTAGGCAGGATTCTGAGCAGAGGCTGTGCTGCCCTCGGGGTTTCCAGTCTGTGGGGAGGGATGGATTGTCCATCCCCATCTTCCACCATCCCTACTAGCCCACCTCATGGTGGTGATAAGGATCGGGCTCTCCCAGAGGCACATTGTATCTTGCTCTCTCCTGTGATTCTCCCTGAATTTCTTCTTTCAGATTAGGAAGATATTTCTCTCTGTCCTGTGTAGCAGCAAAGTGTGTTCTTCCACCACAACCTACTCCATGGTTTCTTATCCAGCTTGGCTCATTGATACTCAAAGGTCAGCTTTTTATATTAGTGGAAACACTCTCTTTCCACTGTGAGACTCTTGCAATTAGAATTTTTGCCACTGTGAGCTTGACAAAAGCCAACTGTGAAACTCAAGGCTTAACAAAGACTTCCTCTGTCTCTAACTTTTTCCTGGGGAAAGAGTGGATGCAGGGTTACTGTTGTTTTTGGACTGGTGGGGAAAAGACTAAGGGTAAAAGGAAAGGAGGGAAAGCTCCACAGTTTAAAATCAACACCTGTGAATATATTAATAAAATTTCACGGAATCTATTATTAGCACGTCTTGTTCACTGTATTCCCTGGAGTCCCCATGTTGGAACTAATGAACAGATGCTCTCTGTTTGTGGGATGCCTTCTCAACACTTCAGGGATGTCCCACTGTAAAGCGACTGCTACACTTCATTTTCTGAAAACTGCTGTAACTCAAGGGGTGGACAGTTGTAGCCATTTTGGAGCATGTGGTCCAGGGTCTGTGACCATATCTATGGGGCCAGGCCCAAAAGGTGGCAGATAAGGATGCCCATAGCCGTATCCTCCATCAACATGCTTTCCTTACAAGCAGCTTGCTGCACTTCCTCAGGCAGCACAGTCTGTGCCCCCTGCTCTTGAACCTGGAAGAACTTCATAACTCTTCGACCCAGAGACTCTACTCTGTGACTTCTGAGGCAACATCACATGAGATGATACAGCTCTTGCCTGACTTATTCATTTAGTATCTCCTTTTTGCCCACCCCTTCTCTTTCTTCCCAGATGCTTGCTCTTGGAACCCAGCTGCCACGTGGAGAGAATGCATGTGAGAGTTCTATTTGACAGCCCCCTTTGAAGTCCCACTAACAGCTGGTATTAACAGCAGACATGTGAGGGAGAAAGCCTTGGAGACTATTCCAGCTTCAGCCAGCACTTGATTGCAGCTACATGAGGCAACTTAGTGGGATCTATCTGGATGAGCCCAGTCAACCCTCTGAATCATGAGAGATTACTACAATAAAGAATTGTTGTTTGTGTATAAAACGGGATGTTGTGTCATGCAGCAATAGATAATGATTTACAAGGGGAGTCATAGAGATTTTCAGAGTTTTCTCTCAGGAATTTTAAAATGGGGCACAGAGAGATTGTGTCATAGCCATTGGGTTGCTGAAGATGTCATTTCCATCAGGTTTGATTCTGTGTGAAGAGAACCACACACTGAGGAATAGATATTTACAGTGAGTAGGAAATGAGAGTGTGCCACGAAGAGAAAGTATTTCTATGGTGGTGGTTGATATTCAACTTCTTCACTTTGGAGAGGCCAGTTAAACATTCAGACCTCAGATCCTGTGCGAGGCTTTTATATCTGGTAAAATTAAATAAGTAAATAATATTCTCATTTTTTGGCCTCAAATAATTGAGTACATTTTTGTTTGTTTGTAACCAAAAGACTCCTGATTATGTAAGACATCTTCTAGCCAATTTGAAATGGAAATGGGCATGCCACTGAGTTCATGTCAAATAAATCAACTGCAGAAAAAGTGTTACCTGATTTAAAAAATGAGACTATTCTGATGGTTTTGCTACAGTAATAGGGAAGGGGCTGTTTGCCCCTGTGGATTCCTGTCTTTAGCTCTCAGCATGTCATGGAAGCTGTGGTGATATCCATCTACTCGCTGGGTATTTCTTGCTGCCTGTCTGCCTAGAACAGTGTGGAATCACATTTCCTGGCTCTCCTGTAGTGCGGTGGGGACTATGCACCCAGATTGACAGGCATGCTGTGTGTCACCTCTGGACTGCCATTTAATTGCCCTTAGCCAAACCCTTCAGAGTTCTCTTTTCCCTCTGCTCTGATGGCAAGCTGCACGGCATACAGTGGGTGCTCCAGGTATGTCCAGCCCTTGAGCGAGGACAAGGAAGTGAACAGGAGCCACAGCTGATCCACACTGAGTGGAAGTGAAATAGAATTCTTTGATACATTAAAGAGATTTGAGAGATCTCACCATAGCATCATCCAGCATTCCTGCCAATCCAGTGACTCTGTATCACACATTACCAAGAGGCTTGAGATCCTCCAGGAAAATCCCCTCATCAGCCCCTTCTCATCATATCACACTGGCTTCCATCCTGCCCTCCCAAGAAGTTTCTGAGGCGCAGCTCTTTCTCCTCCTGTACAGCTCCAGGGCCCAAGAGAAGGGCCCTTGTTCTGTGCCCATGTACTTTCCAATGCTTCTTCAAATGTTAACACATTCAGATTTGTGCAGTGTTTAATGGTTCTCATTCAACCTTATGATGCCTTCCAACAGTCACAGACATTCTCGTCTGTGAAACTTTCCTGTAGATAGTTTCTACATCTGACTCAGCTGTCTCTTCATTTCCTAAATACTTAATCCTCTGTAAAGTCATTTTGTTCTAACCTCTTCATGAAGCTCATTTCTTAAAATTGTTTGGCTATATAGATCAAGACTTACTTTCAACCCTGAATTCCAAATCTTTATTTTTATCACAAAGTTATAGAATTTCAAAAATAAAGGCAGAATGATGTGGTTTTCAAACTTTAATGTGCATAGAGTCACCAAGTTATCTTGTCAAATGACAAATTCTGGGGCCCTACCACCAGAGATTCTGGTTGAGTCTGGGTTGGACACTGGTGTCTGCATGGCTATGAGCTCCCAGGGGTACTGATGCTGCTCTCTGCAGGCATACACAGACTAGCACTAGATTAGCTGACAATTTTTGTTTTCTCCAAGTCTAAAATGAAGATCAATGTCAGCAGGACTAGCTCTTATAAATGGTCCAAGAAAAAAGTCATAAAGGTGCACACAGTTGGGAAAGAGGGCAATGGTCCTAATATTCTACACTTGACACATATTTCTAGAACTTGGTGTTGGGATTGAGATTGAGGCTAGAGGCAAAATAACTTCTCTCCTCTTTGTGGAAAGAGCCCTGGTTCTGAAACACACATTTGAGTTCTATTTCTATGAGCAAAAGCAGGAAAATAATGAACTGATGAGAACTTTCTGTAAAGTTGCTGGAAATCACAAAAAGTTAAACAGAACAGGCAATTTTCTAAGGACCTTGTTCTTCCTCTAGCTTAATACCATTTCCTCCCCTATAGCCAACTTATTAACATAGGTAGAAATGCTGGTAACTAGGAAGATGCTATCATATAGCAGTGGCTCCAGCCAAGGGTTTTCTCCTTCACTCCCATCACTCTACCCTTCTGCCATGACTAGGACCAGCTGAGCTCACCAACTCCCTGCAAGAACTCGACAAAATCACAAAACTGACTAAAGAAGCTGAAGAAGGATTTTAAAGACTTAGAGTGGTCTGGCACATTCACTTTATTTTAAAGAGAAAACAGATTTGAAGAAGAGAAGTCTTTCCAGGTCATACAGATCAATACTCACAGGGCCAGTACAATGAGCAAGGTCTTCTAATTCCCAACCCAGTTCGCTTTGACTACATCCTATTCTCATGGATGGGAAAGTTGAGATAGACAGGACCAAGAAAGTTTCAGGATGGTTGCCTGAAGTTTATTCAGCTACCTGTAAGTCTGGATCTAGTTTGAGTAGAGTTTTATGATAATTCAGGAATGACATGTATCAGGTATGGGAAGAACCTTTGATACTAATATCCCAGCTTTGACAGCTGAAGAAATCAGAGATGACATTGACAACACATCCTTGTATAAAAGTTACTGATTCCCTCATTCTGGAACTTTCAAAGCTCTCATTCCCAACTTCTGCTCTTTCTTATTTTCCCATTCCTGAAATATTTGCAGTCCAAATATTTACTATCCTTGGTCTTCTTAAAATCTTGAAGGAAAATATTTTTACTCCTTTCTAGATGTTTTATGCTTCCTTATTGCTCAACCAGAGAGGGAAAAGATCAGTATCTAAAGTGACATTGAAGGTGAAAAGCTGCTTGGTACTCCTGGCACCTCTGTGATTTCAACCTGAGATTTCACTGGCCTTGGCTTATTAATGGTGGTATATTAAGACCTAATTTACTCAAATTTCATCAATTTGGAATTAGTGACAAATGTTATAGGGCTTAAGTTGAGGTTTATTTTTGAGAATCAAAGAGAAAATACTAAACCTAATTGTTAGAGTTGATGGTATTTAAAGGGGCCATTTAACCTATTTAAGAGAATAATTTTGTTTTGTTTTGTTAATTCTCACATTAGGATCCCCCACCCCCCACATTGCTTTCAGAGATAGTGTTAGAGAGTAGAAATTTTTGAACATGCGTGAATCCCAGCTGCACCTCACAAAATAGCCTTGCAAGATAGAACACTGTCAGCTTTCTGAAAGCAGAATGACCCTGTAAATAACATGGTCATCAATAACATGACCCTGACATTAAAAACTGTTTTGTCTTAAATTGCTTGCTCTGCAAAAACAAGATGTGGTAAATGTGCTTAAAAGCGGTCCTACACAAAGATTTGGGGCTGCTTCTTGACTCCCTGCATGGAGAAAGGCAGAGCAGTTGCTAGTCGGCTAATAAAGGCTCCCTAAATTTTAATTTGGTCTGGATTCCAGTGGTTGTTCACTGGCATTCACTCCACAACAATAGGAGGGGGAGAGACATGGATGTGAGAGAGACACATTGACTGGTTGTCTCCAGCACATGCCCCTACCAGGGACGGGGCATGGAACCAGCTACCCAGGTATGTGTCCTTGACTAGGAATCCAACCATGATCTTTTGGTGCCCAGGGCAATGCTCTAACCATTGAACATGCTGACCAGGGCTAAAAGAATGATCTTTTAAGGTACTTTAAAAATGCCATTTAAAGCATGTTCAGAACTCTTTGAATCATACCTCTTGACGATGTTTATATTAATACTCATTATTCTTACCTGTTCAATAAGGAAGGTCTGAGATTTTCTGTTTGGGAGCATGTTGCTAGTCTAATTTAGTCATTATGTGTGTGTGTGTGCATTGTAATTAAATTGCACTTCTGTAAAAAAAATCTCTAATTCAGAATTTTGTTTACCTTTGGGTTTCCCTCTGATAATGAGTATACATTAATGAAGCTTTTATATGCTTGTAGTGTGTGTGTGTGTGTGTGTGTGTGTGTGTGTGTGTGTGTGTGTATGTGTACTTGCTATGAGTCATTATGGATGAAAGCCACTATGATATAGAAGCAATGCACTCTAATAGTGATTGTTAGTAAACAAATGATGTAGTGCGCAAAATGCATTTCAGAATATGTGTGGTTATGTGTTGTTATACATTAGAAGATTATATAGGCTTATTACTTTGTCCTAGGTAAAGAATGCCTTTGGCAGGAGTAATAAAAGGATTTTTGAACGTAAGTGCAACACATCCAAAGAGAAGGGTTTTGATCACATGGAGCCGGGCTCCCTTTCCCATGTAAGAGAGTATAACTGGCTGTGGATACTAGGAGCCATGGAGGCACTAGAGTTGGCCGAGCACATGTCCTGTTTGGCAGCACTGCTTGCTGAACCTGAGCCCATCAGGTGATGCTCAGAAACAAGAGAGAGGATGACTTTGGCAGCATCAGTGAACATGTGCCAAAGAAGATAATATAAAAAAAATTAGTCCAAAGAAAGAGAACCTGGAGCAGGGCTCCAAATCTAAATTAAGTTTCAAGGTGCAACTTGATTCGCTCTTTTAAGTGGTATTGATATTTAACCACTTATACTCTAATAATTCATGATAACTACAAGAATTATATCTAAAACCAAACTGAGACCTACTGTCCAAGAGTAATAGTGCTAGTGTAGATGAGTATGGGTACAGAGTTATAACTCCCAATTATGTTTTGAATTGGTATACCTTGTCCATTGGCATTTGTTCCACACCTACCTTCCTATATTCCTTTGTTCGACATTTAAAAAAGCATTATTAAAACCCAGTTTGCATGTCATACAATTCACAGTACACACTTTGATGATTTTTACTAAATTTATACAATGTGGCCATCATCCTAATCCCATTTTAAACTGCTTCTATCACCGTAAAAGTTCTCTCATTTCCATTTGCAGTCAATCCCTGCTTCTGCCCATCTCCAATGATCGTCTACATTCTTTCAGGATTTTTAATTCCATTTATTTATTGATTTATTCTTTTTCCCCATTAGCATTTATTCCCTCTATGTCCTCTTCCACATCCATCCCCTGACCTTGTCCACCAACCACCACACTGTTGTCTGTGTCTATGAGTTCTCTATTTTACCTTCCCTCCCTTTCCCTCCCCTCCCCTCCCCTCCCCTCCCCTCCCCTCCCCTCCCCTCTCCTCTCCTCTCCTCTCCTCTCCTCTCCTCTCCTCTCCTTTCCTTTCCTTTCCTCTGTGTTTGTAAAATTAAGCACATTGATACTTGCAGAGACAGGTTATGTTGAAACGGCTTTATTTAATCCATAAATATATGTTACTGACAAAAGTGGAAAAATCCTTGACTAAATCTTACTAAAGTGATATATGTTTACAGTACATATAGAATGTGCTTTGACAGGTAAGTAGAACGATGAAATTTGTACAGAGCAGCAGTGATGGAGCAGTGTTCATCATGAAGCTTGCTGATGGGGATGAAGAAACTGCAAGGTACAGACAGAAAAGTGTTTCCATCAGTGCTACCATATAATAAACATGGAATCCATAAATTGGGATAATGAGTAAAAATGTTCATTAATCCCCCCTTAGGAAATTGTGTCCCCAAACTAAAAATATTACAGTAAGAATTGCTTTTTATTAGAGAATTTCAAGAATTCTTTACTACAAAATGTCTAGTTGAGTTATAGAACTAGAGGAATATTTGCCACTATGAAGCACATGAATGAGTCCTCTCATGGAGTGGCACTCGAGGATCCCCGCAGAGTGGGCAGCAAAGTTGAGCAGGGTTCTCCCTCTCCCTCAGGAAGGACATGAAAGGAACATGGTAACGTCATTTCTCTGACTGATGAAAGTTGGTGCGTTTGCTGATTTACAGGATGGATTTGATGATACTGACTTGTACTCTCAATCTTGCTTCATAAGCTTTCACTGGGAGGACAATAGTGTCCCTCGGAGGGGCTAGTGAGGTACTAGGATGCCCAACTCCTAGCATCCCAGAGGTGATGCTTCCCTTCCTCCAACTGGAACAAAGCCCAGTCAGTGTTCAGACTCAGTCTTCAAAACCCAGGTTCTGGAAGGGGATATGACATCCATTGCCACAGAGTCTCCGCCATGAGTGCTTCTCTGTGACTTGGAATGCCGTTCTCATTGATCTCAAATACAAACATCATGCCCTTGTAGGCCAACCTCTTGACCTTTCTCCTCTAGCCATCCTCTCTCTGAAATCATTGCTCCCTCCCTCCAGCTTTAAGGACCACATCAAAGTGAAAATTTCAAATTCAGAATTTCCCACTGACACAGACACCACAGATAACTTAGTAGGTGTGTCTATAGGTAAAGACTTCCATGACAAACAGTGGGTAACCTATTGGATGGGTAGGTCCTCACACCTTCAGATATGAGAGCATCCCTAGGTGGCCAAGACCCTGGGGCCCATCAGGTTCTGGTGAGGAGTCTGGTGGCTGTCTAGGGCATCTAAGGTTGTCACCATGGGGCAGCCTTCCTGGAAACCATGCAGCTCAGTTGGGATGGGGGAGGAAGGTGAAGAAAGGAGGTTAATGAAAGCCCTAACATGTAAGAGCTGGATGAAACTTCAGAGTTCATCTAGTTAAAACCCCTTGTTTTACAGGAATCTAAGGTACTGAGCAAGATAGGACTCATCCCCAGTCACATGGCAAGATGGAGACAAAGCCAGGGCAGAAGTGTATCCAAGAGGTTTGGCCCCAAGCTTTTTCTTCCTGTAGTATGCTTCCTTCCAAAATCAAATATAGAGCTCAGGAAGACATATCTTTCACACTGACTCCGTCATTAAAATGCTGCATTTATAAAAAATAGCATCTGAACCCTGAAAAATACTTCATTAAAACACAACAAGCTTCCTTGAAAATACTTCACAGCAAAGTTTTCAGGTTTAGGGAAGATGGTGGATGAATGTTATGTGGAAGGTAACATGTCAACGCTTCCCAAAGCCATGTCTTCTAGGGTCCAGGTCACCAGCAGCCCTTTCAGAACACCTGGGGTCAAGTCCACAGTTGCCTGTGGATGGAATCGGAGGATGACTGGTGGCAGACAAGGTATCTCTTAAGAAATGGATCATTTGGTGGCAGGGTTGTTGGAATGGATATTTCTCCACACTCGGGGAGTCAGGAGGCTATCCAGAATTTTGGGACAGAGGGAGATCTGTGACACACAAGCATGACAGGTGTGAGGTGGAACAGTGGCCAAGAGCCCTCAAGGATATGAACTTTGGCCAGACTAGGAACCTCTGGGCTAGGGCAGGCTGGGGCAGGGCAGCTTCTCTGGCTTCCCTCCAGAAGACCAGGGTAGGAGCCCTTGGCTACGTGCCCTGGGGCATCACCTCCTAGGGGCAAGAGTGGAAGGATAAATCAATGAGGCAAACAGAAGATCTGAACATCTCATCCTTTAAATGTTTTCACTGAGAGCTGTAGGTGTTACAACTAGAGAGTATAGCAAGACCAAGGAAAAGAAATTAGGGAAGAAGAAAGGTAAGTTAAGGAAGAGGGCAAGGCCAGGGAGATGAGAGGAAAGAAAGACTGAACTGGCATAAAAGACAGAGCTTATGAAAGAGTTTCAGAATGGGAGACTAGAAAAAGTGAGAAATTTGAATTAAAAGATTTGGAACTTTCTGGGAGGCAAACCCATCATCTAAGAGACTGAGGAGCCAAGAGAGGGGGTTAACAGAATTCTTGGGAAAGCCTCTGTGACTTAGGAACTCAGGAAGTCAAGAGTTAACTGAAGGAGCAAGATGGGGAAGATGGGAAGGTATGGGGGATTGTGGGAGCTTCATTATCATTGAAGGCCAAGGAACCAGCAAGAACCTTAGGGGAGTAGGGAACCAGGCAGATCCCAGTTCATTCCAGTCAGATCAATGGAGACTCACACTAAGAACAAAGCAATCAAAGGAACATTCTGGGCCCTGGACGTCCCTTGCTGGGGCAGGGGGGACTTTCATTGTGGGCAGAAATCATGATATCTGGGTTCTAATCCAAGAACCCTCTCTTTTCTGCTGCGTGGATTTGTCTAGTAATGTGTCTTTGCTTGCTCTGCAAGCCTGGATGGACCAACCGAATGAATAAGACACTTCTGTTTCCTAGTTAAGATGTCATTTTATGGACTGAATTGAAGCAAGTCTGTGGACTTCTTTCTCTTCCCTCCCTTCCTTCCAGACCCCAGGGTGAAGCAGAAGAATCATTGAAAAGAAGTTGGGGCTCAGGTAGAACTTTCTGATCTGACTGACCCCAGAGGTTTTACACTGGATGAAGGTAAGGCTGGGATGAGAGACATTTCGGAATCAATCTTTCAAAGAACCCCTGAGACAGAAAGACAGAGCCTAGGAGAAATATCATCCTTGGCTTGGGGCCAAGATGCTTCTCACAGGACGAGAGAGATGAGATCAGGTTTCTGGTTTGGAGTGTATGTGTGTATAGACACATGGGGAGGCCTTTCTCACCCACCCATATCCTTTCCCCTCTGCACCAATAGGCAGCCTTCCAGGGGCTGGATGGGGCTGGATTAGAGGACAGTGGGTTTAGGGACCAGCTGTGAGAGACACTCCTTTGTTTCTGGGAGGGGCCAACTGCTCTGTTTAGGGTGATTTCCTCCAGCTTAATCCTTTTAGCCTCCCCTAGGGAACAAACTCTCATAAACCCTGGGGCCAGCCCTTGGGAAGGTTTATGTGTTTGTAGGGGAGGAAAGCAGAGCTATCCCTGTCCTCACAGCCTCACAGGACACTACCCCAGTGGGAGAGCTGAGGGCTGTGTTCACCATGCTGAGCCCTAATATCCTTATGATTCTGTGATTATGGGAGCCTTGGGAGGAGACAAGAGCTTTGGAATTCTTGAAATAAGTCAGAGGAATCAGTCAATTGATTTCTCTGTGGTTGTGGACTGGGTTAGACTAGAAAATCCCAGAGCTGACACTGGGGAGTTTTCCTGCCCCAGCCCCACCTCCCTTTTAAAGGGCCATACATATTACATGCAGAACTGGGGAAATCTAGAATCTCAGTTCAAGGTCATTATTTCCAGAGTATATAGTGAGTCACGTTTTTAGTATCAGATCTTCACCCAATACTTTGGAGCTGATTTCCCCAGCCCCAGCCCAGGGAGGTGCCCTGGCCCTGAGAATGGGGGAGCCCCTTCTCTCCCCACTGGCTCTGGTCTTGAGGGAGTGGATGCTGCTTAGCTCACCATCCAGTCTCCATGAGGCTGTCACATCCTGCCCTGCCTTCCCCTATCTGGAGGCAAGGAAAGGGCTTAGCTAGGCTGGCAGGGGCCGGCCCCCCCACAGAGCTGAGGGAGTCGATCTGCCTGGGGCCTTTGTCTCCTGCAGGGGAGAGACTGGTTTGCTGCCCAGTTAGCCCAGGCCAGTCCCTGGAGTACTTTTATTTGCATTTGCTATTGAGCCTCTGTCCCTTTGACCAGAGGAGGCACTGGTCTGAAGAAGCAGCAGCCAGGAGAGAGTGATGGAGCTGCAGGAGGTGGGGGGCTGGAAACAGGCAGAGAGCAAATTCCACACCAAGATGTGGTCAGGAAGCGGACAGTGATGGGGCGGAGGAATGGACGAGGTGCAGGACCACCACGCACACCCTCCTTAAGGGGGGAGGGGGGAGGGGCAGGGCTGCCCCTTTTCAGAAGCCTCTGTCTCCATCCTGTCTGACCTTCGTGCTGGGAGACAGGTGGAGCTCTGGATGATGGGAACAGCAGCCCCTGAGACCTTGAGCATCACAGTGGCCTCCCTACCTGCGGCTATCTGGCTGTGGCAGAAGCCTCTAGGGGGCAGTGTAGGGGAGGGGAAGGCAGGCCTGAGTGGAGGGTCAAAGTTCAGACCTAGAGGCCTGGGGGAAGTGTGGAGATAATCGGGTTGCTAGGGAGGGTGTCCCAACAGTCCCTGCACCTCATTGACACTCTCTTCTGAGGGGGCTGGAGCAAGGGCCCAGGGAATTCAGGGTGAAACATCTGGGGCTAGGGGAGGGGCAAAGTCGCCCCAGAAGAGGGGTGGTGGGCTCTGTGGGTGGGACAAGCAGCTGGAAATGGGCAGGCTTCCCAACAGTGGGAGTGGGGAGGCAGCGGAAGGAAGGGGCCCCCTCCTCATCCCGGGGCTTGGGGGAGGGGCAGGGTTCAGGGTGGGGCCTCAGGAGCTCAGCAAAGGAAGGGCCACTCAGTGGGGACCAGAGTCCAGCAGGCCGAGGAGATCGGTATTGTGCTTATGGACACAGCAGCTCCTGGCTCCGGAGCGCCCAGGCAGTTTTAGGCACTAGAAGATTCCTGTGATGCGGTTCTAGGTAAATGAATGAGTCGCCTATTCCATCAGCCATTGACTGTACCCACTGGCCAGTGCAAACCCAGGCAGCTTCCACCCGGGGCAGGCCAGGGCCTCCCGGCTGACAGGCCTGCAGCTGAGCCCCAGGAAGGGAGAGAGGACATGGAACTGGAAGGATTGCTGAGGGTGGGGGCGGTGACTGGGCTTAGCCCGCTCCTTACTCCCCGGACTCTCCTGGGAGGGGGAGTGACTGCCCTAGATCCCAGGTCTGTGCAGCGGTGCCAGGCCACCTGCTGTGTCGGAGCGTATGGCTTTCGGGTGAAGATAGCCCACCCCCACCTCCTACAGAAGGAACCAGGGAAGGGAGTGCTGGGGACTAGAGGCGCCGCCCAGGCCCCTCCTGCCCGCCCAGCTCCGCCAGTCGCCCCGCCTGTCCAGGGGGTCACACGGTCACTTCGGTCTTGCTGGCGCTGTAGCAGGTGTGGTGGCCAGGGATGTAGTGCAGCTGCTCCACGGTGTTGTGTCTGCGCGTGGCGAAGGCCTGGCGCTTGGCCGCCGTCTGGCTCTGGCCCAGCGTGTTGTAGGAGTTACTGGAGGCACTGGGATGGGAGTGCATCTTGGTCATGCGGTAGCGGTCCAGCATGGGCGTGGACACGAACACGTCCGTGTGCGAAATGGCCCTGGCCAGGGACTGCTCGGGGAAGGCCGTCCGCTCCGGGGACAGCAGAGGGTCCTGGGAGTGCAGGCGCTCGGTGGACAGCAGCTGCTCGTCTGACAGGATGCGGTCGTAGGGCATGAGGAACTCATCAGGCAGGCGCCGCTCCGGGGACAGGACCCGGTCCTGGGACATGGCTCGGATGGGCCTGCGAGGCCTCTCTCGAGGCAAGGGCTTCTGCTGGGACATTTGGATGACGTTGACGGGGAGGGTGCCCCGGGCCGCCAGGTCGGGCAGGTGCCGCCTCCTCATGTAATACTCGTCAGCCTCCTTGTCGGCTGCAGGATAGACAGAGAGAGGTTAGCTGGGGCGACAAGGTGACACCGTGGGGCAGCAGCCAGGACTGAGCTAGGATCCTGCAGCCCACACAGATGGAGGCTGTGCTTCTAAAAGTCCCGTGGGTTCTCATTAACTCTGGATTCGTTCTTCTCCGTCTGGGGCTGGCCCGAGTCTGCTCCCAGGCAGTGCTGGGCCTTGTCGAGGCCCATCTGAGTGCTCTGGGGCTCGGGGGCTCCTCGAGTCCCAGAGAGTTCATGGCAGCACAGAAGACAAGCCCTCGCCCCCAACTCCTGCTCTGCTGCTGCTACCTCACCTGCCCTGCAACAGAATGGCTCCTGGAGCTGCTGAAACTCCCAGGCAGCAGCCGGCAACTTTCCCATGAGGCTTGGAGCCTCTGTCCAAGGGGACTGGGTTGCAGAGCCTGATTCCTGCTATGGTAAAGCTGCGCCAACCACGAGGCATTGTGAGAAAGCTAAATTGGTAACTTAAGAACTGAGTAGCACTTTCTCTGAAGTAAGAGCCCACGCATAGGAAGCCAACACATGGGTATCCAGCCCCCACAAACCACAGAATGAAGCCTACACATACCCCTTGTGTGCACACCCAGCAGGCCAGAATAATTGGCACCTCCTTCAGATGCTCCCCCTGGTCTCTAGGCAGGAGGCCCTCCCAGACTCACTGCCTGGCTGAACCCTTGAACTTACCCAGGGTACCTATACCTATTTTGCCCCAAATTTTAGGAACGGGGCTTCCCACAGACAGGCTTTTCAATCTCTGCGGAATATGGGAATGCTGACTGCTCCTCAGTTTTCCCAGAGGGCAACCTCTGGCTAGGTCCTGCCTCCTGATCCACATATCCTCTCAGCCTAGGCATGCAGAAGATCATGGAAGATCCCCACTGCTAGTCATGGAAACTCACCATTCCATCTGATCTGGACTCATGTGCTGGCTGCTCTAATGGTAGATTAACCCATGGCTTTAAGCAAATATTCAGTCCTGTAGTTGGATGGTCCTAAAAATAGACTTATGAACTGAAGCGGGGGCAGCAGTTCCAAGGGTGGGAAGGTGGTAGGGAAGAGCTCTTCACCATGTATCTTCTAGACACTGTAATGTCTTAAACCAATCAGGCTGTTGGTCTCGTATCCCCATCGATCCCTAGAGGCTTTCAGACTCAAATGCAGAGCTGGGATTATTGGATGAACTGGACTCAGTTGATCAAATGGGGTATGTATATGAGAGTGGGCCATCTCAGGTTCTTAAGACAGTGTTGGCTGGATTAGGGAGGCAGTGGTTTAGGGGCCCTTGCACAGCTGGGTCTCTGTGAGAAAGCTCTGGTGTTGGCTGCCTCTACTCCAAGATCTTGAGGGAGAGAAGGCCCCTGGGTCGGAGATGGTAGGTATGGAGCAAGGCTGGGGAAAGGTTCTCTCCTGCATGCCTTCTGGGGGAGTGTGGACCTGAGGATTCCATGGCCTCTGTTCTTTCGATAAGAGAAATAGACTTAGGCCCCAAAGAACTAAAACAAGGAGCTTGTCTATGGTCTTCTCCCATGCTCCCCTCGCTCTTTGTTCTTGGGACTCCACACCCGTCTCTCAGGTGTAGGGCAAGAGAGCGAGACACAGGAGGATGTCACAGAGGCTTCGGAGACAGACCTGGGACAACCCACTTACTTAGCCTCTTCAGGGAAGAGTACTTGCTGGGGTGGCTCTTCACGGCGGACTCGTAGGGTGGAGGCAGGTGGGCCAAGTTCTGGAAGGAGCGGGAGAAGGACAGGTCATAGGGCTCAGTGGCTGATGTCAGGATGCTGTTCATTCGTGGCTTCTCTGTAAAAGAAGGGAGGGGTGCATGGCATTAGTGAGGATGAAGGCTGGGGAAGGCAGGAGGGAAAGGGTCCAAGCTGTATCTCATATCCCCATCCCGCTTTCCTGGCCCCATCTGCTAGGACACAGATGGTGCTGGTGACTCAGTTTTCCTCAAGCTCAGTTCCAGCTGTCAACAAGCCTGGGTGCAGCTGCTGTTTTGTCTGCCACTGGCCATGATGGCAGTC
Source organism: Antrozous pallidus (assembly GCA_027563665.1). Classification (NCBI taxonomy): domain Eukaryota; kingdom Metazoa; phylum Chordata; class Mammalia; order Chiroptera; family Vespertilionidae; genus Antrozous; species Antrozous pallidus. The sequence goes on from CM050526.1 coordinate 8,770,044, forward strand.
CTCCCCCCCCTCCAGCTCCCCCGAATGGCAAACTCTTTCTCCTGGTACACCCCTGGACTGTCTGATAAAGATGTGAGCCTGATGCAGCTGGGGAGTACAGAGGCATGGTTGTAAAATTATATGTTTGGGCATGAAAGTTCTGCCCTTCTCAAATAGTTTTAGGCAAATCTAGTTCCCTAGCTCAGAAAAATCTGAGTTTGAAGGAGGAGGAATGACTGGGCTTGTCTACATACTCATAGAACTGGGTATAAGACCTGGTTCCACTGAGACCCCAACCTACACAATGGGGTCCATGATGCCATTTCATCTCTCCCATCGCCACTTCCACCTCGGGCCTCTCCAAACCCTCTGCCTGATAAGCCACTGTAAGCTACAAAACTATTCCCTCTCCTTCCATTTTCTTCCCTTGAAGCCCCCTTAGCTATCTCTGAGCTGAGGGAGAAAAATAAGGAAGTGAAAAATGCTTAGCAAATCATTCCACTTTTCTCCCTCCTTCCCTTGAGAGAGACTCTTGAGATTCCAAACCCTGAAGAGAGAGAAGGGAGTGTTGTTCAATGCCAGGCATGGGTAAAAGAATAGGGGAAGGAATAGAAGAAAAGATGAAAGTGAGATAAGGTGAATGGCTGATGAGGTTAATGAGCTGAACTGGGCTCCGGGGGCCAGAGTAGGAATAGCATAGGAATTGGGGCATTGGGATTAGGGAGATGCAGGTGTGAGTGAGGGAGGGGACATGAAGGTGGAGGACTGGAGATCTGGGAAAGGAAGACAAATATATCTTGGTGTTTGACTGACTTGAGGCACAGCCAGAAGTCAACAGGTATTCCTGGGGAAACAGTGGTGCCATTCCAGAAATGAGGCAGGTGAGTGGCTCGTGCATTATCCCTCCATACACTTTGCTTTGGGACATCAGAGACTGGGCAGGCTCTAACTTTGGACAAATGTAACAGAGGATTGTGGTTCCTCATGCCTCTTGGCAAAGACAGTGCTGAACTCTGGGAGACAGTAATTTTGTGAACCAGGGGACAAAGAGAAGCACTCCTAAGCTTGGTCCAAAGGTAGGCTCAAGACAAGGCACTCCTGGTTTCTCTATCCTGTCCTGCCATCACTGGTTCCCACAACTCAGGGGTTGACAACAGGGAAGCCCAGCCATATGAATGAGCCATTGTTCACACCAGCACATATGCGAGGGAGTGGGGGATGCTCCGAGCGATCAGAACATGTTGTACAGAAAGAGCCTCCCGGGCATGGATTGGGATAGATGCCAGGACATGGAGTGGGCAGGAAGCTGAGAGCACTGCTTGTGGAGCTGGGAATAGCCACCTGCCCCTTCGCTCTGGTTTCTTCACTTTGCCCATGCTGGAAAAGAACTTCCCTCTTCATGTTGGCATTATCCTCCCACCAAGGGCACCATTCAGTTTGCCCACTTCCAAGTGCAACCTTTCTGGATGCTCTTATCTTGCTCTGTTCTCCAAAATAAGCCACTGAGCACAGGCCAGCGCCAGGTCTTCCTTGCCTTCTGCCTCCACCTGATTGCCCTTTCCCCTGGCTTCTGCTTTCTCTCTGCTTGCAATGCCCTTCTTACTCTTTCTCTAGTCAACTTTCCCTTCACTCAAGACCCTTCGCTGACAATGTCACATTTGTTCAGCCCACAGTTATTTATAGTCTTCAAGGACCTATGGCTCTTCTAGTCAATGCCATCCACTATATGTCTACGTGATCTCTAATCATTTTACTAGAGTCATCTTTATCTCCAAAGATCTTGGTCTCCTTGACAGCAGAGTTCTTGCTTTCCAATTTTTCTGATGCCTTCATAGTGTTTGGCTCAAGATACTGATCCAATTAACGTTTTTTGGTTAATCAAGTGGACACAGGTCGCCTCCTTTCTTAATAGTTGCTCTGTCAGCACCTAGGAAAAGCTTAAGAGTACAGAGCAAACTCTGCCTCCACTAGGTTGTGAGTTGCTCAGAGGCAGGGACCAGGTCTCATTAACCTCATCTCCTGACACTGGTCAGACAAAGAAAGTAGGAGGAAGGGGAAGAAAAAAATATCTCTCCTGTTGTAATTAGGAGGCTGAGCTTGTGTTGGCTCTTTCTGGGGAAACCCAGCGCATGGCCGTTCTTTCAGAATGTCACTGAGATGTGAGGCGTTCTTTCCATGGGCATCCCCCGGGCTCTGTGTTTCTGCCTTCTGCTTTTCTCTCTCAGCCTTCTTGCACAGATTGCTCCCACTCCCAAGGCTTCTGTTACTGCTTCCAAACTATAACTTACATCTTCAGCTGTAACCTCCCTCCAGACTTCATGTACACATCTGTAATGGCTTGTTGAATGATCTTTTTTTTTTTTTTGCACATCGTATGATCATATCCAGCTCTAAATGTCCAGATCTGAACTCATCATCCTAGCTCCATCTCCTGTACACACTTGTTGCTTTTCTTATTCCTTAGATTGTATTAATAAGACCCTCCCCTTCTTCTAATTAATCATAGCTCACTCATAATTGACTCCTATCAGCCATATTGGTTAGTAATTAAATTTTCCCAATTCTTTCTCCAAAATGTCTCTATTACCACTGCCAGCATCACCAAACCTAGAAATGGTGATGAATGAGAAATGATATCAACTTTTAATTGATCTCTTTAATTTCTCCCAGTTTTAATTTTTTCCTAGACTCCCCACAACCTGAAACATCTTATTAAACTGTTGCTTTCATCATCACATGTTTACACTAGGAGCCTCGCACTGGAGGGGACATGAAAATAGTCCACTCTGTCCTCCTAACTGTAATACTCCTCAGTTGTGAAGCAGAGCACACTCAGATGGGAGAGAGGTAGGTCTCTCTACCAGGTCAATGTAGAAATGTATCCTTGTTTTGAGTTTCTCACTAAAATCCACCGGTATTTTCACATTCTTTCAAGCAAAAAGAGAAGAATGACTGGTAGTTCACCATTTTACATGGCTATCTTATGTCCCATAAAGTTCTGAGCAGATACCCCAGATAGTTTTGCTCTGCAGTTCCAAATGTGAAGTTGTGAATTGGTGGCAGGATGCTAGAAACTAAGGGATATGTGGTTTGCTACCCTTTCGCACTACGCTGATACTCCTGTGCTCCCCAACTTTCAGCTTCTTCCCCTGCCAAGAGGCTGAACCTCAAATAACCCAGTTTGGTTTTGAGGTTCATCAAATCTTGTCTGGTTTGGGAGGATCAATATAGTTTAAAGAGTCTCATTTCATTTTGTGATAACCCAAGTAGCCTTGGTCAAAGGAGCGTGTTCACTCCTTCCTTGCTGTGGATATATGGAATTGGTGACTGCAAGCGAAAATGGGTTCAGAAAGGATATCGCTTTCTCTCCTTCATGGTGGAAGAGCACTCTGTTATCAGAGACAGAACACTGAGGGAACAATGATCTAAAAGTGAGAGTGAGGCACTGTGGCCCTGGAAGAAGGTGGACACCTGACTCCTGACACCTCCTTGGCTTCAATGAGTCAGTGACTGGATGTATGATGCCCTGGTTGGCATCAGCAGTGTGAATGGAACCACTTGTGGAATGAGGATGGAATGCAGAGGACTCTCAGTCAGCTCTCACCATGTGCAGGAGTCTGGGTAGCACTGCTTAAAATCGGATGGTTATACTGATGATCACCTGAAAATCATAGAAAAGAACATTTTAAAGAAGAGTTCAGGCATTCCATTGTCTCTCCAACACAGCAGCTCTTCCCTTGGCCTCCAATGTGCTTCTCTGAGTCAAATGAAGGACTTCTTAAAGGTGCCAGACTTTTGAAGTCATAGAAATGTGAAGGGCAGGGGACAGTGTATTAGGCGCAAAGAAACATCCTCTGCTGTTCCTATCTCTCTCCTTCTGCATCAGGGTTTCCTCTTGTCACCATGGTGACCCACCCACATCTGTGGATCTGGCTATCCAGCAATAGAGGCTTTGCTGGGGAGAGTGCGGGTGGAGAGACTATACAGTGAAGAACTGGGCTGGGGGAGTAGATCCTTCTTTGAGGAGGGGGTTGTTAGGGTGTGGTTAGCCAGGAAGAGGATGCTCTCATTTAAGATGTTTATACCTTATGAGGCTGTGGTTTTGTCCCAAATCGTTTTGTTGTTGTTAATCCTCACTTGAGGACCGCTGTTTTTGTTTTGTTTTGTTTTTAGAGAGAGAGTGGAGGGGGGATTGAGGGAGAAAGAGAGCAACTTCCATGTGAGAGAGACATATTGATTGGTTGCCTCCCACAAGTACCCCAACCTGGACTAGGGATTGAACCTGAAAGCCAGGTATGTGCCTTTGACCAGAAATCCAATCTGACCCTTCAGTGATGCTCTAACCACTGAGCATTGCCAGCCAGGGCCATCCAAATCTTTATACACTGGTATCTGGATGCATCCTGAGATATGGCTAGGTGACATGAAGTGTCCACTGTCTGGCATTGGTAGTCCTGGGGCCTAGATTATGTCATACCTATAAATGACACAGCCTGATATTTAAAAAACATTTATTTTGCCTTGGCAGGTGTGGTTCAGTTGATTGGAGCATTGTCCTGTATATCAAAAGGTCACAGGTTAAATTCCCATTCAGGGCGTATACTTAGGTTGTGGATTTGATCCCTGGTCTGGGAGGCAATAGATTGACGTATCTGTCTCCTCTCTCTCTCTCTCTCTCTCTCTCTCTCTCTCTCTCTCTCTCTCTCTCTCATACCCTCTCTCTAAAATCAATAAGCTTGTCCTCGGATGAGAATTAAAAAAGAAATAATAAAATAAAACATTTATTTTAATTAATAATGCAAAACCCACGTGGACTAAACAAGCCACAAAATGAATAGAGGTACAATTGCCAAAGCACAGAGTTCAAGAGCTTTTAAAACTGAGTGAAGATTTGGCTTATCACTAAAGCACACATTGGCATTGTAGTATTGCTTAGATTGAATGTTGCATTTTTATTTTTCAAAGGCACATTCATCTAATTTCAGTGAAAGCCAGGGGGAGATGAGGTCTTTGCTTTAATTTATCTACGCCATGGATCACAGCTCTGCCATAGTCTTAGGGCTACATTTATTTACACCTCCTTATGTTTTATTATTGAAACCATCTTTCCTGCCCTTAGCATTGTATCCTCTGGCTCCTCGTCCTCCAGCCCCTTCACTAGATCCCCTTTCCTCTTCGCTTCTCTACGTGCCACTGCTCCCCGGGGCTCAGGTGTCTTCATGAAGAATGGGGTTCTACCTTCTCGATACTACCCCGCCAGCTGGAGGTCCATCTGCTCTGCTGGGTTAGAGTTTAAACTGCTTATGGACAGCCCATTGAAGTTTATGCCCATAGCCTGAACTATTAAAACCCAAAGTGAGCTCATCATTTTTTTCTGCAATGTTCAAGCATCTATCTGTCTATAGTACTATGTTCCCTGGGCTTATATTGTGAAACTCCAGTTGTCATTCGCCATTTCTCTCCCTTCATCCTCCATATCCAAAGAGTCCCCAAACCTTGTCCTTATAGCCATCTCCTAAATCCAGGCCCACAATATATCTTTTTGTTCAGGTTTTACTTAGCTCTAATCTCTGGCCATTTCTAAGACAAATCATCTTGTGTACTCCTACCAGACAAAATTTTCCATACCAATAAGACCATTACATCATTCCATTGGTTCAGAACACTCTTGAAATAGCCATGGACACTATCCAATGGGGTGTGCGTTTGGGAACTAAGCCAGAGTTTCTCACATGAAGACATTCTCCTTTCCTAAGACAAGATATTAAGCATATCCAGGGAAAAACATTTGCCAAAGGTTAAATCAATTCTGTACTGCATCTGGATTTAAGCAAGGACAGAGAATCCAGGAAGGGAGATAAAGGATAGGTATTTTCTGCCTATCCTCCCAAGGCAAGGAGAAAACCAGTTTCATTGTCCTTTTGTTGCTGTTGTTTGTTTTTAAGGAACATAGTATCAAAGAGGCCCCTGCAAGAAATGAGAGAACCCAGGTGGAATGGTGAAGTGCCAGTTAGAGAGAAACACTTCCCACATTCCATTACTAGAGTCAAAGCTGCCACAGTGACGTTTTATTGTATTTTTTTTCTTTTCCTCCCCCTGTACATCACTATATGTAGTGACGTTTATTGTATTTTTTTTCTTTTCCTCCCCCTGTACATCACTACATGTATGTTTGTTCTCTCTCTCCCCTCCCACAGCCTCCCCCGTCTCTCTCAATATTGCTGTGAATCACCAGTAGCATTTTTCATTTTGGGAAGAGTGAGAATTAGATTATAGCTCCTAAAATGTAGAAAAATATGGTGATTTGATTTTTACACTTATGCAAAGTAGCAAACGTGTGAGGTTTTTCATTGTAGTCTGTTTATAGCAGCAAAAGGAAGGAAACAACCTAAATGTTTGTACATATACTAGAGGCCCGGTGCACGAAATTTGTGCACGGGGTTGGAGGGGCGGTTCCACCAGCCCGACCTGCACCCTCTCCAATCTGGGAGTCCTGAAGGCTTATGCCCATTCCCCATGGTTCTCTGATCTCTGTGGGGCTCGACCACTCCATGCCTGCTGCCCGGAGGCCCTCCGTGGCCGGAGCAGAACACTTGCCTCGTCACCGTGGTGACGAAGCAAGCATTCTGCCAGGCCACTCACACTGCCTGCTCTCAGCAGCCAGGACTGGGGGATTCTGGCAGGGCTGAGGGGACTGGACTGCTATGGGTGCCACCATCTTTGTGATGGAGTGATGGTTAATTTGCATATTACCCTTTTATTAGATAAGATGTACATACACACAGATAAATATGTGTAGTTTACACATATGTATGAATGCTACATATACTATTTTTAACCTGATGCCTTTATACTTAGTGGACAGCATATCTTGAATATACATTCATGTTTGGAAATATTCTTTAAGATATTTTTTGTAGTTTTACACTAGTCCGTTCTGTAGAGCAGTCTATTGTATATTTCTATATATATAAGTGTAATATGTTTATTTAATATATAGACTTAAGAATTCCCCTATTACTGTGTATTTGGATTGTTTAAAAGTTTAATAATGGTACACTTAATAGCCTTGAACACATATCTTTGGCCATGTCCCATTTTCTTAAATGAATAACTAAAAGCAGCATTTCTAGGTGAACACCTTGCCAGTTGCCTGGCGATGTGATGAAGTGGACTGATAGATTTCCTCATGTTGAACACTCATCGATTCCTAGGCAATACCTTAACAGGTGTACCAGTTAATAATGCAGATTGTTTTCAATAGATGGAGTTACACATATGTTGACATATATATGTGATTTAATATGTATGCTATTTTGTTATATTGACAGCAAGCTTCAAAACTTTATATGTCAAATTTTCTGAAGGTGTTAACATCATAGATATTTTTATGCTTAAAAATGTCAAATTTCATGCCAAAAAAAGAGCATCTGCAAGAAGTTTTAATTCATTACTTTATTTTGGAGAAAAAGTTATTGTACACTTTGGGAAACTTATGGTGAACATGTACACTTTGGGATACTTGTGAATGTTGATTTAAACACTTTCAAAGTGATTGTTTCAATGTGAAAGACAAAGAATGTCTAGGACAACTGAAATACTTGATTTTGGTATCTTATTCTTTCATTATAACATTAGACACTATTTGTATATATGTAATTCCTATAGATTCAGAAAATTTGTAATGTTGTGCTAACATATAAGCTTTTGATATCAAGAATAGAGGCCCAGTGCATGAAAATTCATGCACTAGAAGGGAAGGGGGGTTCCCTCAGCCCTGCCTGCCCCCTCTCACCATCTGGGAGCCCTCAGGGGTGGGAGGCAACCTGGCAACCAAGGGAAGGTGACGCCCCTATCACACCTCCGCTGCTGCCACTGCTGGCAGTGCAAGGCTTGGCCAGCCCTGATTACCTGAGCCTCGGGCGGCCCTGTGCAGGTGGGCAGATGCCATCCAAGGTTTGCCTGCAGTTTGGGCTGGCCCTGGGCAGCAGGGGGGCAGAGGAGACTGGGGGACTCCAGAGACAGGCATATGTGTAACTCCATCTATGTGGCCAGACCTGCCTGGGGGTGGGCCTGGCCATGCCACATGCCTGCCACCCTGGCAGGGCTAAGCAGACTGGGTGCCATCATCTTGTGGCTGTGGGTGCCACCATTTTTGAGGGTGTGACAGTCAATTAGCATATTCCCTCCTTATTGGCTGTGGGCAGTCATTTTTGTGAGGATGTTTTGGTCAATTAGCATATTCCCTCTTTATTAGATAGGATAATGATTTTGTAAAGACAAATGTATATTGTTCCACCTTTCTGTATGCCTTGAAAGTATTAATATCCTATATAATGAAGAGGTGATATGTAAATTGACCATCATGCCCTCGCACAAGATGGCTTCCCCTATAGGGTCACAAGATGGCTACGACAAGATGGCTGGCAGGGGAGGACAGTTGGGGGGAGAACAGGCTGGCAGGGGAGGGTAGTTTGGGGAAAGAAGGCCTGCAAGGGAGGGCTATTGGGGGGGGAGGGACCAGGCCTGCAGGGGAAGGCAGTTAGGGGCAACCAGGCTGATAAGGGAGAGTAGTTGGGGGAGATAAGGCCTGCAGGGAAGGGCAGTTGGGGGGACCAGGCCTGCAGGGGAGGGCAGTTGGGGGAGACCAGGCTGTCAGGGGAGAGCATTTAGGGGCAACTGGGCTGGCAGGGGAAGGCAGTTAAAGGTGACTGGGCTGGCAGGGGAGTGCAGTTGGGGGATATCAGGCCTGCAGGGGAGGGAAGTTGGAGATGATTGGACTGGCAGGGGAGGCAGTTAGGGGCAAATGGACCAACAAGGGAGCAGTTAGGCATCGATCAAGCTGGCAAAGGAGTGGTTAGAGGATGATTAGGCTGGCAGGCAGAAGCAGTTAGGGGCAATCAAGCAGGCAGGCAGGCTAGTGGTTGGAAGTTAGCAGTTCTGGATTGTGAGAGGGATCCCAGATTGGAGAGGGTGCAGGCTGGGCTGAGGTTCAACCCCCCACACATGGTTCCCCCAGTGCATGAATTCAGTGCATGAGGCCTGTAGTAGCATATGAAATACTTATTCTTCGGAAGTCTGAAGGAATCCTATATAATAAAAGGCTAATATGTAAGTCGACTGAATGGCAGAACGACTGGTCACTATGATACGCACTGACCATGAGGGCAGATGCTCAATGCAAGAGCTGTCCCCTGGTGGTCAGTGCCCTCCCACAGGGGGAGCGTTGCTCAGCCACAAGCCAGTCTGGTGGCTGATGAATGCAGTGGTGGTGGCGGGAGCCTCTCCTACCTCTGCAGCAGCCCACTCCCAGAGGGCTCCTGGACTGCTAAAGGGTGCAGGCCAGGCTGAGGGGACCCCTCCCCCCAGTGCACGAATATCATGCACCAGGTCTCTAGTGAAAAATAAGAATGCCTGTTGTCTTTGGGAAGTTCTATTAGCATTATGTAGGGTTGGCTTGCATTTTTTTTTTTTAACTGCACAACTTTTGGAGATAGATAATATCATTCAGAGTTAGGGACACTGAGGTTTGAAGAGGTGCAATAATTTGCCCAACAGGTGATGCTGGGGTGCAAACCCACATAGGCTGGTGCTGGAGCCCACAGCCCTAACCAATATGCATACTGCCTCACATGCTTGGCAACTTTTTCCTCGCATATCGATTCACTCATGTTTTTTGCTTGTAAATTAAATGTATAATTTCCATTTTTCTTAAGTAAATCAATTGGATCTTTTAAAGTTTATTAGCTTAAGACAGTTACATTCCCTCAATAAACTATGCATGTGAAATTATAACTGTTTTCTTGTTCTTAATTTTTTTGTGTTATGTTTTGTTTATTAGCAATTTATTTGTATTACTAGAGACCCATGCACAAAATTCATGCAAAGGGCTTGTCCCTTGCAGCCCCAGCTGCCTCGTGCGTGCCTTGTGGCCCCACCCACTGGTCATTCGGGAAGGTCGTTCTGGAAGGTTGTTCCACCATCTGGAACATATTAGCTCTTTATTATATAGGGTTATTCTTTTTCAAATAACTACCTCTTATACATGTCAGATTTTTTTTTTCTTTTTGTCTTCAAATCCTCACTTTGTGCTTTTGAACTTGCTCATGCCTGCCTCCTGATTTTCTTTGGTTCGTTATTGTTTCCTAATTCTTGCCCCTAAATCTGTAGTCCATTTATGGGGCTCTTTTCTGGTAATATAAGGCCTTTAGCTGGAACCTGTCTCCGGCCCCATCTGCTGAGCATCGATAGAGAATGTTCTGATTGTTGCTGTTTCTGAATGAGCTGCAATTGCAGCCTTGCTTTTCTCTCTGGCCCGGAGTTCTTTAATAGAGTGTTGTTAAATTTCAACGTGTTTGGATTTGCTGGTTTGAACTTTTGCCATTAATTTTCTGTTTTATTGCACTGTGGTCAGAAAACAGAACCTGTTCAATTTCTGCTTTTTGGAATTTATTGAGATTTCCTTTGTGGGCTAATATATGATCTATTTTTGTAAATGTTTCCTGAGTACTTAGAGAAATGGTATATTTTCTTTTGGTAGCGTACAAAGATGACATATATTTATTAAATCAGACACATGAAATACATTATGCAGATCCTCTTTATCCTAATTCATTCTTCGCCTACTTAATCTGTCAGAGGTGAAGGGAGGCGTGCTAAGGTCTCCCACCACCGCTGGGTACCTGTCGTTTCCTCTTCATACTCGGTATAGAATTGGTTTATGTATTTCATAGCTACTTCATTCACACAAAAAGGCTCGTGATGCTGTGTCTTCTTTGGGGTTTGCACCCTTTATCCACATGAAGCAACCCTTTCTGTCCTATTTAATGCCCACTTTACATCCTCTCAATCTAGTATATATCTTACCAACCCCCCTTTCTCTTTGTTTGCATTTGCCTGATAAACTTTGCCTATCCTTCCAGATCTAACCTTTCTGTGGCATGTTGTTTTATGCGTGTAGCCTTTGCAATTTTTAAAGAAAATTGACCTGTGTACTTTGACGCTTTCGAGGTTGCTCTGATGTTAAAAGTGAATCCTTCTGCCCAGAGAACTGCCCTCCCTTTTATCATAGCGTCCCCATCGCCCTGTCACAGTTTTATATGACAGGATCCTGTTCTCTCCACACAGCCCAAACTCTAGGTCATGGTTGATTCGGCCAGGTGTGACTACCTGGGCCAATTAGAACTCCTTCTCCAGGAATTAGGAATCATTATATGAGATAAATTTGGTTTCTCTGCATGGCTGGACCTACATACAGTAGCTAACAGGGGGCAGTCTTACAGATTTGGAAGAGAGAAAGCAGGTCTTTGGAGATTGGCACATTATATTTTATAATAACAGCCACAGTTGTATCTCTAATCCCACGTGCTCTCCCAGAACTTTCCCATCCCCACACTAGAGTTTTCTCCCTCCTTTAAATTGAAGGCTCTTGGGACCGTCTCAGTGAGCAGAGTGCCAGGCAAAGTTGCACTGCATGACTGCCACACTTAAGTTGCAAAAGGTGATGGGCTGTCACCTGGCTCTCTCTCTCTTGGCAACTCCATCTTGGATCCCTGCCACCTGGCTATCAGGACCTCCAGCCCACATGCAAAGCTACATGTGAGAGCTGGCAGCTCCAGCTGACATGTCCATCAACACCTGACATCCACTGGCAGACAGGAGTGAGCAAGGATTCAGAGGAATCCAGCCCGCCCACTCCCCCGCCTTCTGGCTGCCCGAATGGAAACCAGTGGAGTAGCGACAAGCTGAGCCCACAGAGCCCTACCCAAATGCAGACCTAAAGCAAAATAAATGTTGCCTTTGCTGCATTGCTTTCTAAAATTAAAATTTTCACTCTGAGATAATTGTAGATTCACATGCATCTATAGGAAAGAACACAGATATCTTGTGTACTCTTTAGCCAGTTTTCCCAGTGGTAAGCAACATTTTGCAAAATCAGAATATCAAGTTTGAGACAATCAAGAGATGAAACATTTCTATGTAAGGAGGATTCTTCCTGTTGCCTGTTTACAGCCACACCCGCTTCCTTTCTGCATCACCCCTTCATTAACCCCTCGCAACCTGCCTGTCAGTTCTATGATTTTGTCATTTCAAGAATGTTACATAGATGGAAGGATACACTATGTAATCTTTAGGATTGTATGGAAATTTATTGAGCATGGAACTCTGGACTTCATCCAGGTTGTTGCATGCATCAATAATTTGCTTCTTTTTTTTGCCAAGTAGTCAATACTCCAAGATACGAATGCACCACTGTTTGTTTAAATAACTGTCTGCTGAAGAACATTTGGGTTGTTTTCAGCTTTGCAGTGTTAGGAGTAGAGCTGCTATAAACATTCACATGCAGGTTATGTCAACATAAGTCTTCATTTGTCTAGGATAAATGCCTGGGAGCGCAATTGCTGGGTTATATGGTAGTTCATGTTTAATTTTTAAAAGAATGTGCCAAACTTTTCCAGAGTGGCTGTACCACTTCACATTCTCACCAGTAATGAATGAATGTCCCATTTTCTTCATATCCTTGCCAGCATTTGTGTTGCCACTATTTTTTATCTTAGCCAGTTTTAGTCATGATAGTTATGTAGTGATATTTCATTGTAGCTTGTTACATATATAATTGATTTCAGAGAGGAAGGAGAGGGAGAGAGAGATGAAACACCAATGTTGAGAGAGAATCATCAATAAGCTGTCTCCTACACCAGCCTGTGCCCTGACTGGGAATCAAACCACCTGGTTCATAGGTCAGCACTCAACCACTGAGCCACACTGGTGGCTGGGCTCATTGTAGCTTTACTTTGCATTTCCCTAATGGCTAATGATCCTAAACATCTTCTCATGTGCTCATTTTTTTAATCTGTAAATCTTCTTCAGTGCAGTGTCTCTTGATTACTTTTGCCCACTTTCTCATCAGAGTGTTTGCATTTTTTCCTGTTAAATTTTGAGAGTTCTTATGTGCTAGATAATAGTTATTTGTAGGCTATGTAGTTTGTCAATATTTTCTTCTAGTCTGTAGCTTGTCCTATCATCCTTTTAATTGTTTTAAGTGTTGCAAGGATGATGATCGGAATTGTGTTAAATATGCATATTATTTTGGAAGAATTGACACATTTACCCTGTTGAGTGTTTCATCTATGAGCATGGTATGTCTATTTATATTTTACCATTTTTAATTTCTTTGACATTAATTACATGTGAAGACTACATGTGGTCACATCCAATCATCCACTTAAGGATACTTCTAGAACAATGTTTCCAAAATTAGCTCCAGGAAATCTTATGATTCCTTGGAAGTGCTTCAAGGGCTACTGTCTAATGAGTAGTGTTTTAGCACTGTCTCTCCCCCCGCCCCCAACCTTACCTCGACCAAAGCAGCTTGGTTTTCATCTGTCTTCTACATTGGGCTTCTACTTAAGATTTCACTTGAGGAAAGAATTCCAGTGCTTATACATTTAAAAATATACTGAACAAATTCAGCTACTTCATATTGTAGATGAAAAAAGAGGCCCAGAGAAATGAAGTTGATCAGACGAAGATCACAGATTTGGAGGCAGAGAAAGGACTGGGTCTTATGTTGTATCTTCTCACTATGCATCGTTTGTCTGAAAGCTTGCCTGCTATTTACACAACCTATCTGTGTTTTCCAGCAGAGGCCCCAAGAAGCTGGGCATTTTCTGGTGGCTTTGCCCCACTTCGCTGGCTGCATTTGGCTCTCAGTGTATATTTTACTTCCTTGAAATACTTACTCTGGCCCTAACTGGTTTGGCTCAATGGATAGAGCGTCGACTTGTGGACTCAAGGGTCCAGGTTCGATTCTGGTCAAGGGCATGTACCTTGTTTGTGGGCACATCCAGAAGGGGGTGTGCAGGAGGCAGCTGATCGATGTTTCTCTCTCATTGATGTTTCAAACTTTCTATCCCTCTCCCTTCTTCTATGTATGAAAATCAATTATATATATATATATATATATATATATATATATATATATATATATAAAAGAAATATTTACTCTGAATTCTGGAGATGTGGGGAGAATAGAGAGTGGTTCTGGGTCAAGTAAGCTTTGGATTCTATACATGCTGCCCTTCTTTTTGGATACTCATCATGCACAGTAAAGACTCTGAGAAGTCTAGCCATAGATAACCAATTTTATTAGTTATTTGATTGTAGGGTTTTTTTCACCTACCACAGTGGGAGTGCACATGGGAAACAGATACACATCTCATTGGGTGTTTTAGGGAGATTTTTAATAAAGTGACTATTTTCAAAGATGTAGACAGGATGCAGGGACCCATAATGGATCATGCAGTGCTCTGGGACTAGCAATATAGTTGGCTTTCTCTAAACTGGGCCTGAGAGGTGAAAGAAGTGGCTTTTGGAACCCAAAGAGGGGGAAGCTGTGTAGACAGGACCCCTGATCTTTGAGTGACATAGCCAGAACTCCATAAATGTATTGGGAGGTAGCCTGGGAAATAAGTATATCTCAACTTCACTTTTCTCCATCCCTTTGATCTCTTCCCAGGATCCCCCATAACTCAATTAACATCCATAGAACACGACAGCCCAAAGAAGCTACCCATAAAGCTTAGCATCCAGGAGACTGAGTTAGGATAGAGAATAAATATGAAAGTTCAAGTGGAAAAACTGTTCAGCCCAGTTTTTATTTACCCTCTCTAACAGATGCCACTCTAGTACATTCTAAGATGGTCTAAGGGGGTTTGGGTAGATGGTGTTCTAGGTAATGAATGGAGTTTGGAGTGTGGGGGTCATTAGGTGTTAATGCAGAAGGGAGAAAAGCAGAATCCGAGATGTACAAAGAATAGGGATGTTAACCATTCAATGACTGCCTGGAGCTTCTCTGTGGTGATGTGTACATATAATCTGTTAGATTTACTATCCTGTCTCTCACCTGACTTATCAATGGATCACATCTCCACTTGCTCAATTACCAGTATTCTCTCTCCTTCTCTCTTCAGGAAGTCCTGGGCCTTGGCATAGTGCCCAGTCAGGGCCTTCCACATCCTGATGGATTGGGCTAGATAGCATAACTATTAATTAGTGCTCAGGACTCATCGATGGATATGCTGACAAGACTATAAAGTGACAAAACAATCTCCACCTGAGCTCCAAGGCTGCTTGAAGGAAGCAGAGAAGCAAGGTAGGGCCCTCTGCCCTCTGAGAACTTGTGGACCACCAGTGGCTAGCAGGTCTCTTAGAATCAGGCCCAACCCCCACCTCTGCAGTCTCAAAGATGCTAGAGCCAACAATGAGTTTTCTCGCATTATTGTCTGATTTAACTGCAAAGGGAAAATGGCTAGTTTTCTCTGTGGAGCACAGAAACTGTCTACATAGATACAGAGTTAGATGTAGAGATAAATATGTTTATGCATGCATTTGTGTGTGTGTGTGTGTGTGTGTGTGTGTGTGTGTGTGTGTGTGTGTGTGTAAGAGGGAGAAGATGAAAAAGAAGAGTGATTTGGGTTGGACATTTCTGGTGATAATTTACTGAGAGATGTAGCAAAAGCAATTTCTGTTTAGTGAGTCATAGGAAGATTGTGGGGTACAAAGACATACACAATGACTTGATCAATGGGATCCTGAGAGTACAAAACAAAGAGGTAATATGCATATTGACTACAGATTTTTCAAGTCTTAGTCCTTATCACACACTCTGGAATTGCTATGATAAAATTCTAATTTCTGCCCTGCCTCTTGTCTCTTCCTCTTTGGTCCACCTTGCACACTCCTGCTAGATTAGTCTTTTCAAAATGCTAATTTCATCCTACCCTTTAGTCTGCAAATATTACAAACTAGCTATAGGTTAAAGCTATAAGAAAAACCTCTGGGCCCTTCGCCCATACCATGAACTTGGAGTCAGGTGATCTGAGACAAGCCCCAGGTGATTCTTCTGCAGCTGGAATCTGGACCACACTTTGAAAAATTGAATTTTCAAAGCTGCCCGTGGGCTATCCCATTTCATTTCAGCCAACACATATGGGCGTCATACGGACTGGTTTTCCCTCTGCCATTCCCAACCTCCATCATCGCCTCATTCTTTGCTCGGGAACATTTCCCACTTAACCTGCTTTTCTCCTCTTTACTTACTCCAAACCCTTTCAATCCTTGAGGATAAAATTCTAGTTCCATCTCCATAAAGTTATCCTCAGGCCCTCTGATGCACAATGATGCCCATTGCCCTTCTGATAATTGGAGCATTTATTACCACCACCATTTGCTCTTGGTGCTTAATCTTATGTTATTATTATTATTATAATTTTTACTTATCTGAGTCATTCATTTGCTTATTTAAAGATGGTTCTGCCTGTAAGTCATGTCACCCCTACTATTAACACCTTGACCATTTCTGGAGGTGGAGGTCAATCAATCTTCTTTTGTGTTCACCTTACTTAACACAAAACTCCCTGAGCTGAGTTCTTTGGAGGAACTTGTACGACATTTTGAATGAAGAATGAATGAGTAGGTCCATCAACTACTGAGGTGGCAGAAAATGGACAAGAGGCCATGGTGATGATACTTGATCGCCTATCCTACTTTCTCTCTTCTTGTCCTCTACTCTCTTCTTCAGGCTCAGAGTGGCAGATTTTCTGGGCCTGTAGCCAGATTTGTGTGTTGTAATAGCTTATATGTGTCCAATTATGAGTATGGAGGAGTACGGCATTGCCCTGCCCCACCTCAAATTCAACCCACACTGCATACTTCTTGCGGATTAGTTGCCATTTTAATGCCTCAGACACAACTTTTTAAATCTTGGTGGCATGAAAAGGGCAATGTACAGATGCAGGCCTGTGAGTCATGGTATCAGATGGTGAGATTCCTCCCATGTTCACTGGTTGGTTGCCAATGGCATTGTCAGATCCTCAATCCCTGTGCTCCCGTCCATTCTTTTTCCTTCTCTCTCACTGCAAAGGCTTTGACTCGAGGACCCCCAGGGCTCACCACAGAGACACCAACCTGTAGGAGTGCCTCCCTAGTGGGCCTGCTCTGTTTCCCCACTTCTGGCAAGGATTTTCATTTTCAATGCTGAAACAAATGGCATCCCTTGGTTGTCATGCCCACACAGGAAAACAATGTGTCTTCTGCCAAATTCACTTAAAAAGACAAACTTCAGGATTCCCTGAGAGGGAGCCGCTGCCACCTGCTATGATCCACGTCTTTGGGACAGCTTTGGCACATCTGAGCCTGAAGGCACTGGAGCCGTGTTTGTTCTGCTCCCTTAATTTTCATCGCCACAAAAGGAGTATTTACCATCCCCTTGGCTGCAGGGGAACAACCATCCTTCTGGCAATAAAGACCAGCGAATCCCTGAGAGCTATCTGAATCAGATCCATGGAAAGTCAACCTTGGAATGCCTTGCCCTGGGATTACATGGGGGGTGGAGTAGAGTATGAGTACCAGGTGTGTGATGAGGTGTTCTGGGGGGAGCTGGGTCATCTTGGCCTCTGACACTGTGCCAAGCTGGCACCATCAGGAGGCTCCCTAAGGAAGTTGAAAGGCTATGATATTCCCTAAGAAGTAGGATTATTATGAGATTCTGTGGCAAATCTCAGACCGTTCTCACCCCCACTATCAGGCACCCCATCCTATAATTTCCCAAGCCTGATGTAAGTATCCAGCACATCAAGGTAACACAAAGTGGCTCAATATCATAAAAGGTGACTCCAGTTGAAATAACTAGAACTGCGGAGTGGTTGATATTTAGAGGGCAGGCAGCCTTTTGAGAAACCCAAAAATATTCCAAATAAAAAGTAGGTCTCCAGGGATCTGCATCAATCCTGTAACTACTATAAGCTCTGAGTATACCTAACAGTATTATATTTCCCATTTAGAAGTAACATTTTTATGTTACTTCTGGGTCCATTTTTAAACTTTACATTTGCTCTTTACATTATAATACCAATTAGAGGACATTCCAAGCCTAGTGTCGGGCCCAAGAAACCACAGGCAATCCTATCCCAGTATAAATGGAGTTTTACTATGTTTGGGCAAAGACAATAATCTTTTTTTTTCTATCAGCTGTCACTTGTTGTAAGTTATTGTGCCAAGTAATATATAAGCATCATGTCATTGAAACCTCACAATGATTCTGTGAGGTCATTCACATTCTATAAATGACATTGAGTTGCCCAAGGCTACACAGAAAGTAAGTGGTTGAACCCACACTCAAACTCACAGCCAAAGACCCCAAACACAGTGCTTTTGAGCTGTATACTACCATTTTGCTACAATGTGCAAGCATAGACTCACCTGCAGCATCAGCTACAGAGTTGCAGTTTCTAGTGTGGAAGCAGTAGGCAAGTTTCTCAGGGAATCTGCATTTTCTTGGTTTGCTAAATGGTAATAAATGGTTGGTATTTGGAAAAAATCTCATATAATTTCTAATCTTAGGACCCGGACTCGTACCCACTCTGTACACTTCTATGAAAGCTATCCCCAACTCAACTCAGGCAATGCAGCTCTTTCTCAGCTATCCCTGTATTTCCCCACAGATGGCAACATTCTAACTTCCCATTGCAGCCCTTGTATTTTTCTTTCTTTTTTTAAAAAAAAATATTTTATTGATTTTTTACAGAGAGGAAGGGTAAGGGATAGAAGGTTAGAAACATCTATGAGAGAGAAACGTCAATCAGCTGGCTCCTGCACACCCTCTATGGGGGATGTGCCTGCAACCAAGGTACATGTCCTTGATAGGAATCAAACCTGGGACCCTTCAGTCCACAGGCCTACGCTCTATCCACTGAGCAAACCGGTTAGGGCCTTTTTTTTTTTTTCACCTAAAAATCATTAGCCAATCAGTGCCTGCAGCTTAGCAGAAGCCAGCCGACCGCTAGGTACAGAGGAGACCAGGAGTTAAGGGAGTGAGTGCTCTTTTGGGGGGGACCACCATGGGGAGCTCTGATTCCAGACAGTGAGTCATGGCCTTCTGGAGAATGGTGACCATGCTGGGGTCCTCTGCCCCCAAAGCCCATTCTTCTGCCCATAACCTTCCCAGGCCCATCTCACATGCAGTCATAAATCATCACTTTCCTGCACTGATTCATTCTCCCTTCAATGTCTCTTACTCCTGGGCTACTTGTTAAATTCTTATTCAACCTTCAAGTCCAGCTAAAAAATTGCCTTTCTGTTGTGGCCTCCTCCAATCCCTTCAGCTGCAGGCAGTCTCTCCTTAATGCGAACTGTCTCATGTTCTGTCACTTCTTGAGGGCACTTAGCACTTTCCTACATTGTGTAACAATTAAATATGTACATGCTTTTTCTCTTCCAACACGTTCTAAGTGTCACTGAAAGTGGATAATGGTGAGTGAGCGAGGATTCATCTCTGTATTTCCCAAGTTGTCTAACAGTGCTTTCACTAGTAAACATCTATTAGATGAACAAATGATCCCCATTATGCTAAACACTGGAGAAGATATGAAGGTGGGTCTGCCATAATCCTACTTGCACACAGTAGGTGTTCAATACATATTTTTGAATCAAATGACACATGTATATGTAATTGCAGAGGATACATAAAATATTTTGAACATTTTTGTAGAGTATAATTAGAGTATAATTAGAAGAGAAATCTTGAACAAGGCTGTACAAGAGACTTGAATTTGGACTGGGGGGAGGGGTAGGAAATCAGAGGTAGGCACTTATTTCATGTAAAAGAAATCCAAGAGCGAAAAGGGTGGAGTTTGCAAGACAGATGGTTAGAATTAAATCATGGACATGTGCTGGGAAGGTAGTCATAAAAAGAGAAAGAAGGAGAGAAAGAAAGAGAGAGAGAGAGGAGAAACATCAATCAGTTGCCTCCCATACAAGGCTTGAACACTCAACTTACTAGTAAGTATGTGCCTTTACTTGAAATTGAACCCAAAACCTTTGGTATACAAGATGATGCTCCAACCAACTGAACCACTTGGCCAGGGCTAGATTATGGCAGTGTTTAATGGCAGGTTGAAGACTCTGACTTTATCCTGAAAGGCTACTGTTCACAAACAGTAAGGTGATAGGACAAAGGCCTTGTTTTCTAAGGATTGATTACCAGAAAAGACTAGCATGAGGAAGGAAATCAGTTTGGAGGTGTCATGGACTGAATGTTTGCATCCCCTCAAATTTATATGTTGACATCCTAACCACAATGTGATGGTATTTGGAGGTGGGCCTTTGGAAGGTAACAATAGGTCACCAGGGTGGAGACCTCATGAATGGGATTAGTGCTTGATAAAAGAGATCACACACAGCTCTCTAGCCCTTTTTCTGCAGGTGAGGATACAAGGATTTGCAGTCTGCAACCTGGAAGAGGCTCTCCCCGGAACCACTATGCTGTCACCCTGATCTGGGACTCCCAGCCTCTAGAACTGTGAGAAATAAGTCGTGGTTGCTTATAAGCCACTCAATCTATGGTAATTTGTTATAGCAAAGGGATTAGAATGGTAGAAATGTTAAGTGGGAGATAAAGGTAGCTGAATCAATTCTAAGATTACTTCCAAAATGAGGCCTCTGCAATTTATAGTCTTTGTGTTTAATGAGCTAGGACCAGGTAGAACATGTAAAGAGAACTGATAATAAATATTGATTACATTTCTTCATTGGGGAACTCATTCCTACTGGTTGTTGGCTTCAGCAGTTATCTCAGGCAGCAGGCAGGCTTCATGGCTAACACAAAGCTCAACTGCACACCTAAAGCTGCTGTCCACTCACCTCTCAGATCCCCAAGAAGGTCTCCATTTGATGCTCTAAATGAATTGTGAGAGGTGAGAAGAGGAAAGATGCTGCTTCCTGTCCCCCACTCTTTCAGAAAGACCAACAGCACCAACATCACCACACTCATTCTCAGGTATCTGAGTACCCAGTGCAGAAAGGTGTGGAACTCCCTTTGATAACCCCAAGGGAGACCCTAGAAACCATGTGCTGAGAATTGGGATATGTGTGGTGGGGACGTCTTCAGGGGCTGCAATAAAATGGAAAACAAACACACATACAAAAACAAGCTTTGCTATATATTGGGGAAGGGCCTGGCCCTCTCCTGGAGCCACTGATTAGTGTCAATGTCATAAATATAATAGACTCAATAAACTTTAGAGACTATTTTCTTTATGTATATTGCCCTATTTAATTTTTACAGCAACTCCTCAGAGCTAGGGTTAGTATTACCCTCATTTTATATATAGAGGTAGAAACTGAGACACAGAGGGGTAACATGCCCAGGTCATGGGGCTGTTGGTCATGGCAGAGAGTGATGAACCCAGACAGGTGACTGCAGAGCCACCATCTCATTAACCATATCTAAGCTACTACTTTGTTCACTGAAACTTCATGGGTGACCTTGCCATGGGCACATTCTACGCAGAGCATTACTAAGACAACTGAACCGACTTTACTGGTCTCCTGGGAATCCTGACCATAAGACTATTGCAGTAAAATAACAAACATCAGCTGATATCCCCAATGGTGAAGAAAGAACAATTAATAAATTCACTATTTGTTGCATAATTTCAGAGTGAAGCAAATTCACTTGTTAGATTCAGAAATGTCTACCATCGTCCTAGAGCTCAGCTGTTTGCTATGAAACATGTGCTTGCTTTGTCTGTGAAAAACTCACACACAGCTTCTTGAGAGCTTGTTTGGAGGTTCTAGCAGGGGAGCACAGCTACTCATATACCCTTGACTGAAGACCGGTCCTCTCCTCTGGGGGGAAGGTCGTCCTCTTCGACCGAGCACGCAGCTTCGGGAGGGATGAACACGGATCGGTGAGGGAGGAGGGGGACACCCGCCTAGCCAGCCAGATCAGCCGAATCAACCCTGGCGATCAATGGGGTGACAGATGTCGCAGCCAGATCGCCCTCACATCCCACACACAGCTTCTTTACCTCTTGAGTATGGAGAGCCTTCTGCAATGAAGGACATCTGAAGTAAGTGACTGTCCTCGACAGCAGACATGCCAGCGCTGCTGCTAGAACTCGACACCATGGAGTTCTGAGACCTCCTCTCAGTGGAATGAAGCAAAAGGAGATGGGAAGGAGGCATTCACTCCTGAGCTCATTCACTGGGCTCTTGGGAATCTCCAGCAGTATCTGTCTCTCTTCTGAAAATAACTCCAGTTGTTACTGGTTTTCATTTTTAAAAAGTATATAAATATCATGTCTAATTTTGGAAAGACTAGAAAATAAAAATGAACTAAAAAAAGATGTTATTTTATCCATCCAAAATGGGATAATGCCAAACAAACTGATTGAGATGTGCTTTTTTAGTGACAGAATACTTTGAATATTTTTCAGTCAATAACGAACTTCTCTGTGATGATGTAAACAGTGGCTTAGTATCCAGCCACATAGATGCATCATAATTGTTTCTTTAACCTAGTTCCCCATTGTTTGATATTGAAGTTGTTTCCATTTCAGTGGTATTATAAGCAACTAGAGGCCTGCTACATGAAAATTCATGCACTGGAGGGAGAGGGGTCCCTCATTCCAGCCTGCCCCCTCTCACAGTCCAGGAGCCATCAGAGGCAGGAGGCAATCAGGGGAAGGCAATGCTCCATCACACCTTTCCTGCTGCCGATGCTGGCAGCGCAAGCCTTGGCTGGCCCTGGTTCCCTGAGCCTCAGGCAGGCCTGGGTGGCCAGACAGCCACCATCTGTGAGGCTTGCCTGCACCTCGAGCCTGCCCTGGGTGGCTGGGCAGCCTACATCTGAGGTGTGTCTGTGCCTTGGGTGTTGGCTGGGAAGCTGACATGTGAGACTTGCCTGTGCCTCAGGCCAGCCTGGGGGCGGGGCGGGCCAGGCTGTGCCGCTTGCCTGCCACCCCGGCAGGGCTGAGGAGACTGGGCATCGCCATCTTTGAGGGCCTGATGGTCAATTAGCACATTCCCTCTTTATTAAATAGGATACTTTTAAACATCTATAGGCAGAACGTTTTTCATGTCCTTAATTGTTTTCTATAGGGAAAATTTCTAGAATCAGAATTTCTAGATTAGAAAGTGCAATTTTAAAGATTTTGGTTTAATTTCCTCATAGCAATGTGGATGATTTATATTTATTTTGATTCTGCATGAGCACTTAATCTTATCTTTTGGGGAGGCTGTTTTGTTGTTGTTTTTTTGCCGAGATAAAAGGTGTTTTTATTTTCATTGATTAATAGAGAGATTAATAATTTAATAAATTTCCCTTGTTTGACAGGGGAAATATGTTTGAATACTTTTGCTCATTTCTTCTCCATTGGGCTGATTATCTTGTTTTTACCCTTAAAAAATTTTTTTAAAGAATTCTCTATATAAAGGATATTATCCTACATGTATCACACATCACATTTTCCCCAACGTTTTCACCATTTGTCTATTAATTTAATTTTTTTACTTGTGAATGAATTCAAATATAGTTAAGCTTATCTATATTTTCCTTTATGTTTTGCCTCTTTTGGCAATTTATTATTCAAAAAGCCATTTTTGAGCACAGACTCTGGGTCTAGTGTTGGGATATTCTCAAAGAGCACATTCTTATTCCCAGATGGCACAAATATTGCTTTTCCTATTCTTTTATGTTTTCACTTTGGCATTTTAATCTTCCATATACATGGAATTATTGTATTATGTCCAGAGAT
Organism: Antrozous pallidus; assembly: GCA_027563665.1. Taxonomy (NCBI): domain Eukaryota; kingdom Metazoa; phylum Chordata; class Mammalia; order Chiroptera; family Vespertilionidae; genus Antrozous; species Antrozous pallidus. Next base: position 8,793,620 of record CM050526.1, read on the forward strand.
AAGAAATTAATTTGTTTTTAAGTGGTTAACTGAGTCCGACACAGCCTTTCCTCACTTCTATGCAAATCCATCTTAATCTTATACCAAATAATTACCCATCACATAGTTGGGCAGCTAAGCTCACAGGCTATTTAGATTAACAATAAGAAGGAAGTGTTGCCCAATGAGAAGTCTGCAGAGTGAAATGTCTGAACTCACATCCAGAAATAATTCCATAGCTCTGAGACTATTTTGATAGTAGAGCAGCAACTCAGGAAGTCAAGATTTTGACTGGGACTTACCTTATAAAACATTAAGCAGCCTGGCCAGTGTGGCTCAGTGGTTGAGTGTTGACCCATGAAGCAGGAGATCACAGTTTAATTCCCAGTCAGGGCACATGCCCAGTTTGAGGTCTCAATTCCTGGTAGAGGGCGTGCAAGAGGCAGACTATCAATGGTTCTCTCTCTTTCCCTCTCCCTTCTTTTCTCTGAAATCAATAAGGGATATAATATAGGAATTCCATATAAGTTCCTGGTTTGGGTGGAAATATAAACACTGCACTGCGATACCACTAAAGCAGGTGGTGAAGTCCCCACTGAATGAATTGGTCTGAATTTTGTCTTGTTTGTGACTACGGTCCACTGTTGGGTGATTGAGACACATATATTTTTTACCTATCTCTAAGGATGAGAAGGCTAATCGTTCTTTTTATACTGAATACATTTTTAAATATTTTCCATTAGATTATTAGGAATCACTTGATGAGAAAATTGGTCTTTGTGGGTAAATTACTGCCAGAAACAATGGCATGGATACAGGGTGGCAAGCTATAGTCCATGGACCAAACCTGGCCTGCTGCTCGCTTTGCAAACAGTTTTATTGGAATATAGCTCAAGCACTTGTTCACATGTTGTCTAAGACTCTTTCTTGCTGGAACCCTAGACCTGAGAAGATGTGAGAGACCGTCTGACCTGCAAAGCCCCGCAGACTGACTCTGACCCTTTACAGGGCTGCTTGCCAACCTCTGACATAGAGCACCTTCTACACATCTGAAGTTATTTTTTGTAGGTAATTCCTAATTTTTATCCAGTTTACACAACATCTCATACACATTATCTTATTGATTCTGCAAACTGTTTATCCCTGAAGGTTCCGTGCCATGGCAGTGTTCACACCAGAAAGTCTGCATTCAGAAGTTCACGTTGCCTGGGGTGGCACATGCTCCAAAAAGTCTGCAGGAAAATGGTTTTGTCCCTGCATTGCGAGGTGCATGGTGATGCTCTGGTTGCCCACCTTTATGCACGAGAAGCAAGTGGATCCTTGCCTCAGCTCTGCCGGCAAATGAGGCACACAGTCTTGCTGGGCTTCTAGGTTTTCACAAGCAGGTGTGAACTGCTCTCAGACTCACTGTCTATTACACAACGCAGAGTATTTGCACTTCTCATGAGCACAGTTTCTAGCTCTTTACTATGCAATATGTATCAAATAGTTTGGTCAAAAGAAACAACAGCAAGGGAGAATTGTAGTTAGAAAATACTGTCTCATCCTGCTCTTTGAAACCATGTCTTGGGCCACCCGGAGCAGCAGGAGCAGAGAGCTCACAGCATAGTGTCAGTTTTGTCTGCTGACATTCAGTGTAAAGTCTGTCAAAGGTCGTTATGAAGAACAGCCCTATGTCTGACTGGTGTGGCTCAGTGGTTGAGCATCAACCTATGAACCAGGAGGTCACAGTTTGATTTATGTGCAGGGCACATGCCCAGGTTGTGGGCTCAATTCCCAGTAGGGGGCGTGCAGGAGGCAGCTGATCAATGATTCTCATCATTGCTGTTTCTCTCTCCCTTCCTCCCTGAAATCAATAAAAAATATATTAGAAAGAAAACAGCCCTATGAAACTCATCATTTAGAATAACCTTGTTCCTTTCATCACAATTTTTCCTTTAAGAAAACCACGGGGAGAAGAAAACCTATCCTCATACCTATAGGTAGACATCTTTGGCCGATGGCTGTTTTCTTCCTGGAGATTATGAATTACATGTATACCCAAGAAGATCCCATTTCTCTTGTTGACTGTTACAATGGCCAGGTCAGATATGCCGGTGAGTAAATGATTGCACTGTACCGTTAAGCTTAATTCCCGCCCTTTGCCCCCATCTTTGCTTTACTTTCTCCTTATTTAAAAAATATTTTTAAATTGTTTTTGTACACTCCTGTGATCAGACATTACATAACTTAATATGTAATCATCCCAATAAATCCCACACCCATCCAGCACCATACCTAGTTATTAGGATATCACTGACTAGATTCCCTGTGCTGTACTTTACTTCCCATGACTATCCCATAACAACCAATCTGCACTTCTTAATCCCTTCACCTTTTCCCCCCACCCGCCAACCGCCTCCCATCTGGCAACTGCCAAAATGTTCTCTGGATCTCTGAGTCTGTTTCTGTTCTGCTTGTTCATTTGTTTGTAGATTCAATTTGATAGATATGTATTTTCCACTTTATTGTTCATATTTTTTTAGATCCTTTTCTACTTTCTTTTAAGCCCTCTTTTGCTTTTGTGAGGCTCTGCTAATTCGTTCTGAGTCAAGGTGAAAGGTACATGAGCAGCAATAAAAATCAAGACAACAACAAAAAGAACGCAGCGGGCCTTCCCTGTGTGACAAGGGTGCACCCTGCACCCCTTGTCAGGCTTTGGAATGTGTGGGGGTTGCTTTTCAAGATGGTGGCCTGCACGCACTAGAGCCGGGTCTCTTTGAGCTCTTCCTGCAAAAGGGAGATTTAAAAACTCTGATTGCAGCAGTCATTGATGCTGTTGCCAAACATTCAGAAATTATAGAAAAACAAATGAAATAAAAACTACCTGTAAGCCACTACCCAGAGAATCATCTTGTTCCTTAAAGTACAAGAACAGAATTCATCTGTCATGCATGAGTTCAGTCAACCTCTTCCCGGACACTTTCTTTCATAGCCCTGGACCACATTGATCCCCATAAGAAAAACCCTGTCCTTTCGGATACTTAATTTTCCTGCCCCCTCTGCCATGAGCTGCTGTCTCATGATTTTAATGGTCGCCATTTCGGAGCCGAAGAGGAAGGTTTCAGTCTCTTTCGGGACCTATGGCCAGATGGCCCCAGTGTGACCTCATTGTGTGGCTCAAGCAGAAAGATACATATTTTTTTTTTCCCAAAGAGTTCAAAATTGTAGCTGTTTACTGCTCTCCACCCAATAAAAAACTGCAGAGAATAAAGCGGATACATAGAAGCACATTTTAAAACAATAAAAACGTGTCCCCTTTTCAAAGCAGGCGCACACACAAGGCTAGACTGTCATACTAGAGTAATTAGCGTCAGCCAGATTCTTGGGTGATGGCCAAAACCCCAGCCACGCAACTCGGACTTCTTGCTCGAGCGTTGGGCAAGATCTGCTCTCTCCTCCCACAGGCATGTCTGTCCCCGGGGCTCACAGAGACACACCTGCCTGCCTCTGCATTGACCCTTCAGCATTTCCATTCAGCTCCGCTTTCTGGTGTTTTGTCCGATTCTCTTTGCAGACTCCATTCCTCCCACAGATAATGGGGGTGGGTTGGGGTGGGGGGAGGTACATTGCCAGAAAAGAAAGGGAAGCCGCAGCTCTGTGCAGAGGCAGTAAATCCGAACAAGCAAACACAAGGCCCTTCTCCCTTTTCTCCCTTTTCTCTCTCCTTTTTGAAAGCTCTCCAGCTTCTCTGCTGGCTCCAGCACAGTCTGTGGCTGTTGACTTACAGGCTTAGGCGATGGCTCCTGGGAAACTAACTTACCATCAGGTTCGGAGGCTCCGGGAGTGCTCAGTGCCAGTATCTGGGATGAAACCTTTTAACGTCTGCTGACAGACTGTTTAAATGTTGGTAAAAATACTCTTGAAAAGATTCTGCTCGAGCAAAGGATACCAGTTGTTTTGGAAAACAGCTCTGAAAATGGAATCTAAGGCTATCTGTGATTTCAAGGCATGCCTGGGAACTTGATGAGGCAGAGGCTTTCGGGAACCTATGTGTAAAGTATTATTGCATGGGGCTCAGTAGAAGGAAGCTCTTGTTGAAAACATGTCACTGGAACATGGAACATGGGCATAGTCTAATAACACGAACCATGCCATCTAGTTCCTGGCGATAATCCTTGGTTTATTTTTAAAAACTCAGTGTAAGAACTACATCCCTCTCTAAGTAGGTTTGTCCTCGTTGCTGCTCCTTTCCTGTCCCTTCAGAGAGCACAGATAAGCTGGAGAGAAGCAAGCATGTCAAACTCAGGTTAACATGGGCCAAATAAACGAGGCATGTGGCCCATGGGCTGTGAGTTGGACATGCTTGAGCTAGCAGCTAGCTAGTTTCCTCATAAGTACTTATTTTTCCCTTTATTTTTATTCTTCACACTATTTTTTTATTTTAAAATATTTTTTATTGATTTCAGAGAGAAAGGTAGAGGGAAGGGAAGATAGAAACATCAATGATCATTGCTAGGATGCCTCGTGCACTCCCCCTACTGGGGATTGAGTCCACAACCCAGGCACGAGCCCTGATTGAACTGTGACTTCTTTTCATAGGTTGTAGCTCAACCACTGAACCATACCAGCTGGGCTATTATTGACACTGTTATAAATATTCTCATCCCCCTTTGCCCACCTCCACCCAGGGTCCCCCCCCCAAGCCATCACCACACTGTCATCTATGTCAGGGTAATGCATATATATGTTCAAGGGGCAGTCGTTCTGAAAAAGCAACTCTAAAAGGTCATAGCCAGTAACTCCCAAATACTAAGCTGCAAATATTTTTGAAATCAGGCTTCTCTGAAGCCTCAAGTCCCTAGAGGATTTTGCCTAAGTTAACAATGATGATAAGTTGATATAAAAAATACCAAATAAATACTCACTTCTATAAAAGTCTTGCTTTAAGTATAAGATATATATTTAATTATTATCCTCAAAAACTTGCTTCAAAGGGCAATAATCCACTGGTTAATATTATTTGAAATCAGCTGTTTTAATAAAGAAATTAATTTTGGTTAGTAAATAAAATGAAGAATATTCAGGATCAGACTTTACTGGAACATCACCAGAAAAGCCTACCTTCTTCTGAACCCAAGCTTTAAACCCCAGGCATCATGTCCAGGATGACCCTGATCCCCCATCTATCAATCGGGCTTTGCCAGTGCATCATGCATGTCCTAGGTGGACTCTATCACAGCGCATCTAGAAAGACCTTGGTGAGTCTGACACAGAACCTTTGCCAGCGAAGTTAAGGATTGTTTTAGCAGAGACAGGCGATAATGAGATAGCAAACAAATAATTGCTAACAGCGGTATGAAGATAACGACGCAGGGATGGATGATCAGAGAAGGTAGTACTTGTTTATTAAAGTAATTGAGGGAGCATGTGTCTCTGAGGAAGATGTATGTGTGTGTGTTTGTGTGTGTGTGAATACAAAGGCCTGAGTGTAGGAAAGAGTTAAATGAAGTGGAACATAAGTATAATTGAGAAACTAAAGTGAGCAATATGGCTAGAGTATTGTGGTGGGCAAGGAGCAGAGGCTCCAGAGAAGGTTGAAGAGAAAGATTCCATCGGGACTCTGGCCCAGAGAGGAAGCTGCTGGAAGAGTCCAACTAAGAAAATATGGTGGGACCTGGGATTGAAGGGAGAGCAGGCATGTAGATAAGGGGACGGATCCAGGATATAATCCAAAGGCAGAAGTTCTAATGCATCAGACCTGAGAGGGGAAGAAATGAGAAAATTCGGGATGCTGCTCAAATTTGAACAACTCAGCCTTTGCTGATATGGGGAAGAACACTGGATGCACAGCTTGTGGGGGAGGTCAAGCCAAGAGCTCCAGTTTGAACACATGGAGTGTGAGGTGCCTGGGAAACACCGGAATGATGTGAGGTACGCAGTGGAGTTTACAAGTCTGAAGTTCAGAGAAAAAGCTAGGACTGCAGATTCAACTATGAGAGTCGTCAACGTGTTCAAACAAATTTAAAATGATAAAAGGAGACAATTTCCCCTGGAAAAGAAACAGAACATACACAGAGAGGAAAGAGATGGCCTTGGATAGAACTAAAGAACCCTTAAACCTACAACCTAAGCCAGGGGCCTAAGAAGGCAGGGATGGGGCAGGTGGGAGGAGAAAACAGAGAATACGGTGTCATGGAAATCAGGAAAACAGAAGACCTCAGGAAGAGAGCTGAGTATTTCAGCGAAGTTAAGTGAGGGGAGGAAGATGTATGTGTGTGTGTGTTTATGTGTGTTGTTGGATTTGTTAACATGCATGTCAAGGTGACATGGCCAGAGCAGGAATGCTGGAGTGGGGAAGCCAAACTCAGAGTGGCTGTGAGTGGAGAAACAAATGGGAGGTTAGAGTGGGAACAGCAGGTAGACACAGGTATCATCATCGCCATCATCATGGTAAATACACACGACATCTTAACCATTTTTAAGTATACAGTTCAGTGACAGTAAGTACGTCCATCGTGTTGTGCAACCATTACCACTATTGATCCACAGAACTCTTTCATTTCCCCAAACTGAAATTCTGCACCAATTAAACCACAATTCCCCATTCCTTCCCACACCCAGCCCCAGGCAACCATCCTTCCACTATTTGTCTCTATGAATTTGAGTGGAATCCTACAGTATGTGATTGGTTTATTTCACTTAGCATAATGCCCGCAAGGCTCATCATGTTGCAGCATGTGTCCAATTAGCACATCTCAGATGGCACACTTGGTTAAGGCACATTGGTTCAGGGACACTGGGTTGCTTTCAGCCTTGGTTATCATGACTCATGTAACCGTGAACATGTGTGTTCAAGGATGCTGAAGAGGCTCTTGACTAGAGTAACGAGAATGAGAGCTGAAGGGGGTCTGGGGTTAAGGAGGGGGTTTCCTTTTGGTCTTGTGCTGCTCTTCTTCAATCTGAGAGAAACTAGAGAATGTCATGCAGCTGGCAGTGCTTCTGTGGAGAAGGAGAGGCAAGTGCTGAGCAGAGAAAAGGACAAGTGAAGGAGGGAGAGGGAAAGAGACCAGACTCCATAACAACGCCTGAAGCTTGTGGGCAGGGTGGGGAGAGGGAGGCCTGAACCCTCAGACAGGGGCACCACTTCCTAAATCAAAGGGAAGGGAGAAGACCTGGCCTGACATGCAGGTGCTTTACTCCCTGTGACTTTGGGAGGATAAGGGGGTTTCCTTCAAATGGCTCCAATTTTCTCTGTGAAGCATGAAGCAAGTTCATCAGCTGCCTGTCAAAGGAGAAGGGAGGGCAGGTGTAGAGGAGAGAGAAGGTGGAGAATGATCATCTTGTTTCTCCATCCTGGGTGCACATTAGACTCACCTGCAGATCTTTCAAATGCTCTCACACCTACTCCCTCTCCCCCATACTAACTGGGATTTCACTGCTCTTGTGTGGGGCCTGGCATCAATAGTTTTAGCTATAGTTTAGTGAAAAACGGTGTACTTTAAACTACAGTCTAAAGTTAGTACAACTTACTCTATGTATAGTTACAATTTAAACACCCTGATGATTCTATGTGCCACATGGATGAGAACAGTTTCATAATCATAACTTTATTTTTTAAATTAATTTTATTGTCTAAAGTTTTACATATGTCTCCTTTTTCCCCAGTTGACCCCCTCCCCCATTCCTTCCCAGCCTGGGCAAATCCCCGCAGCCCCAGTGTCTGTGTCCATTAATTATGCTAATATGCATGCATATAAGTCCTTTGGTTGCTCTCTACCTCCCCCTCCTCTACCATTTGTCTCTAGATCAATCTATTCTTGTTCATCAAATTATGTTGATCATTATATACCACATATGAGTGAAGTTATGTGATATTTATCTTTTCTGACTGGCTTATTTCACTTAGCATAATGCTCTCCAGTTCCATCCATACTGTTGCAAATGGTAAAAGTTCCTTCTTTTTAATAGTGAGTCATAACTTTCAAGAGAAAGGAGCCCATACAGGCTATAGGGTGAGCATGCATGTGTGTGTGTCTTTGCTCAACATGTTAAAGTTCAGCAAATCTGTGATCATTCTTCTTCCTAATAAACTCACTCATGTAAGAGTCCATCTATTTCTCATCATTGACTTCTATCAATAACAGTAACAGCTAATGTCACCATGCCCCAAGCACTGTTCTAAGCATCTTGCATCTATTAATTCCTTCCGTTCTTACACATATCAACATCTCCATTTTACAAAGAAGCAGATGAGGCACAGAAGTAAAACCAGGCACCTGTCAGTACTCACAGGGTTAATGCACCGTAACGTGGGAGCTGAGACCAGGAAGATTAGACCTGGAGTCTGTGCTCTTGATCACGGCTCCAGCAGCCTCTAAGAGCACATCTAAAGTGGCACCTCCAGCCTGTCCCTCCCACCACAGGAAACAGGTCATGGAGTGGGAGAGATGCTCCCATAAACCCTCAGGAAAGGAGGAGACCAGGCACCTGAGAGTGACTGTCAGTTGATGGGGATGGGGGTGGGGGAGAGAGATGAGCTGGGAATGCAAGCTGAAGGGCAGAGCAGACATTCTCAGCTGGCTAGAGGAAAGGGGTGCAGAGAAGAGCCAGGAGGGGTGGGGTGAGTCAGGGAACTTTGGCAGACAGGTATGTCTCAGGTGGACTTTGAAACCTGCCTGTATGTTTCCCATGGAATCGTCTGTGAACCTCACCTTGGCCACCACTAATGCTGGTGTTAGCAGATTATTTTGGGGGGAGGAAACCAGATGCTGAGGTTTATAAGCAAGACTGGATGGGTGGGAAGCAAACCAGAGATAGGGCAGCTGTGTCTGGTTATGTCACAGGGCACAGGCCACGTTTCCCATGGTCTCCTGGATACTTCCGCCATTAAACTCATCAAGCACAGAATGACCCCCTTACTCCCATCAGCTTCTCCTCCTGGCCTCCAGACCCTGCTGGTGGCACTGATCCTCCGCCCTGGATGAAGGTAGTCTTGGCACCGCCTGCCACAGAGGAGCGGAGTGCGCGCTGGGCTTGGCTGCAGGAGCTTTAGAGTGCGGCAGGGTTATTATCAACGTGTCTCATGTTTGGGATGAACATCAAACCAAGACCCCTTCAGACATCCCTGCAGGGACGCTCCCTTGGCTAGGGCAGTCCTGGCGGTCTCTCCTGAGCCACTTCTACTGCATGGGCACCAGCAACCACCATGCGGTGCCCTGAGCGGCAGGTGCATGCTGCCTCCTGCCGGCTCCCTGAGGCGGATTCCAGTCAGGGATTCTGTGAGGTGGCTGCTGGGCAGTGGGTGGTAAAAGCAGCCATGGCAGGAATATTCATAGCATGGGAGTCCGAGAAGGCATAAATCCCTCTCTTAGGCGCCCCACCCTGTTCACCAGCACATCTGTGACTTAGTGCTTGGCTGTGACAAGGTCCTGCCCCCTCCATTTCCAACCCAGGCCTCACTCTGCCCCTGAGAATGAGCTCTCTGAGGCTGAAGGAGGGCAAGTGTCTGTCATGGAACCCTGGCCAGTGAGGGGCTGATGGAACTGGAACCTGTCTGAAACTGCGGGTCTGAAGATGATGTGACTCAGGCCCTGAGGTGTCGCCTTGAACTCTGCCGCCAAGCCTGGGCGGTCGCGGTGGACACCCCTATGTTTCATCTCAGATTCCCACAGTCAGGTCCCATGTCAGGTCCCACTCGGAGGCAGGCGATGGGCGTGTGAGCCTCGTGTTGAGACCATGAACAGGTTCCCGGTGACCCAGGGGCAACCTGGTGGGGGATGATGGAGACTGTGGTGCCTTTTCCTGCTAATGACTGGGATGATGTCATAACATTGAAAACTGTATTTGAAGAAAATCCCTGGCACTCCCCCCTGAGCGCTCTCAGCTAGAACTTGGTTTTGGATAAAGAGGAGAGTGGGAGAGAGGCGTGGGAAGATTAAACAGACAGCTCTGGACAAGGGGAGTCTCAAAGCACATGGCCTCACAGAAATCCCAGCATCATCAAGAAGCTGAAGAATAGCCCTGCTTGGCTCCGCGAGCTCCTCACTTAGGGAGATGTAGTGGGTGCGGGGTACCCTGCCCGGGAGGGCTACAGTACTGAGCTGGTGCATCTGCCCCTCTCCTTGGGTGCTCAAAAGCCAAACGGCTGCATTAGGGGAGCTGAAGTGGGGCAGCCTGCAGCCCAGGCCTGACTGACAAAGGTACACAAAGCCAGTCCTTTTGCCCCAAGAATGACCAGCTGCTGCATTTGGTGCCCAGGGCTCTCCCTGGACCAGGTGGCAGCCAGTCTCCAGCTAGGCCCACACTCTTGCTTAGCTTCCTTTCCCTTGTGCTGTCTTCCTTCCTTTATTCCTCTTCTCCAGAAAAAAAAAAACCTCCCTCAGTAAAACATTTGCCCCAGGATCCAATCTCAGGCTTAGCTTCTTCTAAGGCTCCAACTTAAGATGAAAGTTCTACACTAAGGATCCAAGAAATACATTAAGTCACCAACGGGAGTGATGCTACTTGGTTTTCCTGGTAATGTCACTCCCCTTAACCATGACACCCCTCTAGGAGGATTTGGGGGGAGTTCTGAGTCTTCCTGGTGAGACCTCATGCTCCCTAGCAGTGACAGCATCACCAAAGGACACCCCCGCCCCCAGGGCTCCATGTGAGGCCTTTGCAGCTCTCCTTGATTCTTGTAAGCCTGGGCCCCTGTGCCCCTGCAACACTCTACAAACCGCAGGTCAGCCAGGCGGGTAGGTTCATGCTGCTCCCTGGGAGAGGCCCTTGGAAACTGAGTTAAGGAAGGAAGCAGGCCATTTATATGAGGGTGTGTGACTGAGGCTGCTGCTGGAGGACATGTGCTGTGTTGCAAGGGCCCCCAAGAAATGTGCAGGTGGCTCCTGGCATTGAGGCTGCAGCACTTACTCATGGGCCCCCATTCCACGCTGGCTGGGAGCTGACCCGATGTGTTAGCCCCGGAGCTTCTGGGGTCCTGCTGCCTCAGGCAGGACCTCTGAGTACAAAGCACAAACATGCACAGAAGGTGGGGTGCTGTCCTCTTGAGGGAGTCTGAGGTGCATGGAACTGTCCCCTGCAGCAGAGGTGGAAAGCAGGGATGAGCTGAGGTAGCAGAGAGACCTGTAACTGTCTCTCTATCATTTCAAAGTGTCTTAAAAGCAGTTCCATGGAGGAGGCCATCATTGGAACCTTCTTAAGAAACATGAAGGCATCCCATTGGTCCCCACCACTGTGTTATCCAGGCACCACCAGAGGCCAGGCCTTATGCTTGGGGCTGAAACATAGGAACTTACCAATATGCATGTGCTGAACTTAGGGAAACTGAATAAAACAAAATATAAAACCATAAATTCAGATATTAAGCATGGGTCAAATCACATTAAAAAGACACATGACTGGTAGGACGACAAGTTGTGCCTGAAGCTGCCATCGCAGCTAAGGCAGGACAGGGCTGGCCATGAGGCCCAGGGACCAGTCAGCCACACAGCACAGGCCCACACTGGCTGTGCCTGTCTGGGCACTGTCCAGGGCAGAGTGCGGGGAAATAGGTACATACATAGCCTGAAGCTAGCAGGCTTCCAAACCCTATACCCACTGCCCTCCTTCTCTTTTTCTGCTCACACAAAGCACCCACCCTTCTGAGATGCCTGGCTGCTGTGGAGCTTGCCTGAAGAATATATTGTACTGCAGAATCCAGCAATTGTCTGGTCTGCCTGCCAGCTCCATTTCTCATCACAAGTAGAGCAGGTGGCTCTCTGGTTCATACACTTCTCCTCCGGTCCCCAGTGAGTTTAGTTGCTGTGATCAGCCTGCTTGGGATCAGCTCTGGGGCAGCGATGAGATTGAGCTTCTGCACATGGAACATGGACTCTTAGCTCTACCATGGAGTGACCTTAATGACACAGATTCCACAGCAGAAGATGGTCCGCGAACTGGCCTTGAAGGCACCTCTCCTTCAAATGCCTGCACCTACTTGATAAAGAGGCAGGAGAAGAGCAGACCCAGGGAGATGAGTGATAGGTTCTCAGGAGTATCATCTCCAAGGAGAGTGTGAGAGAATTTACATAACTGAGCAAACAGAACCTGTTACCTAGAGACATGGTATGGGTGGAAAGTGAAGAGTTTAAGAAGTAATTGCTCATTTGTATAAAGTTAGAAAAAGTCATATCTTTTCACATTAAAAGGGAATACATAAAAGAAATATTAGCAGAGTGCTTGGGACACAGAAGGTGGTTGTAAATATTTGTTGAATGAGTGAAATATAATTGATCAATGAACAATAAAATAGCCAACCTCAGTGATTCAGAAAAAAACCTATTAAAACAACAATGAAATACATTTCCTTCTCTCAGATAGAAAGGATAAGAGAAAATATAGCATAAATTAACTAGCATGTTCTTCCCAGGAGATGGAAAGGAAATAGCTAACCATATCATTACTACAAAATGTTTGGAAATAAGTTCAGTAATGTGCCTCAAAAATCTTAAAATAAATAGAATAGTGCACCCAGCCATTTCATTAATAGGAATGGATCCTAAGAAGAGAATTGAACAAGGTCACTGCAAAAAAATTCTAAACAACCTGAGTCCAACAATAGGGTATTAGTTGAATAAAATACAGAACTCCAAGTAATGGACTGCCACTCAGCTTTTACAATATATAATGTAGATACTAACAAACGTACACATTTGAAGGGGAAAAAAGCAGGTTGGAAACAGTACAATAGAACATGATTCTTTGAATTTATATGAATTATTTATATATAAAGTAAATAATCTAGATGTATAAATAGTGAAAGTTTATCTTTGAGTGGAAGGATTATTGACATTTTTATTTGCTTTTTGACTAATTTATATTTTCTAATTGATCTGAGTCAACTTGTATTTTTGCAAAAATAAAATGTGACAAATTTCCATATGGACTTGATTTGACTTATGAGATGTAAAAGCATATACATATAAGCAAAAGTATACCTGTAAGATAAACAAACATCAGATTTCACTACAGGAAGAGGAAGAATGAGCTGTGTGTGGGTGAGTGAGGTGAGCTGATGGCCATGCCTGGGCGCTGCTATACATGTCTGGTAGCTGAGGCAAACACTCATCAAAGAGCTAATTTTTTAACAGAACCTTCTTTTAAAACAGAGGGTGAAATATTACATTGTGCTTTGAAATCACTGAGTGCTCAACTTGGACAGGAGTAACCTCGGGATCAAACTCATTTGCAGATGAAGAAACTGAGGGTGCGGATGGGGAAGTAATTTGCACAGTGAATGGGAGAAGGTGACTTGTTCATGTTCTCTGATTCCTGGCCCAGACAGGCAGGGTGTGGGAAAGCTTCCTCACTCTGCACCAATTCCATCACCTGGCAAAGTCAGCTGGGAGGCTGTTTCTGCATTTCAAGCCTTGGGAAAATTCTGTCCAACCCAAGAAGGCCTCTGATTGGAGCAAGAATAGAGGTTAATGCTCCTCTCCCCTGACCCAGAACTCATCGACCCTTCAGGCACCCAGTTTTGTGGGTGGACAGGTGAGGGAGGACACGTTGTTCTGTGGCATTGTGTGGGGGACCACAGACCCTTGGAGGGGTAGGCAACACCGAAAGCTTCAGCTCACCCTATTGCCTCTGGGGAAACCCTAGCCTTGTGCTTCTCACTGTTATAGGTGTTAATGTGCTTGGTCTGGCCTCTCTGATGACCTCCCCAGGAGGCAGTTGCCAGGCTAGGGGTGCTGCCAAAGGTGAGAGCAAGGATGTCTTTGCCTATCCAGTAAACACTCTTCACACTAGCAGAAAGGCTTGTGCTGATGACACTGCCAAGAAGTGAGGCAGCGTCAGCCACTTTCATGAGCTCTCAGAAGCCCCATGTCCTGCCTCATAGCTGTGGTGAGCCTGCAGTGGGGTAGCATGTGGAAAGTGCTTTGTAACTGGTTTAGCCCTGTGCAGGTATGCAGAACTTTATGTAATGCCTAGTTGACTATGGATATATAGTTTTTTAAAATTGATTTTAGAGAGAGGGAAGGAGGGAGAAAATAAAGGAAGAAGAGAGAGAGGGAAACATTAATCAGTTGCCTCGACTGGGGATCAAACACCCAACTTGGGAATGTGCTCTGACCAGGAATTGATCCTACCACGTTTTGGTGCATGGAACAATATTTCAACCAACTGAGCCACTCAGCCAGGGACGGATATATGCTTTTTGAGTGAATTCACTCAGATTCAGTTCCCCACTCAGGATGGCTAATGGGCTTGGGGGTAAATTCTTAAAGGATTCCTCTGTTCATGCCCAGGGTCTGCATAAGCCTTCAGCCAGAGAAGTAAGTTTCACTCTGTGCAGTCTGGACCCGGATTATCTGGGAGACTGAGGCTGTGTAGGCTTGGAAGCTGAAGTCCCCTGCCCATCCTTCAAAAGTCAGTCAGTGAATGCTTTCTGCACTCACACCTTCAAGACAGTGTTATTTCTCCATTCAAGTATAAAATTTTATCTCCAATGCTCATTATTCCCATAAATGAGGGTAACTGATTTAGAATCTATTAATATAACACTAAACAAATGAGTGCTTTTCTGAAACTCAATGAATACTATCATCTGGAAAGAGATTCCCCTCTGAGAAGCAAGGAGTCAGACAGAGTGCAGGAGATCCTCTGAAAGGCGCTCCCCCCTGCTCTTCCCTCCTTCTCTCCTTTTCCCCCTCTCTCTCTTCCTGCCCTGTGGAGGGGTGTCTGTGTGAGGACCGGGGAGGGCAGTGGGCATGCAGGAAGGGTGGAGTGGTACATGTTGTCTTGGAGATGCTCAGTTGCGGAGAAAGGAAGATGGATGAGCTCCAGAGCCCCTGCTTATCATTCAGTTGCTCAGACCGACTCAGACTCATCTTTGACTATCCTCTCTCCTCACCAACTTTTCAAACAAAGCATAGGCTCTATGTGTAAAACACAGCCCGTTTTTGGAAGGTCAGACTCCTCATCTGGCTTCTCCTTGTGCTCAGAATAGCCCCTAAACTCTTTACCTTGGCATACAAATCCAGTCTCATTTAGTCTCTGTCTTCCTCTCTAAATTCACCTCTTTCTTTCTTTGTCAAACAAGCCAGCTTTTGTTCTTCAAGCACAGCAAGCTCCTTCCCATTGGCATTCTTCTGCTTGGCATTCTCAAGGCTTGTTCTTCCCTGTTACTTCCATCCAAACACACATTTCCTTCCTCGGGAAGGCTTCTCTGATCTACTAAAGTGTGTGCATGTCACTCTCTTGTATCCTGTTGCCTATGACCCTGGTCACCAATTGCATTTGTCTCCTCTATGTGCTTGGTTAGCTGTTTCTCCCACTAGAGGAAAGGCCCTTGGAGGGAAGGGACTATATTTGACTTGCTCATGTTGGCATTGTTAGTATTTAGAAGAGTACCTGCTGCATCATAACTATTCACTGGCTGAATAAAAAAGGAACTGGCCCTCCAGACGCTGTTGGCCATCTGTATGGAGCTCTCACCTGTGGATACTCCCTGTGGAGGCATGCCTGGAGTAGGGGGGCAGTGGCAGGATAGACAAAGGGACGCCAGCAGGGTCTGCTCAACCTCTGGTGAACCTAAGGACTTGGTCACAGGTACCTGGGCCTTAGAGATATTCAGGTCTAAATTCGTTATATCTTAAAATACGTGGGGGATGAGTCTCAGAGAGCTTTAAGCACTTGCCCCTATCACATAGCTATCCTCATTCAGAACAAGAATGAGAATCAAACCATGAATCCCTGGCCACTATTTTCTCACTGTACCTCACCGCCTCCAAAGCCTCAGGGTGAAGGAATGAAGCTGCTTTGACAGAGACTTAGAGAAGGCCCCGTGTGTCCAGAAGCAGGTGTCCGAATGGTAGAAATTTAGGCAACTGGCTAGTAGTTAACATTGGGATCTTTGGGCCAACTCATGCCCTTTGGCCTCATGTCTCCCATATGAGAGAGGTGAAATGTGTATCTTGTCACAATTAAGTGGAATTTAAACATATGCTTCAAAAGGAAATACAAAGAGAATAAAAATATTATGAGCTTGAACAGACTACTAAAGATCAGAAATTAGGAAGTCTTATTGTTTTAAAAAGATTTAAAAATCAGTTTTAAAACTGACTTTTTTTTTTAAAGAGAGAGAGGGAGAGAAACATTGATCTCATATGATTAATTACAATTTTGAGAGGTTAAGGAAAATAAAGAAGATGTCTTTATTTTTCAGAGGAGAAAAGAGACCCTGACCAAAGGGGTAGTTTAAAGCTAAATTACTTGTGTGTAATATCCTGGTCTCTCTCCCTGAATTAAAGACTCCTTCTGTGACTTTATATTTCCCCAAAGAGATAGCAGACAAGAATGTAGATAGCAGAGAGCAAGCACAAGGTGAAAACAGAAAGAGAAGAAGGGAGAAGTCATGCAGGGAGCCAGCAACTAAAAGGAGCAGTGGTGTCGTGTTTGGGGGTGAGACAAGATGCCACCATCACTTCCTCAGCTGTCACTCCCACAATGGGTTCCCATTAGCTTTATGAATATGAATGTCTCACTCGAGGACACAATCCTTGGATATATTTTGTCTCCTGTTTCAATGGAAATCTATATTAGGACTGACCAATTTTCATGCCATAACTACAATTAAGAATCAAACTCTTCCAAGTTCTATCATCTCTTAAGACTCACCCTCTCCTCTTTATCACGCTGTCCTCTTTGCCTGTGATATCTATCAGGCAGTTGGCCCTTGGTCATGAAGCCGCTATCCTTCCCTGAATCCATCTCTAATCAAATGGAGCTTTCCCAGGTTCATCTTCCTGGAATAAACCTCTTCCTCCCTGAATTCTCCATCATCCTTAGACTGCACTGCTTTTCCAGAGCTCATCACAATCATTTTGATGATCTACTGTTTTGGGGGTTTCTTGCCTCCCACACCACTAAGCACATGGGTTCTCTAAGAAGGTGCTCAATATTGTTTAAATGAATAACATTTTTTAGTTGAAAACATTTTAAGACATATCTAGGATTCTGTTTTACAGAGCTGACATGGCCATAAAAGAACCCAGTTATGCCACACTGGTGTGGTTCAGTGGTTGAGTTTCAATCCATGAACTAGGAGGAGGTTACTGGTTCAATTCCCGGTAAGGGCGCATGCCTGGGTTGTGGGCTCCATCCCCAGTGGGGGTCGTGTAGGAGGCAGCTGATCGATGTTTCTATCTCATTGATGTTTTTATTCTCTCTTCCTTTACCTTCTCCTCTCTATAAAAATCAATAAAAACATAATTTTTAAACAAAGAACCCAGTTATCTAGTCTGATTCATAGCCCAGTAGTCACTTACCCATTGCATTCCCACCTACTCCACATTTCTGGGAATCCCATGGCCTTGGGAGCCAATGGTCTGGTTCTGCATGAAGATAAGGGCTGATTTCCAGGCAGTGTTTCTGTTATATTCTAAACTGTGTCTACAATGGCCAGCCCTGGGGAGACCTAGTGTAGAAAGGTTCTTTGGAGAAAGCTGAGAGGCACTCTGGGGTCTTCCTCTACTAAAGCATGTGTCTGGAGACCACAGAGTTACATCCTCCTCCATGTCTATCTCTGTAAAGCCAGGGGAAGGGAGACTTCCATTTCTGGAGCTCATTCATGAACATAGGAATGTTCCAGAGGGATGATCCTGGCAAGAACTTCTCCGAAGGGCTGCAGTGTGGGAGCCCAGAATCTTAGGAGGTAAACCCACTTGAACCTCTGTTTAGAGGAGAGATAACAATTGTAAACTCCTTTCTGTAGGAAAAATGAGAGAAGCAGAGTTGCATGGACTTTCTTGGGACATAAGTGCTGGGTTTACCAATGAGGTCTTCTGCCCCGTGCTAAGGTCAGTGATATTGCAAATCTGAGACCACCAGCTCCATTTGAATCCTAGTATCACCAGGTCCCTAACTTTGTCTCCTGCCCTCCTCCCATCAGTGTGTTATTTATGGCATTCCCACTGACTTGGACCTTGAAGTTTTAGCTTGCCAGAAGCTAGTAGGCCCCTGGGTGAAGTTTCACAGGGATTCTCCCATGTCCCTTCTTGCAGCAACCCTCTTCGATCTGGGCTCATTGTGTGATTGGAGAGTCAGTTTCCTTTTCTGTGCCTTCAAACCTCCAGCCAAGGCCAGGACTGCTGGCGTCACTCCTTGACAACGGAACTAAGTCGAAATCTTGAGACAATTTTGTCCTAATTGGATTAAGTTTGCTGGACTTCTATGATCAGGGAGAAGGGCCCAACGGGAGGGATGGAGAGTCTCTTCCTCATGATGAAAGAGTATTTCTCAAGGAGAAATTTTGCAGAGAAGTTTAAAAATTCTATCAAAGATTGGGGACGGTGGAGAAGTCAATTAACTTCTCTGGGTCCCCATTTCTTCATCTGTATTTGAGGGAGCTGGCTAGATGACTTCTAGACCCCTTCCAGCTCTTAACAAGGGAAACGCAGGTGAATGTTAATAACACTTTTTGCTAAAGGATAAATAAACAAAAAAGTAAATGGTTGAACAAAGGTAGTCCAACTCCCCCACCACTCATCTACCCAGACCCCACAGGAGACTTAGCTGACTAACAGCTGCCTCATTCCAGCTGTGAGGTTTCATGAAGAACACCCTGGACTGAAATGAATGACCTGCAAGGCCTGTGGAGTCAGCCTTTCCTCTTGCTCTCTCATGTGAGCACCTTTTTACCTGCCTACCTTAAGTAGAGGGCCAAGAGGCTCAGCGAACCTTCCAAAATCATTGAGAAATAATTTTTTCCAATCTACTGCCTTTCGGTGATTACTCACCCATCCACCCCGGGTGAGTGAGCACCTCCCCTAGGGTTAAAAATTTCCAGAAGGGGTGTATTCTTTTAGTTCTGCTTTTATTATATTGTGAACATTGGTACAAGGTTAAATACACACAGAGACAGACATCAGAAGCTGCAGAGTGCATACATGTGAACATACTTGTACAGAGAGTACAGAGACTGACAGAGCACATGAATACACATAGAATACAGGTAACAGTACACGGAGTGCTGGCTACATCGGGTACACATTCCTACACAGAACAGAACATAGGTACAGAGAGCAGATGTCAATAAAAAACATCATCAATTCAAATCCAGCCATTTGTGTTACATTTGACAGCAACATACAGAGCCTTATTACATCTCCAAGGTCAAAAGGCTTAGGGAACTTCAAAGAGCTTTTGGGAATTGTCTCAGAGACTTGCTTTGAGGGGAGGAAGTGAGCAGGCAGACCACAGAGATGAAAGGAGGAGGACTGACCATCAGGCTGAGGAGTAGGAACAATGTGGGTAAGGGAGTGAGGGCAGTGGTGCTACATTCTGTAGGAACCTCAGTGATATCCAGAGGGTCAAAGACCCTTCTCCATCTAGACATTTGGCCCAGCCCCACGCCCACACTCTAGCCCTGCTGGAGAAATCCAGGGATTGACATAGACCGCACAGGAGCCTTTTTGCCCTTTAAGTTACATTTGGTGATTAGGTTCCCAGTGCCAGCTACTAGGCAAAGGACATGACCCCTGCATGGTGAGAGCTGCATGAAACCCCCATGCTGTCAGCCTTGGGGTCTAGCCCTTGCTCTGCAATCAACTAGCTGGGTGATCTTAAACAAGTCAATTAACTTCTCTGGGTCCCCATTTCTTCATCTGTATTTGAGGGAGCTGTCTAGATGACTTCTAGACCCCTTCCAGCTCTTAACAAGGGAAACACAGGTGAATGTTAATAACACTTTTTGCTAAAGGATAAATAAACAAAAAAGTAAATGGTTGAACAAAGGTAGTCCAACTCCCCCACCATTCATCTACCCAGACCCCACAGTAACCCCCAAAGAATAGATCCTGAAGCCCAGCAATTAGACACCTCGAGACCTGGCTCTATACCCAAACTCATCCCAGGTAGCTACTTCTGTTTAAGGCAGACTTCTCAAACCTTACAAGTAAACTACTGTGTTCTCCTTGAAGCAAGAGATGACATTGTATTGCTTTGTAAACCCCAATATCCCAACTCAGTTCTTGACAAATAGGAGGTACTTTGGCCTAACCATCAGCAACTTCTTGTCAGCGTGGCTGAACTGAGTTTCTGCAGGGTTTGGGCACCAAACATTCCAGCCTTTCACCTTGTTCCTGAGGCTCAAGTAGAGGAACCTCAAAAATTGCCAACATGGAAACAGGGAAAAGCAAAGTGAGTTGGCACCAAGGAATTGTCCAACCATTGGCCATGGGACACGCTGTTCCTCTACCATCACTGTCTCTCCTTCCAGTTTCCTTTCCTTTTCCACCTTTAGGAGAGGGAAAAGGTCCCTTTTTGCTCCACTGGCACTATAAAGGGTATGTAAGGGGAAGTGTCACTGTGATTATCTCTCGGTGGCACCCGTCACCTTCTCCAATGCTTAGTGCTCAAGAAGCATCCCCTTGTGAGCACCCCAGTTCTCTGTGCTCCATGTCTCATCACTTCTCTGGCCTTTAGCACCCACATACTATCTGAATAGCTGTCTCCCATTCCCAGGGATTAAATCACCCTTTTCACTTCTAGTACCAAATAAGCCTCTTTCATTCCTGTAATTGGTTCTGAGCCCTTTCATTGTCTTTGCCATTTTGAAAATAGCCCCAGTTTGGGGGCTCCGCTCCGTAGCAGCACTTGAGTCTGTATTCTTTTCCATCCGTCGGAAGAGTAGAGCCTAGTAAGTGAATACCAGACTCCGAGGTAAACAGACCTGAGTTGGAGATGTGGCTCACCACTCAAGCTGTGTGATCAGACCAAGTTCCTGAAGTGTCTTGGGTTCACCTGTGAGAGGGGTTGATGACAGTACCACACACTGAACTGTGAGGCCTGAGGTAATATATTCAAAGAGCTTACCGCATAGCTTGGGGTACACCTTAAAAATAAAAAAGAGATGAAAGCAGGTCTTTTTGCCTTGCCTCCCAGTATCCCTGTAGACTCAAGAATAATGTATAGTATAGCTATGTTCACCCAGAAAAACTTTGATAAGGGAAATTCCCATGTAACAGCCAGGAGCTACCTGCAGCTACTGAACACTTTAAGTGTGGCTGGTGCAGCTTGGGAAATGAACGTTTACTTTTATTTAATTTAAATTAATTTAAGTTTAAATTGCCACAAGTGCTTATTGGATGCCATATTGGACACATCCAATGGATATATGAAAATGTATCTGTGTGCACACACATGCACGCGTGCACACCCACACAGACACACCGAGGCCAGAGACTACCTGTGTATATATCTTTGCTGTGCACAAAGGAAGGGTTGGCCTTTTGAATAAACCAGGGAACATGTGGTATGGCTCCACCTGAAACCGCTATGGAACCTTGGGCAGGTCAATTCACCTCTGTGCCTCAGTTTACTTGCCTATGAAGTTGGGTAGTTGACCAGAGTTCCTGGGTCCCTTCATCTAGTGCTGCTGCAGATGAGCATGGGCTGTGCCTGCACCATTGCAGACAGGAGCTCCATTCACAGAGACTACAATGTGAAGAGCACCCCCTGGAGTTGTGCAGCCTCATAACTTTCCTCCACAGCTAAATATTCTGGGACTTGACAAGGCTGATTTCCAAGCTGCCTCTTCTGCTACCCCCTGCAAGTCAGGAGGGGCTTGCGGGCCACTTCAAGATGCTATCTGTGAGGGAATTGGGCTAGAGGGCAGGTGGGGATGAGTTTGTGTGTGGCATTAGGGCAGATTCCCTGTGCCTGGCCTCACCTGTCCAACTCTTCGCCTTGGTCTCCCACACACAGACATCTTGTAAATGTTTGTAGCGCGATTTAGCAAGGACTAATGTAAGACATTGGTCCCTCCTAAGACACTGAGAGTATAGGGTCTTAGCAGCATTAACACCGTGGTGCACAACACTGGCTTTGAAGTGCTTCCTAGCTGACCATGCTTTGCTATGGAGCCTGTCAAGGCCTAGAGGAGGAAGAACTAACTGGGATTGGTGGGGGTGTGAAGTAGAAGTTGATGTCTAACTGCTCCCCTGCCAGCCTATTTGCCCCCAACTTCCCTCCTCTGCAGGCCTGGTCACCCCCAACTGCCCTCCCCTGCTGGCCTGATCACTGACAACTGCCCTCCCTTGCAGGGCCTGGAACCTCCCAATGGTCCTCCCCTGCTGGCCATCTTGTGGTGGCCATCTTGTGTCCACATGGGGGCAGGATCTTTGACCACATGGGGGCAGCCCTCTTGTGTGTTGGAGTGATGGTCAATCTGCAAAATCCTCTTTTATTAGACAGGATAGATACCTGGTGCATGGGTGGGGGCCAGCTGGCTTGCAGTGAAGAGTGTCCCAGATCAGGATGAGGGTTCCCTTGGGGTGAGGGGCAGCCTGGGAGAGGGGCCTGTGGAGGTTTGCTTGCCATGCCCCCTAGTGACCCAAGTGGAGGCCCTGGTATCTGGGATTAATCTATGTCTACAATTGACACTTTGTAGCCTGGAGCAGAGCCAAGCCTTCTGCTTGTTCCGGGTTGGCAGCCATTTCAGTTTGAAACTTTGTAGCCTAGAGTGGAGGCCTAGGCCGGCAATGGCAGGCTGAAAGCTTGGCTTCCTCTCTTGCCAGGGAAACCCAAGCCTCTGTTCTCTCCAGCTCAGTGGCTGCCGCCATTTCTGTATTTTTTATCATCGAAACTTTGTAACATCGAGTGGAGGCCTAAGCAGGTAACAGCAGGCAGAAAGCTTGGTTTCCTCTGTTGCCAGGAAAACCCAAGCCTTCCTCCTGCTCTCAGTGGCAGCAGCGGTTTATTTTCATAATCTGCTCCTGATTGGCTGGTGGGTGTGTCTTGTGTGTGTGGCGAAGATAGAGTCAAATTTGCATATTACTCTTTTATTACATAGAAAGGACACACACACACACACACACACACACACACACACACACATAAACACTGAGTGGGCAGATTATTATGCATTCAGAGATCATAATAATCTGGCCACTCAGGATATATTTGGCCTTCTTCCCTTTTTCTGGCAGAGAGGTCCTAAACCCCAGAATTTCCTGAGAGGAGAGTGATAAAGGTATCTTTTGTTATGTGAATGCAATGACTTTTGGACCTCACCTAAGGTTGGACATTGGCTGCCTGGAGAACCAACCTTGTGATTTGGGGGTTGGAAAGTTCATTCCCATCCCCCTGACTACTAGGAGAGGAAGGAGCACAGGTTGAATCAGTTGCCTGGTCATAGACTGTGCTCTCTTTCCTGGGCTGTGACTTAACCCATTGTGTCTGTGTAATGAAGCCTCATAAACACCCAAGAGCACCCTGCTTGGTGAGCAGGTGGAGGTGTGAGAGAGGGAACTGCTCAGGGGGCCTGGGGACTCTGGTCCCTTTCCCCACCCTTTCCCAGTACATCTCTTCCATTGGCCTAGTCCTGCCTCATATCAGTTATAATAAACTAGAGACCCAGTGCACAAAATTCATGCATGGTGGCATGCGGGGAGAGGGGGGTCCCCTAGCCTGGCCTGCACCCTTTTGCAATGCGGGACCCATTAGGGATGTCCAACTGCTGTTTTAGGCCCAATCCTGCAAGGATCCCTTGTTCCTAAACCACTCTCCTGCCTGTCTGATTGCCCCTAACCACATGCCTGCCTGCTTGATCACCTCTAACTGCTTGCTTGCCTGCCTGATCACTCCTAACCACCTCTGCTTCAGTCCCCTACATCGTGCTTTATCTGGAAAGACATGTGGAACAACATCTGGAAGGTTGTTTGGCTGTCTAGTCTAATTAGCATATTATGCTTTTATTATTATAGATTGGTAATCTAGTAAGTAAAATATTTGAGTTCTATGAGCCACTCAAGCAAATTAATCAAACTCAAGGAGGGGGTGAGGGAGCGGTCAAAGGGACTGAGATAATAAGAACCCAGAATATACAAGCCAAACACACTCACTTAATTCTCAGAGGGATTCTTGCTGAGGGGGCCAGTCATGAGGATGGAAGGAGGACCCTGCCTTCTGTGGCACAACCTGACTTCCCTGGTACTCCCCCTGATTACTGCACTTCACTATCACCTCTCTGGTGCAATCATTTAGTCTCAAATGAGAAATTAGTATGAAAAAGGAATGAGTATGGGGAAAAATAAAATGGATAACAGAATTCAGTAAAGAAAACATTTTAAATGACTTTTTTTGTATAGTGAAACATTATTTCCTTTCTGTTCTATCGTCTGACAGAAGCCCCAAGGCCAGGTCCTGGAGGGACCTCTGCCCTGTCAGCTATCAGCTGCCTGAGATGGGGGAGGAAGCCAGGGCTCTGGGGTTGGTGAGTCTGGGAATCCCCAGCCCTAAGATGCTGTGAGGCACCCCTGTGCCGTTCCCCCGCCCCCCTCCCCGCAGCTGATGGGTCTGAAGTGAAGGACTGGTGAGTGGCTTCTCTTGAACCATGGAGTTTTTAGCAGGTGGAGAGGAGGGGAAGAAAGGAGGGAGAGAGGGAGAGAGAGCTGACAAGTAGCAGTTGCTTTTTCCCTTCAGCAATCATGTAGCTGACGGCCAAGCGGCCACAGTGATCAAGAGCCAGCCTGCCCTATTGATGAGTGAGGGCTCCTGAACTCACAGCAAAGTCCAAGCTTTTTGCACATTCTTTACATTCATAAAATTATTAAATTAGTATTCGAGTTTGGGGGATCTGGGAAAGGTCCTCATTTGCCAGAAGGTGGCTGGGGCGGGGGAGACAGACCAACCTCCAACTTTCCTATCAATGACAGAATTCTGTGACTGAGGTGAGCATTGCTGAGAAAGAGTGGGATGAAAGACAATAGAAGGAATTGAGGCCTGTGAAGAAAGTTCACTGTGTGTGACAATAAAGAAACAAGAGGCATAGTGGGGAGGCTTGCCTGAACACAAAGAAACCCTGAGCTAGAGTCTGATTTGGGGAGGTGGTGCAGCAGGGCCTAGAGGAGGAGGCTGCCCTTGCAGGGACCTCTCACCAAGTCCTGATGCACAGGGAGGTGTGCTGTAAATGGTGAGGGTGGAGAGAACACCCGATATGTACTGAGCCTCCTGTGCACCACAGTGTATGCCAGACACATCTATGCATCCACTCCCACAACCACCTTGAAAGGTGCCCTTTACCATCCTGATTTATAGATGACAAACTGACTCAGAAGGGTGAAATGGTTTCTGTCTTCTGCTGTCGGGAATGGGAGAGCTGAGACAAACCCGAGGTCCTTCTGATGCCCAAACCAGATCATCCTCTGGGTATCACCGAGGCTTGCGCAGCTTGCTGGCCAACCCAGGAATAGTTTTCATGAGTGAGTGTCTGGGTCCCTTCAACTCAATGCTCTTGCAATGATGGGTACAATTAGATCCCAATCCAATAATAAGAAGCAAAACATATGGAACCAGTACTCTCAACTTTCTGTGGCCTTTTAGCATTTCATTTAGCAGTATGAAAACCATTTATTGGCTATTCTTTTTAAAATATATATATATATATATATATATATATATTTTATTTTTTACAGAGAGGACAGGAGAAGGATAGAGGGTTAGAAACATCGATCAGCTGCCTCCTGCACACCTCCTACTGGGGATGTGCCTGAAACCAACTGCAGGCCAATGTTCTATCCACCGAGGCAAACCGGTTAGGGCTATTGGGCATTCTTGAAAACCCCAAGCAGAACACAAAGATCCAAGGAAGATGCCCCACCCCTCCGTATTCCCCCGTTCGGCCCCCGCACCACACATCTCCCATCCAGGACTCCAGTCACATCACACTTCACTTCCCTAAAACCTGTAACAGTTTCCTCTGAACTGCACAATACTGGACGCTCATCTTTGAGTTGGCACTTAAGTCCCTGTATTTATGGGCTCAGTGAGCCCTTCCAGCTCTTCCTCCCATTACCCCTCACACTCAGTCTCCTTGTGGCTATGTTTACTCAATATTTTCTCTCTCACCACCATTCCTGCTGGCAGCTCCTCCCCCGAGGCCATGATTCCCAGAAAAGCTTTCCCCAGGTCACTGAAGGTCCCAGAGCTGGGTCTGCCCCAGGTCCTCACTGCCCTGGTGCCTGTGAGGACCTTGATGTTGGGAGACTGCTCCCCGAGGAGACAGCGCCCTGGGCTGAGAGGATCCACAGGAACCAGGATCTCCCCTCTGCTTTCCGTGGGCACAGGGCCTGGGTCAGGTGACACCTGAGCGTGAGGCCTCCATCTGCACTTGTCTGCCTTCTCTGGGGGTCCCAGCAGGGCCTGCTGCCCATGTCCCAAAGCCACTGGCAAGGCCGTTTCTTTTCACTGGGCCATCAGTTGGATGGAGAAGGTCATCGGCTTGAAATGTGTCTCTGGATGAACAGCTCCCTGGGCTTCTCACCCCGCAAAATGCATCCACAGTCACCCCTCCAGGGACCCTACGACCACCACTACTCTGCACACTGTGGAGAGCCAGGACAGGAAGGGCCCGAGGGCCTCTGTCCCAGTCTGACTGCTGGAGGCTGGGAGCAGGTGCCCCCCTTCTTTCCATGGTGGATACGGGTCTGTAGTCACCGCACCGGCTGAGCCTCCTGAGTGTAGTAAAGTATGTGGGCTCAGAAGCCGCTGGAGCAGAGTGTGAATAATGGGAACTGCCTCTGACTTAATGAGACTCACATTAACATCGCACTCCCTGAAGCTTGCATGAGCTGCATGCCAACCCTGTTTTGTTTTTCCCCCTTCATGCTCTTCTCCTTCCACCCCAGTCCAGACACCCTTTCCACTCTCCCTTCTTCTTCCCTCCTTCTCCTCCCCCGTCATCATGTCTCCCTCCTTTGTCTCCACACTCTATGGACCCCACAGCCCTGGAGCTCTGCATCGACTCCGTCTTTTTGTTCAGTGACTGTGAGCACAGGCCGAAGCCCCAGCCACTTTGGTCATGTGAAAGCCAGATGGACGGCAGGAGAAGGCGGCTCCCTCGACGCAAGCCAGCACATTCCCACCCCTGCCCATACAGAGGCAATACAGAGGGGCTGCCAATGGAAACACTTAAGACAGGCTTTCTCAGCCTGGCACTAATGACATCTTGGGGCCAGGTCATTCCTCGTTGGGTGCGGGATGGGTGCGTGGTCCTGTGCACCAGAGCAGCACCTCTGATTTTTACTTGATAGATGCCAGCAACTCCCCCCGCCCCCAACTTAAACATGTCCCCAGGCACTGCCAAATGCCCCGCCCCGGGGGGAGCAACATCTGGTTTGAGAACCACCGTCTGGGCTTAGCTTCTCCCTTAGGCATCTGTGTGGTTGCCTGGCCTTGATGCTTGTGTCCTGGATCTGCCGCCTCCCAGCTCCCGCCCTGGCTTCCCAGCCAGCCCTTAGGCACCCTTATACTCTCTGAGGTTTTTTTTTTTTTACTTGACAAATGGGGTCATTGCCTACTTTGCAGGATTAATATGAAGAATAAATGAGATGCAAACTGTGAAGTACCACATCACATTACATAAAGCATATTTAGGTACTACCTTATTATTATATGTAAATAAGACTGAATCTGTACACTCGGAGAGTTGTCTTTAAGTGATGATAGATAAGGGCCCTCCAGAAATTCAGTTAATTGGATGGAAGGGTTTGTGAGGAATGAAGGGAAGAATGGAGGGGCTCAGCATCAGGTGGGAGAAGGAGAAAAACGTGAAAGCAGGTGTGAACAGAAAAAGTTTAGGAACCTGGACAGCATTGTGGATGAGAGCTGGTCTGGAGTAGGCTTCTCCCTGACAGAAAGAGTGATCTGGGGGGTGGGGGGTGGGTGACAAAAGGTGCCACTCAGGGTGGAAGGGAGAGTACAGCTACACTGAGGTGAGAGGGAGACATGAAAGACACTTCTCAGCTTGTCAAGAGGAGTGAGCGAGAAGGAGAACCTGAACAAGAAGGATCCAAACCAGGATAACACCCCAAATCCAGAAAGTAAGACAAGCTGCAGAGACTTGGTAGAAGCAGCGTGATATTCGGCCTTTGCTCCCAGCCTCTCCCATCCCTCCCTCTGGGAACAGTACCCAGACTTTTCTTTGGGGAACCACCCATTGCCCATTCGCTGTCTATGCAGCTTCAGTGTTATATCCCAATCGCAGCGACAGATTCAGGGATGGGCACAGAATCAGGTGAGGCTGATCAGAGTTGGTGAGCACAGTCCTGGGCCTTCACACACATCTCTGGAAGGATGCTCTCTTACTGAGTCTGCTAACCTGAAAGGTCATAACCTGAAAGGCTTGTCTCAGAAGGAAGCCAACACAGAATAAAGCAGAACAGAAAGATGGAGAGAGAGAGAATACTGATGACACCACCTCTACACCTGGATCCAGCCATGCCTGAACGCCAGTGCTGCGGGCAACTTTCATTCAAATAAGGACATCCCTTCTTTTTCTTTTTTTAAAGTCCAGTTTGAATCAGGCTCCTGAAGTTGAAAGAGTCCTCAAAACATAGAGAGGCAGTGTGCTAAAGGGGTGAAAAAAGTTGGCTTAAGATCAGGAATTCTCACCTTGGCTGTAGGACATCATCTCATTCTCGGCAATAGGAGCTTCAGTTTATCCATCTCTAATATGAGCCTATTGAACAAGGTGGTGTTGAAGGGCCCTTCCCACTAGTGAACATGACGATTCTGACCATTCTGTTCCCAGTAATGACAGCCCACAAACAGTGGCGCCCAGCTTCCGCAGGGCCTGTGATGGGACACTGGTCAGCTGTTGTGTGCGGCTTCTGGTTGTCTATTTGTCCAGAGCTGAGGACTCACAGGGCAAGGCTGAAGGTCAGGAAAGGTTTCCTCCCTCAGGAACATAGCCCTCCTCCTCCATTGCAGGTTCTTTAGTCCCAGCGCCCTCCACCGAAACAAGACTGGGTCTGATGAGAGACAATTGCTCTCTGCTCTGAATGCAAGTTCCTAATGAGATCTTGCCTTTTAAAGCAACTTTGGCAAACACGTAGTCAGGCTCCTAATAATCTTCCCTGAGAGCCCCTTTGTGGCCCCAGAGAAGCTGGCCTGAAGGTGAGCTGTGACTTTTGATCAACAAGGGCCACATCCCTAAGACTAGGACTCCAGGTTTTGGGGCAGGGGCAATGCAAGCTAATTTTCATCAAAATTGGAATTCAAGAGGGTTGGCAGACCAAAGAGGAGATTCACAAAAGGGTCTCGGCATTAGCAAATTCTTAAATTGAAATGTTTCGCTCTTAGCAAAAGGGGCCTCAGCACACTCTGGTGTGGCTAATCCGATTATTTGGAACTCTATCAGCGCATTCTTCTGGCTGGAGCCTACTCTCAGGGGTGGCTTGCTGCAGGGGCTGCTTTTCATTCCTGCTCTCTAGGCTTTAATGTTTCCTGGGTGCATGGCTAGGTTAGGACAAGACGCTAGTTGGCCCTTCCCTTGCCCCCAACTGCTTCCCAATCAAATCCCACAGCATTCCCAGGGAACCCTGTTGTGGCTAATAATGAGACAGTAAGCTAGTGAGAAAGTTTATTTTGCAAATAGTTAAAAATAACAGAAATCTACTTTCCACCCTAACTTGGCACTGTCCTATCCTCTGGGTGCCCAAGAGAGGAGGAAGGAACCTTGTACATCTGGGATCTTCATTCATTCACTCACTCGCTCATTCACTCACTGTGCACTGCCCTGGCTCTTGGTGCCTCCGATGGGGAATGTGGCGATGGTCTGCCTGTACTGTGCAAGCCCCGTGCATGAGCGAGGTCTGTGTTTCCCTAAGTTGGCACTCAGGAAACTTTTCCTGTAAAGGGCTGCTGTGTAAGCTGTATGTTGTGTCACAACCATTTAACTTTGCCATTGTGGCTGGAAGACAACCATAGACAATACACCAACAAATGGCATGTGATGTTCTAATCAAACGTGATTTACAAAAGCAGATGCACCAGATGTGGCCCTGGCCCAGTGTGTTCACCCCCAGGCTAGGCAACAACTGGTTTGTGGTGCAAACTTTGAACAGTCCATTTCCTCACGCCGCTGCTGCAGTGGGTGGCGGATAGCTTCCTCCCTGGAAAGGTATGAGGACAGCTGACGAAGAGAAGAGGGGTGGATGAGAAGGCCCTTGAGGTTTCTCCCCAGCCCCAGATGCCAATTTGGGATGAATGGAGAATGATGGGAAACTTCCCCATGTGTCTGTTTCTGGTCTTACCTTGGATGGTGTCTTTGTTGCCCTGGGAAGGGTCCTTAAAGATTAAGGGACACAGAGCCCACCCAGGGCTGGAGTCTCTGACAGCCCAACTTATTTATTCTGCTGGATGTGCCATTTAGTGGTGTATATTCATTCATTCATTCATTCATTCATTCATTCATTCAACTTCTGTTTCTCTTTAGCATATTTATAGTGGAGGTGTTTGCCAATGTTTGTTGAATGTCTGCCAACTACGGGGCAGGCCTTGTGCTAGGCATTCTGGGTTCAGAAGAGGAAGACAAGTATCCGGCCCAGGGAGCTCACAGGGTGGTGGGCAAAAGAAAAGAAAATTGCAGTGAAACATGGTTGTGGTAAGTGGGTGACAGTGCTAAGCAGACAGTGCTGTGGGGACCAGCAGGTTCAAGCTCCACGCCGACCGGGCAGGTGAAACCGAGGCCCTGTCTCTTTTGGGGGCCAGAATCCCAGGGCACAGAATAAACAGCTCACCTCTCAGAGGCCACCTGAGTACTAGGAGCCCTGTCACCCACGTGGAGCCCAGAGCTGAGGCAGAGGCCTCCTGAGCACATTTGTAGAAACGAAGAGAGGCCCATTCAATAAAAACCCTCCTTCTCTCCGCTTCTTACAGCAGTTTTTGTTTATCTCATTATCTCCCAACCTGAAGAACAGGACCATCTGGCATGCGGGCATGTTAACAAGATCATAAATTAGGAGGAGAAATGAAGCCAGATTTCCATAATGGTCGCAAGACAGAAATCAACAGCGCTGGGAGGAATCTGCCCGGGGAAGGTGGGTGGGGAGAGGGAATGAACCGCCTCAGCACATCCCCCGAATGGAAAACACAAGCCCAGCCGCATTTAGAAGGGGTGTGTTTTACAAAGCGCTGGCGAAGCATCTCTCCTGCCTCCCGGTCTCCCTCTTCCTGCCACTTAGGAACGAGGCCAACGTGCATCCCCTCATTCCTGCAGGTCTTTATTACAACTTTTGCCACAATGATGTGAAAACTCCCTCTGCTTCTCATTCCACAGGAGTCAGGCCCCACGTGCAAGGCTGCACACTGGGCCGAACTCTGTGCCGTGGGGCCTCTCCTGGGACTTCCAGCATCTCCTGAATGCTGTGGCTTGGGTCAAAGACACTGTAGGTAATTAATGGGAGAGGACCCACCCACGACCTGGACGCTGAGGGCCTGGACAAGTGCATAACAGGGTTTCCCCACGGTTGCCACCTGCTCCTCTTCATTGGAAGGCATTCAGTGGGCATGGCCACGCCCGCACCTGCTCTCACCAGCCATCCCTTCCCCTCTCTCTGTCAGGGCGCCTCCAGGCCTACCCTCTCTGGGAAAGCTGATCTCGCCAGGCACCCTTCTCTTTTTTTGAACCACTACCAACAACAACAAAAAATGGCTACATCCAGTTTTAAAATGTGGGGAGTGGAAGATAACTTGTCCCATTGATTATACTCATAGAGGGACATCAGGGAGAGGAAGGTAAAATAAACTCTTTCAATCGGAAAAGTAACATCATAATGGGTTCACTTGGAAATTTTTATGTAGCATAAGGCTTCCATATTGCCTGCCAATTTATCTCTGCTCCATTTCATTTTAGAGGGCAATTCGTTGATAATTTTTTTTTTACTTCTTCCATGAATTTTCATCTACTCAGGCATTTAAACTTTTTTAAAAAGCCAATTTTGATAATTTACAGTCACTTAGAAAATTGCTCTTTTGTGGATGTAAAAAACATTGTTTTCTGCATCTGTGATTTCTTATCCTATTTTGGTCCTTATTTTATGCCTGTCTCTCTCTCAAGCTCTTTCTCAGGAATGTGCATACTCACTTTGGATAATTATTTATATTTTTAGTTTTAGATCAATTAATCCATTTTGCTTTGTAGTTTAATAATTTCTGCTTTTATCTTTATAAATCACGACCTGCTAATTTCTGACGCATTGTTTAATTTGTAAATTCTGAGATGAGTAGGTACTTCATTTGTTCTCATTCATTTTTGCTCAGTCAATTAACTCACATATTGCTTCAGGCCCAGTACATGGTCAAGTTTTGTAAATATCCCATGGTCAAAAGAAAAACTATCTTGACCACTTTGTAGGTTAGTGATATAAATACTTAATCATTAAATATTTGTACAGATAACTGTGGCCTTATTTAGTCTCTGGATTCTGGATTGTTTCAGAATTATTATTATGGCCTTATTATTTCTATCTTTCTTTAATTCCAACTATTTTGTGATATTATTACTGTACGAAGAGATAGGAGTATTAGATCTTCATTATAGAGTATTTGTGTCATTAATAAAAAAAAATGACTGTTCTATACATGATTGATCACTTGGGTCCCATGTACCACTCTGTTGTGCTTTGTATTTATTTATTTTATATCACCTGATATTTTTCTGTCCAGCTCTTAACTTTTCAATTTGAAGTAATTATGCTGTAGATGTATTTCTTTTTAAAACTTTGCACATTTATTAAAGCTGGGGACAGCGAAACAAAGAAAAGCTTTGGGCCAAAGGAGCGACAGGATTGCCGAGGCGGGGCAGGGCTGGCTCATTGGAAGTCAGGGACAAGGGGGCCTTGAGACAGGTTCAGGGTGAGCTACTGCTGCCCATTCCTTGCTCCCTGGTTGCAAGTCTCGTGAGGACCTTCAGAGTTTAGGAGGCGCACCCCTGACAGCGCAGAAGAGCGTGAGGGTGCTCATGGCAAGGAGAGCGGTTGATGTAGTTGTTACAGGTAACATAAGGCTAAGCTTTATTTCTTGACATAGAAGTCAAATCCATTTATCTTTTTTATTTTAAAAATAATTTTACATGTTTATTGATTCCACAGAAGAAAGGAGAAGGAGAGAGGGATAGAAACATCAATGATAAGAATTATTGATCGGCTGCTTCCTGCACACTCCCCTACTAGGGGTCGAACCTGAAACCGGAGCATGTGCCCTGACCTGGAATCGAACTGTGAGCTCCCGATTCATGGGTTGATGCTCAAGCACTGAGCAACCCTGGCGGGACGTATCCATTTATCTTTATCTCATACCTGATTTGTTCTTATTTTTGCCTTATCTGTGTTAACATCATTTTGTTTTATATTTTTTATGTTTCTTTGATGTTTACTTCATATCATTAGCTTTATGAGACCATGTTTTTTTTCCCTCCTATAATATTATTTTTAGTCCAACTAGTAGTTACTTTCACTTTTACAAGTATTGTCAAACTTTTATTTTATGTATTATCAAAATCAATAAGGAAAAATTACCTAATGTCATGTATACTTAGAGAAGGAAAATGCTACCAGATATTTACATTGTTCTCTCCTCCTCCCAGACTTAACTGTTAGGCCAGCAATTTTCAAACTTTTTTATCTCATGGAACACCTTAAACTAATTACTAAAATTTTGTGGCACACCAAAAAATATGTTCTATTTTTTGCTGACCTGGTATAATGATGCCCCTCCTGCATGCCCCATCAAGCCTGAAACCTGGGTATGTGTCCTGACTGGGAATTGGCAACTTTTTGGTATGGAGTCACATAGACCAGGGCTATTTTCTAAATATTTTAAAATCATTTCTATATCTAATTCTTTATGTTTTTGTATACTCCATAATTTGAATATATATATATATATATATATATATATATATATATATATATGGTGTGGCAAAAGTAGATTTACAGTTGTGAGTCTGTGAAATCAGAGTTTATTATTGTATTATTTTTCCATAAGGACAGCTGTACACCTACTCTTGTCCCACCCTGTATGTCACTCCCCACAACTGACATCTTTTAAAAAAAATCCTTTTCCTATTATATGCTTCATTGATTTTAGAGAGAGGAAAGAAGAGAGAATAATGGATTGGTTTCCTTGTACGTGTCCCAACCAGGGACCAAACCTGAAACCCAGGCATGTGCCCTATCGAACCTGAGACTTTTTGGAGTACGGGATGATGCTCCAACAAACAGTCACAGGGGCCAGCGTGCATCTTATTTAAATGAGATGACCAGCTCAGTTGGGAACAGCCTGGGAAATGCTATAAAATACTCCCTGGAACTTTTCCTGCTCTATCCTGGGTGCTGCTCCACTCACATCCTAAACTGCTACATGGTTACACACACTCTGCGGACAGTTCCAGCAGGGGGCCTGCTTGCTGTGCCATTATTTTACCACCAAGCCTCACTTTTCCTGCCTTGTAAGTAAGAGTGGGGGAGTCAAATCCCTTCCTGGAACCCATGTGGGGAGCACACTGAAGGGAAACACAGCCTAGGGACATCACTCCCTCATCTGAGCCTGGTGGACGGGGAGCCATGACTGTGGAGTGAGCCTGGTGGACGGGGAGCAGTGACTGTAGGGTGAGCCTGGTGGGTGGGGAGCTGTGACTATGGGGTGAACCTGGTGGATGGGGAGCAGTGACTGTGGGGTGAGCCTGGTGGACGGGGAGCAGTGACTGTGGGGTGAGCCTGGTGGACGGGGAGCTGTGATTGTGGGGTGAGCCTGGTGGATGGGAGCAGTGACTGTGGGGTGAACGTGGTAGATGGGGAGCAGTGACTGTGGGGTGAGCCTGGTGGACAGGGAGCTGTGATTGTGGGGTGAGCCTGGTGGACGGGGAGCCGTGACTGTGGGGTGAACGTGGTGGATGGGGAGCAGTGACTGTGGGGTGAGCCTGGTGGATGGGGAGCTGTGACTGTGGGGTGAGCCTGGTGGACAGGGAGCTGTGACTGTGGGGTGAGCCTGGTGGACGGGGAGCCGTGACTGTGGGGTGAGCCTGGTGGACGGGGAGCAGTGACTGTGGGGTGAGCCTGGTGGACGGGGAGCTGTGACTGTGGGGTGAGCCTGGTGGATGGGGAGCAGTGACTGTGGGGTGAGCCTGGTGGACAGGGAGCTGTGATTGTGGGGTGAGCCTGGTAGACGGGGAGCCGTGACTGTGGGGTGAACGTGGTGGATGGGGAGCAGTGACTGTGGGGTGAGCCTGGTGGATGGGGAGCTGTGACTGTGGGGTGAGCCTGGTGGATGGGGAGCTGTGACTGTGGGGTGAGCCTGGTGGACGGGGAGCCGTGACTGTGGGGTGAGCCTGGTGGACGGGGAGCAGTGACTGTGGGGTGAGCCTGGTGGGTGGGGAGCTGTGACTGTGGGGTGAGCCTAGTGGACAGGGAGCAGTGATTGTGGGGTGAGCCTGGTGGACGGAGAGCCGTGACTGTGAGGAGAGCCAGCTGTGTTGAGCTTCTCCTGGCTGTTTTCTCGAACAGTGACACATTACCAGGTGCCTCCTACTCAATCTCCAGATTTCCTTTTCACTCATTCACTTTTGCATTTACTCACCCACCAACTATTAGTTTGTGGGTCTATTCAGCAAAGTGCGAATAGCTGCCAGGCATAGTGCTAGTCGCTAGGAATATGACTGAGAAAGAGAACACTGTCCCTCACCAGGCTTTCCTTCCAGCGGGCCACACAGACTCCTCACAGCCTGTGCAGATGCCGTGCACCAGATCCAAGGTCAAGAGCCCTGCTGTGGGTGCAGAGGGCAGTGACGGCTTCCCTGGAGATGACACCTGGGCTGAGAACTGAAGGAGGTTCGTGCGCTGGAGCAGAGGAAGCTACTGGTGTCTTCCTCTAACTCTCTCCATCCACTCTCACCCTCAACCCTGTGCACCCCGAATTCCCCGATCCTCTGCTTTCCAGCTGGGCTCAGCCAATGGGGATCTCCAGCAGGAGACTGCGGGTGGTGGGTAGACAGGAAGTCATTTGGGACATATACTGCTCCAAATCGTGCTCATGAGTCACAGGGGTCAGCTTCAGCTCCTCTGTGGCCTTTCATACTTTCTCTGCCCCTCACTCCTTTAGGTCAGAGAGTGCAATAGTCCCCACTGTTGTCAGCCCCGGGGACTGCACCACCCTTATCAGCCCCCCTAACTATGCCCACACTTTCCCCAGGAGCCCAGTTCACAGGTACTGTTCCCTTCTGGCCAGAGAGAATGGCATAAGATGACCCTGCACATCCGTCAGAGCACACAGGTGACTGCTCTGTGGCCACCACACAGTCCTCAGATGCCGCCTTACGACTTCGGTGCTCATAGGAGTGAGTCACTGTGTCCCTCTGCCTGTCACTCACTTCATCTGGCTTCACCTGCTGCTGGTGGAGGCAGGGGAGGCCTGCGGTCTGGGAGCCAGGATCCTGGCTGCTGCCAAGGAACAGGTGTCACAATCCTTGTGGAAGAGAACCCAAACCGATGCGGTGTGCAGTGACCTTGTGTCCCTGTGAAGGGGCCATTCCTCCTCGTGAGAGAGGCGTGGGGAGCATCAGCGTTTCCAGCACATGCCCCTCGGGTCTGAGACCCGGGAGAAGCCCTCCCTGAAGACCCTGATCTCCCGGAGGAGCTCGGAGGGGAACCAGCAGAGCTGCCCTGAGCAGGCCAGCTGTAACCGTGGAGACAAGAGCTGCAGAGGCTGCACTCAGAGCCAGAACTGGACAGGCCCAGGACGAGGATGCCACACTGAGGTCTGCAGCTAAGGCCAGGCAGGGCCCCCAAAACTGCTCTCCACATAGTCTGGTGCAGAGCCCCTGTTCGGTGAGGTGGTCAGTGGGGAGTGGAGTCCCGAAGGCAGAATCCAAGGTGCCCCTGTTCCAGGAGAGGAGACTGTAGGACTGCCTTCCTGGGGAGGGGGGGCGGAGGGGGCAGACAATTTCCTACAACTGCCAGGACAAGTTCCCACACTCTCATTTATTATCTTACTAAGGGCCTGGTGCACGAAATTTGTGCACTGCGGGTGGGTGATCCCTGAGCCCAACCTGCCCCCCAATGGGCCTGATGGCTGGCTCTGCCCCTGCCACCTTGCCCCGCCCTCCCGGCCCTGGCCTTAGCCCCAGCCACCGGCAACTGCCTGGCAACCGCCCAGCCCCGGGGGCCCCACGCCCCCAGTCCAGGCCTTAGCCCCGGCAGCTACCACCCTTAGCCACAGTGACGCCGCCGTCTCCCGCACCATGGTGGCAATGCTGCCCTTGTGGCTTCACTTGTGCTTGGGCAGCTGAGCCCACTCACCTTGCTCCTTGGCCCCACCCCCTGCCTCACCCCCCTGTCCCCTGCCTCATCCCCCTCCCCCCGTCTCGGTCCTGCCCTTCTGCCTCAAGCCCCCACACCTCGGCCCCATCCCCCACCTCACCCCCCCACCCTGCCTCAGCCCCCCCCCCCCACCTCATGCACTTGCCGGCCGCCTTTGCCCTGGCAGGCAGTGAACACCAGGCCCGGGGTCTCCCACCCCCATTGGGCTCCCTGGCCTCCTCAGCACACCTCAGGCCTGCCCCCCATCTTGCGCGTTCACCGGCCACCATGGCCTTACCGCCTGCTCCTGATTGGCTGGTGGGTGTGGCTTGTGGGTATAGCGAAGGTATGGTCAAATTTGCATATCACTTTTTTATTAGATAGGACTAGAGGCCTGGTACACGAAATTCGTGCACAGAAGCAGGGGATGTCCCTTAGTCCAGCCTGCACCCTCTCCAATCTGGGACACCTCGAGATATACCTGACTGCCCGTTTAGGCCTGATCCTACCTGGATCAGGCCTAAATGGGCAGTCAGACATCCTTGTCACAATCCAGGACTGCTGGTTCCAAACTGCTCACCTGCCTGCCAGACTGATCACCTGCTAACCACTACCCTGCCAGCCTAATTGATGTCTAACTGCTCCCCTGCCAGCCTGTTTGCCCTCAACTTCCCTCCTCTGCCAGCTTGGTCACCCCTAACTGCCTTCCTCTGCAGGCTTGATCGCCCCCAAATGCCCTCCCTTGCAGGCCTGCTCCCTCCTAAGTGCCCTTCCCTGCTGGTCTGATCACCTACAACTTCCCTCCCTTGCAGGGCCTGGAACCTTCCAACGGCCATCTTGTTGTGGCCATCTTGTGTCCACATGGGGGCAGGATCTTTGACCACATGGGGGCAGCCCTCTTGTGTGTTGGAGTGATAGTCAATCTGCAAATTACTCTTTTATTAGATAGGAAAGAGGTCTGGTGCATGGGTGGGAGCCAGCTGGTTTGCCCTGAAAAGTGTCCCAGATCAGGGTGGGGGTTTCCTTGGGGCGAGGGGCGGCCTGGGAGAGGGGCCTGTGGAGGTTTGCAGGCCAGCCATGCCCCCCAGCGACCCAAGTGGAGGCCCTGGGATCTGGGATTAGTTAGTTCTACAATTGAAACTTTGTAGCCTGGAGCAGAGCCAAGCCTTCTGCTTGCTCTGTGGCAGCAGCCATTTCCATTTGAAACTTTGTAGCCTAGAGTGGAGGCCTAAGCTGGCAATGGCAGGCTGAAAGCTTGGCTTCCTCTCTTGCCAGGGAAACCCAAGCCTCTGTTCTCTCCAGCTCAGTGGCTGCCACCATTTCTGTATCTTTTATAATTGAAACTTTGTACAATTGAGTGGAGGCCTAGGCCAGCAATGGCAGGCAGAACACTTGGCTTCCACTGTTGCCAGAGAAACCCAAGCCTTCTTCTGCTCTCAGTGGCGGCAGCCATCTTGGTTGGGGTTTATTTGCATAATCTGCTCCTGATTGGCTGGTGGGTGTGGCTGTAGTGAAGGTACGGTCAAATTTGCATATTACTCCTTTATTAGATAGGATAGTTTCTGAGGTCACAAGTATGAAATGGGTCTCACTGGCTTGAAATTAGGGTAGTGAAGGTTTGGGTTACTTCTGGAGGCTCCAGGGAGACTCTGGTTCCTGGCCCCCAGCACTCCCCACATCCCTGGCTGCATCACCCACCTGCTGGCCAGCAGCACAGCACCTTCCCACCCCCTCCTGCAACGCACCCTCCGTCCCCATTCCTGACAAGACTCTGTGATGCCCTAACACCCTGATAACTAGGAGAATCTCCCAATGTTAAACCCCTCTGCCATGTGAGTACCAGAAGCACGGGCTTCGGGACTAGGACAGGCATCTGTGGGACCACAGGGGCTCATTCTGCTTGAGCCCAAAATTTATCTTTGGAGGAAATGGTCTGAGCCAGCACAGCTACATGAGGACAGGGTGCTGGCTAGGGCCTCCTTAGGGTTAGTCTTTCCTGCTCAAGTGGATTTGGGAAGGAAGGAAACACGGGCCTGGCAATCTGAAGCAAGACCGGGTGGGGGGCATGGGCAGATCCTGCAGCAGCCCCCTCCCTTCCAGCCTGGCTCTCGAGGAGGCTGGCTCACCACAGTCAAACCTGCTCTCAGCCCTAAAATTCAAGGTGGCTCAGGATGCAATCCCAGCGCGGCAAGTGTTGACCCCATACAAAAAATGAGGTCCTTTATGGTGGCCAAGGGGTGCCCCCGCTTCCTTCCCATGGCTTACCTGCATTCTGACAGGAACCTTGTGGGCGGGACAGGGTGGGTTTGCAGTTCCTGGCACCCTTTAAAAGGAACACTGGACCCCCACCTTCCCGCTGGAGGGTCATCTTGGATTAGGCTGGGTTGACAAACCCGGGCAGGATCCTGTTACTTCCCTGGGAATAACCTGGGTCCCAGCACTCCCCTCTCCCGAAGTTCAGGTGAAAACAGCCTCCAGCCCTCTTAGTTCTCACTGTTCTAACCAGGCACTGGGTCAATTTTCCGTAAGCCTTTGCATGCAGGCTGCGCAGGATGGGGGTTGGGGGGACACCACTAGGGGACTCCTCCTCTGACTTACAAAGTCAGGACTCTGTCTGCACACAGCTGCCCTGTGCCATTCAGTGAAGATACCTGGGGTGGACGGAAGCCCTGCTGCACGCTAACCATGAACGCCAGGGATCACCCCCCTCCCCTTCCCGTGGACACATTTCAGGAGAGCTAGGCACATCAGAGGAGGGTGTTGAGGACACAGCTGGCCTGGGAAGCAAGGTTGGCAGGAGGAAAGGGCGGTGAGGGGAACAGGCCAGGGAACGAAGGGAAACACAGTGGATGAACTCATCTCCCCCCAGTCGTTGAATTGGGAAAATTAAACATATAAATTAAATAATGCATCTGTCCTCCAAGGTTCACTCCAGCTTTAAAATTTTATGCTTCCATAAGCTTTTGGGGAAAAGAATAAACCAACCGCTAATATCAAGGAGCTTTAGAAAGCTTTAACGGTTTTAGAAGCGGCATCTCCAGGAACAGGGATATTTGCTGCACACAAGGATGGTCCAGAGGGACAGCGGAGAGTTGGCTCTCCGGTATCTGAATGGAGCTTTATCGAAAGCAAACCTCCTTTTCAGGCCCTGCACTGTGTCTGTGCTGCTGAACTCAGCTCTTAGAACTCCAAAGCTGCTTGCCTCTCATGCCAACGGAGCTCTGAGAAGAGGCCCTTGAATCTGTCATACAGCCCCGGGTCCCAGAGAAGTGAGGACCGGGAGGACAGAGAGCAAGGCTTTCCTGTTGGAAGCCCCGACGCGGCTGGTCCCCGTGAAAGCTCGGAAGCGCTGACTTTTTTACATGTGACTGTGACAACCATGGCAATGGGTGCCCCTCCTGCCCCACCTTCCTTAGCTTTTCTGCATTTCTGCATGCACTTTGGTATCTAATAATGCGGAGACTCAGAAGTCTTTGAGGATCACTGTCATAATATGAA
This sequence comes from Antrozous pallidus, assembly GCA_027563665.1. Taxonomy (NCBI): domain Eukaryota; kingdom Metazoa; phylum Chordata; class Mammalia; order Chiroptera; family Vespertilionidae; genus Antrozous; species Antrozous pallidus. The sequence continues at coordinate 8,834,194 of CM050526.1, forward strand.
CAAGGTGACTGCAATGAGGGGTGATCTTAAAAATTCATAGATTGAGTTAACCTTGAAGTTAAACACGAACTATTTAGGGACATGTTTATCCTTGTAACCCTTAGGTCAAAAGGAGCACCTGACAGAGGAGATGCCCAATGCTCACTGAACAAGTGAATGAGTAATTAGGAAGGAAATACTCATACCCATGAGAAAAACCTGTAATTTCAAAGCTTTTGGCATTTCCTTGTGGCAGCTGAGTGGGAAGACCCAGAAACGTGGCCCTCTATTCAGCAGGCATTCAATGACCTCTGGGACACGCAAAAAGGACACCTAGAAGAGAGAGATGGGTGAAGAGCCTAATCTGTGTAAAAGAGCTGCAAAGGAAGAGGGACGAGCCAAGTTGCAGGAGGCTGGCTCAGAGGGACACATGGACCACAAGGAAAGTCCCCATGAACAGTGTTCAATGAATGTAGAGGATCGATGTCTGACATGGTGTTGTAGAGTGGGAATTTTTTAGCACAACTGAGGCCATGGACTATGCCCCAGATAGAGTAGTCAGTGCTGACACCAGGTCAGGCCTTGAGATATGGTTTCATGGCCCCTTCCCAGCACGTAGGTCTTGCAAGATAGAACATTGTCAGCTTTCTGAAGAACAGGATGACCCTGTGAATAACATGGTCCTCAATGGCTTGGGAAAAACTGTTTTTATCTTGGGTTGCTTGTTGTGCAAAAACAGGATGTGGTTAATGTGCTTAAAAGTGGTCTTGCACAAAGGGTCGGGGCTGCTCTCTGGTCTCCCTGCATCAGGATGGCAGAGCAGTCCCCAGGGCCGGCTAATAAAGGCTCCCTAGATTTTAATTTGGTTTGGGCTCCAGTGGTCTTTCACTCGCATCCGCTCCTCAACAGTGTCTGGGGTGGGTGTTCCAGAGAAAGAGGGCGTCTGAGGAGAAGAAACTGGTTATGGGCGACATGTGGAGGTATGAACCTAGTGTGACTCAGGAATGGACAGGGGCAAGCACCCTGGTGGAGGTTGAATAATGCCCGCTAAGGACATCCTAAAACCTGTGAAGATGTTATTTTGCACGGCAAAAGGAGCTTTGCAAATGTCATTAAGGTAAGGATCTGAGGATGTGGAGACTATCCTGGACTATCTGGAAGAGCCAGTGTAATCACAGGGAGATTATAAAAGGGATAAAGGAAGGTTAGTCTGAGAAGGGATGTGACGATGGAACCAGAGCTCGCAGTCATGTGGCCAGGAGTCAAGGAGTGCAGGCAGTCTTTAGCAGATGGGAAAGGCAAGGAGGCAGACTCTTGCCATCACACCCCCTCCACAAGCCTCTGAGAGAAATGCAGTCCTGCTCACACCTTGATTTCATCTCAATGAAACCTGTTTTGGATTCCTGACCACCAGAAATATAAGTTTGTGTTGTTTAAGCAACTAAGTTTGTGGTAATTAATTACAGCAGCCACAGGAAACTAATACCGCACCTTTTCAAGACAGCCAGGAAAACGCTAACTCTTGAGAGGAGGCAGACAGCAGGGCTCCAATGAGTATGTGGGTGAGGGGAGTGATCACCTGGATATTCTGGCTCGGTAATAGGTAGATCAGTGGGCCCTCCTTTCCTCCATCTTAATTCTACACACTGGAGACCCACGAAAAAGCTAGGGCATTGGTGCTAGGGGAGATGGCAACTGCCTTTCACCACATTCTGCTCCTATGCTCGTCATCAGCTGTCCTCCATCAGAATTCCATTTATGAGAGGACAGATCAGCTAGGTGGCCCGGGGATTAGACTGTGGAGCAGAAAGACAGGTCCTGATCTTGTAGAGCTGGGTGGGACCTACAGCCAGTCTTGTCTTTTCATAGATGAGGAGCTGAAGTCCAAATAAATGACTTGTCCAAGCACAGATTATCTGTGGCCACAGGGCCACCTAGTTCCCTCTTCTCTGTGGTGATAAGCCCTGGGGACCTCAGGTTGAGCATATCTGTGCCTAATCAGGTCACTTTAGGGGAGATAGCTCTGGGGCTTTAGGTGTTGTGTCCCCCCCATAAATGGCCTTTACAGTCAGAGCTATCACCAACTCAGAGGACACCTTGGTGTGGGGTTATTTCCTTATTCAGGAATGCTTTCCTTTCCCCAAGCTTCCTTACCTGCAGGGCCTGCTAATCATCCAGACCCATCCCTGACAGTGTCCTTGGATCAGAACTTTCTGTCTGACGGAGTCTAAGCTCTACACAGAATGCACACTGATGATAGATGTGCCCCCAAGAGAATCCTCTCTGGCTTGAGTTTGTAAATACTGGATTTGGGTGGTAGTGGAGGGAATGTTTCTGCTATTAGCAGAGTTGAGTTGAGAGCAACGGAGGCAACATCCTCTATAAGCTCTCTCTTACAGGGTGCAGGGGAGAAAGGCAGGAAGTATAGGGGACAGGGGAGAAAGGCAGGAAGCCACATTTGCAAGGGCTCCCAGCACAGGCGCAGTTGTGAAGGGCATGGGAAGGTGACCCAGCCTCAGAGCAGGGAGTAGTACCACTAATGGGGTTCCTCCAAAATGCACAGGGCTTGGCTAGGAAGGAAGAACAGGCTGGCTCTGGGGTGACAGGGCAGTGGGGGTGGAGGATGGAGGAGGAGAAGCCAGACAGGAGTGGGAAGGGTGGGAGCAGACAAAGAAAGGTTGGCCAGGGTGAGGGTGAGGGTAGGTTATGAGTCCACCATTCTAGAGAAGCTTTCAGTTGTCCTGTGGGCAGAGCTAGAGCAACGCAACAGGAAATTGAGGAAAGAGCCGGCCCAGTCTAAATTTCTGAGTTCCCTCCCATAAGTCAACTTCCGGCTCTCCCGCTGCCCCTCCCTCCCTTCAGCTGAAGCCCACACCCTCTAGCTCTCTGCCCCACACAGTGGCAGTCCACCCTCCTGGAGGCAGAGGAAGCCTGCCTTCACCCATCTCCTCTATACAGCGCAGAAAGCCCATCAAATAAGTTCTGATGGGGGAAACCGGGAAACAAAAAATTAATAGTGTGGCTGTTCTTAACTTAGTGTGATGTTTTAAAATATGCATTACGTGCTTATTATATGCAGGGGACAGCAGATAATACAAAATGCTTTATGTGCCTGATCCCTGTCCTCTAGGCCCTGATAATCTAACAGGATATAAGCCATATATATGCAAACAGGAGCAATGCAAGGCTGGATAGGAGAGGCATTGTGAATATGAAAGTAATTTAAAAGACAGACACATTGTTATAGCTGAGGCTTCCTGGTGTGGTGACCTCTGTACTAAGTCCTGAATGCCTTCAGAAAAGGCAGAGGGCATAGGGAGCAACAGGGAAGCAGAAAGGACTCACAGTGTGCTGGGGAGACAGGGAACGGAGAGTTGGACCATGACCTTTGGGGGATGAAGTCAAGCGGCTGAAGATGTTGAGTGCTGGTCTGAGGAGATGAAGCTTTGGTGGGTAATGGGAAGCAACTGAAGTCTAAGATGTGGACGTAAAGGGGCCACAGACTAACCTGACAAACTCTGGGAAGGCCTGTGTGCCGGCCTTACAAACTGAGACCTTATGAAAAAGCAGTCTGTGGTGGGTAGGCATGTCCTAGGCTCCTCTCTTCCCTGACAAAAATCAAGGTTGAACTTAACTGAGCCTATTGTCTTTGGCATCTATCAAAACATAGCTTTGGAATGTCAGGGTAACTCACTCGTGCTTCCCTTTTCCAGGATCCCTCTTGGCACAACCAAGGTACCAGGGCTGAGAGCTCAGATTCCCTCATTGTTATTTTCCTGTTAACTGATACCTGTTAACATCTATGTATCCTGAACCGGCCTATCTATGTAAAAGAAGCATTTGTCTATCATTTCACTTTTTTTACAACCACAGAACTCCCCCCAGGCCCAGTCACATGCTCACTTTGCTTTCTCCCACCTTCTTTACTTTCTCCCACCTCCCTAATCTATCCCTAATGGATTTTTTGTAATCCCCTTATGCCTCGTCATTTGATGGTCATTTATAAAACTAGGTGAAAAACCGCCATACTTGAGAGCATTATCTCAATGTGTTGAGATTCTGCTTCCTGGCAACTGCCCACAGTTTGGCTCAAATAAATTCACAAAAATTCTTTACAGGTTTGAATGTTTCTTCTGTTAACAGAGAGAGAAGTAGAAACATTAGCAAAGTGCTGGCTTTTGATTCTTTCAACAAACAGCCTGCACCTGGTGCTGATAAACAAGGATTTTCCCTTTTGGCTTGACTGTTTTCTTTGCCTGGGGTAGGACAGGCCCTCCCACTCAGGTGGAACTCTGAGTTTTCTTAGCTGCTGCTTCAGGGAACTCAACACACACACACTCACTCAGGGAAGTGAGTATGTGAGTGGGCCTGGGTGCAAAGGGAAGCCAGCTTTACCTCCTGCCACACCTTTCCTGAGGTGATGAGACTTAAAATCATTCAGGAAGGATGGAAAATGGAGTCTTCTACCCCTTAGTCCCTAAATAGATGAGAAACATGTTCTCTTGAGTGATGGGGCGAGGGCCCAGGTGGGCATGGGGACTGGGATAATTGTGATGTTAACAATCACAGTTCATCTAAATAGGAGGAAAGCAACACAAAATCTATGGTATTCTGTAAATTTAAATAAAACCAATCTCAAATTCTTAAGTTCAATAGCTGTTTCCCAAATGCCTTATAGGTGCAAGGCATGTATTCACAAATGTATAAGCAGATTTCCCACTTCTTATCACTCTTAAGATCTATGAGGATTACACCTGCATGTCCATCAGTAGGGGGCTGGCCACATAAGGAAGGCATGTTTTTACCATGAAATACTGTGCAGCAATGAAAACAAGAATAGCATAGATCTGAATTAGCTGAGCAGGAACCTTCTCCATGACGTATCAAGTCAAATGTGTTCTAGACCAATATGGATAGCATGATTTCACTTTTGTATAATAAGACATGTGCATGTACTCACATCGGCATGCAAGAAAGCACAGCAACATGTCAAAGGCACTTAACTGGTGGGCAATGGGGTTGAAGGAAAGGAGGCTGTGATTTCCATTTTTCCTTTTATCATAATAAATGGTGTGACTTGTGTCAAATTTTCTTTCTATTCTCCCATACGTTTTTTTTTTTTAAATAAAAACCCTTTGAATGACCCAGGAAGAGTTTTCACTATGGAAAGGAGTTATTTAGTAATGTGGAGAATAATAACAGCTTGCTGTATGCCGAGCCCAGTGTCAAGAACTTGATAAACATGATCTCGTTGTCTCAGCCCCTTTTGGAAGTAGATAGCACTATTATCTCCACTTTGTGGATGCGACGACATGCTCAGAGGTCAAAGACTTGCAGGAGATGCCACATCAGCGTCTGTTGGGGCCAGCATTCCACCTGTGGCTGCACAGGCTATTTTTTGACTGGTACACTCTTCCTGAACAATCTCTTGAGAAGGGAGGACAAGGGGATAATTATAATTTACATTTTCCCTAAAGCATACTTTAAAGTCACAGGTATATGGCACAATGAATAGTGTAACAATCAGCTTTGTAAGAGCAACATCTAAATTTGTATTCCACTTTACCCTACTGCAAGTGGATGACATACTGTTTAATACAAATATATATATATATCTTTTTTTTTAAAAAAAAAAAACCTTACATACCATCCTACTGGTGTTTATTCAAAAGCCATACATTGGCTGAATAAATTATAATGAGATTTTATGAATGACCTGAAGTTGAAGACCTCTTAACCCTCCCTTCTGCCCTCCTTTCAATTCATCCATTCAACTTGTCATCCATCCATGCACCTACCCATGTACTCATCTTATCTTTCCATTTTTCCATCTATCCATCAATTTAGCAAACACTGTGGAATGCTCTACAAGGGGATTTCTTAGGAGCTATGAGAAATACGAAATGGTATTTAGATCATTCTTGAGGAACTTAAAGACTAACCTTTGTCACTGTGACATGCTTCCTGGGCTAGACAGCTAAAAATTACAGTGAAGAGCGAAGGAAGCCCGTGCCCCTAACATGCCCGAGGGACTGAGCCCATAACTTTCCACATGGAGCCTCTGAGACTTGGGTTGCCTGTGAGGTGGTCTGCCTATCTGGGGAGGAGGGTGTGCTTGGGGATCATGCACCAAAGCGAGGCACCTGGACAATGGACATTTCGCCCACTTTGCTCTTATTAGGGAGAGATTCAAGTTTATTAAATCTCCAAAGAAAGCCTCCTTTGTTCAGCCATAAGGTTGCTGTTTTTTTTTATAATGGTGTGACAGACTTTTGTGAGAGACCTGAGCTGAGAGGGCTGCTAGGCTGCTGGTGGGTGTGCTGGTACTAGGGGCGGGGGGGGGGGGGGTAGAAGGGGGCTAGGTGGTGGCTGGGCAGTGAGGTGCGGCAGCCAGAGGCTCTCTCCAGCGAGGCCTCCTATGGATGACAGTGGACCTTCAGCAACAAGCTCCACAAGCTCGGGCCGGAGGATCAAGCTGGGAGAACGGGAGTGTAACTGGTGGCATTAGTAGGGGTTGCAGCTTCCGTCTTTTCTCCCTTCTGAAGCTTCGGCCTCCTCAGACACAGATGCCATTTCAAGTTGTGCCACAGTCTCCAGTGAAGGCAACTGTGATAACAAGGAAAGAGCAAGGGGTCTGGTATCAAGGGCCCAACGTCAAACCCTGCACCTGCCCCTGCGCCTGCCCCTGGATGCCCTCATTGTCGCAGGCATGTCACTCACCCTCTCTCTCTGAGCCTCCGTTCTCTTGTCTGAAGAATAAGTGGTCATGGGAACCAAGTGGGAAATCATGGGCAGAGCTTAGCATGGGTCCCTAGTATTTATGTGGATGCGTTATTTTTGCTGCTGATTGAGGCCTTCCCCCAGCCCCAGATTGCAGTTCACCCGGAAGCTGCAGGACATGCCCAATATAAGAGACAGGAGATCAGAGAAGCCACCACAGTGCTAGGGGTCCTTCCCAGGGAACTTTTACATCCTCTTCTCAGTCATGTGCTCCAGACCCATCTTTTTAGAGCAGCGCTCCCACATAGGAGCCATTGTGTCCCTGAGGGGACATCTGCAGGATCCGGAGACATGATTGTCATGAGGAGGGGAGAGACTGCTCCTGCTGCTGCCCACACTGCAATGCACGGGCAGCAAAGAACGGCCCCTCCCCCAAATGCCAACAGCACAAGGTTGAGCAACTTGACTCCTGAGTCAAGAGTGAGGGCAGAGACACCAGGCAGGAGACTGTGATGTATTAAGGTCAAACCATGTGCTGATACTAGCACACCCTTTCCTGGGACCTGAGCTGGGGCTGAGCAGCATTAACATGATTATGATGATGACTCTAATGATAATACCAGAAACAATTTCCCCAGCATCTTCTCTCCCTGGTCTTCTCCATCTCAACAATGGCACCACCAACCAATGTCCACACCTGAAAGTTACTCTTGGTTCTCTTCCCTTCACTTCCCTCCCCATGATCCCACTCACTTGCTGGCTCTGCAATTCCAAAGTACATCCTGAAGCCAACAGCTGCCCCAGGCACCGCCCTCGCTCTGGACTTCACTATTCAACAATCTCTTAGCTGGTTGTTTTTGCCCCATCTTGCCTCCCTGAAATTCAGTCTCCATAGAGATGCCAAGGTGATCTTTTAAAAACATTAATTTACTGGTAATCATGCCAGGCCCCTGCTTCCAGCCTTTGAAATAAAATTCTAATTCCTTGAGGTTCCTTAGTTCAGTTCCTAGAACATGTCACAGCTTTCCCTCGTTTGGCTTCCCAGTCCATCTGTCTGTGCAGAGGCTCTCTCTGCCCTGCCAGCTGCTTTCTCTCCGCTTCTCAGGCTCAGAGAAGCCAAATCTGATCCCTGTAAATAGGCCCACCTTATTATTCTCCTCCACACACCCGTTTGTTCTGTCACTGCCTTTACTAAATGTGCAACTAACTAAACCACTAAACTAACTATTTTGTTTACTTATCATCTATCTCCTTCTACTAAACGAGGGCATGACCTGCATTTCTCGTGTTCATTGCTGTATCCTTAGATCCAGCAGATGTTCAACAAATTCACTGCCTCTTAAAATTACAAAAGGTGTTGTAGTCGACAAAGCCTCGGCAGCATATTCATCGTCTCTGGAGGGAAGTAAAGGGAAGCTCCTACTGAAGATGTCCCATTGGCACTGGTGCTGGTGATGGGTACAGAGCAGGCCCTGCTAACAATATTAACCCTGGTAGCAGCACAGCACTCTGTCCTGCGTTCAGGGGGTGGGGGAGTTTCAGTGGTTGCCTGTTCCATTCCACTAGTTGCACTTGGTAGACAGCCGGCTTAAGACTAGGATCTGTGATCTTGGGACACAGACAGAGCTCGTGGCCGTGGTGGGAAGAAACCCTCACTGGCAGCACCCTTAGTTTAGTTAGCAGGCATCCCAACTGGTCAAGCCATTCTTCCTCCTTGGCATGCTTTACAGATGGTGCATTCACTCTACCTTTGCCCTCTATCCCAGAAGGATAGAGGGGAGGGGAGGAATGGGCAAGCTTTAGTCTCTATTCTCTGTCCCTTAGCCTTAATATCTCTAAACTTGCTCTCTCTCATTCCCATCCAACTAATCTGTTTTTCTCTTTGTATGGCTTTGCCTGAAAAATTTTTGCTTCTCTCTGAGTTTCAATAATTTCTAATTGTTCACCACCAACAACATGACTGTAAACTGTTCCCCTATTTACACCTTTGGACATAGAGATGTATTTGCTGTATTTTCTGTATTCTTGATGCTCTCAGCACCTGGGGCCTTGCTGACTGGAGGGATGGTCTGCCCTGCCAGGTTAGCTAATTCCTAGATAGTGGATAACTTGCTCTGAGCACGCCTTTCATATGCACACTGACCAATCCAGAGCCCATAGCCCATCAACCTGCCTTACTTGCCTTTCCCCTTACGCTCCCTGCCTCCTAACTGATTCTGGTGCTTCTCCATGTGGCCCTGCTCCGCATGCTGTGCCTTCTGATTCCAGGGATCTGTGAGTATAAAAACTTCTTCAATAACTATCTTTTCCATGTCTACCTGTCTTACAATATCTTAGGATGAAACAAATTCTAAGTATATTTTCAAATAAGAGAGTTTCCTATTGAACTGAATGTATATCAACAGATGATTTTTATATGTATTATAAATATTTTTATTTTTAACAGATTCAACACACACTCTGTAGATATGCTAACAGTTCCTGATAAAGATCATTCAATGTTCACTCATGAATTAATTGATAATGGCAAAAAATAATCTCTCTATGTTACAATCCTTAATGATGTCTTCCTGTCAGTCATTTAGCTGATTAAGAGACAGCCAGGGACTTTTCACCTCTCTGTAGGTGGCAGGACCAACGTCAAGCACTGTGGGCTTTGCCTAGCCACAAACTATTAATAGATGTTGGGGTGAGTGGGGATGGTGGTATCTCTGACTCTCTTCTCCACACACCTGTCTGGTGGGCTACCCAGGAGTCCTGGATCCAGTCATATGAGGAACTATAAACACTCATCAGTCCCTGTCTTTGCAGCCCCCAGGTACAAAAATGTTGGGTTTCTTTGCTAGACTTGGGTCCATCATTCTTGCTGATTTCGAACTGCTCCTGGGAGACCCTCTGACACCCAGCTATTCTGGCTGCCAGACAGTGGGAAAGTTCTTACTGTGTCTGGACAAAGCCCCTCACGTGGCAAGCCATGCCCAACTCTCCTGTTTGGCCTCGCTGAGTGGGGCATAACCATCCTTCTTGGAGAAAATTCTCACACACTTGCACATTGTTATTTGTTCTCCGCCACAATAAATCACACAGATGGCTTTATCCTTTCCTCAGAGGCCCTATTTTCCAGCCTTTAATCATGTTTGTTGCTTAATGTTGGCCAATCCGCTGGGCAGTCATTTGTCTGTGACCTCTACAGTCGAGGCCCTCCGTGGTCCCGCTTCAGCTTTGTTTGGGTTCTGGGGTTTGATGAGCAATCACTCCTATCAGTGGCTGGATATTAAACAACTGGGGCTCTCTGAAGCCATTTCAGGGACTCATCCAGAAGACAAGGAAGCAATTTCAGAAACAAGAGGCAATTGCTTTGTAGATTCCATCTAGTTTCTTCAAAAGTGTTCTATGGCTGACCACAAGAAATTGATGGAAGGAAGGGGCTGGGGTCTGTGTTTCATATCCAGACTCTACCATTCCCACTGTTTCCCACTTATATCACCAGCCTGTTCAACAGGGGTCTGTCCCCCAGGCTAAGGAGTTTGGGACCTCAACAGAAATCTCCTACCTCAAGACACTGAATAGCACACAAAAGATAACTCTCAGGCTGAGTCCAAGCAGAGAGGGACCTTCGTTCTTTTATTCATTAAACATTTATTGAATATCAATCATGTGACAGGCACTGCGCTGCATATGGTGCATATGTAAAGTTGAATAAGATCCATATCCTGCCCACTTGCCCCCATAGAGATTATGGTCCTCCAAACAGCAGACACTGCCTTATTTACCCAGGCAGGCTACCCAAGGGGAACGTTATTCATATTCCCGAGGCAATCCAGAGGAATCCACATTAATTCTGTGTAGGAGGGTGAGGAAAACTTCACGAAGGATGGAACACTTGGGTCTAGTCTTGGATTCACGTCTTTTAAAAGACAGATGCTGAGGGCAGGGAGGATGCCCCTTTGTCAGAGAAGTTGGGTGACCAATCAAAGGCCACCCAGAGGTGGATGGCAGAACCACAAGGAGGCTGTCTAGTTCTAGGAGCAGTTTTATGCCATCTGTTTATCAGGAAATAGGGTAAGCCAGGAAAAGACACTGCATCTGGGGCCAGTTCTCCAGGGGACGCCCAATTAGTACAAGGACACAAAGGTAGTTTAAGCCCTGAACAAGGGAACCTGGTCCAGCCTGGTAGGTCACTGAGGAGCTCCTCATCCCGGCCATCATGACTATCTGTATCCGGTTTCCTCTGGGAGTGTAAATCCTCCCTGGCACAAGGCCTCATCCATCCTCGTTAACACACAGTCTGCTACACTCATGGGGCAGCCACCGAAACCACTGCTCCTGCTGCAGTGTCTTTCTACGGGGCTCAGTGCTCACTGCTTGGGCCATTGAGCTTCTTATTCCCTGACAACAGACCCAGTGGAGAGACAGCAAAGAACAAATGATAAGGGGAAAGGAGGACGAACTATGATGCCCACTGACCACCTTTGCAAAGCTGTGTCCTTCATCATTTCCCCTAGGTAACAGCACAGCAGGCAGACATGCTCTCATCTTACAGATGAGAAAACAAAGTGGGAAACTTGCATTACTACCCAGGACACAATGTGGTGTGACTTAGGAAAGATAAGTCTTGTAAGAATTAATGACAAGTCTTAACACATGTTAAGTACTCGATAAGTGTTAGCTGATTTATCAATGATGTTGCTTTTGTTAAGCGTTAGTATCGCCTGTAAGAAGGCAATGGGAAACTAGGATGCCCCGTGCAGAAATTAGCCCCATGAAGTTCATGGAAAGCTTCTATTCTGTGTTGTGACTGTGGTCACAGGGTGAGGTGTAATGCATAAAAGCTCTGAAAGCCTGAGGCAACCTCAGGCATAAAGGGTTGATGGGTTGGGAGTGCATGGCAGAGAGGAGTGATGGGAACAGCGCTGGGGGACAAGGGGACGGGGCACCAGCCACAGTCCAGGGAAGGCTGCACACATTAGAAGGATTGCTGGTAGAAAGGGCCAAAGTCAGGGCCTTATGGAGCTTTTTTTGACATAATATTCAGTGGGTCACCATGAATATTCAATTAGGCTGAGATGTGCAGATAGGCCCTTGAGGGAGTAGGAATTGACAGAGGACTGACTTCTTTTAAGAATCTCCCAATATTGAGGGAACATAAGCCACAGTAGAGTACTGGATAGGATCATAGGTGGAGACAAAGATCTAGAAGCTTCAATGAAGAGGAGTAGGTGAGTGACAGCTGGCAGGAGCCGAGATCTGCTGGGTAGACTTGAAAAGCATTCCTCAGCTGAACAGCCAGCCTGCAGTGGAACTGTGGGGCTTATCATTTCCATTTATGTGCAACTGTCAACAGTCTCTAAGGGATATTTTTCTGGTTGGCAGGTTCTTACAAAATCACATAAATGTACCACAAAAGAGAATTTTAAAGACAGACAACAACACTTGCAGTTCTTAACCTCCTGTTGCGAGGCATGGCACGGCCATAGTAGTGAGCAAGGGTGCAGGTCCCACTCATTTCTAAGTGTATCCTCAGTAACTCATGTGCTTACTGACCTCTGAGGACAACTTCATCAGAGGACATGGCTCAGCAGCTACAGGATAAAATTTGTGAAAAACAAATTCTCGTCCACACACCATTTTAAGGAGCCAAAGAGGAGAAGAGTTGTTTCCACTTACTTAGCTGCAGAATCCAGCCTGGGACTCCGTTCTGCTCACTCCCAGTCTGTTTTCTGCATGTTTTTGGCTGCAAAGCAAGATGCTCAGGGAACTGCTGCCAACTCATATGATGCATTTGGATGAATGAGAAAAAGAGGGATTCCTCTGGGTAGTCACAGCCCCAGTGAGCAAAGGCCCCCTTTGCCAGGCACCCGTGCAGAACACAATCTTCCACCCTGAGTGTGAGGAATTAGAAAGGATCTGGCGAGATCCACAGTGCCATTTATGTATCCTCCTTACCCCCTCCTTCTATCTTCCACTCATTCAGTTTTTTAAAAATGTGCATTTAGTAGATGCCTCCTCCATGCACAGTGACACCTCCCTGACTCATCTCGTAAAGAATACCACTGGCCAGGGAAAGTGATGGGTACAAAGAGCTTTTCTTCCTAACCGGAACAATTTGAAATTGCTAGCTTGAGGGTAAGAGCCTGGCAGAGGCTGGGAGACTTAGAGATGGTGAGTGAAGGTGAAGGTGCAGGTGCTTTCCTGTTTGGCTCTCTACTGCCACACTGCACTGGATCTTAGCACAAGGCTGAGAAGCATGCCCATCTGCAATTCTTCGTGGTCAACAGGATGAAATGGGTTAGCTCTAATACCAGGTGGCCTGGAGAATCTCTTAAAATGATGTTTAAGAGTGCAGGGACTCCTAGGAGCTTTGTGATGACAAGAAGGTTCTGAAAGGGGTACATCTTTGTGGACAAGAAAAGCATGGATGCAGTCCTGCTGGGAGGCATTCACTTCAAAATACAACACTGCAAGCCCCCGTAGTCTCTTTGTATCCCTATATTTTGGTTTCTGGGGAGACTAGGGTGTCAGGAGGGAGAGCGCCAGCATGGGGTGAGGATCACAGCTTCTGGGCTGGTCCTGGAGCAAACGACGAAGGTTCTGTATTCACTGTATTCATGAGGAATGCCTTTTGATGTGATGCTTATTACGTTTGTGGAAGGAACGAAGAGATTCATTGTCCTCTTTAACAAATATACTTGGAACATTACCACTTTCTAAGTTCACACTTACATCACATTTATTGTGTGCTGGGCACTGTTGTAGAGGCTTAACATGTATTGGTTCATTATCAGATCTCCACAAACTCCTTCTACATTCTCAAAACTCTGCCTCTCTTACTGTAGTCTCCTTGTATCCCTATATTTTGGTTCTTGACCTACTTTCTTGGATGACTTTGTTACACGATGAACTGTCCCCCAAAAGACATGCTGAATTCCTGACACCCAATACCTCAGAAAGTGACCTTATTTGTAAACAGGGTTGCTGCAGACAGAACTATTTAAGATTAAGATGAGACCATAATCGACAGAGTGGGTCCTTAATCCAATGTAATTGGTTCCCTTATAAGAAGAGAGCCCCGGGGAGAAGGCTGAGTGAACATGCAGGCAGAGATCATATGATACACTTGACAGCACAAGAGGATGAAGACTGCTGGCCATCACTAGAAACTAATGGAAAGGCAAGGGAGAGACTCCCTCAGAGCCCTCAATGGAACCGAGTCTGGAGACTTCTGGCCCCCAGAAATGGGAGACAATAACTGTCTTGTTTTAATCCACCCAGTTCATTTCAGCAGCCCCAGAAAACCTAGGAACTCTTTATTTCTTCATTTGGTTGATTTCTCTTCTTCCTTTCACTCTCCATCTTCCTCATCTGTGATTCTCTTGCTTGCTCCTCTACAACAGTGGTCGGCAAACTCATTAGTCAACAGAGCGGCAAATAGCAGTTCACGAGCCACATGTGGCTTGTGAGCTGCAGTTTGCCGACCACTGCTCTACAAGATCCACCATTTCTTCACTATCTCTGACCTCTACGCTGAAATTTTCCCACCTGCAACTTCTGTTCCTAACTTTTCCCTTCAACCACCTGGAGATCTTAACCAAATACAGTGCTTCTGTATTTCAGACTCAGCTGGTATCATACTAGAGTGATCTTACTCCTCACCAAACTGCAAACATCCCACTTTCTGCCATTTGCCACTCACACTATCCTCACCCAGACCTCTAAGTTTTTACTCCTTTGCCGAACCTCTTAAGAGAAACTTTCATATTTGTCACCATTTCTCTTTTCCCCTTAATATAAGACCATGGCACTTAGGTTACTTGGTGTCTACCAACTCATCCTGTCTCCAATCTTGCCTCACTTTGGGACCATAAGCTCTATGGCCCTCAGCTTTCTCTGCACTCACTCTTCTTCAAGGACTTGAGGTCTCTCTAGCAACAGGCACCTGATTCCAGACCAGCCTCACATTGTCTAACTCTGGCCCCACATCTGGCCCATCTTCTCAATAATCCCTCCAATGCCCATGGGCATTTCCACCTGCATACCACAGGTTAATCCTACTGTTCTGGATTGTACACTTCCCACCTTCAGACAACACTATGGGATGTGTTAACTAAAGGTAAATGATGTTCTCTAAACATGAGCCTGTTAGTTATTATGGAGCAGAATGAATTAGCCTGTCAGCATTGTTTAGTAATAATAACTGGATTTATAATTTGCAACTGGTTTTAGTGAAGGCTGGGATTAGGTGAGTGGTTTCAATGTTTAAGGCTGGTCATGTACCTGGAATGTACCTAGGTGACTAGCTTTAAGAGACACCATCAGGAGCAAACTTGGAGCTTCCTTGCATCAAGATGCTTTACATATGTACTGGTGATGGTCCAAGACCTGGGGATAGTGCATGTCCCCTGAGCACTCCAACCCCTTTGAATGCATAACTGTCTCCTGCTATTGTTCTACCACTGCTGTGTCCTAAACCTGTAATAAAACTGTTCTGTGTATAGAAACTGGTTCTTGTGAGTCCTTTTAGAGATTGACCACTTAAGGTGATCAGTGTGTAATTAATGCGGACCTTTACATATGCTTTAAAAATCCTTTTTTATTTTCAATTACAGTTGACATATAACATTATAATAGCTTCAGGTGTACACCAGTGATTGGAAATTATATTACTTAGTAAGTGATCATCCCAATAAATCTTGTACCCAACTGGCAGCATATATAGTTATTAGATTATTGACTATATTCCTTATGCTTTACTTTACACCCTCATGACTATGAGCAAGGGTGCAGGCCCCCTCATTTCGAAAATAAATTTGTATTGCTTAATCCTTTCACCTTTTTCACTTGAACCCAGACACCCTTCCATCCTGCAACCCTTCCATCCTGCAATCAAAATGTTCTCTGTGTCTATCAGTCTATTTTTGTTCTGCTTGTTTATTTTCTTTTTTATCTTCGATTGTTGATAGATATGTATTTATTGCCCTTTTATTGTTCTTTTTTTAAAAACCCTTTCTTTCTTTTCTTCTTCTTCTCTTTCTTCTTGACCCTTTATCATTTCTTGTAATATTCGTTTGGGGGTGATGAACTCCTTTGGCTTTTCCTTGTCTGGAAAACTCTTAATCTGTTTTTCAAGTCTAAATAAGTTTTGTTGGGTAGAGTAACCTTGTTTGTAGGTCATTGCTTTACATCACTTTGAATATTTCTTGCCACTCCCTTCTTCTCTGCAAAGTTTATGTCAAGAAAATCAGCTGACAATCTTATGGGAGTTCCCTGGTAGATAACTCTTTTTCTCCTGCTGCTTTTAAGATTCTATCTTTGTCTTTAACCTTTTGCATTTTAATTATGATGTGTCTTGGTGTGGGCCTCTTTGAATTGATCTTGTTTGGGACTCTGTGCTTCCTGAACTTGTATCTCTATTTCCTTCACCAGGTTAGGGAAATTTTCAGTCAGTATTTTTTTGAAATAGGTTTTCAATCCCTTGCTCTCTCTCTTCTCCTTCTGGTACTCCTATAATGTGGATGTTACATTTGATGACTCATTTTTTAAAGTTCTTTTTTCATTTTGCTGTTCCAATTGGGTGTTTTCTGGTACCTTGTCTTCCAAATTGCTGACCTGTCTGCTTAATCAAATCTATTGTTATTCCCTCTAATGTATTCTTTTTTAAAAAATATATTTTATTGATTTTTTACAGAGCGGAAGGAAGAGGGATAGAAAGTCAGAAACATCGATGAGAGAGAGACATCGATCAGCTGCCTCTTGCACGCCCCCTACCGGGGATGTGCCCGCAGCCAAGGTACATGCCCTTGCCGGAATCGAACCCGGGACCCTTCAGTCCGCAGTCTGACGCTCTATCCACTGAGCCAAACTGGTCTCGGCCCCTCTAATGTATTCTTATTTCCGTTACTGTATTCTTCATGTCTGACTATTCTCTTTTACTTTCTTCTTTCTCCATTTTTGTCTGCTATCTCATTGCTGAATTTCTCACTGAGTTAATCTACTCTTCCCCTAAGTTCATTGAGCATCCCTAGAATCAGTGTTTTAAACTCTGCATCTCATAGATAGCTTGTTTCCATTTTGTTTAGTTCTTTTTCTGGAATTTTGTTCTGTTCTTTCATTTGAGATGTTTCTTTGTCTTCCTATTTTGGCAGCCTCTTTGTGTTTGTTTCTATGTATTAGGTAGAGTGCCTACATTTCCTGGGCTTTTCAGAGTGGACTAATATAGTAGGTGTCCTGTAGGGTCAAGTGGCACAGATTCTCTGTTTACCCAAGCTGGGCATTCCACATGCCCCCCCCCCCCCCATTTGGGCTATGTACACCTACTTGTTGTAATTGAACCTTCATTGCTATTGTCATGTTAATGGTGAGGGAGAAATATACTCACAGTTTGATCAGCTGCAATGACTGGCTTTGACCACCACGGAGGACCAGCTGTGTAGGGGCCCACTCCACAGAGCAGGGCTTAGTTCAGCAGGGCTCTTGTGCCCATTGAGTCTGCCTCTTGAGTGTGTGGCTTATAAAAATAGTTGAGTGGTGCTTTGACATGATCTGAAGCTGTCCACTAGGTGCACTAGTTCTGGGACCTTCTGGGAAGTTCAGGAAAAGTCAGCCACTGCCTGTATTCACCCAGTATGAACTACAAAGAGATCTGTAGATGGCTGCTACTTCCGCTGGGCTTGGAGGTGCCACAAGAGGCCAAGATGCAAGCCAAGGCTGGGGCCACTTTGTGGGAGGTGAAGGGCATGCTGAAGCCAGATGCTGTTTGTCTGAGAAATTTTAGGAAAGTCTGAAGTATGAGCAAAGACAAGATGTTTGTATGGAAAAGACACTGGAATTTGGATGGTGTGCATTTTGATGGGGCAGGGTCTCATGAAATCACCAGGTTGGAGTGAACAGTGTTAGCCAGGTTGATGAAGACTCAGATACTCAGATATGACACCTTCCTGCTGGCTTGTGGTGGGGGAAGGCTCAGGAAAGGAACAATGACCTCTGCCAGTACTTCTGTTTGGAATTAAGCCTCTCTTTCCAGACCTCATCTTAATTCCAGACACTTCAGTTCCTTCCCCTTTGTGCCTTATGTCATTTAAGCTGCTGCCCCAGTGTTGGAGCTCAGAGGGAGTAAGTTCCTGTTCAGACTCTTTAAGAGGAACTGCCTAAAACTCCAACAGCCTCAGCCTACATCAGTCTCAATCCATGCTGCTTTTTACAGACAGAAGTTATGAGGACTTCTCTTCCTGGCACCGGAACCCTGGTCTGGGGAGAGGAGAGCTATTGTGGGGCTGAGACTATTGGCTCCTCAGTGGAGACCTATGCAGCCAAGATACCTTTCCCAATTTTTATCTGCCACATGTGGGTGTAGAACCAGCCCATTCTGCATCTCCTCCCTTCTACCAGTCTCAATGTGGCCTCTTCTTTAGTTGTATGATTTCTGTTCAGCTATATTTCAAGTGGTTTTGAATGATGGGTTATCTGTAGTTTAGTTGTATTTTGATGTGGTTGTGGGAAGAGGTGAGTACCTCCTTCTTGCCTGGAAGCTCTACTTACACTTTCTTGACATATGAAACGTCCAGTTTATACTTCCATGGACCCCACATCTAATCTCTAAGGAGGTCTCAAACTCCTCCCTTTCAAGAGGTCTCAACTACTATTTTCCCATCTATTGATGTACACAAAACCTGACCTAAAAGGGCTTTAGAATTTTGTGAAATTTACACTATCACTTGGAGACACCACAGTTTATTGGGGAGCCCAGTTCCAATTAATCCAATTAATAGTTTTACATAATATGGGAAGTTCCTTAACCCTTCTGTGTCTCAGTTTCCTCAGCAATAGAATGGGGATGCTAATGTCTACTACAAAAGATTGCTGTGCAATCTGACAAAATAATATAGAAAGTATGCCTAACATTCAAGGAACAGGCAATATATCTTAGCATTCTTCTTCCTTCCTGCATTTTCTTTATTTTCCCATGGAGACTATAAACTCTGTAGTACAGGTAATCATTTCTTATATCTGCATGGTGTTACCAAAAGTAGTAAGCCTGGCAAGACACAAAAAAGCCACTCAGGTCACAGAGTTCAAGACTATCATGAGAAAGCTAAAGACATGGTCTGTGTGGAGTTACACTTGGATGGAGGCATGTGTCCAATGGCTCGTCTTGAGATGTCTTAGCTCTTAGGAAACATCCCTTCTTTCTGTTTTTAATAGGATGATCACACAGCACTTGTGAGAAACAAATGATGTAGGCAAATTTTCCAGTGCTTAGGAGGTACTCCATAAATGTTAGTTTTCCGTTTTTGCTGCTCATTTTCTCCTTCTGCTCCCAGGGAGATGATGAACAAGGCAGTTCTTATATTTCCATTGTGTGCCCTAGTACCCCAAGTTCTGGGGGGTGCACCACAGACAGTCACAGTACAGGGTCCCAAGAAACAACATAAAATGGACAGTGTCTTTCCCTAGGAGCAGCCTGTGCCCACTACCCACTGCTGTGTTTAGATGTGTAAAACCTTCTACTGCTTATCAGCCTTTTGTTTTCATAGCATGCCTCTCACACACAATAGGGGGGTACTTCCAGCGGCAACAGAACCTGCCAGCTATGAAGCACTTGGCTTTAGAGTGGAAGAAATGGGAAGAAGATATATTCATGGAGGAGGTAATGATTAAGCTTGTGATGAGGTCTCTCTCCTTCGAGTCCTTCGGATGGGGACTGTCAGATCAGCAAGGGTACTATAAATGGAGGAATATGAAATGCCTGCCTCCTCTTTCAAAAGAGTTGGTTGGAAAAATAAGCTGCGGAGGCTGGGGTGGGTGGGCTCCTAATGAATCTGGCATTAACAGGTTTGTATTAACTCAAGGGACGTGGCTTTAACCCACATTTGAATTCAGCCTCTGCCGGAGTGCTGAGGTCCACTGCAATGAAGCTCACTCTCAGCTGCTCATTATCCCCACATACGGTGCCACTTTCT
This sequence comes from Antrozous pallidus, assembly GCA_027563665.1. NCBI lineage: Eukaryota > Metazoa > Chordata > Mammalia > Chiroptera > Vespertilionidae > Antrozous > Antrozous pallidus. The sequence goes on from CM050526.1 coordinate 8,853,849, forward strand.
CCACAGTGTTCCGGGAAGGAGACAACAGCCCCACGCTGGGTAAGTCCAGCCCAACATATCATCCCTAACTCAGAGATGCCTCCTTCTTATTTCCTTCCTACTTTCCCTCCTCTGAAAACTGTGAAAACCAAAGGCCTCTGGCTTTGAAGGTTACCTTGACACCATTTCTTGTGCTTAACCATGTATTATTTGTTTAACATGCCCATGGCTTTATTTACATATGAAGAAAGTTGATTGTTATTGAGGCAAAAGCCATGGGTCTCTGTTTCCTCTGGAAGAAGCAAGAGGGAGACATGTCTGAAAGATGCCAGGCTCAGACCAGACTCCAGGAGTCTAGACAGGAGCAAGACCACAAGGTCAAGACTTTTAGCTAGGCAAACACTGGTGAGAAGATGCATCTGCTTCTTCAGGTGGGCAGACTGAAAGATGTAAGAAGGTTCTGGAAGCCACATCTCACTGGCTTCTCCCACATCCAGGGAGATGAGCAGGCATCTGCTATTACCGCTTTCAGACAAGGAACATGCAGCTCAAAATATAAGTGACTTTGCACAAAATCATGAAGGCAGACACAAGATGAAAATGTCCTGGGCCCCACACCATGGCAGCTGGGTCAGATAGAGCTGGGTCAGGTGGCTGGGCAGACACTAGCAGACAGAACAAGGGCTCGTCTGCCAGGCCGGACACAGCAGAAAACTGCATCTATTCCCACGCTTCTGCCCACACGGGCACTTCATCTCCATCTGTCTGCTGCGATTCCATTCCACAAGGTATTTGTCTGAGAGTGCTTCCAGACGGCAGCCTTTCATGGGAGGAATGCCGAGGGACTGGATGTGGAGTGGTGGATTCTAAAGGTCAGAGCCACGGCTAATTTGCACCAACGCGCTTGAGCAGTGGCAACCACGCACAGCAAGGGCAGAGAGCTGCTGAGTCTCCATATTCCTGAGGCTCTGAGTCTTGTCTTTGAAATCAGTTCCAACAAAGGCAAAGGCAGTGTATGTGAATATGCTGTGTGCTGGTGGCAGATTCATGTGACCAGCCCAGTCAATTGATACACAGTCCCTTCCAAGTACACTGCTTGGACTCATGCTGTTCCCTCTGCAGGCAACATCCTCCCTCATTAGCTATTCCTCAGTCTGGCCAACTCTTGTACACATCTTCTGAGACCCAGTCCGCTGGTCCTTTCCTTTAAAAGCTTGCTCCACCTTTCTACTGAGGATAAGAGATCCTGTTTACTTCCTCTGGGCTCCCATGGGTTCCACAGCTGCCAGCTTCCAACCCTCCTCGTCTATTGCTATCAGCTACCTTCCCTAGCCTTAAAGCACTTTGATATCAAGGATGTTGTCTCATACCTTTGCATCACCAGTACTTAGCACAGTGCCTGACAGTGGCTCAATCACTGTTTACTGGTGACATGTCCCAGTGAAGTCTAAATGTCCAAAATAAATGTCTAGGGGCTGAGGGCAAACCACACAAGCAAAGCTATCATGGAATTACGATGTAACATTCTTGACTAAAATCAGTGTACTTGCATTGCTAAAACACACTGATGTTAAGTTGCTCGGAGTTATTTGACAAGGATATATGTGTATAGTGATTGGTGCTTGGCAGACAATCACACCTCTTCTTTTGGGAGTATTAAGTGCTATTCAATTCCTCTTCGAAATACTTCCACCGGGTTTTGCTTTAGTGTTACACCTCCAGCTTCATCAGAGGCCATTTGTAAAAACTTGTGTGAAAGCCACTTCTCTACACCTGCATTTTCTAAAAACCGGTCACTCACTGAACTCTACATAACTCATCTCCACCATGCAACCGTTATTTTAGAATTTGACACCAAGAAAACTGTGGCCTCCTCTGCAGAATGGGCAAGCCTTCCTTTTCTGAAAAAATGGACATCATAATAGTATCTCCCTAATGCCCAGAGGTACATAAATGCCACCTTTTCCTTTTTGACATGGTTGCCAGGAAACTCAGTCACATCCAATTCTCCTTTACTGATTCTCAGTCATTATGTCAACTGGTTTCTGACTCCTGGTCTTTCCCAGGAGAATTATAAACCATTGTTAAGTAATCTCTGCTGCTTCTCTCCTTGGTATGAGCCACGAGGGTTGCCTGCTTGAGAAGAGCTCCATGCAGATCTACACCGGCAACTAGAAGCTTCTCCTTGAATGACTAGATTTGGGACAGATTTTTTTGTCGTTGCTATTCTTGTTTTGGTCCAGAACATCTGAATCCACATAGCCCATCCCCCGGACTCACAGGTCCACAGTGATCTCAGGCAGACTGCTGTTTGGCCGTCCTGGAGGATCATCGGTCTCACGGAAGCTTCTGAACCCCTGAGAGAGGTAGTTCACATGGTATCTATCACTGTGTGAAATGCCGTACTGTGTGCTCACGAAACGGGAACAGAACCGGAAACTTGATTTTCTTCTTTCTTTCCTGATCTTGATTTTCCGACTCCTCTCTCATTTCCCTGACTTTATTTCCCACTTGTCACTTACGGCACAATGTGTCAAATCCTTTACAGAAGGGAAGGAACCTTGTCTAGCTCACATGTCTCCAACCTCCCAGTCTTTCTTGACCTCCCCTACCCTCACTTACCTCAATAGGCAAAATGGACACCTTTCCTTCTTTGTTCTCAGAACAGTTCTATCCCATTGTTGTTTCTGTTACAGCACAAATCCCGTTATGTTGTAACTTTCTGTCATATGGCTGAGAACTGCTCTGGAATCGGCTTCATGCGGTTGAGTGACATGCCTGTTATCTCTAAATTCCATGTGCGTGCCCTTAACAGAGGCACAGATGTAGATATGTTACATACACATTTTGTGCTTGCGTTTCTTTTTCTGAAAAAATAGACATCATAATAGCATCTTCCTTATAGGGTAGTTGTAAGGACTAAGAGATAAAAACCAGGTAAGGCCGGGTATATAGAGTAGCCACCCAATGAATGGTAGTTCATTATTACTAGTAGTAGTGGCAGTATTATAATTTTATAGTATTCTTAGTACACCACAGTGCCTATTACACAGCTTAAAGCTCAGTAAGGATTTGCAGAATAAATGCTGAGTACTGAATGGATATAAATAAGCTATCCCTCGCTCCTTGTGAGAGCATCATGCTGCCCATTTCTGAGATGGAGATGTAGAGGCGGACACAGCAAAGGATAAAGCTGAAGCCAGAATTTAGGTCTTGGCTACACGCTTTACGGTAAGACGTGCAGCCTTTGTCTGAGGGCTCAGGCAGCTGGGAAAAAAAAGGCGGGGGGGGGGAAGCGCCTACTCACATGCAGAGGGTCCTTCAAGCCTGCTGAGGACCAGGCTTCTCAGGCTGCCCAGCAGGGGTCAAAGCCAGAAATGCCACCTGTACTCAAACACCAGGACTGCAGGGGAGACAGTGGGGCAGACTTAGCGTGACCATGGCACTCCAACGGCAGCCCACCTGCAGTCTACTTGAGTTCCCGTTTTGCTTTTCCTGCTGAGAAGTGCCAGGATGGACAGGATTGAGCCCCATTTCTTCCCATTCCTTGTCTCAGCTCAGGAGGAAGAGCTAATGAGCAGTGGCTTGGCTAAGAGGAAGGTGAGACATCATTAGAGGGGACGCCCACAGCCAGCCCAGCTCACAGCATGCCCTGCTGCATGCCCAGGGCCCACAGCCTCTGCCCAGGCTTCCCCCCAGCACACGCACAGGTGGTGCGAGCTCCATCTGCAGGAGCATCCTTTGCAGGTGGACTTCCATCACTGGAATATCAGTGAAGGGCAGTGCTTTTCAGCTGTTGTGCCCCAAGAATTTTAAAACATGCAACACCTGACTATTTAGTCAGGGGCCTGGCCTCTTTTCCCTTAGATTGTCAAGTAAAAAATTAACAACAGCCAACACAACAATAGCTGTCCACTGTGAATAAATTATATCTGACTTTTATTGTCAATCTTCAACAAATATATTTTTCACTGTGCTACAGAATTTTACTAATTAGTTTATGTGTGCCATGAGATGAGAAGGGTTGAAAATCACTGGCACAGACAGTACCAGTGACCTGTGTGTGTGGGGGCACAGCTAAATACTTTGTATGTGTTATTTTGCCGCCCCCACAACAGCCTTCTGAGGAGGTACTGCTGTTAGTCCCGGGTGCAGGCGAGGAGGCCAAGGCTGGGACAGGTCAGGTCCCTGTGGAAGGCTGCGCTGCTGGTGACAGCTGGACTGCACTGGGCACGGGGTGCTCGGATGGGGTCACTAAAAAGGACAGGTAGGTTTGGCGGGACCTGCGGGATATTTGAGAGAGGAAAAGGCCAGAAACTGAGGAGGCTCTACTGGTAGGCAGATCAGGTGGTACAATCTGTTATTGGTTGTCCAGTGTTCACCTACCATCCTGTGATCTTGAGCCTGAGGCTGTTTTGTTAGCAATGAAATAGGGTAACAATACTGAGACATAATATTATTCCAAGCTTCCGGTGCCGAAATATTGGTGCGAATCTATGACCCATGGTCCAGTTATGTGAGGGTAATGGTGAGGGTGATGGAGAAGGCACTGTACACACAGAGAGGGGATGGCAGAGGGTGGAAGGGTGCAGGGAAGAGAGAGGAAACAGCACCACAGTTGCTGCTTCTTGGCTTGGTCCTGCTCTGCCTCTGAGGAGTTGCCCTGGGCCCTCACTGTTAGGACGGAAGGCCTCCAGCTTTCTTCCACTGAGCTGAGGTAAGGTGTCCCAGAGCTGCTCATTGCCCACAGAAGACTCCCATGGAAGTTTCTAACACGTGGCTCCCCAGCACTGGGTCAGTGGAGTTCATCGTGGGACCAGACATGGCCCACAGTTCACAGAAGGAAGTTTGAGTGAAAAAGTGGCAGAATGCTGTATATATGTGAACTTAATGCAGATGAAAATGTCTAATACTATGGAACTCATCGAGGGAGTGGATATATTTTGGGTTCAAATCTTGAATCTGTGATGACACTTTCCTTCCTACTTCCTACCATATACACCCACTGTGGAGAACACGGGTCACTGAAGTCTTTTGTTTGTTTGCTTTCACTATTGTTCATGGACTGTCAAATCAGAAGTGGCTTTCAAAGCTATCAATGCCATCCTGCATCAGATCCTCCCTCAGCCAAGTTCCAGCACGCCTCCCTGTGAGCATTTCATTTCTGCTCAAGAGCCGCTGCACCTGAGGATGACTCGGATGGCTTCACACCTTCCTATGCTGAAGAGTCCCTGACTGTTCTGAATGGGTCCATTTTTTATTATATCCGAGCTTCTATTCAAATGAAAGACCATCAATGGCCACCCCCATAGTCTTCTCTTTTCAACCCTTCACCATGGGGGTAGTTTGAATTTCTTTTCATTTCCTCTCCTGAATTTATCCTAGTTTGGCTAATCCAGGGACAGCAGCCTTGGGGAGGTCCCGTCAGGGCTTCAGCCTGGCCAGGGACCAGGAAGGGTGGGAGATGGATGCGGAGTTGGACTATGGAGGAAGGAAGCTCCTTCATTCCTCAGGAGAGGCTGAGCTCTGGGGGAGGAACTCAACTTCTTTTCCTCCTTCCTCTCTCATTAGCCACTGCTATCCTCTCTACTGTCTCATATCCTTCACTCTTCTCCCAATTGGCTATTTCTCTCTGTACCTGGGCACCTTATCTGGCCTCCTCTCTCCTTTCTCTTAAGGGAGCAGTAAGAATAGCACGCCTGAAACCAGGCAGGACCAAACCCACCTGCCAACTACCAGGTAAGCGCTCCACCTGGTGCTTCCAGGCCAGGGGTAGGCAGACAGCAGCAGAGGTGGAGGCCAGAAGAGGAACCAAAGAGTTTGCATTTACATTATCCCCAATTCTTATACCTAATGTCGATGAGCAAACGGATACTTAGAGAAACTATGGCTTGTCCAAACCCACAGAGAGGTAAGTAACATACTAAGATTTAAGGAAACCGCCCCAAGGCTATTTAGATGCAAATAAAAAGCTTGTGTTCTCTCCACCTGCTGCACTCTGGGAATAAGTCTGGACCCACAGGGATGCATGGAGGAAGGTGGGGAGAGGGAGATTGGGGAGAGGGAGAGCAGGGATTGAAGACTTGTATGTTGTCTTATAAATAGCATTTACCCCTAACCTTCTTCCATATCCCCCCCACCCCCCCAAGTCTCCAGATGGCAACCATTGTTGGCTAGAGTTAGCGCCAGTTATAAAGTAGCCGATATTTGCTTTTGGTTCCCACCAATCCTCCCTTTCTCCATTGCTTTCCCCTTGTCCATGGCTCCTGAAGGAGGGAACTATCCCGTAAGGCAGGTTCCCACTCTTGGTCTTTTTTGTTTCCTGCCAGCCTATGCTGTTTACCTGCATGAAGCAGGTACTGGATTAATGTGGAAAGAAAGAGGAATTAGATGGATGACTGATTGCTCCAGTCAGCACACCCAGGGCCTACAGGCTGCCTTCTGCTGGGCTGGGATAGCCATGCTCTGCCCACCTGGGTGGTCTTTTTCTTCTCACTAAAGCATAATCAGGGTCTGCCCATCCCCTCAGCATGCTTCCATGATTAAGGGATGAATCTCCTCTCTTCTCAGGAAAAGGCCAGAAAGCATGGGGAAAGCTGTCATCAGACCATAAAATCCTTTCTCTCCAAAATGAACAGGGGGCGGTGGGGTTGCCCTCAGACGCCCCCAGAAGTAAGCCTGAGGTTGCACATGGAAGGGCATGAGGGCAGGAGCAGGAACTGCTGCTCCGTGAGTGCTGCCGAGGGCAGGTCCGTTCAGAGAAGCTTTATCTATAGGAGGTGCCCGTCTTACAGATGGCATTTAGGATTAGCTGGACTTGGTTACTTAACAAGAGTGATGGTGGCACTGGTTTAAGGCCACACCATTTGTCAGGGTAGATCCAGGACTCAATGTGGACATGCTGGACCGGAGTCCAGGCAGTTTGGCGTGTTTTTCCCCAGGAGTCTAAGAGGCTGCTGGTTTTTGAAATTTGCGCATGAAGCATGTGGCTACATTCTCTTTGAGAAGTGGCTCTGTCTTCTCTCTGAGAGGCCTGGCTGGCAGGATGACTGACGCTGCCCAGGATGCTGGCTCCCCCTCCCCGCCCACACTTAGACATATTGTCCTTTATTCTATCCGTCAGTGTTCCTACAGTTGCCCCCCTTCCCTGAGATAAGTGTGTTTTTGTCTCCGATAGAAATACTTGCCTCTTTTCTCTGAAGGATTTTCTTGGTCCAGAGAATTGGAATTGTCTGGAAATGTGTGTCCGCCGCAAACCCTTAGCCGATGATTGGCAGGTTTAGGAGTAGGAAAGCTAGCCCCAGATGAGCACCCCTCTGGGTATAATGAACTCTCTAGTGCTCCCTGTCCTAAGGTCTTGGCCAGAGTTTGCATATTCCCTTTTTCTGCTGCCTTGCCCTACCTCCCCCTTTCCTTTCCCAGAAGCCTCCAAGACTTGCTTAATAAATCACTTACTTGCACACAAAACCCTCATATCCTGATATCCCAACCTTTCTGGAACATCTGCTTCATCACCTATGATTTGGGTCCTGTGTCATGATCTAACCCATGGTTTTCCAACAGGAATGAGTCTGTTACATGTTTACTGTCATGAATTAAATTATGAGCTGCAAGTTATGTTGAAGTCCTAACCTCCAAAGTGACTGCAACGGAAAAGAAAGGCTTTAAGGAGGTAATACAGGTAAAAATGAGGTCACAGGGGTAGGGGCCTAGCCAATAAGACTGGCACGCTCGCTCTCTCTCTCTCTCTCTCTCTCTCTCTCACTGGACAAGCTCACAGAGGAAAGGCCTCGCAAGGACACAGCGAAAAGACTGCTGATTACACGCCGGGAAGATATTCTCACCAGACACCAGCCCTGCAGGCACCTGACCTTGGATTTCCAGCCTCTAACGTTGTGAGAAAATAAATGTCTGTTGTTTAGACTGCCAGCCTATGCTGTTTAACTTAGGCAGTCCAAGCAAACTAGCCCAGTTACTATACACCCTAGGTTTTTAAATAGAGCTTGTTGCTTTGGAGAGTGGTGAGGATGAAAACAGGGATGACACAGTTAGTGAAAATAACGTGTTAGATCAAAACAAGTCACTAAGGAACTATTTCACACTTGTACAAAGAGCATGTGCCGAGCCTCTGCCCTGCACCAGGCATGGCCCCCAGGGAGCAGTGCAGTGTGAGAGGCCTTGGGAAACGGTGGAAGACAATGGCGTGAGTCCTCATCCACTCTAACTCAACCTGTCAAGGTTCAAAACATCACATGATGTGTGGCATCACTATCGCCAATGTGATGGGCAGCAGCCCCACATCATCTGTAGTGGCAGCAGCTGCAGCTCCAATGTTGCAGAGCCCCTGTCTCTCACCCAGGCCTAGGCTGTGTTGGTTGCTCTTCCAACCAAATCCACCTGTACATCCACTCACGAGAACCTGTGAGGCTCGCCTGCAGAATCAGAAAATGAAAAAGAGAAACGCCCTGGGAGATGGCATTACAAACCATGCAAGCTCAGGTTGGGATGTGCCATGGGAGCTCCGCTTTGAGGCCAGGAGGTATAACCATTTGTTTTGCTATTCATTTGGGGAATCCTCTGAGCTGCTACTGACAAGCCCCCTCACTGTCCATCCCTCAGGCCAGGGTGCTCAGTGGCTAGGGGACAAGCTCATCATCAACTGGATACAAAAGGAAACTACTGAGCTGATGCACCGCAGAAGTAGGCACTGTGGCATCCCTCCTCCGAATTCCGGCTCGGCTCTGGGGGACAGCGCTCCCAAGTGCAGAGTCATGCTGACCTGTGTCCCACTTTAAGGCTGCACTGTGTCAGAGTTGTCTCTTAACCCTCAGGGACCCTCTTAGTCTTCAGCCAGTGGCAGCCTGGAAGCATGGGGACTAATTGTCTTGGGCTGATGCTCAGCCAACAAGAGACAGGAACAGATGGATAAGTGACCAGGCCTCCATCCTTTAAGCTGACAGGACTGTGTGCTTTCTGGAGGTTGCAGCTTAACCAAGCCTCTGGGATCTAAAGCAGCAACTCTGACAATGCAACTTTATATTGGCCTTTCCTCCTCCCCTCTCACCTTCCTGTCCTCAATACTGCTTCCTTGTAATGACGTCTCTCTGTCAGCTCTGCACTTGGGGGAGCAAACTAACACCATCACTACTTAGCAGCCAATGTATCATACACAAGAGGCTAATGAGAAGTCCCTTTCAGTCTTAATTGAGGGGTGGTGAGAATGTGGACAGCTATTTACGAGTATGACTTGATGGTTGGAAAAAACAGATTTCCAATAAGGGGTACCATTGAGTTGAAGATCAAATCTTACAACTGCATTCGGCTCTTCGGGAGTCTCAACTTGAATCCTGTACTACAACAGCTAAGCAAAGTCAGTGTTATTCAGCAGCCTTAAAATTCATTCGTTCAATGAGACTATCTCAGCACGGTGGTAATCCTGGAAGATTGGGGGGGGGGGATCAGGATAGAGACAGGCACTGCTCTCATGGGCTTACAGTATACCAGGAAAAATAGACATTAGGCAGATAGTTAAACAGATTGGCATAAGCACAACCGAGGGGAAATAGAGATGTTATGAAAGAGAATAATGGGGATCTGATGGGAATGGTGTAGTTGTAGAGTCACAGATACATAAATAATTGTCAGCTACATTTACAAGGGAATGACAGAGCCGCACAGCTTACAGAAAACCATGTGGATGTAGAAACACAGGTACAATTCAGTGCCTACATTAGTCTGCTCTGGCTGCCGTAACAAAACTTAATAGACTGAGCAACTTAAACAGCAGGGATTTATTTGTTCACAGTTCTGGAGGCTGGGAAGTCCAAGATTGAGTTTCTGGTTTGCAGGTTTCATTCTCAGGCCTCTTGCCTGGCTTGTAGGGACACCACTTTGCCAAACGCTCTTCTTTGTGCACATGGGGGAGACAAGCTCTCTGCTGTTTCTCCCTATGAGGGCACTAATCCCATCAGACCAAGGCCATCCTTTCTTTAAAAAAAATTTTTTTTAAGTTGAGTTTTGAGGTAGAGGAAGAGATAAGGAGGGAGAGAAAGAAACATCAATGTGAGAGTGGAACATCAATTGTCTGCCTCTGCATGCCCCCTACAGGGGATCAAATCCACAACCTGGGCATGTGCCTTGTCCAGGAATCAAACCAACAACGCTTTAGTGCATGGGATGGCACTCAGCCAGCTGAGCCACACCGCCAGGGCCCAAGGCCTTACTTTCATGACTTCATCTAACTCTGTTTTCTAAAGCCCCATCTCCGAACACCATCACATTGGGAGTCAGGGCTTAACATCTGAATTCGGAGGACACAAACATTCAGTCCAGGACTATGCCTTTTTAACTGTTTTCAGTGTTAAAATCTGCGGAAGAGGCCAGGGTGGGAAGGACGATTGGAAAATGTGGTGATAGTTCTTGCTTCCTGCTCCTGTCTTGGAAGTTTTTTTGCATGTCAGATTAGAAGTCTACTTGAACATGCTGGGTCACTAGAGATAAGAGTGAGGTACTAGACTAGAAAACTTTTCCAAATGTGGGAGAAAATGGTATTAGGTTCCAGTAAAACAATACTTAAAAATGATATGTTATATAGGTTTCTCTTGTCTATAGAGAAAGCTCTAGCCGAGACACAAGAACAATGGAAGAAAATGAAAATGGATTTGTCTGAGCTTCTGCTTTATGCCAAGAAGCACAGAAATGCCATCCGTATAAACCCGCAAAAGGTTTGGAGTAAGGGGTGGTCAGGTGGCTAGGGAGTGGTCTGGCCAAGGTCACCTTGTCTTGGTATTAGACATGGCTGCAAATACTTGTGAAAAAACTGGGGAAGAAAAATATTGAATTGTGATATGTCTGGGCCTAGGTGATTGGACAACACACAAAAGAAGGAGTACCCCCCTCCACCCCAGGGTATAAAACTGGGCTCTGGTCATTCTTGGGGTGAGTATGCACTCATGTTGGCTCCTCTATCCATTTTTCCTTCTTTGGTTACAGCTTCTTGATTTCCTTTTGGCAATTACCTGTTTTCCATTTGATGTCGTCTTGTTTAGACTGCAAATCCACAAGCAAATCAATATGATGCTCCCCTGGGGCTTTGCATCTTGAGAGGAGTAAGCAAACACCAGGCAAGGTGGCTGAAGGTCATTCAATCCATGGGAGGCTCCCTCTACTGTCTTGGGTCCTGAGTATTTCTCAGCCAGGATCTCCATCCTCCCTTTTATTTTATTTTTTAAAGGATTTTCTGATTGCAATCTTTTTAAAAAAAAAATTACAGCTTTAAGGAGCTTTAACTCACATACTGCACAATTCCCCCATGAAGTACACAATCCAGGAGTTTTTAGTGTATTCACAGAATTGTACAACCAGCACCACAATCAATTTTAAAGCATTTTCATCACCCCAAAGAAACTGCCTCCATTAGCAGCCACTGGCCACTCACCCTGCTCTTCAGCCCCAGGCAAGCACTCATTTACTTGCTGTCTGTACAGACTTGCCTTTTCTGAACCTTTCAAAGTATGTGGTCCTTTGGAACTGGCTTCCTAAGCTTTGCATGATTTTTTTCGAGTTTTGTCCATGTGGTACCATGTTATTAAGCCATTCCTTTTATGGCTGAATAATTAGCTCTTTGTACAGACAGAGCCCATTTCAAATCCACTCATCAGCTGATGAGCATTTGGGCTGTTTCTCCCTTTTGTTTCTATGAATTATTCAATGCCCTTCCAATAAATTGCTTTTTTGCTAAGTTAGGCATGGTCGGTATCCATTGCTTGAAGCGAAACAACTGCAACAGACACAAATCCTATAGTTGCCCATGGACAACTTACATTTCAGAAGCAGGAGCCTGGGGTTTAGGTGGCCCTCAGTCGCGTGCCTCCTTCACATTTGGCCTTTATTTGTGGAACTCCCGCTGAGGGAAGCTAAGTATGAAAACCAGGGCAGCAAACTAGAACTTTGGAGATCACTAACTATCTCGGGTGTCACTGACTCTAAGGAGGCAGCCATGGTACCTAGAATCCTAGAAAAATGCCACAGCCAGAGGCAACCCCTGCCTCCCTACCCCCTCCCCCACCCCCCGAAGTGGGGAGTCAGGAACATCTAGCTTTGTTTTTCATTCTTTTAGCCTCTTCTCAATGAACCATTGCTTCTCAGGCCTTTATCATCCCCCCTGACCTTTCAACATCTATTCTCCTGCAAGAACCTAGACTTTCCGTGTGAACCTGCATCTTTGTATTTTTTTTTCTTATAAGCAAACTTGATTTGGGATTCTAGAGTAGGAAGGGACTCTGTTGGAGGCCAGGCATTTGGCTAGGATTGCTCCTCCTGTAACACGAGGGTTGGGGTGGTTGGACAGGTCAGTATAGTTCAGCTTTCTTTAGCAACAGAAGCTATTCTTCCAAAGCTATCATCGGTGGAACCTAAAACACAGAAGCGGCCTTCAACGGCTACTCTGTTTTATTTTTTCTTGTGACTTTCAGTATCTAACTCCAGCTGAGAAGGTGGTATTAGAGTCCCTCCCTGAGGAATAGGGGTGCCTGTAGATGGAATACTTTAGGGTTAAGGAACCCTGCCACTGCATGGAGAGGGACAGGGGACAGGCAACTCTTGAGAGTCAGACCCTGCAGTGGGGTTTTCAGAGGGTGGGTGCCAATTCACCTGGTGGAAGTTTGGAGGAGTCACTCCAAAATGAACTTCAGACTTGAAGACAAAGAAGCAGAACTCAGAGCTGGAGGTGCCCAAATGCTGCTTCCTCGGGAAGGTGCTTTCTCCCTGGATCGCTGGGAAAGCTGGCCTTGATGTATAGTTAGTGGTGTTTCTGCTTTGCCTGGGTTTGCATAGCCCATCTCTGAGCACAGTCTGAAACAGACAGAGGATCCTGGGTGCGGCAGTGGAGTGCAGTCACAAGGGGAGGTGCATCTCTGCCCGGCGTGTGTGGAGGGCGCACTGCCCACCAGGGAACTGTGCCTATGCAGATGTGCATGCAGGGGCAGCTGTGGGACAGTGCACCTCCTGGGGGACAGAGAACAGCGGAGAGAAACCACTGCCAAAGGAGCCAGCTGCTGGTTGGCCACTCAGGCAGGCAGGAGGAAACGCCTTCTCAGTGGAAGGTTGGTGGAGGCTGATACTTAGGATCCACACTAATCTGTGCTTCGGGCCCTCCTCAGATTCTGGCCATCCAGCCCCCAGAGAACCATCCCTGCCCAGTGGAGGGAAGCCTAGCCTAGCCAATGCCTGTTCTGTCACCAAGGGTCCCAGCCACAGCAGATCTCCTGGGAGGATGCTGCCCCGGTGGCACTGAATGTGGGGAACAGGCTCAGGTCCCTGGGCCCTGCTCTGACCCTGCGCTGCAGTTCCAAGGAGGAGCTGCCTGAGCGAATGGGGCAGCGGAGCATATACCTGCCTGGGGTGGTGCCCTCAGGTCCTCTGGCCCCTAGTAGATCTGGGATGCCCAGAAGTAGAATGTCAGCATTCGGACATTGCATAGCCCTGGTGCCAAGGTGGAGGAGAGGGCCCTGTGGAGTCCTTGCCCGGCCACAGACAGAACTAGCTCCTCTCGGGCAGCCTTCACCCATTCCACCCACTCTGCTCCTCCCCTCTCTCCTCACTGTACACTGGTGGGAGGCTGGACTCTCTCTTGCAGACCTCAGTGGCTCCTGATAAGAGTTTCTTTCTTGTTCACGCTGTGTGCTCACTGTGGGTTGCAGGGGGTGAGAGGGTCCCTCCTCACCATCACTCAGGGATGCAGACTTTGCTGGCGCCATGGCAGAGGGCAAAGTGGCCTCTGAGGGGTCTTTTGGTTAAACATTTGGGCCTGGAAGGAAGGCTCTTTACTTGGACACACAACACACGGACCAGGCCGTTTCTCGACCAAGAGAAGGTCAGAAGGGGGCAGCACTGGGACTGAGTGACAGTACCAATGGCTAAGTGGAAAGAAAGTGCAGGGAGGGTCTGAGAGACACCACCCCTTTGGCTGTGTGACCTGCAGCCAATTCTTAAAGTCAGTGAGCCTCAGTTACCCCATCTGGAGGCTGAGGAAATAATACCTTTCTTGGTATGCCCCGAGTGTTGAGCACATGAAATAAGGCCACAATAAACATTAGCTCCCTTCCTTTTCCTATTCAAATACCTCGATGGACATGATTTAGTAGTCACTTTGAACCTGAAGGGTAAATGCAGACAGCCACGGGTAGAGACTTAAGCTCCTGTTTGTCCCCCCTCCCCTTCCACCACCCCCCCCCACCTCCTGTGAAAGATGTTTGCATGCTGAGGGGAAAAGCTCAGTTGCACAGACCTGCTTTGGATGCCATGGGGTAAACCCTCTGAATGGCAGCCAGGGTGCTCATCCCTGACCTCACTGCCCTGGTGGAAGCCTCCCCTTGAATGTGGGCTGGAATAGGGACTTGAAAAAGTGACAGGTGTCACTTTAGAGATTAGGTTAGAAAAGACCAGCTTCTGTTTTGCTGGTATCCTCTCCCTGGCTCTCTCTCTCTTTATTGCTGCCCTGCTGGAGGGGGCCATGTGGCAACGAACCGGGAAGCATCTAGAGAACAGCCAGAAAGGAAACGAGATTCTTGGTCCAGCAACCCACAAGGAACTGAATCCTGCCCACAAACCCTGAGTGGACTTGGAAGTGAGTCCTCCCCCACTTGAGCCTGAGAGGATGGTAGCCTTGGCAACACCGTGGGTTCAGCCTCGTGGGAAACCTTTATCCAGGGGCACATGGGTAAGCCTTGCCTAGATTCCTGATCCACAGAAACTGGGAGGTAATCCTTGTGTGTTGTTTAAGCCACCAAATTCTTGGATGATTTGTTATGCAGCAATAGGTAGCGAAAGCAAACTCCAGCCACGCCAGGCAATCTGCTAAGATGGGTAGAACTTACTCTTTCCCTAGAGACAGTTTTTCTGCCACCACCCAGTCCCCAGATTTAGCCTCACTCCTTTAAGCAGAAACGACATTTGTATTCAATCCAGCCTGGCCAGGGTCAGGGCAGGCTGCTTTGGACCACACATGTGTCTCCCTTGACCTCACAGCTCCCTAGGCTTGGATGCCATGGGGTAAACCCTCTGAATGGCAGCCAGGGTGCTCATCCCTGACCTCACTGCCCTGGTGGAAGCCTCCCCTTGAATGTGGGCTGGAATAGGGACTTGTTTCAAAAGACCTAGCGCATCCTACCTCTCACCCTGTTGCAGTTCTTTCATCAGGAGACAGCTTGGTTCAGTGGATAAAATCAGATTACCTGGTGTGGAGCCAGGTCCCACTATTTATTTTCTGTGCCTTTGAAGACATTCTTACTATCTTCGTTTTAGTGAGTGTGAATGGGGGATAAAATGGCACTTGGGGCTGCCCAAGAGTAGAATGAGGGATTATCCATGGAGAGCATAGCCTCTGGCTGGAAAATGGCTAAGTGTTCCATAGATGTTACTATCATTAACTTTAGACTTCCTAGAGGGAGTATTTGCATCTGGTGAGCAGCGATACTGATACCCTTTTGGTGCTGTACTAGCCTTAGCAACTGCACATGGTTTATGTCAGTAAACCACAAGCAGCCAGGCCACGAATGGCCACGATTCGGCTCAATTATATTTACGTGCTGCTCCCTCTCCCCGACCCAAGAACCAGGTGTTATGATTGGATGCCAGGAGACTGAATATTGGGGGGTTTATTTTGCTCCATTTATGTGGTGGACTGAGGTTCTTTGTTCTCTTCACCCCCGTTGGCCCATATGCTGTTTACCTCTGATGGGAAGGGAGTCCGTTAGCATAATAACTCCATAAGTGATGTCTTGAACACAACTGTGAAAGGCAAACTGTTCGGAGAATATTTTTTAAATAACTGACTCACTACTTAACGAATTAATTAACTAGCTTGAAATGTTTCACTCTGAGCAGGGAGGGCCTAGCAAGGCACAGGGACTCACCAGTGCAGGCAGCCTTTAGTAGAGGGGATAAGAACTGGCAGAATAAAATTGGGCCTAGAGGCAGGAAGAGCAAAAAGGAATGGAAAGGAGATGGGAGAGGGGTTCTTCTGTGGTTTCTGACTGAAGGCAATCAGAGGAGTCCTGGAAAACTCTGGCTCCATCCTCAGGGCTCTTGAGCGAATTTCTAATCTACAGCACACCACACTGGTAGCTTCTGTGATGTCTCTGTAGCCACTGGAGGGGCCCATACAGCATTGCAGTGTGGTTTTTCTCGTGAACTGGACAGAAGTGTGGGAAAGAAAGATGGAGCAGATGAGAAGATGACAGTGGAAGGTCTCTATTACCTGAGTCCTCAGATAGGATGGGAGGATAGAGAAATGCTTCTCCGTATTTCACCCTGCCCCCATCATTTCTAGAATTTTAACTCCAGGGAAATCTCAGCCAACAAGTATTTACTGTTTGCTTTCGCTACCTATTGCTGCATAACAAATCATCCAAGAATTTGGTGGCTTAAACAACACACAAGGATTGCCTCCCAGTTTCTGTGGATCAGGAATCTAGGCAAGGCTTACCCATGTGCCCCTGTATGTATAAACACACCTATTTTATTTTAAATTCAGATTTACCTATTAAGAAATATGAAGTTTTGAGAGTAGTTCAAAAATAATTTCTTTCCTCACAGTGCCGAGGACAGATGATCTGCATAGTCTCACATTCCGTGTCTGACAGAGGCACAGGGCGGAGCTGCTGCCTGACTTGCCCAGCTCCGTTCGCTGCAGGGGTGCATTGAGCCTCGGTCACCCCTGGGTGAGATGTCACCCTCAGCATCCCACAGATCTACATAGCTCCCTCCCAAATCACTTATTTTTCCTGGTGGGGCATCTCATGGCCCATTTTCCCCATGATTATTACCCATCAGTCTTAGAACTCATTTGACTCAAACTACATCTTTCTAGCAAAATCAGCCTCTACCTAGGTCATCAACACTGGAATTTGGAAGCTAATCTGTGTTTTGTATTTATCCTTATATGGCCTCTTTTTATGCTTAGAATGCACCTTTATTATTATTATTTTTATTTTTTAACATTTCCCTTTAACCTTTTGTCATTCTGTATAAAAAGAAACTAAAATTCTAGGACTGTCATTGGGACATTACTCCTGTAATTTTGTGAGCTGCATGTAGTGGGCATTTGTTTTTTTACATTCTCATTCCATTCTGCCTCTTTCTGGTGACTGCCTCTCTCCCCTCCTCTTGCCC
Organism: Antrozous pallidus; assembly: GCA_027563665.1. NCBI lineage: Eukaryota > Metazoa > Chordata > Mammalia > Chiroptera > Vespertilionidae > Antrozous > Antrozous pallidus. Next base: position 8,871,000 of record CM050526.1, read on the forward strand.
CTTCCTATGGCTGTGATGAAGCTGTGTCTGTAGTGGTCGCCTGTTCAGAGGTCACGCTGATCAGCGCATAGCCCTCCGTCTACAATGAGGGGCTCACTGTATTGCTTAGAACTCTTGTCAAAGCTTACAAGCCACAATGAGTATTTCACTGGGTGTCGGGGAAGAGATTTTGTTTTTCTCTCAGAACAGGAAATTCAGAAAGTTTAAGGGCTGGGCTACCATCGCCATCTGGCTATGACTACCATCTGGCCCATCACAGGAAGTCTGAGGAGAAGGCCAATGTGAATGAAGACCAACTGTGGAAGATTTAAGAAATTACTGGAGCACATGGTCATATATGAACTCCAAATTTGTCTTAAGCTAGACCTAGCCCTGAATTTTTCATCTTACATAAACCAATAACTTGTCACTTCCTTAAGCCACTTTAGGCTGAATTCTGTCACTTCAAGCCAAAAGAGTCCTTACTAATATGGTTGCACTAGTGAAAGCCATTTTGATGCCTGAAAATGTGGCCATCTGGAAAACTAAAGGAAGCAAAACAAAATAATGCTGGGAATAGAAAGCGTCTTGTTGATTAATTAGTTCCCATCCCACTAATTAAAAGGTAAGGAAACCGAGGGTCAGGACCGGGGAGTCTGTATGGGTGTTGGCATTGTTGCCTAGTGGTAGAAGTGGGAATAGGACCAGATTTGACACCACATTCTCTTTGTCACCTCTTCCCACCTATATGAAATGGACTCTCTGGTTCTGAAAGAGTGAGTGTCCTTTCTCCTTTGTTTCAAATCGCCCTCTAGAGCTCCCCGTGATGAGATACCTGTTTCTTTCTTCTCCTGTGGCCCCCTTTCTTTCCTTTCCTTTCCTACTTGATGTAGTTTTATTTCTTTAAAAATTATTTTGAAGTATTTCAAGCACACAGAAAGTTCAGAAGTAGAATAACAGACACCATGTGCCTCAATCTAGAGTTCACAGATGTTAATATTTTGCCACTTTCCACCAGATTTTATTTTAAAAAGATGTAAAACATGGCAGTTATAGCTGAAGTCTGACTGCCTTTCCCCTTCCTTCTGCTTCCCTTCTACCCTACCCAGCAATGACTACTGCCTTACTAGTAAATGTGCTTATGTTTTTCTCAATCTTGCTTGGTACTTGAAATGCATGAATAGTAGATAGTGTAGTGAGGGGCTTTTTAGTTTTATGTGACTAATATGGTACATACCCGGTTGGAGCTGGCCTTTCTCAATCAGCATTGTGTTTTGAGATTTACTTATGCCAAAGGTGGAGAACACAGTATGGCCTATAGGCCCTGTAAGGCCCTTGAAATCTTTGCTCTGGTCCTGCCAAGACATTAGAGGTGATTAATTACATGTTGGATCAAATATAGCAGGCTAATTTTTAAGTTGATAATTTTGTATGGCCCACAAATGACTTCACAAATACTATATATAAATAGCCCTTGGCAGAAAAAGGTTCCATCACCATTAATTTATGCTAACAGAGGTAGATATCTTAGTCTTTATTTGTATAAACATTTATTTATTTTGTCTTACTTCCTAAATGAGAGTTTAACTGGTCATACACTTTTATAATTTTTATTATTTATTTGCTTTATTTTTGAATCATTTTTATTTTTTAATTACAGTTGACAAATATTATTATATTAGAGGCCTGGTGCACAAATTTGTGCACAGGTGGGGTCTGGCTGGCCTGCCCTGATTGGGGCCCCTCAGGGGCAGGGCCAGCTGAGGGGGGGAGAAGCCATGGTTGGTTGGCCAGCCGGCCCTGCCCCCTGCCCAAACTCCTGATCAAAGGGACAATTTGCATATTAGTCCTTTATTATATAGGATCACTGTCAGGTGACTAGATATTATCTAACTTACTAAGCAATCATTCTGATAAATCTGCACCCATCTGACACCATACATAGTCATTAGAATATCATTGACTATATTCCCAGAGCTGTACTTTACACTCCTGTGACTATACTATAACTACTAATTTGTACTTTTAAATCCCTTCATCTTTTTCATGCATTCCCCAACTCCCTTCCCCTCAATCAAAATGTTTTCTGTATCTATGAGTCTACTTGTTTCTGCTTTTCTCTTGCTGCTTTTAAGATTCTCTCTTTGTTTGTAATTGTTTACATCTTAATTATGATTAAAATAGTGTAGGCCTCTTTGGACTCATCTTCTTTGGGACTTTCTGTGCTTCTTGGACTTGTATGTCCATTTCCTTCACCAAGTTAGGGGAGTTTTCTGTCATTATTTTTTCAATCAAGTTTTCAATTTCTTGCTCTCTCTCTTTTCCTTCCTGCACTCCCATGATGCAAATGTTGATATGCTTGACATTGTCCCAGAGACTCCTTGGACTATCTTCATTTTTTTTCATCTTCTTTTGTTTTTGCTCTCCTGATTAGATGTTTTTGCTTCCTTAAATTCCAAATTGCTGTTTTTATTCTTGGCTTCATCTACTCTACTGCTGATTAATTGTAATTATTCTTCATTTGTTAGTGTATCCTTCATTTCTGACTGGTCCTTTTTTTAATACTGTTGAGGTTCTCACAAAGTTCATTGAGCATCCTTATAAACAATGTTTTGAAATCTGTATCTAGTAGATTGATTTTCTTCATTTTGCTTAGTCCTTTCTCTGGAGTTTTGTTCTGTCCTTCCATTTGGGACATGTTTCTTTGTCTCCTCATTTTGGCAGCCTCTCTGTGTTGGTTTCTATAGAGCTGCTATGTCTCTCAGGCTTAGTAGAGTGGCCTAGTGGGTGTTCAGTAGGATCCAGTGGCACAGTCTCCCCAGTCACCTAAGCTGGGTACCCAAGGTGTGAGCTGTGTACACCCTCCTGTTGTAGTTGAGTCTTGATTGCTGTTGGCAATCAATAAAAGATATTTATCCCCAGGATGATCAGCTGCAAGGACTGGTTGTGACCACTGCCCACCAATCTCCAGCCACTGTGAAGGATCAGCTGTGCAAGGGTCCATCTTACAGAGCAAGACTTACTTCAGTGAGGTTCTGGTGCCTGCTGAGTTTGCTCCTTGAGTGTGTTGCTCATGAAGGTGGTTGGGCGGTGATGCTTCAACATGATCTGAAGCTGTCCACTTGTTGTACTAGCTGTGGGACCTCCCAAGAGGTGCAAGTCAAGGTCAGCTGCCACCTGCATTCTGTCCAGGGCTATCCCTCATCAGCTACAAAGCAATTTGTAGAGGGCTGATAATTGTGCTGGGCTTAGAAGTGATCAGGAGAGGCCAAGGTTGAACCAAGGCTGGCTGTTGCTAGTGTCAGATCAGGGGCCACTTAGTGAGAGAAAGGAAACATGTTGAAACCAGATGCTGCTTGTTTGAGAGATTTAGGAAAATTTGAAGCATAAGCCAAGACAGGACATTTGTATGGAAAAGCTGCTGGAAACAACTTGGATGAGCCTGAAAGTTGGGTGGAATAGGGCCTTAGGGAATTGCCAGGGCAGAGCAAACAATGTGAGCCATATTGATGGAGACTCAGATATGGCATCCTCCAGCTGGCTCTTTGTGGGGGGGCGGGGCTCATCAAAGGAACAATGGCCTCTGCCAGCACTTCTGTTTGGTAGAAACCTCTCTCCCCAGCTCTCTCCCTGATGCTGGACAAATGAGTTCTTCCCTGTATGTTTCTGGTGCCTTTTGAGCTGCTGCTCTAGTGCTGGAGCTAAGAGGGAGTGAGTCTGAGTAAGTCCATGCACCATGTTTGGGGCTCTTTAAGAACAACTGCCTAGGGATGTAGCAGTCCTCTGTTTCTCTCAGCCTGTTGCCTCTTGTTTCTGGGCTTTCCTGTTGCATGAGAGGCATGAAACACTGTGGGGCTCTCTGACAAGTGCAGTCTTTCCCAGATGGCCCAGTGACATGGAAGATGGAAAGTGCCATGTCCACCTGCATCTCAAGCTCAGCAAGAGTACTGTGGTTCTTGTCATGGATGCTGCCTTCCAGACCTAGGTGCTAAAGATCTAGCCTCCCAGGCAGCTACTGGAGGCCTAGGAGGTAAAACCAGATGCAGGAGAGTCGATATCACATGGGGGCAATTTGACCAAAGAGACGTGAGCTAGCATAAAAATCTTTCTCCCTTTCCTCTCCAAGATAGACTACGAAAACATATGGTAGTTCAAACAGCCTCTCTGAAGACATCTTGAGAAACCAAGCAATCAACTGTGCTTATTATTGAAGTTGTGATAAAATCCCTTTAATTTGCTCTCCTGCCTTCTCTGACTCCTGTTCTATGCACGATGTCTCCTCCCCGCCCCCGCCAGTCCCCCACTCCAGAGTAGTACTTCATCCATTCCCCAATAAGTCTTGCAGTAAACAAGCACACTTCAGCTGTTCTGTTAACACTAAAGAATTTTCCTCAAGCTCCATTTTCTAGGGAACTCTGGCTAAGATGTGTATTTGCCACCATCTTAAATTTGTAACCCCTCCAATTAGGCAACAATCAAAACAATTGGGGGAAGGCAGAGTGACTCCTTGAGAAAAAGGTAACCCTCCATTTTGTTTCTGAAAGCTTCTGCTCTTCTTCCTTCCTGGCCATGTTGCATCTTGGTGCTACACAAGGCAAAGTGAAGACAGTGTTTGGGAATCACTTGCATATGAGACTAGGCAGTGCTGAAGCAAGCCAACTTCTCGATTCACATGATGGGCTGCAGGTTCTTGACTCCTCCAACCCTACCTTCAATTTATATAATACAGTTTAACAGTGGCCACTGATGGGGCCTGAGAAATTTCCTTAGTGCGGTTATTTTCTCTTTCTTTTTGTTGAGAGAATTATCTTTTCCAACCATGCCTCTTCGCTGAATCTGCAGGATACTTCTGATAGTCATCTTCATTTTAACTTTGAGGCTCTCTAAAATTTCATTGTGAAAACAATGTTCTTACCCCAGTGCTTTATCACCAGAAAAATGCTACATGGAAACATTTAATCATAAAATCTAAAAAAAGGAGAGAGAGAGGAACCCCAGTGCATGGTATATGGGAGATTGAATATTTGCTAAAAGACTGAACACACTTATATGAGAAAACCTAAAATTGTGAAAACATGTAAGAGACTGGAATGAGGAAACATGGGATTTAGCCCTGCCAGCAATAATTTATGGTCCTTGAGTAGGTCCTCATAACTGAATCGACCCCAAAATGACTTCTGAACACCTTTCTTGTGTGAGGAGAAAGCCCAGAGACAGAATCTTGCCTCCGATGAAGGTCAGATTAGAAGGTTCCCCTCTCAGCATCCTGGCAATCAAAGCATGCTACCCAGACCCTAATCTTAGCCAATCAACTGGTCCTGCCCAAGAATTTGAAACTACAGCAAATAATATTCCAAAGCAAGTGACCACTTAGAATTATTTGGGTGGTGGCAGTGTCAACTCCTTGGGCCAGTGGTCGTGGCAATGGGCCAGCCATGGTAATACCCGTGTCAGCCACACCCTCCGCGTGGCCTGTGGCAGCTGCAGTTCGGCCCCACCTTCCTTTGCTTCTTGGAGCTCTGAGCCTGGATCCTCAGCTGTGCTATTTGAGTCTGTGAACTATGTGATACAGTTTGGTGTTTAAAAGCCAACACATAAATTATGTAGTAGTTTGTTTTTAGGTAAATAAATACAGGGAGATCTAAACTTTAAAAGAAATTTTCATTCAAAATGAAAAATTTTTAGACGAATGGGAATACTTTAAAAGTACATGAAACATTACGATGTTTGGGAGTGGAATTGGAGACTATAAATCTGGGCTGACATTCATGAACCTGACCAGCCACAGGAGATCAGACTGACCAGCAGCTGATCGATCTGCATTCCCACCGTTCAGTCAACATGGCCAGCAGGTCAGACCATCCTGCCACCTCCGAGATCCACGGTGCAGATTGCAATATAAAAACGGTTCCCGTAAGTCTTTTAATAAACAAACACACTTCAGATGTTAATGTGTCCCACCTTTTACAACTGTATTTGACTGCAGGACTCTTGCTCACAGAACACCTAGAACACACAGCAGAGCTAATATTCTGCGGAACCCAGTTTGGGACAAGCTCATCTGTTAGATAAGAACAAAATCCTGTAGCACAAAACCAAACACACAATAGCAAAACCCACGGTAAACTCCAGGCCTGTAAATATAGTTTAATATACAGAAACCACACAGCTAATGAACAATGCCATTAATAAACATTTTATTTACACCTTTCAAATCATCAGTAGTCATCTGGCTTAAGTGCTTTATTCTACTTCATTAAGTGACACTCCGGTCACTGGAGCCATGAGGAACCACACATTCACCTGAATTTTAATTGTTTTGGCTCTCATTGGGGCCTCGTAGGCTCAGCCAGGCAAGAGTGTCAACTTACACTGACAACCCATAAACTATTTTCTACGTGGGCTCATCATTATTCTTACACCAAGGATTATAAATAAACAGAACATAATGTGTCCTAATGGTTAGGGGCAAGGTCAGACAGAGGTGAGTTTGAATTCTGAGTCTCCGAATCTCATCCTGGAGAAGACACCTGACCTCTGGGCCTCAGTTTCCTCATATGTAAAATCGGGGTTTTCCTGTTTCCATGGCTTGTTTGAGGATGAAACGATATTATGTAAAACACTTCACAAATCCTACCAGGCACACAATAAATGCTCACTATTATTTTATGAACTTCAGATCCTGAGTTTACTAATTGTTTTTCTCCTTTGTGAGGAATAACCTTTTTCATCCTTGGGGGATATATATATATATATATATATATATATATATATAGAGAGAGAGAGAGAGAGAGAGAGAGAGAGAGAGAGAGAGAGAGAAAGAGAGAGTCACTGCAATGCTAACCATCAAACTAGTATTTAACTACGTGCCATTTACAAATCCTTTGGATTTCAAGTAAAATTCCTTGGGGAGAGTTATTACATGCAGGTTTTGAAGGTCTCCTTTCATACTCTATCATAGAATATGCTTCTCAGGAGACTGGGAAAATGACGGGGAAGCAGGGTGGCCCTTCTGTACTCACATACTTTCAAAGAGTTTGCACGGACTGACATTTCAATGGCAGGAAGGGAGGGGAAAAAAGAGGCACATTTTCTGTATCACTCACCTGCCCTTAACACTCAACAGCAGCACAAAGCCATTTTGAAGGCTGCCTGGGTCAAACAAATGATTCTAAGGACATGCCAATAGGATTGCATCTGACAGCCTATGAGGGATGCTAGTCTAGAAACTTTATTACCAAAGTCAAGAATGAGGTTTAAATGATGGGCGGATACTGCAGAGTGGTTTATTCCAACCCTCGTTCCAACCACCCTTTTCCGTGGCCTGTCTTTATTATGTGGATTAGTAATGCGTACAAACTATATAATAAAGAAAAGGGAGAGGCAAAGGGGAGGGGGAGGAGGAAGGAGAGGAGGAAAAAGAGGAGAGAGGAAGGTGGGCAGCCACGTCAAGGCAAAGCCCTCACTCTGCTGGTTGCTGTTCTGGCTAACGGGTCTGCAGTGGAGGCAGGGCTCCCTTCTCTAGCCTGCCCTGCATGCAGGCCTTTGCACTGTGGCTGCAGCTGCTCCCATGAGGAGGTGGGGTCTGTTTTTCCAGTTTTGGAAGCTGAACTGGCCTTGTGACCTGCTTTGGCCAATCGAATGAGGCAAAGTGATGTTGGCCAGGTTCTAAGGCAAGGACTCCCGAGGCCCACCATGCTTTTGCCCTCTCCTGGAAATGCTGCCAACGCTGCTGTGGCCAGTGAGAACAAGCCCAGGTGAGGCTCTGGGATGAAGACAGATGCATGGCCACAGAGGCTGATTCACCCTGCTGACACACACAAAAACCTCACAGACAGAACTGCCCTAACTCTCTCCACGGGAGATGTTCATTAAATAAGTGGTGGTTGTCCATGCCCCAGTTTGGGATGGTTGGCTAAGCAGCAGCAGAGAAGTGCTACAGAGCAGAAGTGGGTTTCTGATGGTATCATTCTCCCTCTGGCCTTGTTTTTCTGCCGTTGGATGCCTGACTATGTGACAGTCAGAATTTTCCAGCCATCAAGCAACCATGAGGGAAAGGACAGACTTCTCATTTATTTTTATTGTTGTTGTTGTTGTTGTTAATCCTCACTTGAGAATATTTATCCATTGATTTTTAGAGAGAGTGGAAGGGAGGAGGAGGGACACAAAGAGAGAAACATTAATGTGGGAGAGATACACTGATTGGTTGCTTTCTGCACATGCCCTGACCCAGGACCTGGATGGGGCCTGCAACCAAGGTATGTGCCCTTGACCAAAATCGAACTCATTTCTCTTCAGTCTGAGGGCTGATACTCTATCCATTGAGCCAAATTGGCTGTGGATGTGAACCAGATCCTGCAGGTTCTACACTTGGGAAGGATGTGAGGCATAACTCAGTCCTACCTTCCCCCAGTCACCCCCTTTACAACATCCCTGGCAGGCTCCTTATTACCGTGCAGCCCCTGCTCACACCCCCACCACTCTGATTGCTAGAAAGTGACAGCCAACCAAACCATAATCTGCCTACATTGCTATTACCACTGGGCACGGCCCTAATTTCTCATGCTTTCTGGACTGTCCCTGTGAAGTAGCCTGAGAGTAAATGGAATGGATACAATACACGAGATTGGTCTGGAGGAATGTACAGAATACAAAGCAGCAAAGCAAGTTTATAAAAGACTAAGTTTTCTTCAAAATCGTGCTTTATTTTAAGAATTCAAAAACACATAGAAGAGATCGAACTAAATCTTGGTTTCTAAAACATAAAATCATACTTATATTTCTTTCTTTAAAAATTTTTAATGTATTTTTATTGATTTCAGAGAGGAAGGGAGAGGGAGAGAGAGACATCAATGATGAGAGAGAATCATTGATCGGCTGCCTCCTGCATGCCCCCTACTGGGTTTCCAGCTCACAACCCGGGCACGTGCCCTTGATCAGAATTGAACCCAGGACCCTTCAGTCCACATGCCAACATTTTATCCACTGAGCCAAATCAGCTAGGGCATGTTTCCATTTCTTATGATGCTTTTGGTCTTTGTGGAACATGCCACATTTATCCCATGGCTTTCATACCTCCACACCTGAGGAAACAGAACCATTTCATTTCCTACAATAACAACAGTTGTTATTTATTTAACACCTACAATATGCCAACCACTCTGCTAGGCACTTCACTCTCATAAATCATGTAATTCTCACCACAGCCCTATGTGGTGTTATTTAGCCTAAATTAAGGATAAAAAAATGGAAGTTCAGAGATTTTATTTTTTTATTTTTTTATTTTTTAAATATATTTTATTGATTTTTTACAGAGCAGAAGGGAGAGGGATAGAAAGTCAGAAACATCGATGAGAGAGAGACATCGATCAGCTGCCTCTTGCACGCCCCCCACTGGGGATGTGCCCGCAGCCAAGGTACATGCCCCTGCCGGAATCGAACCCGGGACCCTTCGGTCCACAGTCCGACGCTCTATCCACTGAGCCAAACCGGTCTCGGCGAGAGAGAGATTTTAAATAATATATTTCCCAAGACCTCAAAAGCGGTAGAGTGGGCATATTTAAACCAGTTTCATAGATCTCCAAAGCTCATCTTTCCACTACGACTTGCTGTTAATAAGCAGCAGCCTCACATATTCAGAAACAATCTTTTTTTTCTTTTTCTTTTTTATCTTGTCCAAATATCCTTTGGGGGGAAATTAACTAAAAAAATAAAAATAAATAAATAAATAACATTCCCTTTCCAGTAGGAAGTCAAACAATGGTAGGCATTCATTATGAGAGAGAAGAGAGAGACCAAGTACTGTGGAGTTTTTTTTAATCACTGCATCCCAGAAAGTTTGGAGACTATTTGAACACATTCATTGGAATACTGCGCCCATGTGTGGTGAATAAAGCTTCTGGTACCTAGAAGATCTTAATCACCTCACAAGGTCAAAGAGGCAAGGTGAGGAAATAGGTGTTGCCTCAAGGTTCTCCATGTCTATGATATTCTCAGTGGATTAGAGGTGATTTGGGCCTGCAAAGCCTATCTAAGAAATGTTTTAAATTCATGAAATAAAAGCAGAGAGGGAAGGAATAGGAGAGACTGAATAGACCAAATTTAGTCTCTGTTTCTGTTTCAGTCTATATGAACTGAATAGGTAAGACCAGTGGTTCTCAGACCTTGCTGATGCATGAGAACCACCTGGACCACCTGCTAAAAACCAGATTGCTGTGCCCCTCCCCAGAGTTTCTGATCCAGTAGGCCTGGAGGGAGGGGTGGCTGATGATTTATATTTCCAACCTGTTCATAGGTGACCTTAATGCTGAAGGTCAAGGAGCCACACTTTGACAACCATCAACTCCTAAACTATTCCCGGAGCCTGGCAGACTGGAGTAGTGAATGCATGCGGCACGCAGAGTAATGGATGGACTGGGGAAGACTGGTTAGCCTCCACATGTAAAACCTCCCTATTATCAGTCAGCCAGGTTATTGGAGGACAGCTGATGGGTGTGACCCACTTTTATAACAAGGGTGAGGGAAGAAGTTCAACTTTAGAGTTACATGTTATTCCACCACTAACTCTAATTGGACCCGAGCTCAAACACTAGCTCTGCCACTTAATATGGGCAAGACACTTAATATTTCTAATCTTGCTTTTCCTGGTCTGCACCAGAGAAATCATAGTACCTAACTTGTAGAATTGTTATGACAATAAAAGCAGGCATAGGTGGTGTTTAAGAACTAACATTGCTTCTGGGAATTGGGTAAAGTCATCCGACTTTCTCTGAGGGCTTTTGATTGGGGTATAACACTGGAAAGGTGAGGTCAGAGCCAACTTGAGTTATTCCTCCTTGCCTGACTCTATAAACTGCAGCTTCGTTTAAAGAGCAGTCTAAGAATCACAGATAGTTCTTAAGACTCCTGGAGGACTGAAAGGTGTCTGGGTCTTAACCAACAGCAGTGTCTACTACCAATGAAAGGGGATAGCTGGACTCTTCCACCAATATCAAGAATTCCGCAACACTTATAAGCTCTTACCGCTTTGTTTCCAGCATTACATAGAGCTTTTATTCTGGTGCTCCTGGACTTAGGGGGAGTAATACGATCAAAGATACGTGTTTCAGAAGTGACACATTAAGCCACACCAACAATGGTCTACGGAGGTAAATTGTGATGATATCATCCAAGGGCGTAGAACTCTGATCCTCAGTGACATTATCCCATATACATGGTTGGGATGACATCCCAAGACCTCCTCATTTTCTCAAATAGACACATGGCATTGCCCAGCCTTGTCTTTGTTAGCAACCACTCAGTTGCTAACAATGACAAGGCTGGGCAATGGCTCCATGAACCTGGAACTGTGGATCCTCTTGAGTTGGATGATCTTCATCCAGAATGTAAACCCATGTCCAATTTTTTCCCCCCAGATGATAATTATAACTACTATTCTCCATAGAACAGTATCGGAAAGGCAAGTTAGTTACTGTCTGACCTAATTACATGTGTAACTTTTAGAATTTGTACTGGCTTCCTCAAAAAGAAAAGCTAGTTATTTTAGACACTGCAGCCATAATGACACAATGATAACATGGGTCTAGTGAGTAATCTTATCAAATTAATTCTTTCTGAAATAATAAATTTTTATGCTCGGAAAGAAATCACTCCAGCTTTTCTTTGTTCTCATTTTTGTAACTAATTTTAAAGATCACACCGTGTCTATTCCATTTGTTCTGAGAGTCTTGCGATGTTCCTGGTCAAAAGTAATAACATTGAGCTTGACCAAAGCCCCAGTCTTTATTGTCTCACTGCGTCCTATCACCCTGGGCGATTAAAGTCAGTTGGTTGAATTAGCTTTCAGGCTTTTCACAGTTTTAATATCACAGCTTCAATAAGCAAGGAAGACCGCTGAGCTCTTCAACCTAAGAGCCATCGGAATTAATCGTCAGCCTCAACTACATCCCACCTGCCTTGATCAATGGGCAGATAATGGTTTATGGACTGAAGAGGTGTTTTTCTGGGGTCATTCATGAATGGATGGCTTCAATTTCCCAGCAGCTTATGTCCAGCTCTTTACAATTTTACTGAAGCTTCGTGTTCAGAACAGAACTCCATTTCGAGGTAACATCAGCTCAAATGTCCGTGGAGGATATGAAACTTACATGATGAATCCTTTGTATCAAACTACTTGAGTGAAGTCATATATTAAGAAGCATATTTTAATTATATATCTTAATTCTTTATGACAGTGGCTCTCAAATGTAATTATGTGTCAGAATTACCTGGAGGGCTTATCAGAACACATTGTTGATTCCCACCCCAGAGTTCCTGATTCACTAAGTCCAGAGTGGAGCCCAAGAATCTGCATGTCTAACTAGCTTCCAGGTAATGCTGTTTCTACTGGTATGGGAGCCACACTGTAAGAACCATTGCTTTAGAGGTACCAATACCACTTTTATTTTTTAAATTAAGTTCCCAAGTGGCATACAAAGGGCTGGGAATGCAGAAGCTACTGTGGAGTCATTACCTCGCTGGATAATTTATTTCACAGAAGAGTCTGACGTAGAGAATTTGTTTTCAAAAAAACTATCAACTCCTAGATTACCTACTCACCTCAGACTTGGGAAGAGGAAGTATGTCTACCTGGCCTGGGAGCATCAGGTCATATTTGTTCATAGATGTCAGAAAAAAAAATGGCTTTGCAATAATACAAATTCCACATCATCTTTTTTCAAATGTGAGGTCCCCAATAAAATGGTTCACAAACATGGTGACAAACTCAAGAATGAGGACAAATTTATATCACAGAAAGGTCCTTAAATATGTGACAAGGACTCTTCATGGAAGAAGGGATTGGACACACCCCAGAGAGCACAGGAGGGGGCTTTAGGTTCCTCGTTGACTCCCCAAAAGAGCCATCAGAAAGCTGAAGCGTGGTATTATTTACAGGAGTATTTCAGACTCAGAAACCATCAGCCAAACTTCTTATTCTAGCATTCCAGTCTTATTAGAACATCCAAAAGCAAATAAAGTTCTAGGGAAACAATAGCACTGTTCTCCTTTGGAGTACTTTTATTTTGCATATATAGATCATTTGTCCATTGAACGTTCCTCAGTCTCTATTTCCTGAGAGATGGGTATGTTGGTATGTGTGTATATATTTGATCGAGAAAAAAAATGAACAGGATATACCTAACATTTGAGGATTGCTACTCTAATAAGGAGAATTCTAATAGTCCATTCTGCTTCCAGGGTTCAAGTTAGGTCTCTTACTTACTAACACATGAACTATGGGTTATGTTAGCAGTTGGAATGAGAAATGTGACCAAAGTGGTATCATAGGAGAAGCCCAGTCTCTAGTGTAGTTTAAGAGTGAAGAGAGCAGACCTGAAGCCAGGTCTACCTGTTCCCAACAGAGACTCCACTAACTGTATAACCTTGGCCAAGTTACTTAATCTCTCTGTGCCTTAGTTTCCTCGCCTATACAATTCAGGTAGTAATAGTACTTCTCTCATAGGGCTGTTAAATCGAGTAAATGAGTTAATATCTGTAAACTACTTAGAGAAGTGCCTGGCACATCGAAAATGCTATATAGAAAGTGCTAGCTATAATTATTTATGTCCAAATCCTGTGCCATCCGCCTTTTGTTCCATGCAAATTCCTCATGCTAATGCTATTTAGACTGGCTAAGATCCAAAATGTAGACTACTGCTATAATTATCTACATATGGCAGCAGGATCTTTCCAGAACAACCCTAATGGTCTTGATTAGAACCAATCACCTGTCCTATTTACACAGCAGAATGATTGGCAGGGTTTTGGAAGGAATGGGTATTCCAATTATACTTTCATAGGGTATGGACCGATTTGAGTAAATATGCTGCCAATCAGATCAGTTTCTGTATATTTTATGCAACCCAAAGAGAAACCAGAAAAAGGATAGAGGAGAGGAACCACTGACTCAATAAATGTTTTTTGAATGTGTGCTATGTTCTGTGCATCGTGCAGGATGATGCAGATTGAGAGACGGGCAAAACACTCCCACGTGCAAGGAGCTCACTGTCTAGTGAGGAAAACAGATGAGAAAAATGAACAGATACCGTACAATATACTAAGGCTTACTTTCCCAAGGGATGCTCGAGGAACACAGAGGCGTTGTCTAGAATGACAGTGCCTATCTTGGTATGGGGAGGTGAGGTCCTTCCAAAGTCAAAAAAGAAAGAGTTAAGTGACAAGCAGGAGCCAGCCATGCCAACAGGGGGACAAACACATTCTGAGCTGCTTACAAGAGCTCAGAGGTACAGATGATGCTAAAGAAGGTGGAAGAGGTTGGAAAGCAATCATTTTCAGGGTTCTTAACGAGGAGTATAAAATGACAAAGAGTCAAAGATGCAGGAGTGGGAGCTAGTTGTCAAATCACAGACTCACTCTGGTGGCTCGTCGACCAGTTCTCAATTGGGTGAAGGTTTAGAAATGACTGATGCCGAGTCACAGCCCCAGAAACTATGACTTGACTGGTTGGGTCTCTAGCTTGGGCAAGAAGATTCTTAAAACCTCCCCAGATCATTGTGATGTGTGCCCAGGGTTGAGAGTCTATAACTCTATTACCTAAAGTTTGCTTCTGGGCCAGCATTAACCCCAGGGACTTGTCAGAAATGCTGCATTACAGGCCCATCCACTTCTACTAGATGAGGATCTTAATTTTACTACCCCCAGGTGATTCACATGAGAGTTTGAGAAGCACTGACAGCAGCTGAGCTGTGTATCAGATTCACCTTGGAAGCTTATCAAAGTTATAGATAAGCACTTCTATAGATTATGATTCAGGGGGTCTTGGGTATAACCTTTCATCTGCATATATTTTTTAGGTTTTGGTGAGTCTGATAAGCAACTGGAGTTGAAAACCACTGTCCAGCTGTGCAGTTAAAGGTGGACAGAGGCCTTTAGGACGAGGTATTTTATCAGATTGCTCTGGTGCAAACAGTAGGGGAGAGGGAAGGCAGATGCTCCTTCTTCTCACATGAAGGGAGTTCTACATGGAGAAGAAGAGCATCATGCAACTCAGGGATGTTTGTGGGAGGGCCTGCACGGCCCCTTGCAGCTGAGGAGGGAAC
Organism: Antrozous pallidus; assembly: GCA_027563665.1. Classification (NCBI taxonomy): domain Eukaryota; kingdom Metazoa; phylum Chordata; class Mammalia; order Chiroptera; family Vespertilionidae; genus Antrozous; species Antrozous pallidus. Next base: position 8,886,077 of record CM050526.1, read on the forward strand.
AGATGGAAATGGTAAATGATCTCACAGGTGAGGTCATCCCTTTTGTGAAAGAAAATGACTCAACTTCAATGTGATTTTCCATTAGGAGAGTTGAGGGGGCAAAGAGTGTAACTCTCCTTTTGCTCGTGTGTGTGTGTGTGTGTGTGTGTGTGTGTGTGTGTGTGTGTGTGTGTGCAGGGCAATATAGCATTATTGTGAGTCCTTAGAGACTCTTTGGTTCTTATAAGAAAGCCTCTCCAGTTGAGAAGTCCTTGATTCATGCCTCACACTGACCTCCTTTACCATCTGGCTTGCAGTTTGTAATTGGTAAAGTTCAAGGTCCACATAAGTGGTGAGAAGGCAAATAGAGGTGGCCAGCCAAACAAAGAGAGAGAACTAGAAGTTTGGTGTCTGGGCCAGAAGGGAGCTGGGATACAGAGGCTCAAAGCCTCTGGACTATCCTTATCATCATTCCAATTATCCAGATCAGGACCCTGCCCCAGGTCCTCCAATACCATTCCCTGCCCAGTCAAATTCCCACCAATTGAATATTTCAGTGCCTAGTACAGGGTCAAATATATTGACTGCCTGCCCAACTGACTGATGAACGAATGGAGTGAATGAATCACTAAGTAAATAAAAAGATGATATTCCTTTTGCACTTTTTTCACCTAAAAGAACAAAGAAAAGAGTCTCTGTATCACCTGTGCCAGGAGCTGTTCACTAAGTCTGGCTCTGATCTTCCTAGAAGCTGCTTGATATTTTTATTTTTATTTTGACAGAGCACCTCACTTCTCTGGCTGAAGTGTATAATTTTCTACCTAGCTCTTAAATGGTGCCTCAGCCTTCACAAGAAGCACTAAGTTAGCAGGTGTGAGAGCTTCCTGTGCCTGGGTGTGGCGTCAGCACTGCAAGGCGCTACCCCATGCTGTACCTGCCTTGGGTGTCTAGGCTTCTGAGTGGCCCCCATTGAAACTTGTCTGGGGTTGATTGACAAGAAGCCTCTGGGACTACCACCCAGCCCTCCTTTCACTCTACCTCAAATTACCCAGGGAGGGAGCGGATGGAGAACACATTTAGAAAATGTGTTCATTGTTGCTTTTAAAAATCTCCTCTGTAACACGAAAAGTGACAACCAACACTGTCAGGCTCCATAAAACAAAGGAGAAACCTAATAATCGAAATGAAAAAGAGGCTGGCTGGGCCTCAGCACCTGTCTCAGCCCCTGTATGCCTCCACTCACCCAAACCACAGTCTCCACTCTGCTCCCTGGGCATTCCCAGAGCCCCCACTGGGTTGACTTGAGGTCGCTGAGTCTTTGATCTTCCTCCCAAAATCCATCTCATTAATAATGGAACCAGTTTTTTTATGCTCCCCTGGTGAGACTTCCAGTATGGGCTCCTGAACCTCCCAATTGCAAAACGAACAAACAAACAAACAATCAGATTCTTAGTACTTTTTGCATCAGAGTGTCTCCTAGACGGTAACTGTATCCATGGGAAGGGTTAAAGGTGCAAAGACCTACTAGAGCTCCATAGTGTTCCCTGATGGCTTTTGAAAAATCCCCAATCATCTCTGAGCCTTGGGAGTAATTGCTCTCTAAAAAACTGAGCGATTGTGGTGAGTGTGGTGCAGTAAAAAGCCTTGTTGCATTAGCATAAACACCAGGTAGCACTGTCTCTCAAGGGCATTTACTGTCTGGATGAGCCACATAGGGTGCGTTCTCTTTCCACCCCCTCTCCACAAGGGAGTTGCTTCAGGGTACCAAAGTCAAAGGATGAGAGGTTGTGAGGCAGTCAATCCTGAAGCTCCCAGGCAGAGTACCACAATTCCTTCCACAGGATGCAGTGCTCCAAGTATTTGCCTGACCAGAGGAAGAAACTGCACCTTCTGGCATCTTCTGCTAGACATCATTGCTCATTCCCTGACAGAGGGCTGCCTCAGTGCCTTATAGTAATAGCCTATAGTTTCCACCTAGAAGTGACAGACCCCGCGCTATTCACAATTTGATCTGGCTCTCTCCTTCCCATTGCAGGAAGAATACATTTCTCTGCTCTCTTGAAGTGCAGCATGTCAATGTGACCTGCTTTGACCAATGACAAATGAGTGGAAGCCGCATGTATTGCATCAAAATGGAGCATTTAAGAGCCAAAGTGCCACTTTCCCTGCTTCTCCTCCCCTCCCACATTAGCTGAGAAGGTCAGTGTTTTAACTGGATCAAGTGACTCAGAGTAAAGAGTCATTCTGAACTGCAGCCTAATCGAGGAACATTCCCCAACTCAGACTGGGACCCTCACATTATTTGCTGAGAGAGATTTCAAAATTGGTAAGGATCAGTGTTCAGCAAGTGTGTCCCCTTCCTCCTCTTTCTGAATTCAGAGAAGTTGTTGTGGTTTCCCTGTCCCTATTCTACCACATGGTGTGTGTGTGTGTGTCTGTGTGTGTGTGTGTGTGTGTGTGTGTGTGTGTGCGCACGCGCGCGCACGCGCAGGGAGGTATATATTTTTATATTATAGATTTCTCAAGGTATTAAGACCTGATGTGGGAACTTGGTTGTGGGGAAACCTTTTGGAGACTAAACTGCTTGGGAAAAAAAGCAAGATTTATCTAGAGATGTAAAGTATGAGTGGGATTTAAATTAAGTGAAATGTGAGAGAATAGACATCTTAGGTTTCAGGAAGGCAAAGAGAAAATTGTACATTCAGTGAAAGGTTAAATATACCAGGCAGGCTAACCATATATGCTCTGAACTGAGTAGAGTGCAATCAAAATGACTAGGAAGATTGAAGAACCTGAATGCCTAGGTAATGGAAGAAATAGGAGAAAATGGGGAGCCACTCTAAGATTCTGAGCAGGAGTATAAATTTGCTGAAAATGATATTGAAGAAAGATTAATCTGGTGATGGACTGTGGAAAGGTGCACAGCAAAGAGGGTAAAAACAGATTTCAGTTAGGCAGCTATTATATTAACTGGAAGTGAGTTTTAAAAAGTGTGCATTGGGAAAGTGAACAAATCTGAAAGATTCAAAGCATGTGTTGACTATAAATCAATACAATAAGGATGGTGGGAGTGTATATCAGAAAAGTCAAGCAAAAGTGATGCTCACATTTCCAGTTTGGGCAACTCGAGGAAAATTATGTCAACAAATTTCATCTAAAATAGACGTTGGATTTGGAGGAAATATGCAGATTCAATTTAGGACTGTCTGAGTTTGAGGTGATAGCAGAAATGCAGCCGGGTCCCTTGCTTTCTCACTCCCAATGCCAGAACTCTGTTAAAAACTATCAGTGGAGTTTATAAAAAGACAAAGACTGAAAGATGAGACTTTGATATATTTGGTCTACAAGTAATGATGACAGAAGTCACATATATAAGTACATCCTTTAAAGGAAAGTTTCAAAAAAACAAATAATAAAGGAAAATATGCATATCTGTGGAGCGATGGAAGGAAACTATACCCAAAAAAGGAGACAAATAAGGCATGGTCAAAGAAAAACTGTAGTTATCATGAGAAATTTCTCATGTTATCAAGAGAAATTACTTTCACGTAAGAGTTGGAAGTTTATAGTAATAAATCTTGGAAACAAAAGCAAAACAAGAAGAACGAAGACCAAGACAAGTCTTTGGATCAGGAGATTTAATTTTTACCAGGGATCTTCAGCAGTAGAGTTTAGTCTAGTTTTTTGCCTGAAGAGTTGCATTATCATCTGCTAAAATCCCTTACCCTCAGCATGGCTCAATATTTCCATAAAAGCCCTCCTACAAAAATGGAAAATGGGGTGATCATATAATTCTATACTTCTCAATGACATAATATTTAGTCTTACACCCAATTAGGAGAATTAATAATAACTGAATAGGGTTTTTCCACAGTTAGAAGCAAAAGTACTAAGTGACTATTACTAGTACATTACACATAAGGCCATACACCATGACTGATTAGATATGATTTGGCTTCATGTGTGTGGTTTTATCCATATGCCTGTATATTCCATAAACCCTTTCCATCTCTCTATTGTATACTAGTAATACAACCAAAAGCTTTCTAATCAAACAGCTCTGTCTTAATTCCAGTCCTGTTATTGTATTTCTAGCTATTGTTCAGCATAAACCGAAAACAGAAAATGCCTAGATTTTAAATTACTTCTAATAAAAAAATTTAGCAAGTTACTTTTTGACTCCTGCTACAAGCTCTATGGTGAACAAGGACAGCCAAGAAAAACAAAACAATAACAATAACTATGTAAAATAGAGAAAAAAGGAGATAGCACGAGGCCTAAGAAAAACTTTTAGGAATGAGAGTATTCACCCTAACTGTGAAAGCACTGAAAAAGAATCCTGGTAGGTTCAAGTACTGACTAAATGAATTCAACACGACAGCCTTCCAAAACATTGCTCCTAGATCAGAAGAAAGTAAACAAGGAGGGAGAGAAACTCTTTGGGATTGGGGGTAAGGGAGGAAGAAGAACGGGTGGCTGCAGGGGTCTTATAAGCCAAAAGAGGGAGGAAATCAGGACACATATCCCTTTCCTAATAACAATAATGACAATCATAAAATTCATTAGAGAAATTATATTTTCTATACTCTTAGAAAAGGAAGGAGAATAAAATTTGGGTGGTCAATACACAATAGGGAGTATATAGTATCACATTATAAAGTTGTGTACCTAAAATTTATATAATGTTTGAAGTCATGTTACCCCCAATAAATGTAATGAAAATGCTTATTAAAATAAATGAGTCAACTGTATACAAAAAAAGAAAAAAGAAAAGGCTATCATTAAAAGGGGATCTTATAATGCACCAAATCAAAAAATGAATATAAGAAATGTGAATAAAGACAAATCTCCTATTAAAAACATAACATAAGAATCCAAAAACCTTTACTGATGACAGTTTTCTTCCAACACTACACAAAAATAACCATTAAGTAGAAGAAAACTGAATACAACACTCTGAAATAAACAACTTTTAAAGACATTTGTAGCTATAAAAAAATCTGAAAACACTTTGTGGTGATTGTGTCAAAAGAGAAATAGAAATTTAAAGAGAATTCACTGAACTCAGAAAAGATACGGGGGGTGGGGGGATGAAGACTAATGTAGAAGATGCCAAAAAAAGAGAGAATGGAGTCAAAACCTACTAAAGGCATCAATGAAAGGCAAGAAAGCAATCAAGAGAAAAAAAATGAACCAATAAGATTTTTGCTTTCTGTTTTGCCATGAGGTAAGCTAGGAGCTGCGGAGGAAGAAGCAGCGGATATAATGCGCTTTCTTCTCAGGATGCACTGCCAACAGCTTAGCCAGCTCTCTGCACTCCACAGCCCTGGCTCCATAAAACACACAGGCTGGATACAAGGTCAAGCAAGGTTATTGTCCAATTCACGTGCACTGTGTGGCCGAAAACACCCTGTTCTTAGGGTGCGACCTCTGGCAAGCCTGTCCATCATGGTATTGATTGGCTAGGCTCAAGTTTGCTCCAGGCTTCAGTCTGCTGCCCAGAAGCCAACTGGCTGCCACTGTCGGGCTTTGAGAGTCCTGCATTCCTACTGGATTGGTGAAGACGTGTAAAAATTCTTTGAGGCTACCCTCATTGGCCCATTCCATAAGGCTATCTATCATAAGGAATCCTGACACCCAAGGATCACCAAACCAGTCCACAAGCACAGAGAGATTCTAGGTCTGTGGTCTGCTGATCACCAGAGCCATGGCCTTGAAAAGGGCACCAAGTTCTACCACATTATTGGTGGTCCTCACCACCCAGCTTAGAGAGGGTGTAATACTCTTCAGCTTTACCATCATGGCTAATATCAGTAATGTTTGTACAACTCTTACCCAATAAACCATTTAGGACAAAAAGAATCTAGCAAAAGTAAAAAGAATTGGATAGAAAGTGGTTGCATGGAACACAGGAGAGAAAACATCCTAACTGTAACTGGAGTCCCTTAAGAAGAAAAACAAAACCATGATAGATAATATATACAAAAATATGATTCAGTAAAGCTTTCTTTAAATATTGAGAGATTCCAAGGGATATCTGGAAAATGTACTCAGAATGATCAACTCTGGTGTGTCCTAGTAAAGTAACAGACTTCAAAGATAAAGAAAATAAATTGTCAGGGCTTTCAAGCAAAAAGATCAAATAACTTACAGTTGGGAAAATTAAACTGTCATCAGGCTTTCTCAAGAAATAACATACAAAGCAAGGCAATAATGGGGCAGCATTTTTTAAAAACCTCAGGGAGAGAAAGTAAGAACCTAGAATTTTATCAGCAGGCAAACTTTTCCCCCAAGTGTCAAGGTTATAGAACAACAGTTTCAAGATGCAAGAGCAGGGAATTCTGCATACATGAGCCCTTCCTGAGCAATCTATTGAACGATGCACTTCATCCAACCATGAGATGAATGGAAAAAAAAATTAAATGATGGGCATCTCTCTCTCTCTCTCTCTCTCTCTCTCTCTCTCTCTCTCTCTCTCTCTCTCTCTCTCTCTCTCTCTCTCTCTCTCTCTCTCTCTCTCTCTCTCTCTCTCTCTCTCTCTCTCTTTCAATTGTTTGGAGGGCTGATTACTTATGTATGAGGCTACATGTACCAAAGTAGAGTTAATGCAACTAAAAAATGGTGGAGGGGAGTAAAGTAGAATAATTATACTGATTGTTGTATGGACAAAAGGGTTAAGTTAAATAATTTAATAAAAACTGATAAGCCAGATGAAAAAAGTTAAATATAAACATGTGGGACTAAGTAGCATTAGACATTAAGTACAAAGATAACTACTAGGAAAAAAACACAACAAACTTAAATACAAAATTTTAAAAATTAATTAAATAGCAAAAAAATACCTATCTTGTAGTTAAGTTATTAACACACTAGCCTCAAAAATCATTAGGCCATGATGATTTTATAGGAGAATTATTTCAAATCTTGAAAGAATAGATAATCCCAATGTTGAACACATGATTCCAAAGCATTGAAAATGAAGAAAATTCCCAATTTCTTTAATAAAGTAAGTGTAACATGGATACTAAACACGAGAGAATAGCACAAGAAAGAGGCTATTGATACAAAACACTAAAGGAAATATTAACAAATATAATCTAATACCATATTTAAAAACGAATACAACATGACCAAATGAGATTTATATCAAGAAAGCAAGCTTGAGTCAATGTTAGGATAGCCATTAATATTACCATATTAATAGATCTAAGAAAAAAATCATTATCTCCATAGCTACCAAAAAAAGCATTTGACAAAATTTAATACTCATTCCTGATTTTTATAAAGCTCAAGAAAATATGAAATGAGGGATATTTTTAATGTGAATTAATCTGAATAAACATATCTACATATTTGCCCATCCGTCTGTCTATCTATCTATCTATCTATCTATCTACCTACCTACCTACCTATCTATATACTTTGGTCTTAAAGACAGTAATGAGAAAGCTATAGAGCATTTTCACTAACATCAGAAAAAGGGTGAAAATGCCTGCTATCTCTGTTACTCTTGAACATAGCCCTAGTAGTATTAAGCCAATGCAATCAGACAAGAGAAATCAACTAAAGGCACAAAGGTAAAGAAGCAAAACAACCTCTACCTGTATATGATATGATAGAATACCTGGAATGTCACTGATGATAGCAGGATATATAATTAACACACAGAAGTCAATGCCCTTCATATACAAAAACATAACCAGTCAATGGTCATAATGGAAAAGAAACCCCAATTAAAAATAGCAACCATGATGATCAAATACTTAGAAATAAATCCAAGAGCATGTGGACCTGAGCCAAGAAAAGCATTTTCCTTTTGCTATAAAGGACATTAGCAATACATTTGAATAAAAAATTTAGGTAATAGTATTTTACCAACATTAATTTTCTGATTTTGATAATCACACTGAAAATACATAAGAGAATGAATGTCCTTGATATTATGAAATACACACTTAAGTATTTAGGGGTAGAGGGCCATCATATCTGCAAATTACTCTCAAATATTAAAAAAGCAGTTATATGGTTTTTAGAAAAATAAAATGTATATGTGTATGTTTATATGTATATATATATACATATATATAAAACATGTAAACACACACATAGAGAGAAACAGAGAAGACAATGGTAAAAACAGATGCAATGAAATGTTAAAATTTGAAGAATTTAAAAGGTATACAAGAATTTTTGTACTGTTTTTGTAACTTGTATAAGTCTGAAATTATTTCTCAATAAAAAGTATTTAAGAGATATAAAGTAATAGCCCTAGTTAGTTTGGTTCAGTGGGTAGAATGTCGGCTTGTGGACTGAAGGGTCCTGGGTTCGATTCCTGTCAAGGACACATGCCCTGGCTTTGGGCTCAATTCCCAGTAGGGGCTGTGCAAGAGGCAGCCAGTCAATGATTCTTTCTTATCATTGATGTTTCTATCTCTCTCTCCCTCTCCCTCTCCCTTCCTCTCTGAAATCAATAAAAACACATTTTAAAAATCCAGCACTTCTGGAGACCAAATATACATTTAAAAAATAAAGTAATAAAAAGAAAGCAAGTGGTGGGCCTTATTTTGCTTATATAAATGATGGTATAATAGGAAAAATTATTTAACAACTATTGGGGGGAAAATAATTGAGCTAGACCTATTGCTGCAGATATTGAATGATCTCCAAGCTATATCAGCTTTAAAAAGCAAGATGCAGAATAGCGAATACATTGTATTTTTATGTGTGTGTTTAAAATGCATATCATCGGAGACATAAAGAGTACAGTGAAATAAAAAACGAAGCTCTGGAGGTGACTGAAAAGGAAAAGAAAACTGCCTACACATCTCTGATCTTGTATATCCGCACATGAACATGTCCTGGGACATCAGGACTAGGGAGCACCTTGTACAAAAAGTTTATTGTGAGGGAGATATAAACCCAGGGCGGTGAAGCAATCTTACCAAGACCACATTCAACTGCAACAACTTGTCAAATTTCTTGACTCCAAGTTTAGTGTTGTTTCTTCAATTCATTCATTCCTCACTCACTCATTCACAAAGACTGTGCCACTGAAGACTGTGCCAGCTACAAGGAACACGGTAAATATACTCAGATGTGGTTCCTGTTCACATAGTTAGAGGCAAACACAGATATCAGGCAAGAAACCACACCAATTACAAATATTTTTTGAAGAGTACTGTAAAGTATATAGTAAGGGGTACAATTAGAAAACATAATGGAAGGACCAATTTCTATGTAAAGGGCAAAGCAGACTTATTCAAACAAAGGAAATTCAAATCAGGACCTGAACAATGAGTAGATTGGTATGTTAAGAACAAAGGAGAACATTCCAGACAGAAGAAACAGCTTGTGTCGAGTTCCTAAGAAGGGTAGCATAGAAAGCAAACCGATGTTGGCTAGAGAACATTGAACAAGGAAAACCGTATCCTAAGAGGCTCCAGCAGTAAGCAGGGACCAGATGGTACAGACAGTGCATGCCACATATTTGCTTTGCTCCTGACTCATGTCAACAGCCAAATAGATAAGGGAAGGAGAGTATGCATACGTTATTATTTTAGAGTTTGAACTCAGCTAGTATTTCTATGATGGATGAGCTCCATTCCAAAGAGCTAGGGTTCATATTTAAGATGCTGGCTCCAGTAGAGAGCCTCTGAGGTTTAATAAAGCAGAAGTAACAATAGATCTTAGCTTTAGGTCAGGTTAGGTAAATTGGATTCAGTCAGGTTAAATTAAGTTAGAATAAGTTAGATCATTCTGGCTTCTCAGTAAGGGACAGGATAGTGGAAGTAAGAATTAAACTCCTTGTCGGATGTCTTTGCAAGTTTTCTAGATGGCATGAGAGAGAGTTGTGGATTGAGAGGCTGGCTAAGAAGGGGGCAAGCAGTGCGCAAGGTCAAGAGAATGGAAGGGAATGGTAACTGTCTTGGATGTGGTTGGTGAGGGAAAGATGTTAAGGACAGCATGTAGAGTTCTACTTGAGCACCTGAGTAGCTAGGGGTGCCATCTGCTGAGGGACACGCAATTTCAGTAGCATGAACATAAGCTTCTGTCAAATTAGCCAAGATCTGATCTGGGCATAGCTGGCATCCATGCCACAGCCCCCTCTATTTCAGTTGAATAGATTCAGGGTTCAGGCATCTGCACTCAATTACTCTTAGTTAAAAACAAAAACCAGAAAATTATTATGCTTCCCCAAATTACTCTCCCAAGGCAAAACTAAAATGATTCACTGGGAAGCAGATGAAGAGAACAAGAACTGAACATCAATACTATTCAAGTAATAAATACTTCATAAGCTCTGGCCCTCTGAACCCAAGGCGCACACTTATGCATTGCTAGTGAAAGGGGCTTCAGGTATAACCTATGAGCAATCTGCTGCTAACCTTGGGGAAAAATCACCTCTCTCCAGTATTATATACGTACCCCAGAGGACCTCTTGCAAATATCTCAGAGTGTGAGCAGAACAGGGCGCTCTGAGAACACATGGGGGTGTTGAACTCAAAACCTTTCAGTGTGAGGAAAGCTGCCGGCCTCATTCTTCGCTATAGCTCTGCATTTAGTGTCTTATCTTGAGACAACCCCAGAACATTAGAGAACAAAGAGTCTTATTCACCTTCCATGCTCTGATTTATACCAGGGAACCGAGGCCTGACACAATATCAATACCACAAGTCAGAAAGTTCATGTCTGGGACACAGCTCGGCACTGAACCCATGAGTCCACTCGACTCCCTTCAGCTCTGCAGCCTGAGCTCCACAGGATTCCTGCAAGGGAGGACATCTCGGTGGGGGGAACAGATACCAGGAATTGACCATACGTTGGCTATGTCCACCTCTGCCCATGGAGTCAGCCTTATACTGAGGCCAGCTTTTCATGTGTCAGTTTTATTCTTAAAGGCAGAAGAGTACAAAGATGGTAGTCAACGAGGGTCTTGAACTCTGCCCCATTGTGTGCCTGGGAGGAATCAGGACACTGCCTCCAACTCATCTTGCTAGCTCCTGCTGCCCCGTATAGGTGTCTTGAGGCCTCATCACTTTCCTGCACCTCCCACGGGCATTTGATGCCCGCATCACATGGGCATTTATATTTCTACACCTTTGTGCAGGAGGCACCCCTTCTGAAATGCCCACGCAGACACTCTTGGTTCAGCACATTCTTTCTTGCTGCAGGGACCCTCTCAATCCTATCTCCTGTCTGAGGCCATCCAGGACCCCACCACTCAGAGGCAATGTTCTCTCCTTTAGAGCCTGGCTATTCTTAGGATCTAGTTCATGGACCATCCCATTGACTTGGCAGGAACCATATCTCCTGGCTTCTTAAAGGCAGCTACCATCTCATCTGTCTTCCCTCAACAAATAGTTCAGTTTTATTGAAACAGACAAGATTCCATGATTCTGATACCTGGGACAGGCTACTGGAGTCTTAGTGGGTCTGCTTGTATCACCCCTCAGGGCTCAGTATTCCTCCTCAAATTATTTCTTCCCTCCTCAGCTACATGTCAAAGGAGGCTTCATGGCAAATGCATCTCAGAAATGGAAGTGACCCTGGAGACCATCGAGGAACCTCAGTTAAAGCAAAATTCTTCTGTAGTTGAATGCATAAACTGTAACGTGCATACAAGTCACCTGAAGATCTTGTGGAAATGCAGATTCTGCTTCCGTTGGGACAGGGTGGGGCCCAAGCGTCTCCGTGTCTCACTAGCTCCTGGGATGCCCAAGCTGCGTGCCCAGTGTCATCCTGAGGAATGAGGTTTTACAGCTCTCAGAAGTTGTGCATGACAGGAAGAGCTGTCCCTGCCTGAGTGCTTGGTGCTCTGGTGCATTATCTCACACAGTTCCACACTAGCCCTGTGAGTAGGTGTTACTACTACCTTATTTTATAGATAAATGTCACAGAGGTCAAGGTCGCTCAGCTAGCAACTGGAAGAGCCAGGAGTGAGCGAGCATGTCTGATTCCAAGGGCCTTTCTTCTCACCCTTTTTCCTTTTCTTCAACCACTGAGTTGGGGTGGAGGGGTATTCAGCATCACTATTTGGAGAGGGTAAGGCTGAGGCTGAGGCATATCTCCAGGCAGGAAGGCCCTAGATTTCTTTATTCTGCCACATCACCTCCACAAAGCAGAGATTCAAAATTCTACGGTTGTATTCCAGACACTGGAGCCCCAAGAACCTCAGAACATCAGTAGTCTGGCCCACTTCTAGGTCACCATGAAATCCTGGCAACTGCTGATGGAGAGACCATCTTCTCCTGGCCACGAACCTAGCTGGCATAGCGACGGCATTCCCACCACCTTCCTGGACTTGACACCACATAGCTTAGCTGTCAGGGTTTCTGAGACTTGGCTGTGAGCAGCAGAGAATGAGGGAAGCAATGCCAAGGCCTGGCTCATGGGAAGGGGAGATTCCCAACTTGGATGACTGGTCAATGCCGAGAACAATGCCAGGAAGAGACTGTACTGGCCACAAACCTCCGCACACGCCAACTTGAGCCAGGGGTCACGGCAGGAGACAGCTCAGCCCTGGCACCAGTGCGCAATTGGAGAATGAGAAGAGCACAGCTCTGAGTGCTCGAACTCTGGTGCGGCCCGCCAGCCTCTGGGAAAACAACTTGACCCTTTCTCCTCTCCCAGAGGATTAAAGAGGCCACCATGACACGGGTCTGAAGGCCTCCTGTTGTGCTTCCCAATCTGGCCTAAGCAGAGCTGGGCTGGCGGAAGCTGAGGAGAGGGATGTTTTCTGGTCTCAGCATACCAGAAAAGAACTCTCTGCCGCACTCCTGGAGCCTATGGGAGGTCTGCCTGCACCTGGCTGACTCCTCTTTTGAGAACATCCCCACACCCGAGACTTACAGTGCCTCCTGACCCTCCTTCTCTGCCTTGTTTGTAATCACTCCCCTCTCCTTACGCCTGCCAGCAGACTGTCCCGGTGCACTGTACCAGCAGCCTGCATGGCCAAAGGCAGCAGGCCCACAAATTAGCATTAAACTGGGACATGCATGGTCCAACACTCAGCAAATGGCCTGAAGGATGGGAATGTTTCCCTGTGTTACCATTCACGGAGGTAGTGACAGTGGCTGATGGCTTAGAGACCACATCACCTATCAGTGTGGCGTTTCCAGCCACACACTGCCATGAGAATGAGGTGTGGGAAAGTTGTGCACCATCTTCCTTGGTGCCTCTAAGTAGCTTCCGAATGGCACATCGGGTGGTCCTAGCTTGGAGGTGGACTCGTGGGTGGCTTAAGAAGTAAGTCCAGAGCACCGTGCTCCGCAGATTAAGCTGTGAGGTTTAACTGCTGCTACAACAAATCTAGGCAGAGACAGGGGCCTGGGCCAGCGCCCTTTCTGTTTCCCGACAGGTTATGGGCGTTCCTGTTAGGAGGGTCAATCTGAGAAAGGGCGTTTTGAGAACAGCTGCCTTTAAGCAAAACTATTGAGATTGCAAACATCAGTATCCAATGTTGAAACTCTCAAAGGTATTACACTGAGTTCTTTTGCTTTGTTTCCTTTTGTTTGAAGAGCAGTTAAACAGGGAAATGGATTCATTGGGTATTGACATTCATGCAGACCTGTTTTTACTTCTGATGCAATCCATTCTAACCAGTAAGACACCTTGTGATTTTGACTCAATTCTAACAAAATGGCATTCCCACTGATGCCACATAGGTTCCTGCATGTAGGGCTGAGGGGCAGCCTACGTGTGCTGGCCTGGAGCATGAGAAATACTGCTGAGTAACTCTGAGCACACCGAGTCATGCCTTGTTCTCGAGAGTTAGCCATTCATCAGGAGTAGAGTGGGCACGAAGGTGATGAAGGGAGCCGCCCCACATATGCAGACCAGCAGCCTTACACCTTGGGTGCCCTCAGCCCAGAACCCACGAGTTCTCTGCTTGATTCCCACTCCCCCCTGCCCTCCCCTGGCCTATAGAGAGGGTACAGGAAAGAATGCTCCTAGCAGATTGGGTGGTTCGGCTTCTCAGAGGCCAATCTCAAGCAAGCCAGGCCCAGCCTTCTCTCTCTTGCTTCTCAGCTCACTATTGCCATGGAGACCAGAAGCCTCTGAGTTCTGCATTTTACCTGGAGACCAGCCTTTAAACACCTTGGTTCAGTCACAGCCACTCCCTTGGTTCCCCAGAGTGTGGCAATATCTAAGCTGGGTTTCTTTAGCCAAATGGCTCCAGGTAAGTCTTCTTGCCGTATCCACAGGATGGTCTTGCTCAGATCTCAACTTGGTGGCAGCAGCCTGCATTTCTGTGGAAGCCCATGCACTGGTTCTTTTCTTTCTGGAAGAGCAAACCTGATTTCAAACCCTTTACCACACACAGCCATGGCAGTGCCCAGACAAATGGCCATGGAGAAATGAGCATAGGCCAGGAGGTGCCCGGGCTTGGGACCAGCACTGGGGCTAGAGAAAGGGCATCATCACTTTTACCTTCTCTCCTGGATCATCCCTGTGCATACAGTTATATTGTGATTTCTCCCATCTTAACAACAAACACACACATCTCTTTCTACATCACACTCCCTTCCAGTGACTGCCCTCCTTCTCTGCTCTCCTTTACATTAAAACTCTAAAGACTGTACCTGCAGTCCCCTATTCCTCTTCTCCCATTCTCTCACTTTTTATACTTTTTATTATGAACTTTTCAAACACACCCCACAACAGAAAGGCTGGCACAGTGAGCACCCCTCCCCACTGCTCAGTTTGCCCAGACCATGTAGAAGCCACCCCAGACATCACCCATTCCCTCCTGCCTCAGTCGGGCAGGCTGCTGCACTCCCACTCAGAACAGCTCTTGCCAAGGTCACCAATGACCTCCAGGTTACACCCAGAGGTCACTGCTAGCTCATCTCCCTGAGCCTCTCTACGGCGTACAATAGCTCACTCTCTCCCTTGGGAACACTTGTTTTTCACTTGATTTTCAAGACACCACGCTTTTCTCACTCAGTCCAGGCTGTAGGTCCCTCTTCATCACCCCGACTTCTCCATGTTAAGGTGCCAGTGGCTCCCTTCTCCAGCCCCTGCTTACCCGGAAAGTGACACTCCCTCCCTAGCTGATGTCGCCCAGTCTCCTGGCTTCACGCCCCGTAGACTCCCACATTTATATTCCAGCTAGGACATCTCCCTGAAGTTGACATTTCCATGTGGATTATTAATAAGCATCTAAAACTTAATATGAAGCCAGAGTGAACCGACCTCGTCTTCAACCTCTGCCTAAACCCCATCCCTCCCACAGCCTTCCATCTGTCTAATGCCTCAGGTGAAAACCATTTTGTGTTTCTTGTGGCCCAGAGTGGAAACCAGATCCACACACTGACCTCAGCCTCCTGCTCTCTCAGCTCTGCTGCTCCAGTCTCACAGCTGTCCCCATGCAAGCCAGGTGAGCACTGTATCCCTGCTCCCTCGGCTTGGGAGACCCTTACCAGAAATCCAGCTGACTCCGTCCTTCACCGCCTTAGACTTTGCTCAAATGTCACCTTTTCCTAAAATCTTCTGGACGCTCTTTTATAAACTGCAAACCCTCCCTTCCTTTCCCAGACTAATTTTGCTCCACGGTTCTCAACTCCATCCCACCATACTTTTTGCTGGATTTCCATGACCTCCTACTGTCTGCTGTGTCCTCAGCGCCTGTAACAGTGGCTGGCATAGAACAACTGCTCATGGGAAACGAATGCCTACATGGGCCACCGTGTGCCTCCTACAAAGGGGTAACCACTTTGGAGCTCCTGCCTTTTACAAAGGCTTCGGGATCCCCTTTTCTCTCTCTCTCATACGTAGACACGTCCCCTCTTTCTCATACATGACACACCCCCTCTTCCTGGCTGCTGGGATAGTGGGAAGGACCCAGTGAACAGGGAAAAATGCCAGAAGATGAGCAGAACCCAGCATGTCACAGCCACTGCAAGCTGCCTGTGCAGAGGACCGCTGCAGTGAGCACGTGCGTGCTTGCTGCCACCACCCGGGCCCCATAGAGCCTGAGGCCTGGGATGCACTGGGGCAGGGGGTGGGGGGAACAGGGGTGTGAGGGTTACTGGGTTTAGCACTACTGATGTAGAGGGGCTTCTGGAAAAGACTTCTAGGTCTTTCTACCAGTCTCAAGGAAAAAACACCACCTGATTGAAAGATTTTAACCACACTGACTAGTAGCCTTGGGCCTCTGCAATGTAGACAGACTCAGAAAAATGATTTCCGGGGCACGCGCCTCCCTTCTGAAAGGAGAGGCCCTGCAGATGGGGTTTTGGTGCTCTGCTTCTTGACCTGCCTCCTTTCCTCACTTCCGGTCTTGCAAAACGCACCTCTGCTGAAGACAGCCATCGGTCACTGCGCACGCCCCGATGTGTGGTTCCATTGAGCCACAGCCCAGGCTCCGCCTTGGCTCTTTCCAGCGTCAGGAGGCACGATCCCCAGGGGTTGGGACACAATCTCGGGAATGTGGAAGGGAACAGTGCTAACTGCTGGATGCTGGCCCGGCCAGTGAACCCTCCCGCGCGGGTTTCCGTTTTTCACCTGAAACATGGGGATGGTCGCAGTTGTCTGAGTTTGGAGGAGTCCTCACTGCAGCTGGAGCGCACGCCTGTCTACGTGATGACTCCGGAGCCCGTGAGATGGAACACGGGACCCATGTCATCCCAGCTCCCAATGAAGGTCACCAATGCCATTTAGAACAGGGACCACCTATGCTAGGTTCTCAGGAAATCAATCCCATTCAAAATGCACATTAAATTATGTGATGTGGGTTGGTGGGGCAATGCTATTACCTTCAAAAGCACGTGTAGGCTACCCTGTTAGTTCTGAGAATAAACTCCCAGGATGGAGACAGGTGCCAGTTGGAGTGATTTGTCTCACAGTGGCAGATAATTGTCACAAAGGAGATGGCATGGGGGTGGGCCAGCCCCGGTTTGAGTTGATATGGGACGACCAGGATTATGTCTCTCACTGGTTAACTGTGCATCCCTTTGATTCTGCAACTCTTATTAGCCACAAATGCCACCTGTATCCACAATGACCATGTGTCACCAGAAGGTCTTAGGCAAATGTAGGAAAAGAAGAAGAAAAAAAGGAATAAAGGAAGAGGGACCAGAAAAGGCGGTGACTGGAACTGAGAGAAAAGAATAAGGAAAGGAAGAAATGGAATGGAAGAGAATTAAACTCCCAGGATGGAGAGAGGTGCCGTGTTCCAGGTCTCTGACTGGTCCCTCCCCAGGGGTATTTACATGGGGTGGGTGTGCTTCCAGGTGCCACTAAGAGTCAAACTTGGTTGGCTGTGAATGAAGGGAGAATGGAGTGTGGCCTTTTCCAGAGCTCTAGGTTGCATGGAGACTAAGGAGACTCTGCCATTAGAAGAGCGTCCTCATTTCCAAAGCAGCCCCCTCTGTCCCTTGGACACTACCCCCCCACCCCCCGTCTCTTTGCTCATGAAACTTTGGTTACTTTATAAATAGGAAAATACATGGAAGGTACATTCCTGGAAAGAGGAGGTTTCAAAGGCCTTTGGGTGGCAGAGAATGGAGAAGACCTGGTAGAGGTAATGGACAGGTAATGGACACGGGGAGTTCAGGCCATGCATGCACAGGTGGGCAGGGTAAGGCCAAGGTAAGATGGGGAGATAATAAACAGTAGCCACAGCAAAGCCTCCCCACATGGCAGGGTAAGCTCCCTGGATGCCCTAGGTGACAGTGACCTAAAGGACAGGTAGATGTAGAGAATGACCTTTATGTTGCTCTGAATGAGGTCCAGCTAATTTGAAAGCAGCTTATGTCCACAGGCTGATAAATGCATGATCCGCTCCCCTGTGGCTCTGGTCCCATCTCCTCCTCTCGGCCTCTTGGACCCTGCTGCTCACCCTGGCCTCCCTCCTACTTCCTGACCCCATAAGAAAGCTTTTACCTCAGGGCCTCTCTGTTGCCTCCGCCTGGGATGTCGCTCTCGGCTCAATCACTACCTCATTCCAGAGGCCTTCTCTGACCACTACGGCTTTCTGCCTCACAACCCCTGCCTCCCTGCACTTGTCATCAGGAGCTAATTTTGTCTGCTTCCCCCAATGGATGATAAGCTCCATAAGAAAATATTCTGTTTTGTTTACTTCTGAAGATTGCTTAGCACACGCAAGCCTCATGAAGTATTTGTTAAACGAAGTTGTGAACCCAAAACCATAAGTACATATAACATGAGTTCTATTGGTTGGTTGGTGTTTCAGGGGGACACCTACAAGGAGTAGAGGTAAGGGTGGGAAACCTCTGCAGATCAGAAACCCCGACGGCAACCTCATGAGACCCCCAAGGCAGGAGCACCCGGCTCAGCTGCTCCCGAATCCCTGGACCACAGGAACTATATGCGCTAATGAATGTTTGTTATTGTTTTAAAATGCTACCAGTTGGAGCGATTTGTCTCACAGTGGCAGATAATTGTCACAAAGGAGATGGCATGGGGGGTGGGCCAGCCCCGGTTTGAGTTGATATGGGACGACCAGGATTATGTCTCTCACTGGTTAACTGTGCATCCCTTTGATTCTGCAACTCTTATTAGCCACAAATGCCACCTGTATCCTCAATAAACTTTATTTAGACACAAATAGACACAACAGAAAATACATACACAGATACAGATTATTTTTCTCTACAGGATGAACAGACATCACAAAGGGAATTTAAAAAGTAGGTGCATGGAATGTAAGAAAATATTGCAAAGTCCTGGTTCACTCACACTTAACACAGACACATATTTCAGAGGGAGACAGGGAAATTCCATCCCTAGAGGAGCTCTCTGGGTAATCTCAGTTGTTCTGTAACAGTGCACAGGTGTTGGGAAGGTACCGTTGAAGTGACAGAATGCTCACAACACTAGCAGGACTCTGTTTAAACAAAAGACAGAATCGAGGAGCCGGACCCCGCACAGATGCTCTGCAAGCTGCCAGCGAGGTCCTAAAGCAGCTTGGCAGAAAGGCTACATTAGCTGTCATCTTGCGGCTTGAAGGTCTGCGGAACCTCCACCGTGGTGTGCGCGCCATAGAGAGTTTACGGAGCCCACGGAGGATGTGGCGACTCGACATGCATGCTGGCTTCGAAACCCACGGTACAGAGCATTAACAACAGGTTATAAAATGTGGCTTTGAAAAAAAAAAAGGAGTAATAGCCAAGAAGACAACGAATGCTTTGCAAATGCTGCACATCCACTGCAGTGTTTCCCACTGCACCGCCTGTGGTCCCCCATTGGGAGCCATCGGCCTGTGTCTTGCTCCACACCACGGTGGAGCAGGTGGATGTCTCTTGCAAGTCTATTATTGCCCTCTAAGGTCACTCCTGTCAGAGCCACGCCTGTCACCAGAACAAGCTGCCATGAAACCTCCCCACACACTCCTGTCCCGACAGGCCTCCGGCCTCCACACCATCTTCGCATTTCAGATCGGAGGTCCCTAGGCAACCTCTGTATTTTAGTAAAAAATGGTTTCCACTGTACCCTTCGTGTGTCCTCTTCCTAATGTGACAAATCCGGATGAGATGAAGTTATGGAGATCAGCTCCTCCACTTCGGTAAGCATCCTTCCCATAATGTCCTGCAAGAAGATGGGGCAGAATTACCTGCGCATCCATGACACCACAAGGACCAGCTCACCAGCAGCAGCGCTGCACTGCATTTCCAGCCAGCGGCCAAGACGGAGGCAGAAGCAGTCAAGAAAAAATATATACATATACTCTTACAAATGTATATGTAAATATATCATATATAATAAAATATATAATATATTGTATCATATAAATACATAGGAATATATATCATAAATATACATATATTTAGATATAGTATATATTACTGTGCAACAAAGTGTGTGTGTGTGTGTGTGTATATATATATATATATATGTATATATATATGTATATATACTGCAATAAAGAAAAACGTTCTGGGAAGGTCACACTGCGAGTTGAAAGCAGAGTGGGTGGAGTGACACGTAGCTTGGTTTTGGCATTTCTGCCTGAGCACACCAGATATCGTCCTATTTGTCCTACCATTCTCTCCTATGCCTCAGCTTCCTTCCTTCTCTTTCTTGCCTTATTCATTTGTTTTCTTTCTTCCCAAAGCATGGAGGCAGGGTGTGATCGGGCTGGCTCTGTGGATGTGGATGTTTATGAGTCATAGCACATCCTATGGAACCACACAGCCTGGGGCTTAGGAGAAACCCAGCATCACTGAAGCTGGTGAGTAGAATGGGTCTTGAAACATTGAAGAAAGAGTTCTGTGCTGGCCTGTCCTGAATTTCTGTAACAAGATCTATCCCTCGCTGCCTAGTGCATCCACCTACTTGGGTGGTGTGAGGAAAGATTAAGGTGGGCTAGGATTCTGGAAGAAGAAATTAAAAGAGCAGGAGAGTTAATGTTCTGCTCTGACATTCGCAATATGCTCGAAATGCAGACACTGTGAAGAAAGACAGGATAACCTGAATAGCATCCTAGGTACATACTTGTGAAAATGAGAAGAGCAATATCTTTGCCATGTTGCCTCAAGACCGTATTAAAAACTGTACTTACAATCCTAACAGCGTGCAGACCTACCCAAGATGTGAAGTTAAATTAAAAGGCCCAGTGCACAAAATTTGTGCATAGGTAAGGTCCCTAGAGGCTGCTGGTTGCAGGCTGCCGGCTGGGGCCCTCCTTCCCACAGTTGGCCAGCCAGCCCTGTCCCTTGGTCAAACTTCTGGTTGAACTACCGGTCTAACTCCCAGACAATTTGCATATTAGGCTTTTATTATATAAGATAACCACAAAGCTGTAGAAAATTCCCACCAGTGCATTGAAAAGAAAAAGACTGAGAGAAAATACATCTGGTACTGCTAACTGTCTTCAGCAGTTGTAACACAACTTCTCTCCTTTCAATGTTTCTATATTTCCCAAGGTTTATTGTTCTATAACAAGTATGTAACTTTCATCATTTAAATAGGTAAAATGAATTTCTAATAGAAAAATACGTGATTAGTGTAAAGTCAACCTAACCCATACTTTTTCTTAGCAGAGCACCCTGTGCATTAGCAGATCTCAAACTTGGGGGCAGGTCAGAATCATGTAGAACTTTTTAAAAACACGGCTGTCTAGACACTACTCCGGAGTTGTGATTCATTTGGCGGGGCGTGGGCTCAGGAAAGTGTATTTTTGAGGAGCTCTCTAGGTGGCTGTCATGGGCCATGGGGAAGGGGAATGCTTCCTGGAGCACATGGAGACACGGCCTAAGTGCGTTTACTCACGAGGGCTCAAGGATCATCTGCTGGGACCCTGGTGGGTGCCGGAACCACCCACTATGTAAGTTCCCAGCTCCCTAATGCTCCCTTACTCTTCCTTCTCCCACATCAGCCATTCTCCAGCCTGAGTGCGGATCAGAAAAACCAGGAGGGCATGTTCAAACAGACTACCGGTCCTCTGCCAGAGTTTCTGGTTAGACATCTGGAATGGGGCGCAAGATTCTGCATTTCTGTCAAGTTGCCTGGGGCTGCTGGGCTGCTGGACCAACTCTAGGAACCACTGTCCCAGCACATCAGGAGTATAAGAAAACGTTAGCACTGTTTCCCTCAGCCCCTCCACTCTGAATAAGCGTCTCATTCCTCAGGGCACACAGTTTTCTACGAGGAACTCTCTTGCTATAGAGTACTGGGGTTGCAGCCCAGAATTTTATAGAAGAAAAGAATTATTGGAGCTGAACTAAGAGGCTTCTGCCCAGATCCCAAGCCATATCACAGCCCCAGAAACCAGACTCTCTTATTCAGAGAAACTCATCTTCGTCGGGGAATGAAGGAGGAAGGGAAGGGCTGTGGGAAAGGGTGTGCTCCAAGTCCCAGGGACAGAGGGACCCTTGTCCTGTAACGCAATCGCTTTCTCTCCATCCCATTTCCTGACAACAGAAGAGTAAGGAAAGGAAGTAATAAATCAGAACCCTCATAAATTTGGATCTCATTAATTCAGGACCTGTGGTACACCCTGCAGAATCTGAGCTGGTTTATTTTTGTACTCCTTATAAATAAAAGTTTTGATAAACAAATCAATATGGAGGAAGCTGGAACATAAAATGGTGCCTGTGCTTCTTACAATTATCTTTATCTATCAGCTGGAACAAGTGGCCTTGGGACTTTGCCCTAGTGTTTTGGGGCTGTGCTATCAGAAAGGAAACTGACATTTCCTGATAACCTACTATGTGCCAGGCAGAGAGGGACAGTTGGAAACACAGCTTAATTTTTTGCACAATAATTATGAACACACTGTAGCATGATACAATTTACAAAGATTCTTCACATATGCTATTTATTTAACACTTGTATCACTACTGCATGGTAAGTTGTCTATTAGTATTTATTTCCCCATTTTGTTGACGGAAAAACTGAGGTCAAAGTCCACAATCTTTCCACAGCTTGTACCCTTGCAACCTTACCCTGGGACCTGCTGTGTGCCCTGGTGACTGAGACATCAGCTGGGACCCAGTGGGCAGACTGAGCCAGAATTCTGCCTGTGGATGAACAAGTGCAGCGAAGTTGGAGCTCAGAAGTGCTGAGCTTCAAGGACTGAGGCTTTGAATTGAGAAAAGGAAGGCTATGCTGAGAGGCCAGGATCAAGAGCATTAGACAGGAATAAAGAATTTATGGTCAAAGCAGTTTGGAAATCGCTGAGTTAAATGAAAAGTAACCATGGGAACTATGTCCAAAGGCCAGGCCGAGGGACCCTGCTCCTCCACAGATGCCAGGGAGGGACCATAGGAAGCTGGCTCCAGGGCGTATCTGGACTGTCTTGCCCAGTCCAGCCCTGCCAGGCACTTTCTAATTAATTTCTTTTCTATGTGCATGAATCGGTGCACCAGATCACTAGTATATATATTTTTTATTTCAGAGAGGAAGGGAGAAGGAGAGGGAGAGATAGATAGAAACATCAATGGTGAGAGGGAATCACTGATTGGCTGCCTCCTGCATGTCTGCACTTGGGACCGAACCTGTAACCTGGGCATGTGCCCTGACTGGGAATTGAACTATGTCCTCCTGGTTCATAGGTCAATACACAACCAGTGAGCCATGCTGGCTGGGCTGGAAATTACTATTTCATATAAATTTTCAGAAGAGGAACAGAAGCGGTAATTCAGATGAAATTATTAAAATTTATCTTTTCTGATGGAAGACTTTACTTGTTAGATTAACAAAAGGACCGAGTATCAGACTATATATTAGAAGGACCAGTATCTAAGTATACTCTAGTGAAATCCCATTTTAAAAAATAAAGGGAAAAAGCTATCTTCATAAAATACCAAGCTCATAGGGAGTGAAACAACCTCCCTAGCGTTTTGAAAACTATTTCTGCAGAGGCAGGACAGGTACTGGTGGCAGAACACACCCTGGACATGCTGACAAGATTCCAACCTCTTTAGGCATCAGTCTCCTCAAATGCAAAAGAGAACCAATAATAATACCCATTTCATAGGTTGTTGAGACGATTAAGTGAGCTAATATATATGACATTTAGAACAATACTACTAAGTGCTACCTAAGGGTTTGCCAATATTTTTGAGTAGAGATTTTTTATTCCATGCCTCTAAAACTCATTAAAAATAATGAAAAAAAGAAAAACAATAGAAAAACTTTCTTCAGAAAAAAATATCAGATACACATACATACAAATACAGAAAAATGCAAAAAAGATAATTCAAAGATAACTAGAGACCTAAATATGAAAAAAATCAAACTTTAATCTGTTAGAAAAGAATATTACAAAATATGTTAATGATATCAAAGCTGGGAGGGATTTTTAAGCAGGAATCAAAAGATATAGACTATAAAATCCTCAATAAAATATTAGCAAATCTGGTCCAGAAAGACATCAAAAAGATCATACACCATGACCAAGTGGGATTTATTCCAGGGATGCAAGCTGACACAATGTTCTCAAATCAATAAATGTGATACATCACATAAGCAAATTGAAAGACAAAAGTCACATGATCATATCAATAGATGCAGAAAAAGCATTTGACAAAAGCCAACACCCATTTTTGATAAAAATTGCCAGCAAAGTGGGAATAGAAGAATCCTATCTCAATATAATAAAGGCCATATATGACAAACCTACAGCCAATATCATATTCAATGTGTAAAAACTAAAACCATTTCCCCCAAGAACAGGAATTAGACATGGATGTCCACTTTCACCACTCTTATTCAACACTAGAGGCCTGTTGCAGGAAGATTTCTGCTTCCTGTGGCAGTCTCTGCCACCCCTCCTGCTTCGCTCCCTACTCCGCTGCTCTGCTTGCTTGTTTCTCTGCAGCTTGATCCCTTCTTCAGTGCTTGGCTTCCTTCTACACTGTCTTCAGTCTTCGCTCTGCACCTGGATATGCAAATTAACTGCCATCTTGGTTGGGTTAATTTGCATACTTGCTCCTGATTGGCTGGTGAGCATGGCTTGTGGGCATAGTGGAGGTACAGTCAAGTTTTTATTAGATAGTATGGGAAGTGCTAGCTACTGTAATCAGTCCAGAAGAAAACATAAAGGCATCCAAATTGGAAAGGAGGAAGTAAAACTCTCATTATTTGCTGATGACATGATATTGTACACAGAAAAACCCTAAAAACTCCACCACAAAACTACTAGATTTAATAAAGAAATTTGGCAATGTAGCAGGATACAACATTAATACCCAGAAATCAATGGCATTTTTATACACAAATAATGAATTCTCAGAGAGAGAGAAATTAAACAAACAATCCCATCTACCATTGAAACAAAAAATAAGGTACTTAGAAATAAACTTAACCAAGGAGATAAAATACTTGTACTCAGAAAACTATAGGACATTGAAAAAAAGAGCTAGAGGAAGATATACTGCATTCATGGATTGTGAGAATTAACATAATTAAAATGTCCATACTACCCAAAGCACTCCATAGATTCAATGCAATCTCTATTAAAATACCAACAGCATATTCCACAGATCTAGAACAAATACTCCAAAAATTCATATGGAACCCTGAACAGATTGTGTTGTGTAAAATCCAGAACACAATCTTGAAAAAGAAGAACAAAGTTGGAGGGATCACAATACCAAATATCAAGTTATATTACAAAACCACTGTAAGCAAAAAACCTAGTACTGGCACAATAACAGGCATATAGATCAATGGAACAGAGCAGAGAACCCAGAAATTGACCCAAGCCATTATGCTCAATTAATATTTGACTATGGAGGCAAGAGCATACAATGTAGTCAAGACAGTCTCTTCAATAAATGGTGTTGAGCAAACTGGACAGATACATGGGAAAAAATGAAACTAGACCACCAACTTTTACCATACACAAGAATAAACTCAAAATGGATAAAAGACTTAAATGTAAGTTGTGAAACCATAAAAATCCTAGAAGAAACCATAGGCAGAAAAATCTCAGACATTTCTCACAGCAATATGTTTGAGGATACATCTCCTAAGGCAAGGGAAACTAAGGAGAAAATAAACAAATGGAACTATATCAAAATCAAAAGCTTCTGCACAGCAAAAGAAACCACAAACAAAATGAAAACGGAGCCCACTGTATTGGAGAACATATTTCACAATGAAACATCTGATAAAGGGTTAATATCAAAGATACATACGGAACTCATAAAACTTAACAATAGGAAGACAAACAATCCAATTAAACAATGGGCAAAGGACCTAAATAGATACTTTTCCAATGAGACATACAGATGGTCAAGAGACATATGAAAAATGCTCAAAGTCACTGATCATCAGAGAGATGAATATTAAAATGATAATGAGGCATCACCTCACACCTGTCAGAATAACTACCATTAACAAATCAGCAAATGACAAGTGCTTGACAAGGATGTGGAGAAAAGGGAAGCCTAGTTCATTGATGGTGGGAATGCAGATTGGTACAGCCATTATGGAAAACAGTGTGGAGTTTCCTCAAAAAAAAAATTAAATATGGAATTGCCATTTAACCCAGTGATCTCACTTTGAGGAATATATCCCAAGAAATCAGAAACATAATCAGAAAGGATGTATACACCCATATATTCACAGCGGCACAATTTGCAATAGCTAAGATCTGGAAACAGCCCAAGTGCCCACCAGTAGATGAGTGGATAAAAAAGCTGTGGTACATTTACACCATGGAATACTATGCAGCAGTGAAAAAGAAGGATCTCTTATCCTTTGAGACAGCATAGAGGGACCTGGAGAGTATTATGCTATGCAAAATAAGCCAGTCAGAGTAAGACAAGTATCACATGTTCTCACTTACATGTAGAATCTAATAAACAAAATAAATTGTTGAACAAAATAGATCCGGAGATGCAAGCATAGAACAGACTGTGAAATCTCAGAGGGAATGTGGGGGTGGATGGGTGGGTGGGAAAAGATCAATCAAAGAACTTGTATGCAAATATGCATAACCATGGACACAGACAATAGAGTGGTGAAGGCCTGGGGCAGGGGGTTAGGGCAAGCTAGAAGGGGCCTATGGGGGAAAAAGGGGATATCGGTAATACTTTCCACAATAAAGATTTTAGAAAAGGTACAGACTAAAGAGGAAACATCTGAAAAATTTTAAACTATGATGCATAAAAAGCAATAATAAAACTACGAGTCAAGCAGTAGAAATATATATTTACATTAATATCCAGAACACACAGATAACTTCAAATAAATCAGAAAGACAAACCCACTAGAAAAACTAGGTAGAAGAGATCATAGGCAAGTCACAGAGGAGAAAAGCGAAGGGCCCATGTACACAGTGGTGTTCAATCTCACAAGTAATCAGGGAAAGCGAAATTAAAACTGTAATGAGATAGCATTTCACACCCAGTAGACTGCAAAAGTGAAGATGCTGAGACTACCGCCACAGCTAAGCAGGAACAAGACCTCCTGCCCTCTCTGGTAGGAGTGTAAATGGGAAAGAACTTTGGCAATGGCTAATACAGGTGAAGACGGAAAGATTATAAAACCAGCAATTCCACCGTTAGGCATATGCCCTAGGTAAATCCTCACATAAGTGCATAATAAAATATGAACAACATGTTAATATGCAATATTGTTTGTAACAAAGACGAACTGGGGAAAAGCCCTCCGTTCCTAGCAAGAGAGAAGTACAGTGTTCTACTCATGCAATGTAATCCTACACAACCATGCAAATGAAATGAACCAGAGCTCTCAGTATCAACACGGATGATTTCACAATTAAGAGTTGAGACCACTAAGCAAGCTGAAGAAACACATGATGATATCATCAGGGTGACGTCATCTGGAGAGTTTCACGCCATGCAGTACAACACTCCGTTGTTTGAGGATATGTGCGTATGTGGTGTTTGTTATACAGGCACAAGGAAGTTCAGGGGAATGACAGACACTGACTTCAGGAACAGACAGGCCACTTCCGGAGGTAGAGTCGGGAATGTGATTGAGGAAGGGTATAGGAAGTTCTTCTGTGTTTTATTTCTTACGCTAGATAGTTGTGAAGATGTTTTCATTGCTACATAGCTCTTTATTTATTTTGTTTAATGACAGAGAGGTAGGGAAATAGACAGATAGATGATGATGATGATGATGATGATGATGATAGACAGATAGACAGATAGATAGATGATAGATAGATAGATAGATAGATAGATAGATAGATAGATAGACAGACAGACAGATAGATAGAATGGGTGAATATTTAGATAGGTGCTGGATAGACGATTGATAGGTCATTAGTTAGTTAGCTAGTTATTTTTTGGTTAACTAACTATTAGCAATGATCTTATCCACTGACAGGTTATCCTCCAACAACCAAGGAAACAAAGAGAACCCAGATTCCAAGAACTCAGAGACCAAAATACCCAACATGTCTCACCGAGGGAAAGAAAAAGCTGCCAGATAATATTCGCCCAACAAAGTAAGACTACAACATTCCTAAACCATAAAATGCATTTATTTATAATCTTCAAGCAATACATAAACCCCAGAATTCTCTAAGAAAAGATTAGTACTATAGAGTCCACATTTTTAACATCGAACAAACTGATGGAAATACAGTTAAGTGATAAGAAGCTGCCCTGGAAAATCTGGTAGGCAAATAGGGCAAAGAGAGTACGCCACGGAGATGAAATAAAGCCATAGCTTCTGTGATGGAGGGCAACTCTCCATCTCTTGCGCCTGCTTGAAATGCAAAGCGTGAGCCCAGCACAGACACCGTCATCTCGGGAAAGCTGACAGGGGCTCAGATGATCTGGTGCCTTCTACGCAGTCACCTCACTGTGGAAAATATGCCACAGACGGAAATCAAAACTCCTGTCAACCTCCAGAAACATTTTAATACACGTGAGAAAGGGGGTTTGCCTTTGTCTACAAAAAGCTCAATCATATCAGTAATAAAAATAATAATAAAACATTAGGAAAATGCACAAGAAATATGAATAGGTAATTATCACCTCAAAAAAAAATTAAAGACCAATGAAGATATAAAAATATGATTAATCTTAACTCATAATAAAGAAACTGAAAATCAAAATATGAAGCATCATTGTAAAAAACAAACTGGCTAACCTTACCCGTGTGGTGACCCAAGGCCAGGGGAACGGGCTCCCACCGCTGCTGGTGGGTGTGTAAAGTAGTGGTGCCGACGTGAAGGGTGGGCTTTTCACTTAGCCCCTGACTGCTAGGAGCTTATCCTGCACATACGTCCTCAAGTTTTGCATCATATCTGAGCCTGGCTACACAGTGCAGTATTGGTTGCAATGGTTTCTGCCAATGGGGGAGGGGGATTAAGTAAACTGGAACCCATGTCATGGAATGTTATGCAGCTGTTAAAAAGAATGAGACAGAGCTGTATGTGCCGATGTGGGAAAATCTTCAAGGTATTGAAAGTTAAAAAAAAAAGTAAGGTAGAAAGCAATGCTTCAGTACACTCCCTTTCATATACATAAGATGAAAATAGTATGCACAAAAAATATACAGAAACCCATTGTAGGTAGGATGATTCATCAAACAATTGTTTTTCTGGAAATAAATCATGCATACAAAAGACTGAAACTTCCTTTCCTTTGGGGAAAGGGTCTGGAATGAAGGGAGAGCGATATTTACCTCTGAGATTTATTACTTTCTTTACTGTGTGACTTTTCTAAATGTGCATATGTGTTATTTCAATTTTTGTACTATTTACAGAGTTTATCTGGAATTAGGAAGTGGGCCATTCTTTGATTTCCTCTTTGTCCTTCTTTATATGCAAAAATTCTAATAAATGTCATTTTATAAAAAGAAGTATGCCGGGCAGGGAGTGAGAGGGGTCACTGTTCCTTGTGTAAATGACAAGACATTTATCAAGCCCGGATCCTAATACCCACCTGGCAGGAGAGTGGTAAGGATTAAGTAAGATCCTGTTAAAAATCATTTCATCTGCTACTCAGCAGCAGTAAGCCTCAATACAGGGGAGCGCTACTCACTTGGAGACTCCAGTCTTTCCTCCTTCCTGGCAGGGAACTCCCTGGGGTCCTCTTACTCTGCTTGTGCCTCGGGCCAACAGTCAAGAGCAGAGGAGCTGGAGAGAGCGAGGGCTCTGCTCTCTAGCCTGATGGCTCTCCTCCCCACCCCTCAGGGAACCCCAAGGCTCCTTCCAGCTCCCCGGAGCCCACACCAAGTCTGCACATGGGGAGAGGGCTGGGGCCAGGAGGCCTGTGTTCCTTCCTCTATGCTGCCACTTCTTGCTGAACGAAGGAGGCAGCTCTGAGCGCCCTCACCAAAGTGAACTGGGTACAGGCCAGGCCTGATTGCAGATTGCATGGACAGTGGCTATTTACTAGTTTTACTGGGGACGCTTTATGTTTGTCACAGTTCTAGCGCTTGCTCGCAAAGCGCAGGACTGTTTCTTCCAGAGCCTGTGGAGTTGGCAGAGATGTTGGCAAATACTTTGGGTAACCCCACCTCTCTGGCATCTTCCCTCTGCTGATGCTGTAGTCAGGGACCTGGAAGTCGTCACCAGGTGGACTGCCCACCTGGTTGGCTGAACATGGCCCTGTGCACCAAGAGGTCACTGTTTGATTCCCAGTCAAGGGTATATGCCTGAGTTGCAGACTCCATCTCCAGTAGGAGGCATGTAGGAGGCAGCCGAACAATGCTTCTCTTTCCCTCTGTCTCTAAAAATCAACAAAAACATGTTTTGAAATGGTGCTTTCATCCTATCACTCTGTTCTATGAAAAGGAGAAGCTCTCTCAGATACAGAAGTATGAGGTTCAGGCCAGGCTGGTTGCGGGCAGAACCTGGAATACAGTTTGAGAACCATTGCACTGAGAGCAAATCCCCCAGAAAGCCATTCACAAACCAGCCCCTTTCAATCCAAATTAATGTCCCCTGAACCATCTGTTTTGTTGGTTTGAATTTAAGAAAACTGGTACTTTGTGTTCGAAATCAAACCAAACAAACAAAAACGTAAATATGCACTGTACAGAGGTCTCCAGCTGTGGCCAAGGACAGACTCAAGGTCAACCTCATTCCCTGCAAAATGAAGCTCTGTTGTGGTCTCTGTATATTATACAGGCTTTGGAGTAAGATTTTTTTTTAAAAGAAAGCATTACATGACTCAAAAATTAAAGTATGAAAATGACAGCTCTAGTGCATCCTTATTATTCACCAAGGGGATGAGAAAGGATTGCTTGGTGGTGACATTAATTTGCAGAGGTTTTATGAGGACTAAGCCCTCCCCGGCCCCACCACTGAGAGGGAATGGGAGAATGTTACAAGAAGGAGTGTCCAAGGTCACCTTTTCCAGCTGTTATACTTACAGATGAGGAAACTTGGCCTGGGGAGGGGAAACAGAGTTCAAGGTCATGATGGCTGCTGTGACCAAACCTTCTAGGTCAGCCCCAGCTCTCCCCAGCACCCTACGCAGCCCAGCCTTCCTCACACTCAAGCAAACCAGGCAGAGGTTCATTTCCATTTGAGGGGACCCAGTGCATCATTTATTTTCTCCTCAGATGTAATCCCCTTGGAAAGATGCCCAGAGTCTAACCAAACTCCCGTCTGCCTGTGATCATCGTCTCAGATCTGTCTCATTCTTGACAGCAGGACCAAGAGGAGTCCTGAGGCCTGGGGAGGGGAGGCTGAGGCTGAGGTGCTCTCTGCAGGGAGGGAAGACTCTTTGCTGGCCCCAAACATCCTAGGAGAATCGCTAGACCTCAGAGGTGAGTTAAGAAACATGAGAATTGGTCCTATCCCCTCTGCTCTTTATGCAGATTTACAGTGGGGCAGTGTGGGCACCCGGCATCTGCTCTCCTGTTTCTTTCTTGGTCTCACACTCCAACCCCAGTGCTCCCTATGAGTGCATCCAAATTAGTGGGGAATGGAGTGGTGCTGAAACACTCCAGCGTCTTAGGTAATTTAGTCACATCAAGTGCCTTTACCCAGAGACACTAGCAATGAATGCCTGATTCCCTAGAGGACAATATTTTTTAAAAATATATATTACTATTATCTCCATTTTGCAGGTGAGTCAATAGCCTCAGGGAAATACAAAGTCACAGAGTGGTCGCCCTGTGACTTAGGACAGGACCTAGATCCCACGATACATACTGGAGATTCCTTTCATTCGACCATGCTTCTTGCAAAGCCATGCTTCCAGCCGCTGCTCTAGGGACCCCATTTTTCCAAAATACCTAGGAGCCCTTTCTGCCCAAGGCAGAGCAGAACAGGAAATTAGAGAGGGACAATTTTTAGGGGTTATTATTTTTTTTTCAGACTTTATCTCCCAAAGGGAGGGCAATTTAATTGGACTATTATATATATTATATATCTCTGAAAATTTACCAGTGAGTGATGGTTCATTAAAATTTCAAGCCTCTTTACATTGATTTGGGTTAAGTGTTTGTTGTCACGGTGAGTGAGGCAGCTTGGAAATCTGAGATGAGAGTACAAAACAAAGTGAGGGAAACTAGGCATAGGGCCTCGTGTAGCCTTATAATTCACTGCATTATATCCGTGTGACTGTTCACATGTGTCCTTCTGGGAGCAAAGCAAGACTGCCCACTCTGGGTCCCAGGAAAAGTCACAGGGAGCCATGATTGCCTTGGGCAGGGTGGGAGAAGGGGTGTGGCCTCATTGGGAGCAGATATGCTCTGATCGGCCTCCTGTCCTGCAGGGGGGGGGGGGGAGGTTTGAGGGGGGGGGAGAATGCACTCCTGCTAGGAGGACAGAACTCTGCAGGGGAGCATATGTGGGAAGTTATCCACAAGAACTTTCCCTAACACTGTCGGCTCTTGGGATGAGCTCTTGCAATTTTCTCCACCCTCAGATCCGCCACTCCCAGGGGCAGGAGCAGAGCATTGATGCCTCTGAGAGGTGAGGTGTGGAACACGTCTCCATGTTCTCCTGTTTCTCCATTGGGTGTGGTGAATTTATTGGTGCACACCCAGGCCCCAGGCTCCTGGTAATCTCACTGGGGAGGCCACTGTGCTTCTTTGCCCTGCTTCTGTGGGGGCGCATCCCTATCAGCAGCAGAACCAGGCCCCTGGCTTCCCTCTGCTCTCAGACACCTGGTTCTCTCTCTATATATATTTATATTGATTTTTTTACAGAGAGGAAGGGAGAGGGATAGAAAGTCAGAAACATCGATGAGAGAGAAACATCAATCAGCTGTCTCTTGCACACCCCCTACTGGCGATTTGCCCACAACCAAGGTACATGACCTTGACCAGAATCGAACCTGGGACCTTTCAGTTCGCAGGCCGATGCTCTATTCACTGAGCCAAAAGTGGTTTCGGCACCTGGTTCTCTTAATTCAGGGGATGCGGGGCAGAGCACAGCCCTCCTCAGGCCACCTGGCCAACCCCTTCCCTGTGGGCCCTGCTCCTCCTATGGGTTCCCAAGGCTGGATCAGGAATGTGGAGGTGGCAGGTCCTTTATTTGATCTCTGTGAATGGCAGCACAGGGAGTTGGCCAGGGAGAGGCAACAGCAGGAGTGGGGGAGGTTTGAGGGGGACACGGAGAGTGGGCTATATTCTGGCCCCTCCAGAGGGCTATGGGAGCGTCTCCCTAGCAGCCCTCCTCCTTGTTCCTATCCCTGCTCCCCTCTCTGCCCCTCAACCCTGAAATGAAAAGGCATGCCACGGTCGCCTTTCCCCTCCCATTTACATCTTTTCACAATGGCTTTGCTAAATTCTTCTCCAAGTGCATGTGTTTTCTGCCCAGACTCTGATAAACCATGTGCCTCCATCCAGAGCCTCCCACCCGCTCCTCATCCAGGTGAGATTCCATGGTCCATCCTTACAACTACCCTAGTCTGCATCTCACTCCGCTGCACTTTCCAGCAAACGACCCGTGACAAGAGCCACCAGCTGCCGTCCAGTAGCTGTGGGACTTTAGGAAAGTTATTTGACCTCTTTGAACCCTGATGTCTTCATCTGAAAATGAGACTGATAATAATAGTACTTAATGAGGGTTTTGTGATAGTCAAATTAATACACAGAAAGTGTTTAAGATCTTGAGGAGATAATACTAAACAATAAATGGCAGCTACTGCCATTCAAGGCCTGAGCAAGTGAGCCGGGCTGTGCAAAACCACGCACGGAATCCTGTGTGGGGCGGGTCTGCACTCTGGAGCCACACTGACCCGGTGCCTTCATCTCAGCTCCATTTCTCATTAGCTGTGTGGTGTAGGACAATGCGTTCACCTCCCACTTCACTCGTCAATAAAATTGGGGAATATTGTGTCACGCACCTCACAGTGTGATTGAAAGGATACCTGTGGGGAGTTCAGAACGCTGCCTGGAATATGTGACGCACGGCATGTTTGCCGTTGTCACTGTCACGGCCCAGGATCTCAGAATTAATGACCGACATTCTGAGACGCCCCTCAGCCTTGCGGTGTTCTGCTGTCCTTCCCTGCAATGTTCGCTCTTCCACTTTCCAAGCGTCTATGGTTTCTCTGGCTCCTGGAACCTCTAACACCTCCTGCTCTTCAGCTGATGACCTTGCCTCCTACTCCACAAGAAACTGAAGCAGGAAGACGGGAACACTCCCACTCACAGGGAGTTTACACACATCCTCTCCCTGGGTTCCCTGCTGGCAAAGGGGGCACAATGCCCCGGTTCCTGTCCCAGCCTAAAGAGCTGACAGCAGGAAGTCACCTTCACCTCACATTTTGTTCTCAGTTCTTTCCTGTCTGACTTGTGCGTTCATCTCTCCACTGACATAGTCTTGTTAGCAACAGCCACAGTCATATGGATCCTAATTCACTATGACCTCATCTTAACTTGATTGCATCTGAAAGAATCCTACTTCCAAATAAGGTCACACTCACAGATACAGAATTAGGACTTCGTCATATCTTTTTAAGGGATACAATGCAACCTATAACATCAGACAGAAAAGAAGATT
Organism: Antrozous pallidus; assembly: GCA_027563665.1. Taxonomy (NCBI): domain Eukaryota; kingdom Metazoa; phylum Chordata; class Mammalia; order Chiroptera; family Vespertilionidae; genus Antrozous; species Antrozous pallidus. The sequence goes on from CM050526.1 coordinate 8,920,419, forward strand.
ATTTAAATGGCCCTCAAACTGCCTCTCCTCTAGGCATCCTCATCATCAATTACCCAATGTGAGACCTGGTCCCTAAGGACTATGCACAAAATCTGCCTCACATGCAGCCATTCTTCCTCATCTCTCCTGCCACCTCCTCAGCAGAACCAGTATCACCACTCACTTGCAACAGGACCAGCCTTCCTACCTGCCTCTTCATACACTCCTATCTGTTCCATACACAGCACAACTAAAAGTAATCTAAACATAGACATCGGATCATGCCATTCCGCTTCTAAAGACCTTTCAAGGCTGCATAATGCACTCAAATTAAAAATGTACAATGATCTGGAAGACACGTCATGCCAATGCCCTGTGGTCTCCCTCCCTCATCCCCTTTCCTTGGATTCCTCTGTTCTTCATGCCCAGCTCTAGTCTGTCTGTCAGCCTCTGCACTCGCCGTTCCATCCACCTGGAATACTCTGTCCTCAGATGTGTGCAAGCCTAGATCCTTCTTAATCATTTAGGTCTTATTCCAAATGTCAACTCCTAAGAGAGACCTACACTAATCACCCCATCTACTGTAGGCTCCCCAACATTCTCTATCACAGTATTTGACTTTCATCATAAGCATGAATTGTTATATACAACTATTGTATTCACCTATTTGGCTGTTGTTTGTTGCATGTACTTCCTCTTACACCCTAGAGAAGGAAAACTCAGTATCTAGAACAGTGCTGGGCATACAATGCACTCCCTGGATAGTTGTCAATGGAATGAATGAATTTCTTCTCAATCTCATCTTCATAAACTCATGCCAAGTGCCTTAGAGAACCTTAAATCATTAGAACATATTTATGTTTTGACAATTTCAAACAACAATGTCTTTATATGTAGGAAAACTTTAACTGGATAAAGGATTTCTTGACCTTAATTATATCAGTTGCAGTAATAATAATCTATTTATATAAAAGGTTAATATACTAAGTGTCCCTCCTACCATCCAACCAGTCACTATGACACACACTGACCACCAGGGGCAGATGCTCAACACAGGAGCCCCAGAGCTGCAGTGACTTGGCAGTTCTCAGGTGATGCATCCTGAAACCAGAGAGGAGGGAGCCTGATTCCTCACAGGGCCCTGTGATTCCACCTTTGGCCATAGATTATGTTGTTGCTGGAGCACTGTCAACCCCAAATCCTGTTTACTGCACATTTGCATTTGAGTTCCACACCCTGCACAACAGCAACTTTACAGACTGCCCTCTTGCACTCCAGGACCCCTTAGGGGATGTCAGATAGCTAGATTCGGCCCAATCCCTGCAGGCCAGGCCAATGGACCCCACCTGCTAGAGGGACCCTATTCACTCTGCAGATGCCCTTCGAGTGCTGCCCCAGTTGCAGCCACTGGGAGGGACTGCAGGAGGTTGGCTCCAGGATATATGTGGCCCATCTCACCCAGTCCCATCCTGCCAGTCACCTTCTAATTAATTCCCTTTTAATGTGCACTAATCCATGCACCAGTTCACTAGTAATCAACACTAATAAAAGAAAAACATGCAAATTAACCATCACTTCACTACACCCACAATCCATGCCCACCAGCCAATCAGGAGCGAGGATGTAAATTAACCCAACCAAGATGGTGGGGGGCCATGGGGCTGGAGCAAGCAGGATGCTTGGGTTGCCCCAGTAATGGAGGAAGCCAAGCTTCCTGTCTGCCCTGGCTGGCTCTGGTCTCTGCTCAAGGCTACAAAGTTTCAATTATAGAAGATAAATAAATCCTAGATACTTGCTTCCAGCTGGCCCTGGCTTCCACTCAAGGAGGGGCTGAAAAAAAAAAAAAGAAAGAAAAAGAAAAAAAGGAGGGGCTGGGACCTTGGGTCACTGGGGAATGACTAACCCAGGATGGCACAGCAGGGGCTGTTGGGGGTAAGCATACCAGCATGGGGGCCAGTTGGGGGTTAGCAGGCCATCAATAGGGGTCAGTTAGAAGTGATCAGGACAGCGGGAGGGTGGGGAGGGGAGGCAGTTTGGAGTGAGCAGGCCAGCAGGGGGCAGTTGGGAGTGAGCAGGCCAGCAGGGGGGCAGTTGGGGTGAGCAGGTCAGTGGGGAGGAGAGGTGGGGGCAAGCAGGTCAGCAGGGGGGTAGTTGGGGGTGAGCAGGCTGGCTTGGGGGGGGCAGTTGAAGGTGAGCAGGCTGGCAAGTACAGTGGTTAGGGGCAATCAGGCAGGCAGGCAGGCAGGTGAGTGGCTAGCCAGCAGTCCCGGACTGTGAGAGGGATGTCTGACTGTTGGTTTAGGCCTGATCCCTATAAACCGGCAGTAGGATATCCTTTGAGATGTCCCAGATTGGAAAGGATGCCAGCCGGGCTGAGGACCGCCCCCCACCCCGTGCACAAATTTGATACACTGGGCCACTAGTAATAATAACAACAGGAGCTATTATAGTTATTATTAGTATTAGTATTAACTGAGGGTGTTTATGAGTCAGAACTTGTGCTTTATAACCATTATCTCATTTAATCTTCCTCAAACCTCTGGAGGAGGGCAAGAGTAATTCTTCCCTTTTACTTGAGGAAACTGAATCTCAGTCTTTAGGTATTTTGCTCCTATTCACATATCTCATTGGTGGATGGCCTAGGGCTCAAAAACAAGTTTATTATGGTTTAAAAATTTTAATGCTTTTAACCATAGTGAGATACCACTAGACATCCACCAGAATGGCTAAAATGAAAAAGACTGGCAATATCAAATGTTGTTGGAAAAAATGGAAATGACCAGAAGGCCCATAAAATGGAGACTGAATAAATATACTGTGGAATATTCATGAATGGAATACTATACCCAGTGTGAACTACTGACATATGTAACAACACAGATAACTCTCACAGGTATTATGTCAAGTGAAAAGCCAGACAGAACACAGTACACACCAGATGACTCCATCTATATGAAGACCAAGACCAAGTTCTTTTGAAAGAGGCTCAAAAAGAACAGGCAAAGCTATTTGACAATTACAGAAGCAGAATGGTGGTTATCTCCAGAGGTTAAATATATATCGGGAAGGGGCCACAAGGAATCATACAGGTTGATGGAAAGGTTCTATATTTTTATCAAGTGCTAGATAAAGAGGTGGGGATGGATGGTCAGATGGGTAGGTAGATAAGAGAGATGACAGACATGTGAAAAGGAGTATTGACTTATATACTTAAGATCAGTACACAGTCCATATTTTAAGATTTATGTTATAGCTCAGTTTTTAAAACTATGCTTTACCCTTGCCGTAAATATGTTACAGGTTCCAGCACAGGAGGAATGGGGAAACTGAGACAGGAAAGTTAAGACAAGGCCAAAGAGTGTGGGCAATCTGCAGCCAGCTTATAACTAACAAGCCATTATCTTCCCCAGCCCAAGAAACTTGAGAGCAGATGGTTAAAAAAAAAAAATTCCCTAAAGAGAGAATGCAGAAAGGGAGGGGGGACGGGAAAAGGAAAAAAGACAGTTTTACTCCCTAAGCAGTCAAAAGGGACCTTGAGAATCTGTACCAAAATAATCAGCAAAGGAATTTCGAAGCCTATAGTCAGCAGGGTATATAACACTTCAGACCCCAATCCAACTCAATCTTCAGATGAGCTGAGAACCGGCCTACACTTCACAAGCCAGATGAATAGGTTTACTTGCTTTGCTTTTCCTATAAAGGGGCATGCTTTAGCAAATTGGCTTTTCTCAACACAATCAAGGTCTCCCATAAAAAATCATTTACAGGAGCAGACAAGGATTGAGGTTGTGGACGGCCTTCTCCTACTGACAGAGGAGTTTGTCTGGGAACACCTCTCTGGTACCGGAGAGAGGTGCCTCTAACTGACCCTTATTTGTTCCCCAATTATAACACCAAGAGAAAGACAACCATTCTTAGTTTTCTAGTCCCCTAAATCCCTATATTTAATTAAGAATACAATCCCCAAACCCACCACCATTAGAAAAATGAAACAGCTGAAAAGAGGAAGTGAGTTGTAAACTTGAGTTGCTCATAAAGGGTGGGCTTGGCCTGATGCAACCCGTCTCCTACCTCCAAGTCTAGTCAGGGTTCCTCCCTTTAGGCAACGCTGTTCGGAATGAGCACCTTTGCCATTTTTCCACAAGCAGACAACTCACAGAGATTTGGATTTACTTGGGAGAGTGGACCCCATGATAATGATCTTCCCAGCAGACTCCCCTCAAAGGAACAGAATGCCCTTGGAGCTGGTGGGAGGAAGGGATGGAGTCCAAGCCTAGAGCGGCTCAGAGCAGGGCTCCCCGCTCCTGCCATCCATGTGCGGCTGAGCGGTGCGTGAGCGGTGCGTGAGCGGTGAGGAACGAGGCTCCAGAAGAACGTGGCACTGAACCCGCCAGGAAGCAGAGTCTGCATTTCAGCAGCTGGCCCGAGGCCATTTATTCCGCTAATAAACTCAGAGCTACAGTGACAAGGAGTTTAAGGCCCAGAACTCCAACTAAAGTAGTGATTAAAGTAAGAAGAATTATTTTCGCTGAAAAGCAAAGTCAGGATACACCCAGAAGAAGTGGGATAAAAATCTACGCTTAGGAAACCTCTGATCCACAGGCAAGGGCAGTGCATAAAAAGATGGTCACCACTTCTAATGTGGCACGTGGCTATGTGTTTTCCATAAAATCTCATTTAATGGAATCTCTGAAAGAACTCAGAAAGGAGGCTTACATTATCTCCATATGGCACCTAAGAAAAAAGAAAATCTTCCTCATTTTATTTTATTTATTTATTTTTAAAGTATATTTTATAGATTTTTCACAGAGGGGAAGGGAGAGGGATAGAAAGTCAGAAACATCGATGAGAGAGAAACATCGATCATCTGCCTCTTGCACACCCCCCGCTGGGGATGTGCCCGCAGCCACGGTACATGCCCTTGACCAGAATTGAACCTGGGACCCTTCAGTCCGCAGGCCGACGCTCTATCCACTGAGCCAAACTGGTTTCGGCCTTCATTTTAAATAAATTATCCCAAACCTGACAACTAGTAATGTAAGGCAATAGGATTTGAGCACAATGTTTTACTTCAAAGTCTGTCGTCTTTCAGCATCTCAGGCTGCCATGAGAAATAAAGACAGTCAATTGTAAGAAAGCGAAATTAGTGAAAGCATCAGAGAGAAGGGCAGTAGAGGGCAAGTTCCAAAGACTGGACACAAGAAGCAAGGATTCCAGCTCAATGAAGAGAAATTGAAAGAATACTGTGTTTGATATTCTGGGTTCATGCAACCCTCCCCCAACCCCCACCCCAGCCAGCTGATCCATCGATTATGGCTTGTATGTCTGTTCTCCATGTGAACTGGAGATGGGAAAGGCCCTCTGATCCAGCTGGCTGTGACCTGGTCCCACCTCTGAGCACATGCGGGTCCTTCGCTCCCATTTCACCTGCATCCTTACTGCTGTGAGAACGTCTAATACCACTTACCGCACAGCAAGGACCAAGCTCCCTCGTCATCACCACCCTGCAGGCAGCACAGTGCCTGGCACATGACGGGTGCTCATTAATTGCTTGTGGGATTAATTAGTGAATAAACACCAGTTTGGGTTCACATTCTAACATTTGAATGTCTGAGTCATGGAAAATGCCTGCTTTATCTGGGCTAGGAAAGTGCTGAGTGGTTATTAAAGTGTCACAAGGACTCATCAGGGGGTCAGCAAAACCTCCCAACTATTTGTTTCCAAGTAGATGCCCCCCCTAAATTATCTACACAATCATCACAGCTTGCTAGCTCCCCTGAAATGAAGTCTGGGATAAAGACAAAACACAACATGCACTTACACACTCACTCAGTAGAGTGCCAGGTGAGATTAACTTTGAACATCTATTGAAAAGCCTCTAAATTCAATTCAATCCAATTAGTTTTTATTTAAAACCAAGTGGGAAAGTGCATACATATTAGATACTGTGAAAATCTACACTCTCCTCAAACTAAACTGTGGTTTTAAAACAATTCCAAAGAGAACCATGCATACATGACTGAAAAGCTGGCAAGTTGAGTCTAAATTCTACCTGGGAAAATTAAAGTAAGAGAAGAGCCGAGGGGTTTGGGGGAAAAAATGTGATGAAAGAGAACTTATACCAGACATTACGTTAGATAAAGCTCCAATCATCGAAACAGCATGGTCCCAACCTAAGACTAGATAAATGGAACGAAACGGAGAAAGATCCTAGTCAACTTAAGGAATGAGGTTATAATAAAGATGGTATTCAAATCGGGGGTGGGGAGAGGAAAAGGGATATTGGTTATCTAGTTAGGAAAAATTAAAGCAATGTCTATAGTTTCTCCTCATGCAGACATACTAGGGTGTTTGTCTGGCCCATAGCCCTCCTGGAAGTATGGGCCAGACAAACTTACGTTATGAGCCTCCCACCCTTGAGGGCTCCCAGAGAGGAGATAGACTGGGCTGAGGGACCACCCCCTCTAGTGCATAAATTTTCATGCATTGGGCCTCTAGTCAGGGGATAAATGGATAAAACAATGTGTACACACACACACACACACACACACACACACACACCACACATATACACATGAACACCATGCATATTATTCAGTCTTAAAAAGAACATTCTGACACATGCTTCAACATGGATGAACCTTGAGGATATCGTGCTAAGTGACATAAGTCAGTTGCAAAAGAACATTGCATCACTTCACTTACATGAAGTATTTAGTGGTCAAATTCATAGAGGCAGAAAGTAGAGTGGTGGTTCAATGGTTATAATGGTTCAGTTTGGATGAATACATTTTGGGGTGTTTGTCAGATACCCCTCCTGGAAGCCCTACACTAACTTCCTGATAAGGGGATGGGTCTGGAAAGCTTTGCTTTCTGTATCACAGGACCCTCTATTATTTCCTGGTTGGGCCAAAAATAAAAAACAGTCAGTTTTTACTCTCAAGAGTATAAGCTAAGAGTTTCAAATGTTCCAGTCAAAGCATTTGGACGGGAAAAGTCATAGAGTTGGAGGTGGGTCCCGGTGAATATGCCTCAAGGCCACACGCTCTGTCCTTAACCTATTTCCACACCATGCGTGAGCAGGAAACCTGGCCCGGGCACAGGAGAAATGCTACAGAGCGAGGAGGCTCCAAGGAGAACCCAGTCCCGGGAGGCCCCGCTGCTTCCCCAGCCATGCTCCCCGAATTGTGAAACAGACTTCCTCTTCCTTGAGGTGTTTTGTGTTTACTTGAGGGTTGTGTTTCCTACAAACAAGCATCTGAACATATACAATTAATCAAAGCATCTTCTAGTTTCAGTCTAGAATGTAATTTGAAAAACAAGATTGTGAAATGTGTGAATATTTACCTAACCCTGACTGAGAGCAAAGAGGAAGCACAACAAGAAGGATTAACGGGTCAGATTTTATAAAAATGGTTAGATTTTTTTGTGTTAAATGTTAAACCCATGTTCATAGCAGCATTACTCACAAAAGCCAAAAGGTAGAAGCAACCTGAGTTTCCATCCTATCTAATAAAGGAATATGCCAATTGACTGCCATGCCCTTAAAAATGATGGCGCCCACAGCCACAAGATGGCGGTACCCAGTCCCCTCACCCTGCCAGGGTGGCAGGTGTGAGGCAAGGCTGGGCCTGCCCCCAAGAAGTCCAGGCTGCTCCACACGCCTGCCTCCAGAATATTCTAGTCTCCTTAGCCCCCCAGCCACCCAGGATCAGCCCAAGGCATAGGCAAGCCTCAGATGTTGGCTGCCCAGCCGCCCAGGGCCACCCAAGGCTCAGGTAACCAGGGCCGGGTTGCCTCCCACCCTTGAGGGCTCCCAGAGAGGAGATAGACTGGGCTGAGGGACCACCCCCTCTAGTGCATAAATTTTCATGCATTGGGCCTCTAGTCAGGGGATAAATGGATAAAACAATGTGTACACACACACACACACACACACACACACACACACCCCACACATACACACATGAACACCATGCATATTATTCAGTCTTAAAAAAAGAACATTCTGACACATGCTCCAACATGGATGAACCTTGAGGATATCGTGCTAAGTGACATAAGTCAGTTGCAAAAGAACAACATTGCATCACTTCACTTACATGAAGTATTTAGTGGTCAAATTCATACACACAGAAAGTGGAGTGGTGGTTCAATGGTTATAGTGGTTCAGTTTGGATTAATACATTTTGGAAATGGATAGAGGTGATGGTTATAACAACACTTAACACTACTCACCTTCCCATTTAAAAATAGTTAGGATAGTAAGCCTTATGTATATCTTACCCTAATAAAACATGTTCAAAACAATTGCTATTTTTAGCATATATTTAAAAAGCTCTTACAAAAAAAGAAGAGATGAACTTTCTTAAGGAAAAAAACAGACCATGGATATGAACAGCCATTCAGAAAGGAAGAATCATAATGGACAGTATCTCTTCTGTGCAGTGTTATGATCCTATATAATAAAATGCTAATATGCAAATCAACCGAACAGCTGAACAAACAGTCACTATGATGCACGCTGACCACTAGAGGCAGACACTCAATGCAGGAACTGTCCTCTGTTGGTCCCACAGAGGGAATGCCACTCAGACAGAAGCTGGGCCTATGGCTGGAGCACAGCAGAGGTGCTGGGAGCCTCTCTTGCCTCCACAGCAGCATTAAGGGGAGCAGGCCTAAGCCATCAGTCATATATCCCCTGAGGACTCCCAGACTGTGAGAGGGTGCAGGCCGGGCTGAGGGACCGCCTAGTGTATGAATCTCATGCACCTGACCTCTAGTTTATAATAAGAGTCTTAAAACATGCACACTTTGTGACTCAATAATTCTACTTATAGCCATTACCCAAGGGGAGTAATTACAGACACCCAGAGATTCATGTACAACAATTACCATCCAGTATTATCTATAATAGTGTAAAACTGGAATCAAGCTAAATGTGACCAACAGGGAATGGAGTGGCCGAATACATCATGTCATTTCCAAAGGCTGGATGCCAAGCGGGATGCCATTCTCTCTGGAAGAATATTTTAGTGCTGTGGAACATTCTCATGATGTTACATTAAGTGGTGAAGATTTGTAATTAGTATGAAAGGTATTTACAACAACCTTGTTCAACAAAAAGGGAGGGGGATACACACAGGGGCAGCAGATAATTCCATTGCTCTCAAGGAGTTTATTGGGCTTGTGAGTAATTTTCTACACTTTTCTGTTTTCCAAACTTTCTTTAATGGGCAGATGTTTCTTTTCTAATAAGAAATAATTCTGTATTCAAAATGAGGTACATTTTGATGGAGGGACCCTACAGTCCCCCTTGCCACGCAGGCCTCACACCTGCACGCCCTCCACACCTGCATGGACTCTGCACCTGCACAGCCTCTCTGCTCTGTCTCCCTTTTCCTGGCGCAGCCACTGTGCCAACCCTCACTCCCCACCAGGGAAGCCAAGTGGGCTGCCACACAGATTGCTCCCCATGGCATTTGGAGAGAAGGAAGACGATTGTTGTGCAAGTTCAAGAGGACACCCCAGAGGTTTGAGTACAGGAGGGGTTGATGGTGTGCCGCACACTCCTTGAGTGAACAGGAGGCGTGCCATGCTGTTGGCAGCTGGTCCGTGAGGGTCCTCCACCCGGAGGCAGTGTCAGGGCTGGGAGGGGCCAGACACACATACCACAGCTGCCAGGCAAGGGGAAGAGGCCTCACCATTCTGTTCATTGACGGGACATCAACCATTTAACACCCTAGTGTCTTTGGGTGTGGATTTTAAATAAGATGCTCCAACTGAAGTGGATGGAGGCAGCTACTTCGTTGTGACTGGGAAGAGAATAACCGCTCTGCTCCACGGCAGCCCAGGGACCCAGCCTCATGCAGGTGAGAAGGCAGAGCAAGGAGAGTCCACAGGTTCTAGCTGGAAGCAGGAGTTTGGGCTGCCTGTTCACATGACAGGGACTGCCCAGATTGGAGCTGGAGTCTCTGAGCACCTCGAGGGCACAGTTTACACCAGCAGGAATGATGAAGGGTTCTGCTCACTAAGCCAGTCTGCGGGGCATGGACTGCTGGGTGGAGCCTGCTCCCTCTAGCCCCAGCCTCGTCACAGCCTTAGAGAGAAGCATAGCATTTGAAATCCCCACCCTGCCCATGAGCGGCTGGTGTTTATAAAAGTGTGAGGGCCAATAAGAATAATGCAGCGCCATCCTAGCCGGTTTGCTCAGTGGGTAGAGTGCAAGACTCTGATTGAAGGGTCCTAGGTTTGATTCTGGTACATGCCCTTATACATGCCCTTGACCAGAATCAACCCCTCCTGGAGGTACCAATTGATCTCTCTCTCTCTCTCTCTCTCTCTCTCTCTCTCTCTCTCTCTCTCTCTGTGTGTGTGTGTGTGTGTGTGTGTGTGTCTCCCCATCCTTTCCACTCCACCTAAAAATCAGTGGAAAATATCCTCAGGTGAGGATTAACAACAACAACCAAAACTAGAAAGGAAGAGAAGGAGGAGGCGGGGAAGGAGGGGGAGGAAGAGGAGAAGATGCCCCTGCCCTGCACTGAGGCAAGGTGGTGGGAGGGCAGCTTTGGTGCTCGGGGGCTCCCCATTGTGAGGGGCTATTACAGGCCTCATTTTCGCTGTGGGAAAAAACACAGGCCTATTTTGGAATAAAAGTAGCATGTATTGGCCAAGAGAAGCATACATGTGGTGTTACAGGATTTCTGGACTTCAATGTCATGGACCGACCTTAGGATAACAAACTTAAGCCTGAGAACCTGCAAACACTGAGCTCTGCCTTCCCACTGAGCTACGGGGAGCAGGGCTTGGAATGAAGACCCCCAGCAGCCTGTCTGGGCTCTGCCCTCCCACTGAGTTTAGGGGTACAAGACCTGGAGAATAATTCAGGGCGTAATACAGGACACCTCCTTAATTGTTCACACTTAAAGGGAGACAGGTGATAAATCCCTGGCTAGAATCACTGTATGTGTGTGTACGCACGGGTGGAGGTGAGGGGAAGGGTGTCTTTCCTTTTTAATCCTCAGATATTTTCCCATTGATTTTTAGGGAGAGTGGGAGAGAGAGGGAAAGACAGAGAAATATCAATGTGAGAGGAACACACATCAACTGGTTGCCTCCTGCAGGAACCCCAACCAGGGCCGGGGGGCATGTGCTCTGACCAGAATTGAACCCGGACCTTTCCAGTCCTCAGGCCGACGCCCTGTCTGCTGAGCCAAACCGGCTAGGGCAGGGTCTTTTCATTTTGCTCCACATCAGGACCCTGCCTGCCTACCCAATAAAGCTGGCGACCAGCACTTTTAAGGAAAGTTCCATGATTAAACGTACTCACATGAGAAGGCTCCAGGACACACAGACTGAGGAGAAAGAAAGCCTTCAGCCCCAATGCATTGAAAAATGGCTATTCTGTCTCGGGAGGGAAGAAACAAATGCAGAAATCGCTGTGTGAGTACACGGGAGGCATGTGCCAGCAGACCAGGCTCAGACCATCTGGTCCCATTAGCTGCGGTGCCCTCCGCACTGCACCCCATGGACGAGAGGCAGCTGCCTCGGCTGAAGCGCGAGCTCTCCTGCCTCTGCAACCTCTCAGGCCCAAAGCTTCCACGTCCAGGCTTTGGTGCGACATGGCAGGCCTTCAGTGCTGTTGAGATGTGGCTCCTTAATTTACTCCCATCTGCCCTGTGCCCCTGTAACCAAGAATGTGGAAGATGAACAAGAAGTAGGGAGACCCTGCCTGGTAGGCGACCTTGCTGAGACAAGGAGGGTTCCTGAGGATCTCTGCAGCCACCAGGTCTATGCTGTGTGAAAGTAGGATGGGTAAAAGGAGAAAAGTGGGGTGGTGTGAAGACCTTGCTACTCGAAGTGAGGTCTGTGGAGCAGCATCTGTGCCCTGGGAGTCTGTTGGAAATGTAAATCTCCACCCTAGACCTACTGAATCAGAACCCACATTTGAATGAGGTCCCCGGATGATTCGAAGGCACTGAAATTTGAGAAGCACTAGTCTAGAACAGCGCTCCTATTCCAGGAATGATTTTTGCCCCTACAGAAGATGTCTGTCAATTTCTAGAGACATCTGTCAATATCTGGAGACATTCTTGGTCATCACAACTGAGTGGGAACGGGGAGGCAAGGATGCCAGATGTACTGATAAATATCTGATGATGCACAAGGACACTCTCAACAACAAAGAATTATCCAGCCGAAAATATTAATACCATTGAGGTTGAGAATTCCCTGGGGTAAAGGTTTCTCAGGAAAAAAAACAACATTGGAATCTGTTCCCTTTCTTCCTCAGAGCTCATCTGAAATTATTCAAACATGAATTCTTACAATATGCCCAGGAGAGCTCCATAAACAGGTGTCTCCTTCCAGCATTCAGTCCCAGAAGGCAGGAATGATGTCTTCCATTTCAAAGCAGCATTAAAAATCTAAATTATGAACAGATAAATGAACTTCCCTCCGTTCCTCAAAGCATCCATAATTTCTTCGTTTATCATGGTGCCCTCCGAGTACACCCATGATGATGCAAGTGTCCCTGTAGCTATAGGCAGACCTGTTGCATGGTGTTCCCTAGAGCCGGAGGCGGGCTATACTGAACTCAGTTGTATGTATCACCTTGGTCCAGGCACATGCCTTACTTGTTGGTTACAGCGCCCAACAATGGTTTGAGCCATGAAGCCACTTTTCTGTCATAGATGGTGAGGACCCTTTGCAGGCTCAGAGTCTGGAGAAACCAAACCAAGATCCTCAAGTCTTGTTGATTCCTCCTTGTTATAACTCAATCCTAGCTCCTCCTCCCTAAGTCCACTGTCAGTCATGTCCTATTGGACCATTAAAATATTGTGCCTACCTATCTTTCTGCCTTAAGTCTTACCCCTCTCACAAGGTGACCAGAATAGCCGTTAGTGTGTAAATCTGGTCATTTATTCACTCAAAATTCTTCAATGGTTTCCCACTGACTAAAGAAAAAAAAATTTAAACTCTTTTAACATAACATAAAATATTATCCTGCCTTCATCTCCTGTCATGCTTATCTCTGAATATATAACTGTCAGCGTCAAGTGTAATTGTCTAAAAACAATTCTCTTGGGTGTCTCTACATATTGTCAGTTCTTTTTTCTTATTCCCAGGATACCTAGCCTTAAAGTGCCTATCCAGTAAAATTCTACTAAATCTGTTTCAACCTGAGTATTACATCACCTCTCTGAAACTTACCCTGATCATTCCAACAGATAAAACTCTGCCTTTTTTACTATTTCTTAATTGTATCTTCATTATAGCAGCTATCAAATTTACTATAGTTGTTTTGTTTGTGCATCTCTATTTCATTAGACTCTGAGCTCCATGAGTATAAGAATCATATCCTTCCTTGTATCCCAATCCCCTTGCATAGGTCCTAGTACACCTTAGTAGCTCAAGGGATACTTGTTGAATGAATAAAACATTTTAGTAAGATGGATTTTCAATGTCATATGAAAAAAGGGGACCACAGAAATGTATCCCATGGTTACAGAACAAATGCATACTGAAGATCTACACAGTAAAGGGAGTCAACAATGATCCATAGGTTTTTGAGCCTAGAATAGTGGTACTATTGGGGGGGAGGGGAAATAAGGAAGTCAAACAGAGATACAGGCTTAAAGTTAAAGATGAGTTTTAAGTTTTTAGTGGGACATTTGTATGGAGATATTCACAGGGAATTGGAAATATGGGCAGAGGAGAGGCAAAAAGTCAGAGCTCAAGAAATAGATTTGAGTAGGATCTAGCTAGAGTTGAAAGTGAGACCCATAGGAATAGAATATATTAATTAGGAAGAGAAGGAAAAAAGAGCATATACATTTTTCAAATTAACTGTATTGAAGTACCATGGGCTAATAACATTATATGACTTTCAGGTGTATAAAATTATAATTTAAATTTATGTATTCTATTGCATGCTCCCCATCCAAAGTCTAATTTCCTTCCATTGACATATATTTGATCCCATTTACCCCTTAAGCCCCGCCCCTTCCTCTCTGCTGATCATGATTCTGTTGTCTTCATCTATGAGTTTGTTTTATTCATTTGTTAAATTTTTTGTTTTATAGTCCAAATATGAGTAAAATCATAAGTTTTTGTCCTTTTCCATCTGACATTTCATTTCCCTTTTAAATTTTATATTTCAATTACAGTTGACATTCAATATTATTTTATAATAGTTTCAAGTGTTAGACATTTATATAATTTACAAGGTGATCCCCCTGATTAGTCTTGTACCCACCTGACATCATATATACTTATTACAATATTATTGACTATATTCCTTATGCTATACTTTATAGCCCATGACTACTTTGTGACTACCAATTTGTACTTCTTAATCCCTTTGCCCTTTTCATGCAGCACCTCAACCCCCCTCCATTCTGGAAACCATCAGTTTGTACTCTGTCTGTGAGACTTTTTCTTTTTTGTTTGTTGATTTATTTTGTTCTTTAAATTCCATATATATGTGAAATCATATGGTATGGAATTTGTCTTTTTCTGTCTGACTTAAAAATTTCACTTAGCTGCAATCTGTGGTCGGCAAACTCAGTAGTCAACAGAGCCAAATATCAACAGTACAATGATTGAAATTTCTTTTGAGAGCCAACTTTTTAAAACTTAAACTTCTTCAAAACAGACTCACCCAGGCGGTGGTATTTTGTGGGAGAGCCAAAGAGCTGCATGTGGCTCGCAAACAGCAGTTTGCCGACCACGGCATAATCCCCTTTAGGTCTATCCATATTGTCACAAATGGCAAGATTTCATTCTTCAAAAAAAAAAATATATATATATATATGTGTGTGTATATATATATATATATATGTGTATATATATATATATATACATATATATATATATATAATTTATTTTTTACAGAGAAGAAAGGAGAGGGGTAGAAAGTCAGAAATATCAATGAGAGAGAAACACCGATCAGCTGCCTCCTGCACACCCCCCACTGGGGATGTGCCCGCAACCACGATACATGCCCTTGACTGGAATCGAACCTGGGACCTTCCAGTCCGCAGGCCGACGCTCTATCCACTGAGCCAAACCGGTTTTGGCAAGATTTCATTCTTTTTCATGGCAAAGTAACATTCCACAGTATATATGTACCATATCTGCTTTAGCCAATTATCTATTGATGGGCACTTAGGTAGGTTCCATATCTTAGCTATTGTAAATAATGCTACAATGAACATAATAGTGAATATATATTTTTTGAAGTAGTGCTTTGGATTTCTTTGGATAAATGCCCAGAAGTGGAGTTACTGAGTGAAAAGGCACTTCCATTTTTAATTTTTTTAGTAATCTCCATACTGTTTTCAATAGTGGCTATTGTGTCTAATAGTAGTACCAATCTGCATTCCCACCAATAATACATTAGGGTTCCCTTTTTTCAACATCCTTGCCAACACTTGTTTGCTGATTTATTGATGATAGTCATTCTAATAGGTATGAGATGATATTTCCTTGTGGTTTTAATTTGCATTTCTCTGATGGTTAGTGATGTTAAGCATCTTTTCATATGTCTATTGTCCATTTGTATGTCCTCTTTGAAAAAAATGCATATTCAGGTTCTTTGCCCATTTCAAACTGGATTGTTACTACTATTCTTTTTTGCTTGTTTGTTTTTGGTGTGTGTGTGTGTGTGTGTGTGTGTGTGTGTGTGTGTTAAGCTGTATAAGTTCTTTATAAATTTTGGATATTAAACTCTTATCAGATGTATCATTGGTGAATATCTTTTTCCCATTCAGTAGGTTGTCTTTTGTTTTGCTGATGATTTTAGTTTGTTGTAGTCCCACTTGGTTATATTTTCTTTTGTTCCCCTTGCTGAGGAGATATATCAGAAAAAGTATTTCTGAGAGCAATGTCAGAGAATTTATTGCCTATGTTGTCATAATTTGGGGTCTTACATTTAGGCTCTTAAGCCATTTTGAGTTTATTCTTGTATATGAAGACTAAGTATGTAGACTAAGTCAAGAAGAAATAGAAAATCTGAACAGACTAAGTCAAGAAGAAACAGAAAATCTGAACAGACCGATTTTTACCAATAAAGTACAATCAGTAATCAAAACCTCTCTCAATAAACAAAAGTTCTGGACCAGATGACTTCACAGATGAATTTTACTAAACATTCAGAGAAGAATTAACAGCTATCGTTTTCAAAGTATTCCAAAAAAAAAAAAAATCAGGATGAAAGGTTCATTTTATGAGGCCACTATTATCCTGATTCCAAATCCAGACAAGCACATTACAAAGCAGAAAATTATAGGTCAATATCCCTGATTAACATAAATGCAAAGTTCTCAACAAAATGTTAGCAAATCTAATTCAGCAATACATTAAAAAAATCATATACCAATCAAGTGGGCTTTATTCCTTGAATACAAGGCTGGTTCAAAATTCATTAATCAATTAATAAAATGAAGGATAAAAATCATATGGTCATACCAATAGATGCAGAAAAGGCATTTGACAAAATCCAGCATCCATTTATGATAAAAATTCAGCAAAGAGGGAATAGAGGGACCATACCTCAACATAATAAAGGCCATATATGTCAAACCCACAGATAATATCATACTCAATGGGGAAGAGCTAAAAGTGTTCTCCTTAAGAAATAAGACAAGGATATCCATTTTCACCACTATAACACTAGAAACCTGGTGCACGAAATTCGTGCACTGTGGGCAGGGGGTGTCCCTCAGTCCAGCCTGTACCTGCTCCAATCTGGGACCCCGAGAGGGATGTCTGACTGCCTGTTTAGGCCTCTCACAATCCAGGACTGCTGGCTCCCAACTGCTTGCCTGCCTGCCTTCCCAGTTGCTGCTTCTGCCTGCCAGCCTAATCACCCCTTAACCACTCCCCTGCCAGCCTGATTGTTCCCTGCCAGCCTATTTGCCCCTAACTGCCCTCCCCTGCAGGCCTGGTCCCCCCCAACTACTCTCCCCTGCAAGGCTCGTCCCCTCACCCCCCAAATGCCTTTCCCTGAAGGCCCAGTCGCCCCCCAACTTCCCTCCTTTGCCGGGCTGGTCACCCCTAACTGCCCTCTCTGCAGGCCATCTTGTGGTGGCCATCAGTGTCCACATGGGGGCAGGATCTTTGACCACATGGGGGCAGCCATCATGTGTGTTGGAGTGATGGTCAATCTGCATATTACTCTTTTATTAGATAGAATAGAGGCCTGGTGCATGGGAGGGGGCCAGCTGGTTTGCCATGAAGGGTGTCCCAGATCAGGGTGGGTGTGAGGTGGCCTGGGCCAGGGGCCTGTGGTGGTTTGCAGGCCGGCCACGCCCCTCAGGCAACCCAAGTGGAGGCCCTGGTATCTGGAATTTATTTATGGTCTACAATTGAAACTTTGTAGCCTGGAGCGGAGCCAAGCCTCCTGCTTGCTCCATAGCCACAGCCATTTCTCTTGGAATATTTACCTTCTATAACTGAAACTTTGTAGCCTTAAGCAGAGGCCAAGGCAGGCCAAGGCTGCAGAAAGCTTGGCTTCCTCCATTGCCAGGGGCAACCCTAGCCTCTGCCTCTGTGCCGCCATTTCTTTTGAGATTCTATAATTAAAATTTTGTAGCATCGAGTCGAGGCCTGAGCCCGCCAGGGTGTGTGGAAAGCTTGGCTTCTTCCATTGTCACCGGGGAAACCCAAGCCTCCCTCCTGCCCTGTGTGGCCACAGCCATCTTGGTTGGGGGTTAATTTGCATATCACTCCTGATTGGCTGGTGGGTGTACATGGTGGGCGTGGCTGGTGGGTGTAGTGAATGTATGGTTAATTTGCATATTACTTTTTTATTAGATAGGCTAGTATTGAAAGTCCTAGCCACAGCAATCAGACAATAAAAAAATTTAAATAAGCATCCAAATTGAAAAGAAAGAAGTAAAACTTGCAAATGATATGATACTAAGTGGAGAAAACCCTAAAGATTCCATCAAAAAGCTATTAGAACTGATAAATGAATTCATTAAAGTAGCAATATGCAAAATTTACCATTCAGAAGTCAGTTGCATTTTTATACACTGATAATAAACTATCAGAAAGGGAAACTTTAAAAAAAAATCAATCCAATTTACAATTACATTTAAAAAAAAATACTTAGGAGTAAATTTAACCAAGGAGTAAAAGAACTGTGCTTGTAAAATTATAAAACACTGAAGAAAGAAACTGAAAAAGACACAAATAAATGAAAGTGTATATCATGATCATGGATAAGAATAATTAACATTGATAAAATGTCCAAACTACCCAAAGCAATCTATAAATTCAATAAAATCCTTATCAAAATACCAATGGTGCCCTGGCCAGGTAGCTTAGTTGGTTAGAGCTAACGTCTTGCTTGCCCCAACCACTGTCTTTCCCAAACTAAAGGGTACTAACCCCATTTTGTTTCAATATGGCAGTTCCCAACCTCCATTTCACTAGTGGTCCTCATGCTCTTTCTTCCTAGTGTGGTAACCATATCACCTAGAGCTATTCAGCTGTGAACAAAAAACAATTATTTAAATAAGAAGGACATTGTTTCCATGGCTTCAGTAAGTCATCATTACCACATTGGGAAGCAAAGGCAAGGCCCAAGAAATACTCAGATAAGCAAAGTTATGCTTTGACATTCTCCTTCTGGTCCTTTTGGGTCTTGCAGGCCCAGCACAAGGTCCATATGTCTTCCAAGCTCACTCATCTTGACTTTCCACATGCTTCATTTTCACCTGCTTCACATCTACTTATTTAAGCTTTTAATTTAAAGAATCACTCCTTTTTGTTCAACCCTATTCCATCCCTTCCTTCCCATCAGTTGTCAGACGTGGCAGCTAGTGAAAGCTGACTGGCAGCAGAAGGCTGCAGAGGCCCACTAGAGACATTGGAATGCAACGGGTCTGTGTAAACAAAGCCGTTTCTCTCAGCGCTGGAACCTGCACACCCCCAGGCTGCTCAGCTACAGACACACACCCAGGGAGGCACCGTCTCTGGCATGCTTTCTTCCAAAGCACTGACCCTAAAACTTAGACCAGAAATATGTTCTATTGTTACTACACAGGTGGGTGAAAAAAGCCCTACTCAAAGAACATGGTGCCAACTAAGCACTGAAAACAGTACAAATAATTCTATTCTAGTGTATTCACTCCAAAGACAACTGTAAGAGACATTAACCTGAGAGGATTCAAGTCTAAGCCATTAGCAATAGTTTCCTTCTGACCCAATATGAGCAAAATAATACCAATGGATGATACGTTAGGCATGGTTCTGTTGATGATCGATGTTAAAGAGACCTGACGGGGGAATCAATAATAAACTAATGCTGTGGTACCTCTAGTGAAATTATATGGCCAGCAAGGTACAAACAAATGCATTTTAGCTAACAGCACTGTTTCTCCAGTGTATATAATTTAACGAAAGGACCCCAGGTCATACGTAGTTGTTAGCTCATGTAGAACCCCTTTCCTTCGAACGTATTAAAGCAGGCAGGGGTTATTTCTGGGATAAGTGTGCACCTGCGTGTCCCTCCTCCGCAGTGAAGTCAGAGCCAGATAAGTAGGAGGAGCAAAGAGATGCCCAACTTTCATGGTTTCAGTTCTGATATTTGTTTCTATGTTTGCTCCACTCTTTCCATCAGTGCGAAGAATAAGTTTCTTACAAAATAATTATGTGGTTTGGAAATAAGCAATCTTGAATCAAACATAAAATATATCTTCTAAGTTACTACTTAGAATCTCGAATGTTAAAATATACAAATTGGGTAGACTGCTGAATATAGGACCAAAAGAAACTGTTTCTTTAAAAGGAAAAAATAGGAGGAAAAACTTAGATATTGCTAAGCAAAAACAGAATGAAAAATAAATAAAATTTCACTCATGAATTCAGATCAACAGTGAAAAGGCCCATTGGGATCATAGAATATTTTGAAAAAAATTATATGAATATATAATTACTTAATTAAATACTTATATTAAATAATAACTTGATAGTTTTTAACACAGAGATTGATAAATGTCACTAATTAACCAAGAATCATCAAGGTGTTTGAGCTCTGGCAGGTGTGGTTCATTTGGTTGGAGTGTCATCTTATATAATGAAGGGTTGCAGGTTCAATTCAATGTTTCTCTCTCTTCCTCCCTACTTTCCACTCTCTCTGAAATGAATAGGCATATCCTCAGTGAGAATTTAAAAAAAAGTCTTTGAGACATGCTTTAATAAAGGCAAAAAGTTATTTGTATTTGTCATATCCTTATCTTGTAGGTGCATGATTATCAAGTTCTTGAGAACTGTTTATGTCTCTTAAGGAGATATAACACCCCATCATTGTTTATGTAAACAAATAACTTAGAGAAATCTTTTCTGGTTCCATAAATAGAGCAAAGCAAAGCTTCAACCTAGCTCCTGTCCAGACTTTCCCAAATATCAAAGCAATGAGGCCCAATTAAATGCTGTTTCACCATATGTACTCTTCACTTGAGGAGAGGAGGGGAGCCACTTAATTAAGCTAGGACACAAATCTTATGGTGCTCTTATGCTTTACAGAGCTACTATATTCTGCAAACAAAATAGAATTTTACATCCTGTTATGTGTCACCGATTAGCTCTGCTGGTCTGAAAAAAACAAAACCTTTTTATTCTCAGAAGTTAGCTCAGCGTTTTGGCTTTATATGTCCCCATGGATCTTTCTCTCTAGGTCAAGTCTGTTCATGAAAGGGGAGTGAAGTGGGTGATGTGGGAGGAACCCCATAAGCACTAGGCCAGATGCAGCAGTATGTCCCCTGCTGCCACCCAATCAGGGCTCTCAGAAGAAAGGGTGTTCCCTTTCACTCTTGGACACAGCTCTCCTTTCTCTGAATCTACTCCCATTTTCCCTGATAGGTTCTAGATCTTTCCTTTCTAAACCATGCTGCTCTGATTTTATCACTTCCTTCAGCATCAGACTGGGCTTGTATTCCAGCTTACAATTTACTTTCCTTTTTTACCTTTGCGCAGGTTAGTTAAAAATTCCAAGCTACTGTTCCATCACCTATGAAATGAAAATAATAAGATCTATCTCATAAAGTTATTGTGTTATTAAAATATGATATGTGGATATGTAATCTAAGTTCTGGAACGCATGAAGTTCTCCCTCAGAGGTATAATTGAAAACATCCTCTCTAAAGTTAACAAATTACTTACTAGACAGTAAATCCGAAGGACCTGTCTCAGTCCTCTGCTGTTTCACTTTGTTGATGACCCTGACCTTCCCTACCCCTCTGGTTCTTCTGTCTCTCTGCCTGCTCTTGCTTTATCACCTAATTTTATTTTCTTCCCCTTTCCTTCTGCCAGTGAAGATAGCCCTCGAAGCTCAATCCTCATTCCTCTACTGATATCCTGTTTATTTCCCATCAAAAGATGATATTTGATCTTTAGTTCCAGCCTGACCTCAATCCTCAGTTAAGTTTCTAACTTCCTACTTCCCTGTGAATATCTATCCATAGGTGGAAGATATGTCATTACCTTCTCAAACTCAACATGGTCACATACTTGAACTTCGTAGCTTTAATATGACTCAAGTTACAGATTCACCTCCATGAAATGAAAAGATGCATTGTCCCTTAAAGAATAAATAACTCATTACATTAAATGATATATACCACATAAGTATTCATAGAAATGTCATCAGTACCTTGACTATACCATGAGTCCATTAGATGATGATCAAGGGACTATATCTATTTGTTACATCAAATGATATATATCATGTATTTCATAAGTATATCATAATTAGTATGTTGAGTATATCATTGAGACTAAAGTAACCATTTCTATTCATTAAATAAAATAAAAATTTATGGGCATAAGTGTAATTATTTCATCATGATGAACATATTCTAGGCTGCAAAAGACAAGCATAGGATGCCATATTATCTAGGTAAGTTATTTTCAGTTTTATTTATCTCCAGAAATATTGATTTACTGGTTTATCTCAGAAGATTCCATCTCAGATTGAATTAAAGATTTTCTTTACTAGTTTATGATTTAAAATAGTCTAAAACAGAACCACTTTTTCAAAGTAATACTAATTCTTCAAGTGGTCATCTGCCTTTGCAATATCTGAAAGTTCATTTTAAATGGTCTTTAGATCTTAAAATAATTTCGGATAAGCAAAACTTTTTGGAAACTTATGAATATAGATGTAAAAATTTTTAATAAAACACTAGCAAAACAAATCAAGCAACATCTCAATAGATGCAGAAAAATCATTTTACAAAACCCAACAATCTTTCATTGTTAAAAACACTTCATAAACTAAGGTTCTTACTGATAAATATAATGTTAGCTATAACAAACTCACAGCTAACATTATACTTAACTAGAGGTCTGGTGCATGAATTTGTGCACCAGTGGGGTCCCTTGGCCTGGCCTGTGAGATTGGGCCTAAACCAGCTCTCCAACATCCCTTGACCTCTCTCCTTAGTTAAGGGGTCCTGAATTGTGAGAGGGTGCAGGTCAGGTTGAGGGACCCCATGGTGCATGATTAGGACTGGGTAGGGATGTGGGAGGTTGGTCAGCCAGGGAAGGACCACAGGAGGGCTCCAGTGCATGTCTGGCCCATCTTGCTAGTCCCTGTTGGCTGGACCCCAGCAGTAAGCTAAGCTACCAGTTGGAGCATCTGCTCTTGGTAGTCAGTGCACATTATAGCAACTGGTCAACTGGTTGACTGTCTGCCCCTAGTGGTCAATGCACATCATAGTAATCGGTTGAACATCCTTAGCATATTATTAGCATATTACGCTTTGATTGGTTGAATAGTAGATGGGTTGACTAGACAATTAGCATATTAGCCTTTTATTATAAAACATTGAATGCTCCTGATAGGATCACAAATAAGATATCAGTGTTCACTCATATGTACTGGAGGCTCTACCATGACAATCAGACAAGAAAAAGAAATTAAATCATCTCTATTTTCATGTTATGTATGATCTTGTGTTTATATACCTATATGTAAATATTCCACTAAAAACTTCTAGAACTAATAAACAAGTTTAGCAAGTTTGCAGAATAAAAGACCAGCATATAAAAATCAATTATTTTTCCATACACTAGCAACTATGACCTTTGAGCAAGTTACTTAGCATTTCTGAGCCACAGTTTCCTCAAACAATCTGAAAATAAAATAAAAAAATCAGTGATATATATATAATAACATCAGAAATAATAAACAACAAAAAATGCAAGACTTTTACCCTTATGAACATTGCAGAAAAAAATTAAAAGAAGACCTAACATGGAAAGACATCCCATATTTATGGATCAGAATACCTAATACTTTTAAAATGGAAACATTTTCTAAACTGATTTACAGTTTCAATGTAATCACTATTGAAATTCCAAGGAACTTTAAAACAAAAACAAAAAACAACAACAACAAAAAAAACCTGTCAAGCTGATTCTTTAAGATGCATATGAAAATGTAATGAACCAGAATAGTCAACCCAATTTTGAATTAAAAAAAGAAGTTGGAGGACTCAGAATTCCCAATTTCAAAAATTATCACAAGGCTACAATAAGTAAGACAGTGTGATCCTGAAATAAAGATAGAATGTAGATCAATAAATTAGAAAAAATAGTCTAGAAATAAACCTTTCTATTTATGGCCAATTTATTTTCAACAAGGTTACTGAGAAAATTATCTAAAAGACAAAAAATGGTGCTGGTACAACTGGATATCCAAATGCGAAAGAACAAAGTTGGCTAATAAATCTAAATGTTAAGAGCTAAAACTATAAAACTCTTGGAAGAAAATAAAGGAGAAAATCTTAGTGAGCTTGGATTATGCAAAGGCTTCTAAGATATAATATCAAAAGGACAAGTGACTGAAGAAAAATATATTTCATCATACTTAGAAACTTTTGTATTTCAAAAGATAGCCTAAGAAATGTTAAAAGACAACCCACTGAATGTAATAATCTATTTATAAATCCTACATCTGCTAAAAGACTTACGTCTAGTTACATAAAAAACCTTTCAACGCAAAAATAAAATGACAACTCGATTTAAAAAATAAACAAAGGATTTAAATAGATGTATCTCCAAATAAGATCTAAAAATGGCCAATAAGTAATGAAAAGATGCTGAATGTCATTAGCCATTGGGGTAAATGCAAATTGAAACCAAACTAAGATACTATTCCACACCCACTAGGATGCTATCTATAATCAAAAGACAGATTAACAGCAAGGATTAGTGAGGATGCTGAGAAATTGGAGCTCTCACTCACTGCTGGCGATGCAACTACTTTGGAAAGTAGTCTAGCTGTTCCTTAAAATGTCAAACTTAGAGTTACCATATGACCTAGCAATTCCTCTCCTTTTATATACAAGAGAACTTAAAACATATATTCATACAACAATCTGTACATGAATGTTCATATCGGCATTATTCATAATAGCCCCAAAGTAGAAACAATCCAAATGTCCATAACTGAGTAAATACAGTGTGATTTTCCATACAATAGAATATTATTTGGGTGAACTTTGAAAACATTATGCTAAGTGAAAGATGCCAGTCACAAAGGACCACATATTGCTTGAATCCATTCACATGAAATGTCCAGAATAGGCAAACCTGTAGATTTCTGCCCCAGGGTCAAGGTTAAAAGAGGGTGGGAAGAAATGGAGAGAGACTGCTCATGAGAACAGGGTTTCTTTGGAGGTGATGAGAGTGTTCAAAAATTGATTGTAGTAATAGCTGCAAAACTCTACGTATACTAAAATCCACTGAATTATACACTGTATATGAGTGAATTGTTTGGTATGTAAACTCTACTTCAATAAACCTGGTTTTTAAAATGTCCAGTACCCTATTTACCTATCCCATCAATATCTGCATAGTCAAATCCAGCATCTACTGAAAAACAGTAGATGTATAGAAGGAGGCTGCTTGTGGTGTTCTAGGGGTGATACTAAGATTTGGGACACTAATTGGTGGTACATGGTTACGGCTGCTAAAATCCTGCTTCACCCACCTACCCTTCCCCTATGAGGTTCATTATGGCCAACAGCACAGGAAGAACAGACGCTGCTTTATTTTCTGGGCTTGTGCCAAGAGCCCCATTTTAGGCCTCTCTACTAGGAGGAGTTGAGACTCATGGCTCATCCCAGTGGTTCTCAGAGCAGCAGGATCAGCATTTCCTAAGAACTTGTTAGAAATGCAAATCCTCAGGCAAACCAAGACTCAAAGAGTGAGAAACTCTGGGATGAGCCCAAGTGATACACTGACCAGAATTTATCAGTAAATTCTGACATAGTGTAAAGTTTGAGAACCACTGATTTAGTCTAAAGCCCAGGGACCCAGGTCACAGGACCTTACAGTCACCTGGCCAGGTCTCTGTTACAGGAAAAAAGAGAATGAAACAATGGTTTCATCTTTATGCAGGAGTGTAAAGACCATTTCTTATGCCCATCTCACTCCCCTGTCCATTTCTGCTTGGCTGTTAGGAAAATAACCACTGACTGCACATAAGTACGTGGAGAGCCACTCACTTCGGCGGCACCTGGCACTCTTGCTCTCTGCCCTGGGGCTTTTTGAGCTGCTGCCAGCAGCCTCCCAGCCATCCCATCACTGGTGCAAACCTAGAGCGAGGGGTTTAATCACCTCTGGGTGTGGGATTCAGGAGATAAACACGTAGTTCCAAATCGCAGGCCCACACTTTCAGAGTCCTTTCCTGCGTTCTCAGCAGGACTGAGTTCCTAACATACACAGGTCCGGCCAGCACCCCTGGATTAGCTTCTCTCTTCCCTTGTTTGCTTTCTCAGTCCTCCACTCCTCGGGATCATGCCCCCCAAATAAACAGCCCCACACAAGCTCTGGTCACAGGCTCTGCTATTAGAGGGCCTGGGGCAAAGGGATCCTTGTAAACCTGGGCTGAAAAATGGCCGGAATCAGACCAGCCACATGGACTTTCCTCCTCTGAGAGGGGATGAAGGAAAGTGATGGGAAAGCTCACCCTGCCTGGAGTAGAACAGCTGAGCCCGCTCTCCCTCACCCAGATGTGGACACTGGGATGATGCCCGATCCTCAGTGACCAGCCTAAATAAATAAATAATTTGTGGCCAAGCTAACGTCACACGCAAGATGTAGGGCAAAGGGAGCTGGACTGTGAGTCAGGATCCCGGCTGTGTGACCGGGCACTGCCTCAGAGCGCTACCTAACCGTTCATGTGTTTTTTGTCTTTGCTGCATGCCGTTATGGGTGTGAGCAGTTCAGTCTCCAGGTCTGTAAAATGCGAGGGTTGGACAAGAAGCCCCAAAGTTCCACCCAAACTGTCCTGGTTCTGTTTCTGAAGAGATGGACAATTCGCACAGCCTAAAAAACACACAGGGAAGGGGTGAAGCACATACTCAAAATCAACATCAGACCTGCCCGCTCTGCCTCCCCACCTCTCACCAGTTGAACTTTCCAGAACCAGGTTCTCACCCTGGTCCACTGCCCACTCCTGCAGCGAATGTCTCTTCTCATAAGGAAAAAATGTACTTCCTATCAGAATACAGACCTGTCTTACTCTAGGATGTGGATCAGGTGCTCCTTTTGGGGTGACCCCCTAACCTGTACTCACTCCTAGAAACGTGCCCTGTTCTATTTATGGGAAACAGGTTTAGAAAAATCACCTGTGCCCTTGGGGATGGTTATCCTCTCCCTTTATTATCAGGAACAATCCCCCAGTGCCAACTCCAAGTTCTTCCACTCTCTCAGCACCTCCAGGGTCTCAGTTTGCCCTGTGCATCAATGCTGAGTGCTGCACAGGCCCTAGACACCCACCTCCCTCCCTCCCTCCCCTTCCTCCCTCCCACCCTCTCTTCCTTTCTTCACCTTCCCTTCCTTCCTTCCTTCCACCTTCCTCCTTCCTTTCTTCCTCCCTTCCTCCTTCCTTCCCCTCTCCCTCCTCTTTCTCCACCTCCCTCCTTCCTTCCCTTCCTCATCCCTTCAGGTCTGTCTCACCATGATAAATGGCTTCCCCTTCTCCCTGCTCAGAGACTATCCCTCCAGAGGATTGGGGCTGTTTGGTGATTTAATATTTATATGGCTTAAGGCTGCAGCTCTTGCTTTCCCAATAGACATCCTGGGTCTGAGTGACAGCAGGACTTCTGGAGGCTCGGGTCAGCAAGGAGAGAGCCCAGTGGGAGGGTTTTCTCCCCCACCAGCCACTCCACTCCTGGCAATCCAGCCCTGGTGAAAATTCCCAAGAAGCGGGACAGCCTGGTGATGCACATGGGCCTGTGGGAAGCTGCGGGGAGGGTGAGAGAGGTGCAGAGAGTGGCCTCCCCACCTCTACCACTGCCCAGGCCCCATTCAGGACTTCCAGATCCCTGCTCTGTTGCCTGGCAGAGAGCCGGCGGCCAGCCCTGTATCCCACGTTTCCTCCCAGAGCACTGTACATGGTGGAACATGGGCTTCTGAGGGGTGGGGGAAGGATGGAGGTTACCTAACCCTGCCTAGGGCCTCCCATGTTCAATCCAGGCCAACACATGAAAAGCAGTCGCTGCTCTGGCTTCACGTGTCAATCTGCTCTCTCCCTCAGTACTTTGCACCTGTGCTACAGTTCTCATTCCTGACGGTGGGGTTTGGGGTTCATCATGCAGCCCCTCAAATCCATTTCCTCTTGTTCTAGACCAGTGGTTCTCAAGCTTTTCAATGCCGTGACCCTTAATACAGTTCCTCATGTGTGGTGACCCCCAGCCATAAAATTATTTTCATTGCTACTTCATAACTGTCATTTTGCTTCTGTTATGAATCGTAATGTAAATATCTGTTTTCTGATGGTCTTAGGCTCTACAGCAGCGGTTCTCAACCTGTGGGTCACGACCACTGGCAGGGTCGCCTAACACCATCGGAAAACACAGATATTCACCTTACGATTCATAACAGTAACAAAATCACAGTTATGAAGTAGCAACGAAAATAATTTTATGGTTGGGGGTCACCACAACATGAGGAACTGTATTAAAGTGTCACGGCATTAAGAAGCTTGAGAACCACTGTTCTAGACTCAATCGGAACAGAGACCCCAAAATAACACCCCCAGCGATCCACTTTGGAAGGAAATTGTGTACAACAATCGACAGCTGAATGCCGTGACAATGCTGTAAATGAGATCACCAATGGTGCTCAATGGCCCCAGTCACCTGGGCCACAGCCAGAGACAGAGGAGCCTGGATGTCAGTGGACGTCAGTGTCGAAGAGTCTGGAGCTAGGGGGTCAGGTTCACGGTGTAGCTCCTCCTTGGGTGGGTTACTTCCCTCTGCTCCTGTTTTCTCATCGGTGAAATGGGCCTGATAATAGTGTCTTCTTATTAGGGTTGTGCTGAGGATTCAGAGTCAATATATGTAAAGCCTGCAGGTGTTTGCCACCTTTGTCGTCATTACTGTCGTGGCAATAACACTGAAGAATGCCGGATCATGGCCCTAAGACAAACAGCCATGGATCTCCCAGCCGATGCCCTCACCCCTGTTTCCAGTGTCTGCAAGAGAGCTGCCTCAGCCTTAGACCCGCCCACAGAGCTCACTTCAAAACGCAGGGCAGGGCTGTCGCTGACTTTCAGTGGTTATTACCCACCGAAGAGCCTTCAAAGGTGTATCAGGGCAGGCCCCCTGCCTGGCCAAGTGCCATCTCTGGACCTGCAGCTGGCAGCCATGTCCCCAGCCCTATATAACCCACCACCTCCGAGATGCAAGCTGCACCCTTCACTTTTTCCTTTTGTCCCCTGGGGACTGGTTGAGGCAGATGATCATCAGGCCTCTCCTCTCACAGGTCACTGCAGTGTCCACACCTCAGTTTCTGAGCCCAAAGAAGGCCACTTGTGACCCCAGTCTTGTTAGGTGGCCTCCATGTAACCAGGGTGTCATGTCTTTGGAGTGGAGCCCATGAGAGGCACTGAGCTGCCCACCCAGCTGCTCTTCTCCAGGTTAGACCGTCTGCAGAGAGGATCACCGATAAGCCCTGTTGTCTCCACACATGTACTCGGCTGCTTTCTCAAGATCTGGGTCTGTTTTCCCGCCCCTGAGCCTGGCTGCCCTGGGATTGGCTTTGACCAGCATCATGAGCAGACACCATGCTATGCTGTGTCTGGGTCGAGGTCTTCAGTGGCCTGAAAGCTCCTGCGTTAGCATTCCTGAAGCACGTTAGCCTCCATGTAAGGAAACTCAGCTTCAACTCTGAATGAGGAGAGACCACAGGAGACCAAAGCCCAGCCTCCCAGGGCCTAGATGACCTCAGCCCCCTACTGCCCCATCAGTGGAATGGAACCCACAGGAGCGAGCTTAGGCGAGCCCAGCAAAAGTTTAGTCCAAGCAACTCTCACAACTGCAAGGGATAACAGTGTTGTTTGCAGACACTAAGCCTTGGGAGAGTTTATCACACAGTTGTAGCTGACTGATACACTTCACCAAGCCCCAAGCCAACACCCATCCTTGGTTCATTTGTGCACAAGTTTACCTTGCCATCCTTATATGATCATTGAGAATTCATGTGCTCTCAGCTCTCAGAACAGTAAAGAGAACAAAGAGCAGGAAGGCAAAACTAAGGTACCCACTTTCATTTCTTAATTATCTTGACACAATTAGGGTAATAATTAGCTTTTAACAGGTTGTTCCTATGTTTCTCTCCTGGGTCCCCTCGAGGGCCCTCCCCTAGTAGTCATTCTTGAACGTCTCTTAAGTTTTCTGGCAAGTCCTTTCCTTATTTCTACCCCAGATCCAGGTCAAATGTTTTCTTCAACTATCTTGATCCCCAAGGCCTTTTGATCCTAGTCCCAGGTCCACATTCCAAGTCAGAACTGCACTGGCATCGGCGCTTCCTTTCCCACTCTCCCCCTCAATGGCTACCAAATAGGAAACTTCTCTCTAGACTTCCACTGGCTGAAACTTTTGGCCTCACCTCACTTCCAACCTGAACCCTCAATCCCTGTAGCAGCTCCACCACACAGGAAAGAAGAGGAAGGCAGATCTTTTTGGCCAAGGCAGGTGGAGGCAGCTCTGTGCTTTTTTCTCTTACTTCAGGAGAACAGAATATCCCTAAACCATAGTGTTTAAATGTCTACAGTAATGTTAATTTTCACAGTTACCCCTCAAAAACATTTATTATTATACACACACACAAAACAGGTTTCTTGTAGAAAAATTAGAAATCACAGACCCAATAGCAGCTTGGAGAGGGGGCTAAATCACTCATAAACCTATCACTTTAAAATAACTCTAATGAGCATTCAGAGATAATTATTCCAGATCTTTTCAGTAATCCTATCTAATAAAATAATAATATGCAAATTGACTGTACCTCCGATCAAGCCATGCCCACAGCCATGGCCACCAGCCAATCAGGAGCAAATTCTGAAAATAAATCCCAACCAAGATGGCTGCTGCCACTGAGAGCAGGAGGTAGGCTTGGGTTTCCCCAACAATGGAGGAAGCCAAGCTTTCTGCCTGCCATTGCCGGCTTAGGCCTCCACTCAATGCTACAAAGTTTCAATTATAAAAGATACATAATCTGAACAGAAATGATGGCAGCCACAGAGCTGGAGAGAACAGAGACTAGGGTTGCCTGGGCGATGGAGGAAGCCAAGCTTCTGCAGCCCTGGCCAGCCTAGGTCTCCACTCTAGGCTACAAAGTTTCAATTATAGAATTTAAATAAACACAAACAGAAATGGCTGTCACCACAGAGCAAGCAGAAGGCTTGGCTCCACTCCAGGCTACAAAGTTTCAATTGCAGAACATAAATTTAATCCCAGATCCCAGGGCCTCCACTTGGATTGCTGGAGGGCATGGCCAGCCTGCAAACCACCATAGGCCCCTGGCCCAGACTGCGCCATGCTCCAAGGGAACCCCCACCCTGATCTGGGACATCCTTCAGGCCAAATCAGCTGGCCCCCACCCATGCACCAGACCTCTATTCTATCTAATAAAAGAGTAATACACAGATTGACCATCACTCCAACACACAAGAGGGCTGCCCCCATGTGGTCAAAGATCCTGCCCGCATGTGGACCCAAGATGGCCACCACCACAAGATGGCCAGCAGGGGAGGGCCATTGGGAGGGACCAGGCCTGCAGGGGAGGGCAGTTAGGGATGACATGGAAGGCAGAGAAGGGAAGTTGGGGGAAAACAGGCTGTCAGGGGAGCAGTTAGACATCAATTAGGCCGGCAGGGTAGTGGTTAGGGGGTGATCAGGCTGGCAGGCAGAAGTGGTTATGGGCAATCAGGGAGGCAGGCAGGAGAGCAGTTTGGAGCCAGCAGTCCTGAATTGTGAGAAGGATGTCTGACTGCCCATTTAGGCCCAATCGAGCCTAAATGGGAAGTTGGACATCCCTCGAGGGGTCCCAGATTGGAGAGGGTGCAGGCTGGGCTGAGGGACACCTCCCCAACCCCCGTGCATGAATTTCATGCACCGGGCCTCTAGTATTTAACTGCAGTAAAAACAATGTGATCATATGTATACTAATTTTACTAGTAATTTGCTTACTTCACACAATATATTATAAACAGACCTTCAGGTTAGCATGTACAAATTGACAGCACATTTAATGGGATGGAGGCACTTTAATACTTTGATCTTCTACTGCCTGAATGTGCCACACACATCTCGATAATTTGTTTTGCGGGTTTTCATTTTTAGTTTGTTGTGTGTGTTTGTGTTTATTTGTTTGTTTGTTTTAGTGAATCCCTAATCATTTGGTATCTAGATTTGCCCTGTTTTTTAAATTTAATTTTTCCCATGTGTTAAACCTTATTGTAGGTAACATGCATGGATTTTTATCATTTTACACACATCATTCAATTTATTCTCTAATCTCTATCATAGTGCATTTAGGTGACTGACAGCTCTTCAATAATTTAACCAGCACGATGTCTTCTTTATGTATCTTTGCAGTTTCTGTAGTAACTTGTAAGGGAGCAAGAATGGTGTTATTTATTCAAATTCAAAGTCACCTTGAATCATGAATTAAAAGACTGATAAGCCTTCCCCTAAAAGTCTCTGGTATTAAGAGGACTCACTGAGCACACACTGGTGTACAGATTCTAAGTTGCTTTTCCATTAGTAGTTGATCCTTGGCCCATCACAACAGAGGCCCAAACTGTTATGCAGCTGGGAGGGGAGAGATGGTGAGGCATCTATAGCAGCTGTGTGCTGTACTCCCTGCTGAAGACTTAATCCAGATCACAGGCTGAACCCAGAAGATTCCCCTTCAACAAAGCTTCTCTCTACTTATTCTTACCTGCCCACTGGTGCAGGCCTCAATCAATCACCTCTGCTTGGTCCCTGATTGGCACCTGTGCTCTCCATCACTCCCCTTTCAAGACATCCTGAGGCTCAGAGCTTGCTGAGGTTGCTACCCCCTGTTCTACCACAGCAATGGTGATGAGTAAAATATATCCTGCAGTGGGCACTGTTGAATGCATAAATGAATAAACAAACAGCGAACCAAGAATTATAGAGACTCGGGGAACAAAGATGAGGGACTCATGTCTGAAAGGAAAGACAGCAAACCACAGTAAGGTAACTGTGGGCTACAGACTGTCCTAGAGCCAGGTAGGAATATGGTTGAGAGGAAGTTCAGAGGTGCCTCACTGTACCTGGCCAAAGTCAACCTGAAACAGGTAACCTGTAGGCTGATTCTCAAAGGAGAAGGGTCTGTAGGAAGGACAGGGGTCCCTGTCCCTGCCTCTCTGTGCCTGGATGGAGAAGCTCTCTCCCAGGAAGATCTGGCTCTCACAACTGATGTTAAAGATCCATCCCCCTGCACCTCCAGGCCCCTGGCCTCAGTGCAGCTATGATGGACAGGTGGGCAAGCTGCCAGCCACCCACGTCAAGGGTGTCAAGGTGTCGCTCTGCCTCACTGCTGCAGGGTTTTGCCCCAAGATGTACAAGTTCAACAACAAGTGTTGAGAACTGATGCACTGGGGTGCTGGGGATAGGTGGCCAGCCCTGAGGCACACTCTGGTGCGGCTGAGGGTCTGTGAGGGGCTGGATCAGGGCCCAGCAGGTGGCCAGCCCATCCATGCAGCCCGTGACCAGCTTCTCTTCTTGTGCGGTAGCACTTTGCCCACTCCCTCTCTTCTGCCCCCAGAAACCACCCCCCAGAAACTACCTGCGGCCAAGTCTGAGACTCTGCTTTGGAGCAAACCCAAACTAAGGCACACTTTAATACTCCCTAGGATTTGGGGGTCCTAAGGAAAAACTGGGGCTCACTCTTTGATCAAGGGAGCCAAGGGGAAGAAAGAAAACGAGCCCCTGTGGGGGTTATCTGGCTCATCCTTGGTTGATTGCACAGCTGTCACCTGGCCTCACGCAGGCCCCTTCTCCCTGAGCCTGAGGAGTGAGGGTGCTCCTGCCGCTGCCGACGCCGCCGCTGCCCGAGGAAGCTTCAGGATGCCGAGGCAGCTCCCTCACAGCTCTGCTTAATGACTTTCTGCAAGAAATCAGAGGTGACACAGCACCGTGGAGTGTCCTGTTGTGCTGGCTCTGAGTCCCCGTGCCTTGGGCAACTGGAGAAGGACAGGACAGATGGCAGCTGTCAGGCCTTTAATTGCACGATGTTCCTGGGAGGTGGTCAGGGAAAGGCATCTCATCCCTGACCAAACGGAGGGAGAAGGGGGGCAGTGACTTCTCCCCGTTCCCTCTTCATCGGCCTCTTCAGGCCCCAGGTGGGTGCAGTGGGGAAGCCTGGTCACAGGGTTAGAGTGAGCGTGGCCATCCTGGGGTGGCAGCTGAAGGACATGCCCCTGAGTTCAATATTAGGGTCCATGGTGGAAGGTCAATCTGGGCCGCCTTGTTGTCTAACCCCTCAGCATGCTCTCTCCCACCCCAATGGCCCTACCCCACACCCACGCTGAGGTTCTTTAGGCTAAAGAAAAGACGTAATGACTGAGCTTAACTTAGAGAACCTCCTGGGCCAGCTAACACTTCACTGTGCGCCTTCTCACCTCACTGGAGCTCTGCGTGGTGCTGCGTAGAAAACTCCACCGCATCCCCACTCTGCAAACGACGAAAAGGAAGCTCAAAGGGCTCCCTGACATACTCAAATAGCCCCCCAAATAAGCAGGTGCCAGAGGAGGAACCCAAGTCTGCCTGTCCTGTCACCGGGCTCACTGGAGCACCAGGCACCCCATCATTTTTGGGGAAGATGCCACTCTCTTTGGGCAGGAATCGTTGAGACTCTAGGTCTTGGCCACTCAGGACAGACGAAATACAGATTCTGACTATGCCGCACCCGCCAGCCCTCTGGCTCTCACAGGGCCCCTCGCCTTGTGGACCAGAGGAACTGCCATCCTGCCCCCTGAACATCATGGGGTGGGGCATGGACATTCCTTGTAATGCGGGAGCTGTCTCAAGTCCCCAAGCAATACCACACGAGGGAGTGGTAACCGCTGTGTCCCCCCCCACACCACACAGCAGGCCTCCTCTGGCCGTGCGGCACCCAGCACTGCTCTCTGAGCCTCATCCTGCTATCGCCATCTCGCCACATGACCCACCTTGGCAATACAGGTGTCTACCCCCCAAGAGGTGAGGGTACTGAAACACTCCTGCAGGCGGGTGTCTCTGGGGAAACCTCCATCCTCTCTCCTCCTTCATTCATGACTGTCCCATAGCAAGGGTGTGTGTGTGTGTATGTGTGTGTATGTGTGTGTGTGTGTATGTGTGTGTGTGTGTGTGTGTGTGTGTGTGTGTGTGTGTTGTGTGCTCACCACCAGTGTGAGAGGGTCACAGAGCTCTGTGTGGACTTTAGTTTACCGCACTCCAGACCTGGAGGAGGTGGCTGCACGAACAGAGAAAACACCAAGGGCAGAGGGAGCAGACGAGGCCTGGAGCCAGGAGACCATTAGGGCCCACGTCCACCCTGCTGCGAGGCAGGTGGGAGGAGCGAGGGCTGAGCTTCCTTTAAAATTGACAAAGAACAAAGGAGCCTTTTCAAAAGTTCTGTGGGGCCACGGATCTGAGCCAAGTGATACAGTGTGTGTTTATTCCTAAGCATCCGGATAAAGAATCACCGCTTTGCCTAGAGGGAGGGGCACAAAGCAAGTTGTCCCTGTCTCTGGTACCCAGAGTGGCAGGAGCTGGTGTGATAATAAGGATGGCCCCAGATGACTCACCCCAAGGGGAAGGTACATACACGATCATCTTCTCATTTTTCAACCCTGGCACTTCTATGTGTGCTAATGAGATGGGCAACATTTTAATTATAATGCACACTTGTCTTCGCTTTTCAGAAGACGTGGGGGAGGTTGTGGTGTTTGCATAATTAAATCCATAACTTCTAGAGCTGTTCATGTACAACTAAACAAGGAGAGAGTGTGTGAGCTGGAGAGAGGGGGCAGCCAGCAGGGGTGGAAACCGAGGGAGAAAAGGGAGGAAGTGACTGAGGTCGGCTTGGCAGTGAGCTTGTCTGTGAATGAGAGACACTGAGAGGGAGAACCACTGCTGGAGGCTGTGGGGTGGGCGGAGCTGGGAAGGTCTGAGGGCACCAGCCGAGGGCGACCACAGACTGGAGGTCTGTGTGTGTGAGGAACAGCGGGATCAGCTGGATGAGGAGAAGGATGGAAATAATGACATCAAAAGACTGTGTGTGTGTGTGTGTGTGTGTGTGTGTGTGTGTGTGTGTGCCTGTGTTTAAGGAAGAGAGAGAGAAAGCAACAGAGAAACTGAGAGAATAAACTAAGTGCATGCGAGTTGTGCAACAGAAAAAGAGAGACAGGAAGAAAAGAAAGCAAGCAAGCTTTTGAGTGACAGAGCAGGCAGCTCTATTGGCTGAGTGTATGCGTGTGTGTGTGTTGTGTGCGCGCACGCGTGCTTTGATCAATGTGTTTGCTTAAGGCATACATCTTATAAAAAAAAACATTTTAAAGACTTTTGGATAGAGGCAGAAAGAGGGAGAAGGAGAGGGAAACATTAACCAAGTGCTTCCTGAACTTCCCCTACCGAGGACCAACAGTGCGTGTTGACTGAAGCCACGGCCCTTTGGTGCGCAGCGAGATGTCCAAGCACCGGAGCCGCCGGCCAGGGCCCATCGTCTCTGTTTTAACTGCGAACTGCTTGTTTTTATTCAAAAAGTGATACACAGTCATTAGAAATAGGCACATATAGAAAACTGAGGGGAGGAAGAAATCACTCATCGATCGACCTCCCAAGAACAAAAGAAGCAGGTTTTGCATTTTTTTAAAAGTAGTTATAAATCCTATGTAACTGGACTTCAGAATTCAGCGGTGAAATTCACTTGAAATGACTTACATGAAGGGTTTTGCAAAGGGCCGCCTGGAGCAAGCATGGCGTCCGTGTGAGTGGGTCACATGGTCACTTTTGGCCTATACTTTTCGGGGGAAGAAGCTTTTCCCAAGGAATGTCTCACGTCAAATTACAGAGTCGACGGAAAAAGAAGGGTAATAATCATGAGTTAAGGCATTCCTCCCTGCCCAGCCAGGGTGGCTCAGCAGTGAGCGGCGACTCGGGAACCAGGACATCACCAGTTTGACTCCCAGTCAGGGGACATGGCCAGGTTGTGGCTCCAACCCCAGGGAAGGTGCCTGCAGGAGGCAGCTGATCAGTGGTGTCTGTCTCTCATCGATGTTTCCGTCTCTCTATCCCTCTCCCTTCCTTTCTCTCTAAAATTCAATCAGAACATATTAAAAAAAGAAATCCCCCTCTTTAAAGCGTCGTCCAGGTGCCAACAAGACAGTGGGAGGGTCACAGAGAGACCCACATCCTCAAGGGGTGGCCTGTTCATTCCAAAGCAGGGTTACAGCTGGCCCTCGGGGCCTCAGGATGAGAGGGTGTCCTCTTGGCTGCAAGAAATGCCAGCATCGTCTCAGAAGCAAACTCTCACTTGCATCCCTAATTCCCATGATCTCTTGCTTGGCTAGAACTGCAGACTTACTGTTTTCCTAGACCAGTGGTCGGCAAACTGCAGTTCGTGAGCCACATGCAGCTCTTTGGCCCCTTGAGTGTGGCTCTTCCACAAAATACCACAGCCTGGGCGAATCTATTTTGAAGAAGTGGCATTAGAAGAAGTTTAAGTTTAAAAAATTTGGCTCTCGAAAGAAATTTCAATCGTTGTACTGTTGATATTTGGCTCTGTTGACTAATGAGTTTGCCGACCACTGTCCTAGACTATGTATATATCCAAGGGTGACTTCATGTTGTCTCTGCAGCTAACGATGTTCTCTTCCTGGAGCACAAAGGCAGAACAGTGGGACCCATCTCTCACAGGGCAGAAGCCAAGGCCAGCTGCATTTTGTCCCAGCCACAGCTCTTGCTATCGCGCCTCGCCTTACTTTCCTTCACAGATGCTGTGTTTCCTTACAAACTGAGGGCAAGGCCTTCCATCAGCAAAAAGATTACAACTTGCTTTATGGCAGTGGTCTGGAACCACACTCAGAAATCTCTGCTAAGCCTGTACTTTGGACATAAAATGATTTTTAAATGACCTGGGTGCTCACGTGACTGGATGCTCACTGAATTTTTTAACTTGTCTTTGTTCCTGTTTTCCAGGGATCTGGCAAGGCGCTCTGGGTACGGGTCTTTCCCTTCTGATTTTGCCTGTAAGGAGGATCGTTCTTTTATCGCGGACCCTAGGGAGACTCAGGAAAGTGATCTGTTTGCATCTTTGTTTCTTATAAAAAATTGTGTGGAGTTTCTTCAGGAACAGCTCTAATCTTTGCCTGTTTGCTGTCTTTCTCATCTACTAGTATAATCTCTCCACTCTCTGTCTCTGTCTCTCCCACCTTTAGCATTACTTTTAGAATTTTGGGGA
The DNA here is from genome assembly GCA_027563665.1 of Antrozous pallidus. Taxonomy (NCBI): domain Eukaryota; kingdom Metazoa; phylum Chordata; class Mammalia; order Chiroptera; family Vespertilionidae; genus Antrozous; species Antrozous pallidus. Next base: position 8,958,177 of record CM050526.1, read on the forward strand.
AGACTCTCAATTTGCCATGCTCATCACTGAACAGATGTCAATTCTACTCTTTATTCACTCAGATGGCACAGGTGAGCTCTAACGTTGGGGTACCAGTTAGCCTCCATCCCCAGCAATTCCATGTGGTGCAGATGGCTCCCCTTCTTCAGACCAGGGAACCACATACCAGTCTTACCTATTTCAGGACCTCATTCCAATGAGAGTGCTTTAGAAATGGGGCATTTTAAGGCAGGTCAGCCAGGGCTTTAACCAGAATCCCAGAACTTTTGCTGGAAATATAAGGAAAGGTTTCACTTTTCTCTGAGATGTGAAGCTGTAAGGATTATGCACGTTGGGAGTTGATGTTGGGGGAGGGGGCGGATATATCTCCCTCATATGGCAACAGCTTGCCCAAGAATCAAGTGAAGGCAAACAGTGAGGGAAGAGGAAGGGGGAGGAGGAGGAGGAGGAGGAGGAGGAGGAGGAGGAGGAGGAGGAGGAAAGTGGGGGGGGGAGGGGAAGAAGGGAAGATGATTGAGAATTGAAAACCTCACTCAAGCTTCTTGATCCAGGTGAGCCAGATCATTACCTCATGAGCCAATACATTCCTCTTTCACATAACCAGTTTTAAGTTGATTTTCTTTACCCTACAGCCAGTAAGAATCCAGACCAGGGCAGCTGATCCCGCTAGACCAGTGATCAGCAAACTCATCATTAGTCAATGGTACAACGATTGAAATTTCTTTTGAGAGCCAAATTTTTTAAACTTAAACTTCTTCTAACGCCACTTCTTCAAAATAGACTCGCCCAGGCCATAGTATTTTGTGGAAGAGCCACACTCAAGGGGCCAAAGAGCCGCATGTGGCCACAGTTTGCCAACCACTGCCCTAGGGGGCTAAGATGAGCAGGAGTGCCTAGCAATGTCCTGAACATCCACTGAGCACTACTAACTCAAATGTTGTTTTGATCATTATTGTTATGATTGTCACAATTATTATTAGCAGCCGAATCCCATTTCAGCATTGGGGCCTTAACATTCACTGCGCCTGGAACACTGGGCCCCAGATGGCCTTGAGGCTTACTCCCTGCCTTTGTTCAGCTTCTTATTAAAAATAGCACCTCCTTTGGGATGACAATCTAACGGGTATCCCCTTCATCATCTCCATCACCGCTTCCTTCTCCTGCTGTTCCCCATCCCCTTTCCATCACTCTGACCTACTGCATATATACTTATCTGCGATCGTCTGTCTCTTCCCTCTAAGCTCTATGACACGCTTTTATTACTTGTAATTTTTGTTTAAAATTTTGTTAAATTACTCGTCAACTGCTTATCACTTTACAAGACACATACACACAATTTATTTACTGAGAATTTACTAAGTACCAGGAGCTATTCTAAGCGCTTTGTATGTACTCACTCAATTAGCCTTAAGCAAAGCCTGTAGGATGGGCCCCGCTGTCCCACTTCGGACACAAAGGCCGGGGAGCAGAAAACCTCATTAAGTCCCTTGAGGTCATACAACTAGTGAATGTCAGACCAGGGTTGGTTCCCTTACAAGTTTAGCTCCAGAGCTGTGATCTTACCTGCCTTCCCACATGCTCTGGAAACTATTATTATTATTAGCTATTATTATGACTGTTAATGATGGTGGAACCCAAGCCCATAGTGGGAGAAACCTGTCCTCACTCCTGGGGCTGGAGTCCAGAACCCACTTCCTGACTAATATGCTGATCTCCTCGTAGGTCATTTGTTGCCCACATCAACCCCTTGACACAGTTTCCATCACCTCCACATTCGGATAAGGAAATTGAGGCTGAGAGGGCTCAAAAGACTGTATTGAGGTTGAATAACTACTGATCAACAAAATGCTTTTTAAAAAAGCGGTGGGAGCTGGATAAAAGGGGTCAATGGGGGGAAAGGGAGGCCACCTATAATACTTTCAACAATAAAGGTTAAAAATAAAATAAAATGTAAGCTGCACCAAAAAAAGTGAATGAGTTTTTTATTTATTAAAAATTGTATGTGGCCCACCCAGCATGCTTCAGTTGTTGAGTGTCGACCTATGAACCAGGACTTAAAATTCAAGTCCCAGTTAGGGACTGGCCAGTTGCTGGTTCGATCCCCAGTGGGGGGGTGGGGCATGCAGGAGGCAGCCAGTCAATGATTCTCTCCCATCATTGATGTTTCTATCTCTCTTCCTTCCTCTCTGAAATCAATAAAAACATTTTTTAAAATTATATGCGATTTAAAATTATTAAAATGTGTGTGGGAGGGAAGAATAGCGCTTCTGGAACAAGTCTGGATAGAAAAGCTTCAACTCTATCTTTTCTCATGAGCTTGTACTTCTTTATTTCAGTGTCACTGGGTCTGCATAGGATTCCCGCTGCCACTGCCGACATAGATCTCAGCAGTAGACTGAGCTCCTCCCTCCTCCTCTTAAGAGTCCTGAAGCCTCTTCAAGCTACAGAGAGCTAGGAGATATCTTGGTCCCACCTCTCATTTCTCAAAAGGAGAAACTGACTCTCATGACTGGCCCAAGGCCATCCAGCTACTGAGCAGCAGAAACATTTACTGCAGAAACCCAATGTAGCCGTTTACAAATCACACTAAGTCACAACAGGGTCAGGCCATAACAGATCAGTGTGTATTCATGGCACACATCCTCGGAATAACCCCTTTACACTGGGTAGGTTTGGAAGTGAGATGGTTTAGGTTTTTAGACTCCTTTATCCTCAACATCACTTATGTGGACCTCCATCCCCGTCCGTCGATGCTCTCACACTTCATGGTTGAGGACGGGGAGCCAGTAGCCAGTGCATTCCAGCCCCAGGGCGCCTAATCGCTCCCACCCACAGGGTTAAAGTGCCTGCAGAGTTCTAGGGCATGGGCACACGCCAAAATGTCCATGACAGGTGGACATTCTGGCATGGGAAATAAGGGGTTAAAGCTGGTAGATTTATGGGAAGGTGGCCTTTGTGCTCTTTAAGTTGCTCTTTTGGGATCTCATTGTTTTAGATGCAGCAAAAGGGGTGGGGGCTGCTCCCTATACTTGGGATGTTGGGAGAGGAAAGTGTGGCCTAGGGAAGAGCCTCTAAACCCTGCCTATTCTCTTAGCATATGTAGTTCAACATTCGTGGGAGGCCTCTTCTTTCTCCCAGACCAGGGGCATCTCTCATGGAGGTCTGGGCTCAAAGCCTTCTCATTATGCTCCAGGTATGTTTTCTGAAATGTCCTCTGAGCACCCAGCCCCCTGGAACCAGCGAATAGACAGGCAGATGATCTAGAATTCGGAAAGTTAGGGAATTGGCCAAAAATGGTGCCACATCATTATGAATGAATAAGCAAATAAGACTGGCTGCCCTGTTGGTGATCCACTGTGGGATTCACTGGCTGCTTGCTCCCCTTCCTCATCTCCATCACTCGGAGTTAAGAACCCCCAATGCCACAGTAGACACAGGGGACGCACACAGTCGAGTGTCCTGGAAATGGGTGTGAAGTGGACAGTGTATCTCAGGACAGAAGAAGAGAAAGCGACTGACCCAAGCATATCTGGGGCTTCCAATGATGCTCTGCAGGGTCCTCCAGCCACCAGACCTCCAAGCTTGCCGGGGTGGGGGAGGGACATCTTAACAGTGGCTGCTCTTATGTTTCTTCGCATTGTTAACGGAAGATAATATACAGTCGTAGGCTTTCAGAGCAGGAAAGACCCCCCGACAGATAGTCTAAGCCAACCCACTCATTGCACCAATGAAAAATAGGCCCTGAGAAGTGCTTTTTCCAAGTTCAGCGACCCAAATCAGTGTCTTTGGACATCAAGTTTTGCCTCCCTCACAGGGAACACTTTCCTACAGTTATTTTGCTTCTCCAGACTACAGAACATAAAAGCAGACGGGGAAGATTTACTGGCATTCCCTTCCGAATTCTCTTTTGTTTTTTCCCAGCAGAAAAGCCTCTTTCCCTCATTGTTTGGGATAAGCTTCCCACACGAATGGGCTTTGTTCCATTTGGTGTTGGAAAGCCGCTTCTCCCCTAGAGACTGCTGCCAGGGCCACGGAATGGGGGCTGGAATTCCAGATGGAGCCGGACAAGGAGATGACCATTTCTGGGTCACCCAGCTGCCCAATGCCCTGGGGTGGCCGCAGCAGCGGGAAGGGTAACCTAGTTTGCTTAGGAAATATTACAGATGTCCCAGTTTATCGGATGCAGTCCCAGAAAAGTACTGTCCTGTTTCTACTGCTCCTACAGTGAAACCTGACAAAGCTCCGCTGCCCCTTCTGCCCGACAAACCGACACAGCCCAGCACCCTTCTCCACATCCGACCTTGATCTGCCCCAGAGTCTTCACTCTCCTTTGAGGTGAACCCACACTGAACAAGGGTGTCCTGGCATGGAGATGATTGCGCATTTCTCAGAAATATTTTCAGGACATTCAGACCCCAATGGCTGAGGACCAAGAGCCGGTCGCCACACTACATGGTGTGAGGGCTGGTTGGCCTGCTTGGCTGTGCTGAGCAGGAGCAGAAGGGTGGTAATAGGAAGATGCGGTGCAGAACCGGCAGGGGAGCACCTGGAAAAGGGAGGCAGGAGGGTGATAAAGGAAATTCAGGGCAGGACCAGGCTACTTGCTCCAGCTGTGCTACTAATTATCCCTGTCTGTCTGGGTAACTCCTGTCACTTCTCTGAGGTTCAGGTTCCTTATTGCTCAACTAAGAAGACCCCACTAGAGCGGTAGGTGGAGGGATAGTTGACAAGAGTTTGAGATTGTCGAGTAAACATAGAAGTCATAGCTCCCAAACCTCTAGAATACAGTTCTGGATTCTCCAGCCTGGACTCTCAGGGATGTGTGGACAATCCCAGGTGGGGCTTGAGGAGTGGGGCAGGAGAAGGATTACAGCAGGCATGGCCTCCACTCTCTAAGCTCCCAATCATGGGCACAATGGGTCGTCCTGCCTCTACACCCCCATCCACCGCCCAAGGGCATATATGGAAGCTGGACACCTGGTTTCCTGGGCACTGCATGAGGGCAGGCCTCTGTCTGTCACTGCATATCCCTGTGCCCAACACAGGCCCCAACACACAGATGGTGCCCAAGAACTATTTAATCCAAGTTTCTTCTTTTCCTTTTTATGCCAAAGAAAACTGACAGATGACTTTCCCTTCACGTGCTGCTTACAGGGGAAAGAAATGGTGTCTCAGATAGAGAAACGTTGGGAAATTCCTCCTTTGTGTGCCTGACTCAACAGCCTGACACACTCCCTGATGTTAGATGAGATAAAAAACCAGGACCACAGTTGAGGAGAGCTGCAGGTGGGTGGGAAAGTATTATCAAGAGGTTTGGGGCCAGCAGTTTAGAAGTATGGGTCTTCCTGGGTTGCCATTTCAGGAAAGAGGGGTGCATCTACCGCTGGGCATGTACCCTGAGTTGTAGAGGGCACTATATTATATTAGTTGGAAGAGCTTCCTTTACTTGATATTCTGGAATGTGGGATCCAGATTTCAGACAGCAGAAAAAATTAAATTAAAAATGGAGCATTCTATAGTATGTGAATCATAAATATATTTTTAAAAGCAGTTAAAGCTGCTGTGGATCAGGGAACTAAATCCATACCAGGGTCATTGAGCATAAAGAAAAGCAAGGTGATGGGAGGAGAAAAGAAAGAAGGGGAGAGGGTTAACAGAAAAGAGATGTGTGGTGTGGCTACAGCACCCTGGGAGGGGAGAGCAAAGACTATAGGTTCAGGTCCCTCTCAGCCACTTAACTAGTATTATGACCTTGAGATATCCTTCCTAGAGCCTCAGTTCCTCATTAGTAAAACAAAGGTGGTTGGATACAAAAAGTACCAGCTTTCTATTATTCTTTGATTTGGGAATTACTTTAAGACAGGCTAATGAAGTTTGGATAAAATTAGAACTGTGTGAGTTTGAAAGAACTCACCCTGTTCTCAGTGACAGATTAAAGAACAGAATGAAATTCCAAGTTCCTTTGTGAACTTTGTTGGTGAAGGACGTCTGAGACGTTTGTTCCTGTGGGCACAGGGTGGGGAAGACTGGTTAACCTGACCTGAAAATATTTTTTTTTCAAAAACAAGAATGTCAGTGAGTAACACCCCCTACTCTTTATATAACCCTTGCTCCTTCTCTCCCTCAAACTTTCAAATGTACCCAAAAATATAAATAAAAACCTCAAAATTAATGTCTAAAATAAGCATCCTACTCAAACCCTGATGCCCAGTTTACCCTTTAAAGATGGTTGGGATGTTTACAGGGAAGCTAAAAATCTTTAAGCAAGCTATTTGATGAAAGCATTCTAATAGAAACTCGGCATTTTACATTTGGATCAACCCATTTATAAGTGCAATGAATTCTTTCCAAGTGGATCAAATACACTGGATCAGTATCCCTAAGAAGAGAATGGCATAGTGCTAATTAATTTCTAGAAGTTAGGCTTTGAATTCTGGTTAAACTAAAAAAGAATTGGATTCCAGTATCTTAGTCTTGAGCTACACTCCCAATATGACTTTTGTTAACTCCTAATCTCTGAGCAAAAAGAGAAGAAATAAATAAACCCTACTATCTGAAGTTACCAGAGAAAGATAAACAAGCAGGCAAGAACAAGAGGGGATTTGGTCCTTGAAGAAGAAAAATCACATAGGATGAGTTATATGTTTGTACTGTTTTTGTCTTGCAGGAACCTCCAGTCCTCATGGCAGAAAGCACTTAGAATTCAAGCAGGAAGCACAGGCATCATTGGTCCGAATCAGAGAACTGTATTTGGGAACTACTGCTGATCAGCTGAAGCTGAAGGAAACCCCCAAAAGCTGCACAAAACCCCCCTTACATCCTTGATTGACCTTGAACTGTGCATATGCAGACCAGATTGCAAGGAGCTGAAAAGAAAAATAAGAGCTACAAAGGTAAAGAGTTGGGCAGACTTCAGCTGCTGCCCACCTCTGGAGACTGAATTCCGAATTTGAGTCTCACCAAGTTAGAGAAACTTGGTAAACACCTCAGTCTTTTTCAGTATAACCCCAGAAAGGCCATGCTTTAGGAGTAAAAACTATCTCAGGATTAAGAGCAAAACCAAGCTTCCTCCAGTTCATGATCCACCAGTAATCCAACTAGTTGATAGTAAAAAACACAACACTCCACAGAAAATATCAGAATCCAGAGTCTCAACAATGCATCATCCATAATATTGAAGATACAATAAAAACATTACCATGCAAAAACATTTACTAATACTTAATGGAAGCAAATCCATAAATGACTTGGATTTTGTAATAATAAAAAAGAACTCTAAAAGGTTTTAAAGAATCTTCAGAACAAGTTGAGTATTATGAGTAGAGATGGGAAGTTTCTGAAGAGACTAAAACAAACAAACAAAACCACATCAAATCCAAAAGTAGTCTAAGCCTGGGCCTAGGAAAAGTATAAATGGTGGGGAGGGGAGTAAAGAAGAGAAAAATCATAGAAACTTAAGAAATTAAAACTTTAAGATTAAACTGAGCCTTATAAAACCAAGTGAGAACCATGATGGAGTAACTGATGTTAAACAACTATAAAACTAGACAAAACATATGAAGCATCAGTTTGGATTTTTGAGAAATGCACAAAGTGAGGCCCATGATCACCTGGTTTTCTGCCTTTAAGCACTTCCAGGTGGCAGCACAGTGAGGAATCCAAGCAGAGTTCAGTAGTTCAATGAACTGTGGAAGATCAGAGTCCAGGGCTGTTGAAGTGGTTGGAGACTGAAGGGCAAGAGTGCCAGAGCAGAGAGAGCAGAACAGGTACGTTCCCACAATGGCCACAGGGGTGACCTCAAGACTTTGGTCAAATGTCAAGATGCACATGAGCTGGTGAGAATCAATAATGCCGGGCAGTGAACAGCTGCTTGGAAGCTGTGGGCTAGACAGATATTTCAAAAGTGTATAGTATTAGGATACTTAGGAGTTCTAACCAGGTTGAGTGCGAAGTCCTTGCTGCACAATCTGGGCTAAAAAGGCCACAGTCAAGGAATAAGACTACTCTAGGCCTAGACTACTCTCTACCCTAGACCTACCTGAGCAAAAATATATAACAAGTTTCAAAAAGATCCAGCAAATTAGGGGAGAACTAAGATGGCGGCAAAGGTGAAACACCTATCTTGCCGTCATAATCAGCAATTTTAATACTACAACTTAACGAAGGAACAAACACCTTCCAGAATCACCAGAACGCTCGCCGAGTGAAAATTCCACAAACAAAAGTAAAGATAAGACACTGTGACCCGGAGGAGCGGTGGTGGACAGCGTTGAAAGATTCGCGCGTAGAGAGAGGTTTGGAGTGCGCGCCGCGGAGAGGGCGGGCGGCTGAAAACCGGCCAGTTTTCTCGAACGGGGAGACAGGGGCGTCCCACTGGACAGATTCTCCAGCTCTGGGCAAAGTCCAGAGAACCCACTATCACACGGGGTGAAAACTGGACAGTGGGAGGGCACGCCGAAGCTCGGGTGCTGCCGGGTCTGCCGACTTGTGGAGAAGGCAGCTCTCTCGCGAACAGCTCGGCTGCGTGTTGGCGCAGAGAGCGCTCTGCGACTTGTCTCTCATTCGGAAAACCGTCAGTCTGCTTTGTTTTACGACCCTGGGTGAGACATTGCGCATGCAAAGTCATTTGGGGAGAGTCTGAATTCCCCGGCAGCCGGTGGAGCTCCACAGCGGCTCTCTCTCAGAGGTGCTGGCAGCCATTGCCCCCGGCACAGAGCCCCTGGGGCTGCATAGGGCGGAGCTAACGCTGTCTGCTTGGCCCGGAGACCCCGCCCATCCAACCTGAGCACAGCTGAGCTTCACAGACAATTGGCCTGGAGGTCAAACCCTCCTAGGGCTAACAACAAAAAGCTGGGTTTAAATTCAAAAACACTGAATACAACCCATAAAGGATTGCAGTAAGAGTACCCACCTCAGGTAACTGGGGAGACTGAGCCACTGTCCCTTTGAGGATAGCCAACACATAAAGCAGCCACCATGCAGAGACATGGAAAGAAATCAGGTGTGAAAGAAATGGAGGAGAAAAGACGACAAGACATAGAGTTCAAAACCATGGTTATAAGGCTTTTCAAGAGGCTCCTACAAAAGGCTGATCAACTTAATGAGAATTACCAGGAAATAAACAAGACCAACCAGGAAATAAACAAGACCAACCAGCAAATGAATGAGACTTACAAGGAGATGAATGCTACTTACAAAGAAATGAATGAGACCCTCAAGGAAATGTACAAGACCTCTGAGGATACGAACCAGACCCTCACAGATAAAAAAAAGGACCAACTAGAAATCAAGCATACACAGACTGAAATAAAAAATATTACACAAAGTCCTAAAAGCAGTCCAGAGGGCCACAAGAACCAAGTCAAAGATTTGAAATACAAAGAACCAAAATCCACTCAGCTGGAAAAGCAAGAAACAAAAAGAATTCAGATCATTGAAGATAGCGTAAGGGGCCTCTGGGACAACCTCAAGCAAGCCAACATCCGAATTATTGGGGTGCCAGAAAAAGAGAGAGAGCAAGTTAATGAAAACCTACTTGAAGAAATAGTGACTGAAAACTTTCCCCACCTGGTGAAAGAAACTGACTTAAAAGCCCAAGAAGTACACAGAACCCCAAAATATAGGAATCTAAAGAGGACTACACCAAGACATATCATAATTAAAATGCCAAGAGCAAAAGATAAAGAGAGAATATTAAAAGCAGCAAGAGAAAAACAGTTGGTTACCTACAGGGGAGCACCCATACGATTGTCAGTGGATTTCTCAACAGAAACGATGCAGGCCAGACGCGAGTGGCAAGAAATATTCAAAATAATGAAGAGCAAGAATCTACAACCAAGATTACTCTATCCAGCAAAGCTATCATTCAGAATTGAGGATCAGATAAAGTGCTTCGCAGATAAGAAAAAGCTAAAGGAGCTCATCACCACCAAACCAGTATTATATGAAATGCTGAAAGATCTTCTTTAAGAAAAGGAAGAAGAAAAACGTAAAAATATAAATTATGAACAACAAATACACATCTATCAACAAATGAACATAAAAATCAAGTGAACTGATAGGCTGATGAACAAGATAAACTGGTGACTATAACAGAAACATGGACATAGAGAGGGAATGGACTGACAATTCCTGGGGAGAAAAGTGTTGTTGGAAGTACAGCAAGAGATTGGACAAAAATCTTGCAACAATGGGAGAGGACATTGGGGGAGGGGGAGGTGAGGGCGGAGGGTGGGATAGGTACAGGGTGGAGGGAAGATATAGGGGGATAAAAAAGGGGAAACAATTTAATTAATAAACTGAACAATTAAAAAAAAAAGATCCAGCAAATTAAAAGCATGCAATAATAGAAATTAACACTCTTAAGGAGGACAGAACCCAAATTCCCAACAACATAATGTCCAGAATGTTTAATATATAAATGAAAATTACTGGACAGGAGAAGCATCAGGAAAAGGTGACCTGTGACCAGGAAAAAAATTACAAAATTAAAAGTGGCTACAAAAACACCAAGACCTGGAATTTTTTTTTAAGAACAGATTTTAAAGCAGATTTATGAATCTGGTCAAATACTAAAGAAAAATATAGTGATAATAAATAATGTATGAAAATCTCATCAGAGAAATGGAAAGTCTAGAATCAAAGGGAAAAATGGAAATTTTAAAACTGAAAAAGAATAACACCTAAAATAAAAAAATATGAATGTGCTTGACAAATTGGAGATGGAAGAAGAATGGGTCAGTGAGATTGAAGACAGATCAACAAACTAATCAGTAAAACAAAAAAACCTCATGAACTGTAAAACAATATCAAGCAAACTATCCTATAATCAAGAAGTCCAAGGAGAGAAGAAAGAATACTGCTAATAAAATCTGGAAAAAATATTGGCTAAATTTTTCCAAATTTGATTTTTTTTAAAAAAGCAACCACATATACAAGAAGCTTAGTGTCCTCAATAGGATAAATTGAAACAATAACAACACATAGAAACGTCCTAAGCAAACTGCTGAAAACAAAAACTTGAGAAAACCTTAAAAGCAGTCAGAGGGGAGAAATGATATATCACATGCAAAATGAAAAAGAGAGGAGCACTACAGACTTTATTGGAAAACAATGAAGGCCATAGACAATGGAGTAATATCTTTAAAGTATTCAAAGGAAAAAATGTCCATCTAGAATTCTACAAGCAATGAATACCTTTTAAAAATAAAGGCAAAAAACAAAGCAGCAACAATTTGACCAAGAAAATAAAGTGGTATTGGATTATAACCCAAAAAGTGTAAAATAAATGTCCACATGTCTACACTAATATAAAGTAAATGGAAGAGAACAGAAAAATCTCTCTTAAATGATTCAGAAATGATTTATAGAGATATTTCACTCTCAAAAAGGTGGTGCATAACTCTCCATTTCTTAAATATGGCTGCACCTAGGGTCTTTCTTCCATAGAATACAGGATGGAAGTGGAGGGAGATGAAGAGTAACTGGGCATGCAGAGGCCACACAAACACTAAGCCAGGTCATGAAGATTAATGTCAACAGTGCTAAGTCATATTGATAGTATATATGATTGATTTGTTTTGATGAAAACGACACTTAACTGCTGTGCCCTTCATCTTCAAAACACATAACCCCAGCCTAGTTATAAGAAAAGCACTATACAAATACCACTTGAGGGACATGATACAAGATACCTAACCAGTTCTCAAAACTGCCCAAAATAAGAAAAAGTGAAGAAACCTTCACAGACTAAGGAAATGATACAAGTACATGTAGCATGGTAGCCTAGATGATCTTGGAGCAGGAAAAGGACATTAGGTAAAAATGAAGGGACTCTAATAGAAGCACAAACTTCAACAGTAATCATCTGTCAATTAATTAACTGTACATATGTACTACACTAATGTAAGATGGTAAAGACAGGGAAAACTGGATGTGGGGGTATAGAAATCCAGCACTATGACACTATCTTTGCACCTTTCTGTACTTCTAAAGATGTTATAAATTAAACAATTATTTTAAGAGAAAGATAATAAAGATATAAATAAAAAATTTTAAATTATGGCAAAAAAGACATTTTCAGATCATGCAAGCTAAAAGAATTTATTACCAGCAGACCTACACTATAAGAAACTGTAAACAAACGTCTTTCTACTAAGGGGAAATAGTACTAAGTAGAAACCTGTACCTCTAAGTAGGAAGAACAGTCCCTAGAAATGGAAAATATGCAAATTAATGCTAAAGACTACTTTTCTTTCTTTTGTTACAGTCTTTACTTGACGAAATAAAAATAAAACCATGTAAAAATGGAGTTTGAAATATATGTAAAAGTGGCTTCTAGTCAAGATGGAGTGTAGATAATGTGGTATTCACATCCTCCCACAATCACATCAAATTACAACTATCACTCAGAACCACCTGAAATCTAGCTGAATGGAAGTCCTAAAACGAGGTCTTTAAAGAAGAAGTTACACTGAGACTGTTAGGAGCTAGTGCCACACCTTGTGTGGGGATAAAAATCAGAAGGGACATCTCAGTTACAGCGGTCTCTCCTGAAACCTCCAACCCCACCTGGACCCCAGCTCAGGGTTCCAGTGCTGGAAAGGGAAGTCCCCATAACCTGTGGCTGTAAAAACCAGCAGGGATTGTGGCTGAGTGAGACAGAGGCTGCTGGAGTTCATCTTAAAGAGCTGGTGCACAAACTTACCTCGGACTCACTCACTCTGAGCTCCTGCACTAGGGCAGCAGCTTAAAATGAACCAGTGTCATAAGAGAGGTACTGAATTGTCTGGCATCAGGCGAGAGCTAGAGCAGGCACTTTTTTTCAGACAGAAGTTCTGCCAGAGACCACTGTTCCTGTGATGAGCCTTCTCCACCCCTCAAGACCTGGCAGGAGGGTGCCAAATCTCAGACTCTATCAACCTGGCTATCATGGTTTGCCCTGCCCTGGTGATTTCCTGAAATTCTGCCCCATCCAACTTTCAGGCCCAACCAAGCTCTGTCCAGTGACCTTTCAATAAGAAAGGCCTGTCTTGTCATACTTCAGACTGTCTTTAAAATCTCTCAAACAAGTAGCATTTGACCTTATGTGCCCCATACCACTTGCTAAATGGACCTAAGCCTGGTACGAGGAGCAGCTAGCCGTGATTTGCAGGTTGGCCTCTCCTAGGTAACTCCAAACCCAGCACTAGTAGCTGCCGTCTATAGATGATTTTGTAGCTCATGCACAGTGGCCCTAGCAGAACACAGACAACGGCTGTCCTTGGTCTGCATCTCCTGGGAAGCTGCAGAGTCAGCATACCCAATGGACAGCTTCAGACCACATCAAAGCAATACCCACCATCTCCATAAGCAACATACTGGTCACAAGAGCCCTGCTAAAGTTAGTCCTACTGTGTGGCCCCTGTGCAACTGATTCTCCATGGTGGTCACAGCCAGTCCATGCAACTGAGCCTGGAAGTACATCCCTCTCATTCACATGCCAATAGCAATCAAGGTTCAGCTACCCTATACAAAGCCCACCTGGAGGGTGCACCTGGAGTGCTCAGTTCAGGTAAACAGCTGTTCCACTGGGCGTTACAGATCACTTATTATATAAGGCCACTCTACCAAGCCCAGGATACATAGCAGCTCTACCTAATACATAGAAACAAACATGAGGTGGCTGCCAAATTGGGGAGACAAAGAAACATGCCTCAAATGAAAAAGCAGAACAAAACTCCAGAAGCAGAACTAAACAAAATGGAGACAAGCAATCGACTAGCTGCAGAGTTCAAAACACTGGTTCTGAGGCTCACTGAACTTAGGGAAACCTACGCAGTTAAAGCAGACTAACTTAGTGAGAATTTTAGCAGAGATAGGAAACATAAAAATGGAGATAGAAAACATAAAAAAAAACTAGGCAGAAACAAAGAAAATGCAATAAATAATAATACATTAGAGAAAATCAACAGACTTGATGAAGCAGAGAATCAGATCAGCTATATGGAAGATAAGGAACCAGAAAACACCCAATTGGATCAGTAAAAAGAAAAATGAATTAAAATATGGGAATAGCTTAAGGGACCTCTGAGACAACTTCAAGTAAAACAACATCCCCATTACAAGGATACCAGAAGGAGAAGAGAGCAAGAAATTGAAAACCTATTTCAAGAAATACTGACAGAAAACTCCCCTACTTGGTAAAGGAAATAGTCATATGAGTCCAGAAAGTACAGAGAGTCCCAAATAAGATGAAGACAAAGAGGCCCAAACCAAGACACAACATAATTATAATACAAAAGTTTAGAGACAAAGAAAGAATCCTAAAAGCAGCTAGTTATCTACAAGGGAGTCCCCATTAGACTGTCAACTGATTTCTCAACAGCAACTTTGTAGGGCAGAAGGGATTTGCAAAAAATATTCAAAGTGATGAAAAGCAAGGGCCTACAATTAATATTACTCTACCCAGCAAAGCTATCATTTAGAATCAAACAACATAGAAAGAGCTTCTCAGACAAGAAAAAGGTAAAGGGGTTCATAGCTACCAAACCAGTATTATATAAAATGTTAAAGGGTCTTCTTTAAGAAGAAGAAAAAAATAATGATCACACCTTCGCCACACCCACAAGCCAATCAGAGTGAGTATGCAAATCAACTCAACAAAGATGGCGGTTAATTTGCATATCCACGCAGGAGAAGACTACATAGAAGGAAGCCAAGCACTGCAGAAGGGAGCAAAGCTGCGGAGAAGAAAGCAAGTGGGGCGGGGGAGAAGGGAGGGAAGCAGGCAGAGGAGACAGGAGTGAGCAAAGTGGAGGAAAGGAAAGGAAGGGAGGCAAGAGAGAAGGAAGTGAGGCAGAGGAGACAGTTGCAAGGCAGAGGAAACAGGAGTGAGCAAGGCAGCAGAGGCTGGAGAGAGCGAGGTAATGGAGAAGGGAGCGAGGCAGCAGAGAAGAGAGGGAGCTTTTCTCAGGCCGCAGGAAGCTCTATTCTTGCAGGAATCTTCCTGCAACGGGTCTCTAGTGAATAATAAAATGAAACTCTGCAGCTTCCCAGGAGATGCAGACCAAGGACAGCCATTGTCTGTGTTCTGCTAGGGCCACTATGCATGAGCTACAAAATCATCTATAGATGGCAGCTACTATTTTGCAATAAATATGTATCTAGCAACAATTGAATCTAAAAAACAAAATAAATGGACAGGTAGAACAGAAAAAGACTCACAGATACAGAGCACATTTTTATGATTGGCAGATGAGAGGCGGGGGCGGGGGAGATGGGTGAAGGGACTGAATGGAGTAAGAGATACAAATGGCTAGTTACAAAATTGTCATGGGGAGATGAAGTACAGCAACACAGTCAATAATGTCAATATAGTCAATAATGTTGTAATAACTATGTATGGTGTCAGATAGGTACAAGATTTATCAGGGTCATCACAAAGTAAATTATATAATGTCTAATCACTAGGTTATACACCTGAAAGTAGTATAATATGTCAACTGTAACTGAAAAATAAAACATTATTTAAAGTCAAATAAATAGATAAAATATACCTAAAAGTAAAATTCATCTCACTGATAGACAAAGTGTGAGAGAAGTATAAATAAAATTATGGCATTGTAAAAAGCTTACATTATACATAAAGAACATACTATTAACTCATGGTAATGGTAGACACTGATAAGGAGACATACTGTAATTCCTAGAACACACACATACACAAAATTATGTACAGATATTATTTGAGAAACCTATAGAATGAACAGAATCCAAGCAAAGAACAAAACAATGAGCATATATTCAATTAATGTGAGTTAAATGCTTTAATGAATTAATGCATTTTGAATAATCCTTATATGCTCAAGCATAAAAAAAAACAGAATAATTTGAATAATCATAAAACTATTATGCCATTCATTTTTCTTCAATTTACAAAAGGAAATATCAGACTTGACTTACTTAGATGGTGAGAGTATTAACTTTAAAAGTGAGAAAGCTACAAAATTCATGCACCTATGGGAGAGGACAGTGGGGGGGAAGTGAGGTGGGAGGGTGGGATGGGTACTGGGTGGAGGGGAGCTACAGGGGGAAAAAGGGAACAATGTAATTAATAAACTGAACAATAAAGATTAAAATATAAAGAATAATAATAATAATAATAAATAAAAGTGAGAAGGCTTTTGTAAATTTTGTAATGCAGTCTTGATAACTTTAAATTTTAATTTTTTGCACAAAAATATGACTGCTTCAGGCTCATTGCATGCTAAGTAATTTTACCAGGAGATAAACTACCAATAGAAATTTTAATTAATACTTTAGAAATGGCTTTTTGTCCAGTATAATTAGATTTTCTTGAATATTCACTTATTCCAATTAGCCAATTTAAGTTAATCTGAAAACTTGATTATTATTTTACTATGAAATTTAATACTCTACCAACAATCTTAGTTTACCCTGTAAATATTAATGAAAAGGATTATTTGCATTCTTGAGTAGGCCCTGAGCATTCCTGGTGCTAAGCTAAATTTACATATAGGGCAGCTGCTGTCAGCCAAGTCTCTTGTCTGTTATCTGGGTCCCGATCTGAGCTGGGCCAAGTCTCTGTCTGTAATTTGGGTCCTGATCTGAGCTGGGTATGGGAAGCAAAGCAGCCATGGGGGCAAGAGACCTCCCTAAGAAGGGGTGAGGGTTCAGGCCTCTGCAAAGTTGGGGAGTGAGGGTCTGTGCCCCACCTCTGTTGACCCCCAAGTTCTCTCCTGATGGCCCCTCTGCGACTGTGCCTGTCTTAGGTCATTCCTTCCCAGAGGAATCTTACCCATCTCTGGCTAACCAGCCATCCTCCGGGGCCAAGCAGGGTGATGTGAGGTTCAGTTCTGTCTCCTTCGTAGTCTATGCCCCCGTGGCCTCCATGCCCAGCACCTGCCTTGGGATCCCCTCGCCTGAAGGTGGGGTCTCGGTACTGATAATATATCTCAGGGGACTCAGGTTTCTTCTCCAGGGAGGGCCCAGCTCACACCATTAGGTGAGAGACAGACCCATGGTACCAGCCACCATGAGGCTTCAACCTCAGCATGAACAGAAAGCTCAGGCAATAGCTGAGGGCAATTGGATTGTGAGAAGAGGGTCCCTCTTGAAAAAAGGGCAAGAGGGGCCCTCCATTAATAAAAAAAGGGGGGGTAGAGTAGGGTAATATCATGTAAGGAAAAATATCCTGTAAGTAAAAATTTTTACTTTACAAAATTAATTTTCATTTGTCATGGTAACAGCAAGACACCCAGGGTGTCAAAATAAGCCAAAGGAAAATCATTTGGGCAAAAATAAAAAGATCCCAAGTCAATTTTATAGAAAAGATTCCTTTATTAACTTTTGGTCAAAAATATGTTTGTACATTTTCTGAAAACAACTCCAAGACCATGTGGATTCCTGCAACAAAGAGGAACTGGCAGGTCTGCTCCAACCATGAAGACAAGAGGAGAAACAGTCCAGAGATGGAAGATGCTGACGACGCCTTGCCATGCTAGCAGTCAGCAGCTGTGCATCGCTGCAAATTGCCCAGGACCAAACCAGAGAGGGTTGGACCTGCATTGCCACCATCCAGATATCATTGCTGACATGTACACATAAGGAACTGTTTGACATTGAAACTGGGAATCAAAACTGTTGGACATTGAAATTGGGACTCAAACATTTTTTATTCTATGTTTATTTCTTGTCTGCAGAGGCAATATTTTTTAAAGAAAATAAACAGTGGAAAATATAGATACAGAGGCAAAGATGCATTGAACAGACCGTCAAACTACAGCAGTAAGGCAGGGGAGGTTGGGGGGGGGGGATGCGTATAAGAAATCAACCAAAGAACTTGTTCGCATGCATACAAGCATAACCAATGGATACAAGACACTGGGGCGGGGGGGCAGTTGAGGGCATGTGCTGGAGGAGGTAGGGGAGGCCAGGGGAAAGTCAATGGGGGGAAAGAGGAGACATATGTACTACTATTTGTAATACTTTAAACAATAAAAAATTAATTATAATAAAATAAAATAAAAGTGAGAAGGTAACCCATATTTCCTAACACTTCAAGGAAAACAGTAGCATGTAAAAGCAGTACCAGACTGAACAAATTGAAGAATTCCTAGAAATAGTTAACTTGAAATATAGAAAACAACTTCAAAATAAATAAAATTAGTTCTCTTAGAGATATTTGAAAGACATTATATATATATATATATATATATATATATATATATATATATATTATACTGTCAAGAAAAAAAACCCCAAAGTTCTTGGAAAATAAAACATGATAAAAAGAAAGACCCATGAAGAGCTAAATACCAGTTCCAGGAAACCTACCTAATTCAAGGCTGAAGCACAAATTTGTGAACTCCACAAAAAAGGGTAACAAATTGAAAGTGTAAGAGAAAAGTTAAAAGCCTGTGTAGATAATTTGAGTAAAATCTGGTACCATCCAATGAGAATTTCTGAAGCAGAGAAACAATAAGATGAAATTGTTAAAAAAAAAATCCGAAGATAAAGTGTTTATATAAAAAAGATACAATTAGTATCTTATAAAGATATTCATCAATCATTTGTTTATTCAAGCAATTAAAACATCAAGTGTTTAGGAGATGTTTATTGAGCACCTACAGTGTACAAAGTACTGTGCTAGGAATTGCATATGCGATAAGGAGCAAGAGTAGATACAGTCCCTGCCCTTATGGAGGGAGCTTAACTTATTGTGTATTAGGAAAAATATACATTGTACCAAAAGTACACATTAAATAGACAATTCCAGCCAGATAAGAGGAGGGAGAAGCCAATGGTATTATAGCAATGAGGACACGAGCACACCCAGGCAGCACCCCAAGGAAGTGGTGATTTTGCTTACGTCTCAAGGACCTGCAGTTATGAAAGCAGGGAGGGGCAGGATGGTTTGTATGGAGAACAGCATTTTAAGGAGAGACAGCAACTTGTTCAAAGGCACTGTGACATGGCATAATAAGTAACTAAAAGAAAGCCGCTGTGATTAAAGCTCAGAAAAGGAGAGGTATGAAATTTGTGACTCCAAAATATAAAAATCAAATATTGCCAGTTTCCAAAAAGGAAAAGAAAAAGTCAGTTTATAAAAACTCAGTGTGAGAAAACAATAGAGCAATGACTACACAGTGTTGAAATTCAAACGATTTTAAGCTGAGTATTAGGGAAGCAATGTTAATGTTTTTAGTATGATAGTGGGATTGTGGATGTTTCCAAATTTCTTTATATTATTATCTTTCAGAAGTACACACTAAGTAATTTACTACTTACAGATGAAATTGTATGATCTCGAGTGACTTGACTGAAAGGAATCCAGTGTGAGGTGTGCGGTAGGAGTGGGAGAAAACAAGAACTGAGAGCTATGGATAAAGGATTTATCATATCATTCTCTATGCATTTGTTTAAAATTTTTTAAGATAAAAAAGTAAAAGGAAAATTTTCAATTAAAATTTACTATAGTAAAATAAAGACATTTTTCAGAAGTACAAACAATCATAGGTTTGCGGCCCAAACATATATATTTTAAAAGCATGCCTTGGATAGTGTGGCTCGGTTGGTTGAGCATTGTCCCGTACACCAAGCACTGAAAGGTGAAAGATTTGATTCCTAGTCAAGTTGCAGATTCAATCACTGGGGTACATGCAACCAATCAAAGTTTTTCTCTCACATCAATGTTCTTCTCACTTTCTGCCTCTCCCTTCTTCTCTCTCTAAAATCAATAAAAACATATTTCAAAAAAAGGCTCTATCAAAACAAAAATAAAGGAAAGGAGAGAGAAAGAAAGAGAGGCAGGAACATAAGATAGCAAAGAAACCAGTAAAAAAAAAAAATCCCAATAATTATTTATACTGTTGCTGTGAAACTCATTTAACTACTTTTCTAAGAATTCCTAAGCTATAACACAAAATTATATACATCCTATCTAATAAAAGAGTAATCTGCAAATTGACCATACCTCCACTATACTCACAAGCCACACCCACCAGACAACCAGTATCGAGTTTGCAAATTAACTCCAACCAAGACGGCTGAGGCCATGGATAGAGCAGGAGGTAGGCTTGGGTTTCCTTGGCGATGGAGGAAGCCAAGCTTTTCCCACCCTGGCCTGCCTTGGCCTCTGCTTAAGACTACAAAGTTTCAATTATAGAAGATAAATAAATCCTAGATACCAAGGCTTCCGCTTGGGTCACTGGGGAATGTGGCTGGCTTGCAAACGTCCACAGGCCCCTTACCCAGGCCACCCCTTGCCCCAAGGGAACCCCCACCCTGATCTGGGACATCCTTCAGGGCAAACCAGCTGGCCCCTACCCATGCACCAGGCCTCTATCCTATCTAATAAAAGAGTAATATGCAGATTGACCATCACTCCAACACACAAGAAGGCTGCCCCCATGTGGACACAAGATGGCCACCAAAAGATGGCCAGCAGAGGAGGGCAGTTGGGAGGTTCCAGGCCTGCAAGGGAGGGCAGTTGTGGGCCATCAGGCCAACAGGGGAGGGCAGTTGGGAGGGACCAGGTCTGCAAAGGAGGGCAGTTGGGGGTGATCAAGCCTGCAGGGGAAGGCAGTTAGGGGTGACCAGGCCTACAGGGGGCAAACAGGTTGCAGGGGAGCAGTTAGACATCAATCAGGCTGGCAGAAGAGTGGTTAGTGGGTGATCAGGCTGGCAGGAAGAAGTGGTTAGAGGAAATCAAGAAGGTAGGTAGGTGACCAGTTGGGAGCCAGCAGTCCTGGATTGCGAGAAGGATGTCTGACCGCCAGGTGGGATCGGGCCTAAATGGGCAGTTGGACATTCCTCAAGGGGTCCCAGATCGGATAGGATGCAGGTTGGGCTGAGGGACACCCACCCCATGCACGAATTTCATGCACCGGGCCTCTAGTCCTATATAATAAAAGGGTAATATACTAATCGATTGAATGGCTATGATGTGCACTGATCACCAGGAGGAAGATGCTCAATGCAGGAGCTGGCCCCAGTGGTCAGTGCTCTCCCATAGGGGGAGTACTGCTCAGGCAGAAGCTGGGCTCATGGCTGGTGATCGCAGCGGGAGTGGCAGGAGCCTCTCCCACCTCTGCAGCAGTCGGACATCCCCCCTGAGGGCTCCCAACTGTGACAGAGAGAAGGCCAGGTTGAGGGGAAACCCCCCCCCTGCCGCAGTGCACGTATTTTGTGTCCCTCTAGTAAAATATAAGGCAATGAACTGAACCAGTAGTATTAAAACTAGTGAGAATTCACTAAAATGACCAGATAGAAAATACATGAAAATCAACAGCTTTCCTAAACATGGGCAAAACCCAGAGAAAAATAAATCTATTTATTAACAAAAATGATCAAATGCCCTATAATAAAGACAAGAGAAGAAGCAGAACTCTGTTGTAAAAACTGTGAAAAATTTGCTAAAGAAAATAAAAGAAGGAAGTTCTGGATGACCAGAAGACATACCATATTACTGGATAGGAAAACTTAAAACCTGGAAAATGTCAGTTCTCCTCAAATTAAGACATGAATTTTATTTAAACCCTTTTAAAATGTCAGTCTTTAAAAGTAGAACTTGAGAAGCTGACTCCAGGTGTCATATAGCTGAGCGAATGCAGAGGAACAGCTAGTAACATTCCGTAAAAGAATATGATGAGAGGATATGTGCACTTCAGACACCAAAATGTGCTACCGAGCTTCAATTTAAAAAGCAGCATGGAATAATATAAAGTCACATGGAAAAATCTACACTAAAATTTTCCTATCTTTTGTGCATACCAAAGTAATTTGCAGATTCATTTTAAAATCTGTTTTTCAAAAAAAAATCCAAATATTGAAAAAAGAAAATATGAAAAATGTCTTATAAATTTGCAAAAGGGGAGATCTTCTTAAATGTGACAAGTAAACTGAGAAGCAATTAACTAAAAGATAGACAAGTCTAACTTTATGAACATTCAAAACTGTGGTATGTCGAATCACGAAATAGATTATAACCAACTGTGAAAAAAATATTCACGACATGTATAGTAACCAGAGTGTATCTACTATCCAAAATATAGCTAAAGATCACTGAGGAGAACAGTCTGTCCATTCCATCCTCAGGGCTGCTAGCTGGACAGCACCCCTGCAGCTGCACAACATGGTGATCCTGGTTTGGAACACAGTGGCTTTCCCCAGGATCGGTACAACAGCAGCCTCTTAACTGAACCTCCAGGTTCCTCCTCTCTTGCCTGCCTCTCATCCATTCTCTACAGAACAGTAAAGGAGATATTTCCATGTTTATAAGGAATTACATCAACTCTCTACCGAAAGCAGTTATCATCACTCAGAACAAAATCCAATCCCTCTCTGGTCTACAGGGCCCTTCTCTCTGTCTCCCACTTCATCTCCTTCATCAGTCCTCCTTCATCACTGTACTCCAGCCTCTGAGATCTTCTTCCCAGCTCTCCCTGGAGTCTGGGGGATTTTGCATAGCTATTGCTGCCGCTTAAAAAAGTTAGCAAGGCCACCTCTTAGCTCCAGTCCACCTCTTAGCTCTTATCTGCCTGGCTGGCTCCTTCACACCTTTAGGTCTCAGCATAGGTGCTACCTGCCCAGAGAAGCCTTCTTCCAGTGTCATATCTAATGAGAGGCCCCTTCTATTTTCTAGCTTAGCTCCTGGGTTACTAATTTCTTAATTTGTTTCAACTTGCAACAATTGCATCTGTCTTAGTCCCTAGAACATAAACTTTGCTAGTGCAGAGGAAAAAAAACATGAATGAACTCTGAGCACATTTTGTTAAAAGTGACAAGTCAGACAGAAAAAGACATGCACTTTATGATATCACTTACATGTGCAATATAAAACAAGCAAACATGTGGGTGGGGAAACAACAATAAAATGGCAGTTACAGAGGATAGGATGGAGAAAAAATATTGATGTTGTTTAAGGGTGCAAACTTACAACAATTCTCAAAATAGCCATAGAGATCTAATGCACAGTGTAATGAATATAGACAATAACGTTGTACTGTAATGCTGCAATGTAATATTATTTCAATGGCAAGCATATTGCAATTTATAAATGTATCAAAGTCATAAGCTGCAACTTTACATTTACAAAATATAATACACCAAATGTATCTAATAAAATCATTTTTGAATGGAAAAGGGGTAAAATATAAATAGATAATTCACAGAAGAAATAAAAGTGATTTTAACACATGAAAAGAAATGCGAACTAAATAAGAATGAAATACAATTTTTTAATCTACCCAATTGGAAAAAACTAGAAAGAGCTTTAATATTCAGGGTTATTGGAGTTATAGAGAAGTGTGCCATCATTACACAGTACATGAGTGGAATTTAACCCATTAATTTTGAAGGCAATTTGGCTTTCCCAATGATATACTTGAGCCAGCTTGAACTGGCTTATACCAACTTACACGAATCCATAGTTAATATTCAGGAGTTTTTAGTGAGCATGGTGGCAGTATTTACACCACAGAAATCAGCAAATGTTATAAATCAGATGGTTGACTTTATTGGCTTGTTGGGTTTTTCATAGTTTATGAGTATATATATATATATATATATACACACACATATACATATATATAGATATATATAACATATATATAAAAATTGGACATAATCTTGATCTAGAATTCCTCAAGAAATTGTGCAAATGCACAAGAAAAAGTAAATTTAAAAACTAGGCAATCTAAACATTTAGGCACCCATTAAGGAAGAGAACAAATTTATTCCATATTGTAAAATAACCACTTACAAAGGAGATAGATCTACAGATTCTGCTATAGTTTATTGTTGAACAAATAAAGATCTGAAGGACATATAAAATATCTCAATTAACAAAATATATATCCTTATAATATACTGTTTTACCTATGTTTGGACAAAGTCTATTTGGATGCATGCAACTGTTGAAAGTGGTTATCCTTAAGACTGACAGAGGAGTAGGAAAGAAGAAGGGATGGATTTTATTTTTTCACTGATTAATTTATAAATGATATGTACTTTTAAAACAGCAGCAGATATAGATACTACTTTTAGAAAAACTAATCTTAACTTTTGGCTTAAAGAAGCAATCAAATCCTAATTACAGGGTATTTAAAAAGTATGGAATGTAGCAAAAGCTGTAATAAGCAGGAAATTCATATTTTTATATAATTACATGATTAACAAACATTAATAAATTAACTTTCAACTCAATATTTTAGAAAATAAAAAAAAGAAATTAGAAGAAAAGAATTCATTATAAAAGCAGGAATGAATGAATTTAGAAAACATGGAAAGTATGATAATAAGTCCTAGATACCTAGTTCAAAAAAAAATCAGTAAATCAGTAAAATTGGCACATTTCATATATATATATATATATATATATATACCAATGAATAAGAGGATATAGCTAAAAATGTGAAAATTAAAATTCATGAAAGTAGTGATACACTTAAAAATTGAAAGCCAATAAAATGTGCTATTCAAAAAATTTTTTAATTAACCCCCCCACACACAATTCAAATTGGCTACTGACTAATGAAAGAATCTTCCATATTTGTCCTCCCAAAATGAAGTTTTGAAACTTCAAGGGATAAATAGTACTTATGCTATTTGAATTATTCTCATATTAGGGGAAAAAAGAGGTAAACATCCCATTAATTTGACCAGTATTGTACAACAGTGGATTTGAGAAATATCATGTATTAAGATGCATTTTACTAGTATAACGATAATGCCAAAACCTGAGCCTATCCTATGCCAACAACAAAACCAAAGACCAAATGTCATACCCATAAATGCAAAGATTCCAAATACTTCTTAGCTCTCTCTCCACATAGCAGCCAGAAGCGATCCTTTTAAAGCCTAAATAAGATCATGTCTCTCCCTTGCTCTTGACACTCCAAAAGCTTCCCCTCTCACTGAGGATGAACTCCAGAGCTTCCCGCGAGCCCATAATGCCCTTCTCGAAGGGCTTTAGTGACCTGTCGGTCCTCATTTTCTTCCTCTCTCCCCTGCTCCTCCCACTCCAGCCATTCTAAACTTCTGGGTGTTCCCCGAATCCAACAGCTACCCAGTCTCACCGCTCCACATTCCCTGCCTCTGTTGCTCTTGACCATCCTGGGTACATAGTACTTGTGGTACCCTGTATCCCTTTACTTACATTATTTTCTTCATCAAGTTTGCTGCTATATGAAGTTACATTATGTACTTGCTCATTTCTTTACTGTCCATCATCTTGAACCAATGAGAGCAGGATTTCATCTTGCCCACTCCTGTTGTCTCAGCCTAAAAACAGTGTCCAGCACGCAATGTCACTGTGTGACATTATAGTATAAATTCAAATATCCATTCACCTCCACAAGTCATGGTAAACATCACGAGGGCACAGACACTTTGCAAATAGTATGCATGAGGAAGACTACCAGCTGTCCATCACAATCCATTCTCTCCATCTTCCCTGGGATATGACCTGCAGCCTACAAATAGGCTCCATTTCCCCATCTCCTTTGCCCACGTGCCTGTGCTCTCAATTAAGTAAGATGGCATGAGTATCATGTGGTCTCACACCTGCCTCCTCCCTCCCTCCTTTCAAAAGCTGAAGAGCAGATGCTGGAGCCCAGCATTGGCCATGCAGATGAGGACAATGCCTCAATACGTCTGAGTGATGAATGAATGAGTCACTCTTCCTGACATTTCTATTCCAGGTTTGGAAGAGGGAAAGAGAAACTCAAAACCAAGATAAACCACAGGACTCTCTGTGCATGGGAAGAACCATTAAAGGGAAAGAAGCACTGTTTGTAAAGTGAATTAAGAAAGTCGTTACGAAAATCCAGGGCAGAGCAAATTCTGAGCATCCAGACCCCTGATTTAATGAGAATGAAATTACTGACAAACCACTCTGCAAGTTACTGATGATGCTCTAAAGCAGTGGTCACCAACTGGAGGTCCAGGGACTGACCACCGATGGTCCATGAGGTCTGAACGGTCGGCGACCACTGCTTTAGAGTATGGCCACTTATCAGAACCTAGCAACCACTCACACGGGGGTAAAAATCTAACATCACAGGTTCACACATCAAGGCACTGGAGAGTGAGAGCCAAAGTATAAACAAAAATTAGGGAAATTAGGTAATGACCCCACCCAGGCACACAGGGGTCCCTTCTGCCTCCAAAGAAGAAACACAAGAGAAGAGGGACTGATAAAATGGGATCGGGGCAAAACAGAAACAGAGCCCAGTGAGAAACAATCCAATGAGTCCATTCAAGTTATTGCAGAAACCAATTTGCAATTGGACCCTTAGAGATAAAATGGGATAAAATGGGATCCGGGCAAAACAGAAACAGGGCCCAGTGAGAAACAATCCAATGACTCCATTCAAGTTATTGCAGAAACCAATTTGCAATTGGACCCAACTAGCATCGAAATGCTCCCTAAAAATGAAAGACAACTATGTATAGTCTGCGGAATCAAACACTGGCGTTGGGAATGCCCGAGTGGACGGTACACACTTCTCCAGCATGACCAATCGTTGCAAGTCTAGTATCAGGTGAAAAGATGAAACTGAGCCCACATTTACTGAGCTCACGTATCACCGGGCCTTCAGGTCCCATCTGAAAGATTACCTGCTTCTCCCTTTGTGTAGCAAGCATTCTCTATACAGCTGTTCCTGCGCTGCAGACACCAGGCCGGAGACTCCCCTGCGCATACTTACCAAATGCAAGAACTGGCTGCAGCCTGAGCCCTGGGCAAAGATCAGCTGTGAGATCACCAAGTTTCTTTATTAAAGAACAAATCATGTTGGACAAACCTGATTGCTTTTCGGAGCTGCTGGTGAGATGGGGGCAAACACAGGAATGCATGGTATCTAGGGTGTTCAGTTATTAATGGAACACTCTGGAAATTAGACTTAGGAAGCCTGAGCTGTTTGGCCTTGGGTAGATTGCCCATGGGTGCCCTTGGGTGTAAAAAAGAGAAAACCCTGCTCCTGGCATTTCCAGGAAAAAGTCATTTGTTCGAATTTGTGCGCACATGAGATGGGGAATGAGGGCTGGTGCAGGCAGAATTCTGTGTATTGAGGGAGATGGGGTCACACTGATGGAATTCCAGCAGACCTGTCCCCTTTTGGTGCCTTCTCCAGGCCAGCATTGCTGTCCTCTGCAAGGCCACCTCTGGGACAGGAATCATGAAAAAGCCAGAACACCGTGCAAAATGCAGAGCAGAGTCTTCCCTCTGAACTTCCGGTTTCTCTTTTTAACACGGGAAGTTGGTCTAGGCTTTCTAAGGGTTTCTCTAACCCTGCCTTTCCATGATAAAACTCTAGGAACCTGATATTAAAGACTGCACAGTTACGTTTCCTTAAACGTTCTCATCTGTTAAGTGAGGGACTGCAGTGGGAGTCCAATCCATTTTTGCCACTCCATTTCCCAGTCTGCCTTGCCAATAAGTATGCCCATGTGCCTGTGACCTCACCTCAGAAAGGTGGTAAAACCACCGTGTATCACTTCTGGTCTGAGGCCTGAAAGGTTGACCTGTCTCCTCCCACTGACTCCCTTCCAGTAAGCTGGAAGATGAAGCTGGAGCCCAGCTTTAGACACACATTTAGGGGCAATGACTTAATGAATGCAGAGAATCAACATGGAAGGAGCCTGGGTCTCAAATCCATCACATGGAGCAGAGCTGCTCGTCAATCTGAAACCAACAGGTGTGTGAGCTACAGCTATCTTGTCAGAGCCACTGTATTCTGTGATCTCGCTGTCAGAGCAGCTTGGAGTCACACAGAAAGCAGAATACTAGATATACAGCTCTTTTCTTAACTGATATTTTGCAAACATAGAGAGCAAGGAATAAAAATTCTCCAGAATTCAGAGTGCACAGACACATTAAAGCCATGTGCTTCCATTCCCTGAACGTCAGGGAACAGACTGATTTCTTCCAAGTCTCTTTCTAAGACCTATGAAGAATTTTCAGCCAAACTAAAGCATCAATCTTTTTAGCAAAGATCCACTTAAGAACACAGATTCCCATTCCCACCAACCTCTATTGTTTGAGATGGTCTTAAGACAGTCATCACTGAATTGAAAACGGTGGGTGGAGGTTCAAAGAAGCAAAGACATAAAGTAGATTTAAGAATTATATCTAGCCAAGCAGCATGGCTCAGGGGTTGAGCATTGACCTATGAGTCAGGAGGTCACTGTTCACTTCCCAGTCAGGGCATATGCCCTGTTTGCAGGCTCGATCCCTAGCAGCTGGCAGGAGGAGGCAGCTGATCGATCAGTGGTTCTCTCTTGTCATTGATGTTTCTATCTCTCTCTCCCTCTCCCATCCTCTCTGAAATCAATATACTGTGTGTGTGTGTGTGTGTGTGTGTGTGTAAACACACATTCTCTCTATGGGCCCAGTGTATGAAATTCATGCACTGGGGGTGTCCCCTCAACCCAGCCTGCCCCTTCTCACATACTGGGAACCCTCAGGGGATGTCCCACAGGGAGTGGGCCTAAGCCACAGTCTGGCCTCCCTTTGTGGGAGGCAACTGGGTTGATCAGGGAAAGGCACCAGCCCCATCACCCCATTGCTGCAGCCCCTGCCAGTCACTGCAGCCACCAAGTGTTTTTATCAACCTGGACTCTGGTCCCTTCACCATTAAAAAATGACAACTTTTTTTTTCAAGATGTGTCTTTCATAGGATATAGCATTTCTTTATTTTTCTTTTTTTATCCTCACCTGAGGATATGTTTCCATTGATTTTTAGAAAGTGTGGAAGAGAAAGGGAAAGACAGAGAGAAACATCAAAACGAGAGGAACACTTTGATTGGTTGCCTCCAGCATGAGCCCTGACCTGGGCCCTAGCCAGGAGGAGCCTGCAACCTAGGTACATGCTCTTGATCAGAATCGAACCCGGACCCTGCAGTCGGCAAACCTAGGCATTATCCACTGAGCCAAACCACTAGGGCAGGATATGATACTTCTTAGCCCTCCAGCAGCAGTGAACTTTCATTTTTTTCTCCAGGAGTGTGGTGGGAAAACCTAGATTGCTTTTTTGGATTCTTATACCCAAATTACTAAGAATATTATCAGTGGCATACAGGAGGCTTAGCCAATGAGCGGTCAGAAAAGGTGTTTCTTCTACAGTTCACACCTATCTCCTCTGATCTCCAGCTCCGCCCCCAGCCAAGGCCACAAGCCTCTGGCTGAGGCTCAGGCCCTGGGCAGTGGACCCCCAGCGCGGTACAATCCCCTGCTCCGCCCCTGGCCAAGGCCACAAGAATCTGGTCAACTGGGCAGTGGACCCCCAGCGCGGTACAATCCCCTGCTCCGCCCCTGGCCAAGGCCACAAGCATCTGGTCAAGGCTCCGAGGCTCCGAGGCTCAGGCTCTGGGCCGGGGACCCCCAGCTCGCTGTGATCGCTCTGCTTCACCCGGGGGCAAGGATGGAAGCCTCTAGCCGAGGCTCTGAGGCTCGTGCCATGGGCAGGGGACCTGTAGCTCACTGCGATTGCCCTGCTCCATCCCTGGCCAAGGCCTCAAGCCTCTGGTCAAGGCTCAGGCTCTGGGTGGGGGACCCCCAGCTCGCTCTGATCGCAGAGCTCTGCCCTGGCCAAGGCCAGCAAGGGCAGGCGGAAAGCTTGGTTTCCTCCATTGCTAGGGAAACCTAAGCCTCCCTCTTGCTCTCCGTGGCCACAGCCATTTTGGTTGGGTTTATTTGCCTATCGCTCCTGATTGGGTTGTGGGCATGGCTTGTGGGTGTGGCAGAGGTATGGTCAATTTGCATATTACTCTTTTATTAAATAGGATGTTATAACTGAGTCTAGGAAAGAATATGAAATGTGGTTGCTGGGATGTAGAAGTGACTGGAAGGACACAGATAAGAAGCCTACTAAGTTTTTGTGGAAATTGCATTGGCAAAGAAACGTGGACCTGGCTTGAAAGAGCCTGACTGTTCTGTGTGTACAACAGCACCACAACCCTGGTCGCGCACACAAATGAAGCCAGCGGTGAGGCCCTCGGTCCTCCAGGAGGCCTGCTCCCCAGTGCCCACCAGGTGCAGTCACGGAGCAGAATGGATAAGAAAGACGCCCTCGGTCAGACCCACTCCACTGTCAAGACACAGGGGCTTCCCAATGCCCTTACCAGAACCCCATCACCACTGCGGACCCGTTCTGTGCCTTCCCTTCTCCCCTTCTCTGAGTAGAAACTGTCACTGAAAATGTTTTCTGAGTCTGCTCCACCCGGTACATACACTGCAGGAGGGAGGAGGGATGGCTGAGGGCCTGTGGCGGAAGGAGGGCTCACATCACTTATTTTAGTGTCTAGGCTGCTGAACCACGAGCAGATTCATACAGGCCTCAGGGAGGGAAACCTGCTCAGGATCCCGGGGGACCCTGGACGTGCTAACTGACGAGGATTCTGGGTGGCTTCCCTGGGGCAGAGCCTTGTGCTCTCTGTGTAAGGAGGGTGTGCACGGCTGGTTGGTGGCCTGAGGAACTGACTGCCCACCAGGAATGTTTCCCATCCCCTGTGTTGATCAAATCAGAGCCTGGCCCAAGGCTGACCAGTATACATTCCACAGCCTTCTCTGCAGTTGGGCCTCCCAACATGGGGAAGAAGTGAGGGCACCCCACCCAGACCTAAGGCTGCAGCAGGAAGCTCGGCCTCCTCCACGCTCCCTCATTCCCTGGGGCTCAGAGCACACATGGCTGTTACCCAGCTGTGACCACACAGAAGATACTCTGGGCCAGTGGTCAGCAAACTGCGGCTCGTGAGCCACATGTGGCTCTTTGGCCCCTTGAGTGTGGCTCCTCCACAAAATACCACGGCTTGGGCGAGTCTATTTTGAAGAAGTGGTGTTAGAAGTTTAAGTTTAAAAAATTTAGCTCTCAAAAGAAATTTCAATGTTGATATTTGGCTCTGTTGAATAATGAATTTGCCGACCACTGCTCTAGGCTGAGAGAGTGGCAGAGCTCCGGTCTGACCCAAACTTGAACTGTTACAAAAGAGAGAAATGAACTTCCATCTTTTAATGCATTTTAGGTCTCCATCAGCCAGCTCCAGCTTGCTATGCGCAAGTCTAGGATGGCACCTGGATGCTACCAGTGGCCCAGGGCTCTCCAGTCTCCCCATCCAAGGCTTCCCAGCACACGGTTCTTTCTGGTTTCGGTTTATTAGCTTTGTCTTTTCCCTCCTTGTCTATTGCATACTGATCTTGGCAACTCATTTAAACTCACTGAATCTTGGATTCCTCACCTGTGGAATCTGAGAGTGGATTCCAGGAGCCGCAGTGATACATTGTGTTAGGTTAGCACTCAGTACTTAACGAGTATGAATTCATAGTGAACAAGGTTGTGCAGAGATTCACAAAAGCTAGTTTTCCTGACTCCTGGCAACACAGCAAGTGCTTTATAAATGCTTGCTTATGCAACGCAAACAATATATCCCCAAAGAAGCTGCTCTGTTTTTCATGAGAACACTGAGGAATGAAAGGTATTAAATCACTTGCCTGGAAGTGCACCACTACACGCGCTCTTCTTGGCCAGGGATGAGGCATGATGTCCGGGGCAGAGCCTCCAAAGCCCACCTCCACGGGCCTACTTGACATCTAGGCCTGTCACTGTTGAAGCACTTTCTGAACCACATGAAATCTGAAGAATAGGCTGTTGGAAACACGTGGCCCAAACATTCTACCTTCACTGCAACTGTTCCTCTTTCCCTTTGGTCTTCAACCAACCAGATCCCCAGCAGCCGAGCAGGACAGAGAGGTCTCTTGCTAAAGAACAGGGGTTATGAGACCAGCTGAGCACAGCCCTCTCCCTGACCCCCGACCTTTGACCCTGCCATGAGCAGCTGCCCCAGGTCCTGGGACAGCATTCCCTTCCCTGCTCTGAGATGTCCCTGGGAAGTTCCCAAGATTCTGAGTTCTCGCCTCTCCTCCCCACCTCACCCACAGGCTCCCCTCCGCACCTTCCCTGGAGCATAGCCCTAAAGGCAGACCTGATTGTGGGCTGTGTCTCAGCTTCAGAATTTACTCTCTCTTCCTCTGACACCCCCTGGAGCCCCCAACATGGTCCCCTACTCATTTCCTCTTCAATCAGCTCGAAATGTCCTTCCTCATACATCCCAGCACACACATGCCCCTGGCTTCTCTCTGCTGGCTTCCTAGTAATGAAGTTTCCCATATATCACCCATCCCTATCTCACAGAGGTGTTAGGATCAAATGTGCCTGAGAAGGGAGGACTTGAACCCAAGACATGAGATGCCACATGGCTGTGTCACCAGCCCCCCTCTGTTGTCACCAAACCTACAACTGTCCCTCTTGTTGTCACTATTTCATGCTGCTTCCCTCCACTCTCCCCAACCCTAATCTTCCATCCAGCTTCAGACCCCTATCCTCGGGGCAGGCAGCATCTGCACAGCAGGCTGGGCAAATCCCTAGAGGCTAAAACTCAGCGCAGAGAGGTCTGTCACCGGTCAGGTTTTTGCTCCCCTATCAGGATCCCACCATTCACCAGGAAAAATGCCAACTGCTCAAAGACTTCCCAGGGAAGGGGGCCAAGGGGGCATCCGATTTCTGAATGCCTTCCCGTCTCCATTCTCCTCCAGAAACAAGGAATCCGGACTTCCTTCAGTCACTCTGAGCACCTCCCAGGCCCTGCTGGATCTTCTCCCGGATGTAGCTCCTGACTTGTTGGGCATCCTGTCCTCTGCTTCCTGCGTCCACCTCCCTATCCTAAAGTCTGGCCGACTGGACAGATGGGGGAGAGCATGTCATTGCCAGCACTTCACCCCGTCCCCGCGTCCATTCCTGAATCTCACAGGCCCACCAACATGCTGCTCTTAGGACACAGCCCCCCAAGGAGCTCTGTCTCTGCCCTGCAGTCCTTGGGGGCCTGGGGAGAAGAGGCTCGCCTCAGAGGGATGGGAGGCCAAATGATTGGGGCTTCTGAGTCATGGAGACCATACCTCCAAGCACAGCCACTCGGTACAGCCCTGTTCTGTGTTGGCCTCTGCAGACAGGAGCTTTCTGACTACCTCCTGGTGGGGCAAGACGAGGTCACACTCATACGCACACACAGGCACACACAGATACAACTGTACACGAAAGCAATCTCACACACCAGCATGCAGGCAGGTCACCGCAAGACCCTTGATCGGGGTGGGGCCTTGATCGACCTCCAAGGCAGTCACCACACTCTCACTCAGAAGCCCTTTTGGGGGTCCCAGACCCAAGACACTGGGCTGCAGCAGCACCCATGGTGGAAAATGTCTCCAGCCTTCAACTCCCACGGAGCTGCAGAAAACTCCATTTCCAGCAAGAAGCCTCCAAAGTCAGACCTGTCTTCTCTATCTGCACGAATCCCTGCTACTTGTTCCTCCCTCCTCCTCATTTCTACAGCCCCATCCGACCCCCGAGGAAGGCTGCTCTGCTGCTGAGAGCTCTGGCCCTTGGGGGCTGCCTTCTTGGCCCCACCTGTAAAAGGCCTGGGTTTTGAGTCCCTGTGGGATGTGAGTGTTGCCATTAGTGTTGAAGTAGAAGCGGGCTTGGACCAGCCCAGATGTTCCACTGGCCACCAGCCTACTCAGGCTAGTTCCTCAGCATCAGCTGGTGCCCAGCCCCTTCAAAAGCACGCGTGTGTCTGGCAAAGAAAAGCTCTTTGTTGCGGGCACTGATTTATGTGCTAAGGCAGAGGCACAGGCGCACACGTGGAAAAGGGAGCTGATGTCCTGGTACCTGGATCCTGGCCACAGCCTGCGCTTGCTGGCTTCTGGCCCTTAGGCAAATTCCTCAGCCGTAAATTAGGGGTTTACATTGGATGAACCTGGGAGGTGCCTTCCAGCATAATGTCCTGTCATCTTTTTCACTCCCTGTAACTTCTTACATCTTGCTGGCAGGAAACTGAGCCTGACAATTCTTTCAGAAAACTCCAACCACAGGCTTAAGGTTTATTAGCTCAGGCTCCTCAAGTCAAGTACAGGCAAAGGGGCGAGGGGCCCCCTACAGCTCTCAGCTTTCCCTGTGGGACACCCCTTGAAAGTGCCACACCTGCATTCCCAGCCTCTCTACCTGCACTACCTTGACTTGCCGATTGGCAGGGATGAGCTAGGTTGCAGGAAACTTCACAGGAAATGTAGCCAATATGGGACGTTTCTGGAAGCTGCCCCTGGCTGGAGGAGGTGGGGTGAAGGGGAACATCAGTGAGCTCACATTAAGGATGCTCTAACAGAACACAGGATAATTCATGCCCGGGGTGACCTAAGGGCAGAAAGCTGCCACCACGTCCTCTAGCCAGCACCCCTGCAAAGGAGTGAATTAAGGGAGATACTGACCCAAAGTGCTGCATTCATTTGGGTTCACACAGGCCATGGCAAAGCCTGGGGCTCCCCAAAGGGGTGGGATACCGGAAAGGAATGAAAATGAAGGTCAATGGGCCACCCTCTGATTGAGATGGGACTCTGTAGCCGCATCTGATGCTCTGCGGAACGTGTGGGGGAGGGTCCAGAGGCTGCAGGACACCCTGAGGAAACATGTCAGCTTCCCATGAGAGTCCAGGTTGCTCAGCCCAACCCAGCCCTGCACCCACAGCATTACAGGCTACAGGGCAGGAAGGATGAAAGTGAGGGCTCTGGTGGCATGCTGGGGGCTGGCGTGGGCAGGACTCTAAGGAAGGGAGCCAGCACCCATGGGGGGGCTCTGACAACCAGAAACAGAAAGGCCCAGGATGAAGCTGAGGACAAACCTCCGGAGGCTCAGCTGGGACTTCCTTTGGCTCCGGGCCTTGCAAATGCCCTTTGCAAGTGTTTCCCTGCCTGATATTGAAGGCTGCTGTTTCCTCTTCTGGTTGAACATGTTGTGATTTCGCTTTCCTCCTCATGCAGGGCTCAGCATTCACAGTGTGTTCCCAAAGCCTGGGTAGATGGGGGCGGGGCTGTGCTTTCCCTGTGGGCTCCGCCTCCCCCACTGCCCAAACACTGCAATTATCCACTAACATTTCAGGGGGAGCTGTGATTCCTAGCCAGCATGTCAGGGAATCAGAATAAGGAGCCTGCTTTTCCTACAATCATCCCTTAAGAAGATAACATTTCCACCCATACTTGGTGGTTTATAAAAATGACCTTCAACTTGTAAAAAATCTTATTTTCTCCCAAGAAGGGCACACGGGCTTGCTACAAGTCACTCTGTAACTCTCACTAGCTCCACAGAAGTCCTGGATATCAGATATAAATGGGGCCTTTGAGATCAAAACTGAGAATGGTCCAAAGGCTTCACCAAACATATTATTCAGATCACCTGATGGGGCTGCCTGGAGAACAGTGTTGAGAACGATTCTGAAGATGCATTTGGATTCTGAGGAAAAGAAGGTAAATCACTGATGCTCCGTGGACACAAGAACGAGAGTGGTGGCTCATATAACCTGGGTCGGCCCTTCCTGATTCTACAGCAAGGTGGTGCCAGGGCCCCGACCCCACTGGCTGGAATTCTGTGCCTTGGGCTTATGTGGAAGGCGGAACAATGGCCTCTAACAGTATTCACATCCTAACCCCTAAACCTGCAAATATGTCACTCTTCAGGGGAAAAGAAACTTTGCAGATGGGATTAAGTTAAGGATCCTGAGATAGGAAGACATCTGGGTGAGCTCAATGTGATCACTGTTCTTCCTAAACTGGAGGCAAGAAGGTCAGAATCAGAGAGAAAAAGGGATGGCTTGAGGGAAGGAGAAATTAGAACTGAACGAAAGAATCACAAGCAAGGAATACAAACAGTCTCTAGAAGCTGAAAAAAAAAAAAAAGGCAAAAACTGGGTTCTCCCTATAGCTTTTAGAACAATCCAGCTCTACCCACATATTGGCTTTAACAACAATAACAACAACAAAACACTTATTTTAGATTCCTGGCTTTCAGAATAAATTTAGGTCATTCTAAGCCACTAAATCTATAGTAATTAGTTGTAGCATCAATAGGAAACTAATACAGCATGTTACTTATTCTCTGTGTCTCAGTTCCTTCTTTGTTTTTGCTTTTGTTTTGTTTTGTTTTATTTTGTTTTGTTTTTCAGTTCCCTCTTTGGAAAAATGAAACTAATAGTACCCACCTCAGGTGGAGCTATCAGGACAGTTAAATGGAATATAATATATGTGAAGCACTTAAAACAACATCTGACACTCAGAAACTCTTAATAAACATTAGCTGTGACTAGTTTGGTCCAACTGCTTTACTTTATAGGAGACACCATTAAAGTCTAGACTTCAATGAGGAATATGATATAATAGAGGTCACAATGAGAAGATGTGATCATTACTACAAAGTATTTACAAAAAGTGACCTGGGGGGAGAACCAAGATGGCGGCATAGGTAAAACACCTATCTTACCACCATACACAGCAATTTTAAAACTACAACTTTATGAAAGAACAAACACCTTCCAGAATTGCCGGAAAGCTGGCCGAGTGAAAATTCCACAAATAAAAGTGAAGATAAGACACAGTGACTCAGAGGAGCAGCTGAGGACAGCGTTGAAGATACGCATGGAGAGAGGTTTGGAGGAGTGCGCACACCAGCAGATAGGGCGGGCGGCTGAAAACTGGCCAGTTTTCTCAAACAGGGAGACAAAGACGTCCCATTGGACTGATTCTCCAGCTCTGGGCAAAGTCCAGGGAACCCACTATCATATGGGGTAAAAACTGGACAATGGAGAGCACGCTGAAGCTTGGGTGCTGCAGGGGTCTGCCGGCTTGTGGAGAAGGCAAGCTTGTGCGGAGTGCGCGTGAGCTTGGGGACAGCACAGCTGCATAACCCTGACCTCGTAGAGAGCGCTCACGGCTTGCTCTCTCATTCAGGAAACCGTCAGACTGCTTTGCTTTATGACCCTGGGTGAGACCTTGGGTGTGCAGACTCATTTAGGGAGAGTCTGAATTCCCCAGCAGCCGGTGGAGCTCAGCAGCGGCTCTCTCTCAGAGGTGCTGGCAGCCACTGCCCCCGGCACAGAGTCCCTGGGGCCGGATAGGGCGGAGCTGACGCTGTCTGCTTGGCCCGGAGACTCCACCCATCCAACCTGAGCACAGCTGAACTTCACAGACAATTGGCCTGGAGGTCAACCCCTCCAAGTGCTAACAACGATTAACCTGAGCTTAACTTCAACAAGACTGTGCAACCCATATCCACCTCAGGTAATGGGGGAGGCTGAGCCACTGTCCCTTGTAGGACATCTACCACACAAAGCTAACTGATCAACTCAAGGAAGAAGCCACCATGCAGAGACATGGAAAAAAATCAGATTTGAAAAAATGGAGGGAAAAAAAACGACTGGACATGGAATTCAAAACTATGGTTATAGGGCTTCTCAAGAGGCTCCTAGAAAAGGTTGAGACCTATAAGAAAATAAGCAAGACTGGCAAGGAAATGAACGAGACCCTCAAGGATATGAACGAGACCTGCAAGGAAATGATCAAGACCAATGTGGAAATGAATGAGTCCTACAAGGAAATGAACGAGTCCTACAAGGAAATGAACGAGACCCTCAAAGATATGAAGGAGACTCTCAAGGATATGAAAAAGGACCAACCAGAAATTAAGCATACACTGACTGAAATAAAAAATATTATACAAAGACCTAAAAGTACTCTAGAGCACCCCAAGAACCAAGTTAAAGATTTGAAATACAAAGAGGGAAAATCCACTCAGCTGAAAAAGCAAGAAACCAAAAGAATCCAAAAAATTGAAGATAGTATAAGGGGCCTCTGGGACAACCTCAAGCATACCAATATCCAAATTATAGGGGTGCCAGAAAAAGAGAGAGACCAAGACAATGAAAACCTATTTGAAGAAATAGTGACCGAAAACTTCCCATACCTGGTGAAAGAAATAGACTTAGGAGTCCAAGAAGCGCACCAAACCCTAATATATAGGAACCCTAAGAGGACCGCACCAAGGCACATCATAATTAAAATGCCAAGAGTAAAAGACAAAGAGAGAATATTAAAAGCAGCAAGAGAAAAACAGTTAGTTACCTATAAGGGAGCACCCATACGATTGTCAGCTGATTTCTCAACAGAAATGATGCAGGCCAGACGGGAGTGGCAAGAAATATTCAAAGTGATGAATAGCAAGAATCTAAAACCAAGATTACTCTATCCAGCAAAGCTGTCATTCAGAATTGAAGGTCAGATAAAGTGCTTCGCAGATAAGAAAAAGCTAAAGGAGGAGTTCATTACCACCAAACCAATATTATATGAAATGCTGAAAGATTTCTTTAAGGAAAGGAAGAAGAAAAA
The DNA here is from genome assembly GCA_027563665.1 of Antrozous pallidus. NCBI lineage: Eukaryota > Metazoa > Chordata > Mammalia > Chiroptera > Vespertilionidae > Antrozous > Antrozous pallidus. The sequence continues at coordinate 8,996,437 of CM050526.1, forward strand.
AATAAAAGTGTAAATTATGAACAACAAATACACATCTACCAACAAATGAATCTAACAATCAAGTGAATTAATAAGCTGATGAACAGGATAAACTGGTGAATGTAACAGAATCACGGACATAGAGAGGGAATGGACTGACAATTCTTGGGGAGAAAAGGGGTGTGGGAAGTGCAGCAAGAGACTGGACAAAAATCATGCAACTATGGGAGAGGACAATGGAGGGGGGTGAGGGTGAAGGGTGGGATGGGTACCAGGTGCAGGGGAGCTATGGGGGGAGGGGGGAAACAATGTAATTAATAAACTGAACAATAACGATATATTTTTTTTAAAGTGACCTCAGAGCTACAGAAGATTCAACTCTTATAGGTCATGGGAGGAAACAGGGTCCAGAGCTGAAGCACATTCAGCAGCTTAGTGATTTTCTTTCATCCCTGGACAAAGCTGTCATTCATGTCAACCCGGCCTAGATAGTACCTTAACTGGGAGAGGAAGTTGGCCTCCTTCCTACCTAACTCAGTGATGAGCTTTGTGTCTATCCTTGAGGTGGCTGCCAACAGTGAGCCTGGCACATGGTTTGTCCACTGGGAGCCCTTTGTTAATTTTCTTGGTTCTCACTGAGCCACCCTCCAGCCATCCTCACCCCCAGGCTCCTATCATGGAGCCAAAATCTCAACTCTCAAAAAAATCTCTATTCAAATATCCCATTGCCCCACCTCCTGGCAAGTTCAGTTCCTCTGGTTTTTCCACATTCCTCAACCTCACTGGAAAGGACCCCACTGTTTTCTCACCAGCTATCAGCTCCCTCCTGTCATTATCCTTGACAGCTGGCCCAGTCTGCATTTCATTATCTATCATTATAATATCTGCACTTCAAATAGTCTCAAGTTATATGCTGTCTCCCTTTGTTACACTCACATGGGCCACCCTAATTCTGTCTAAATCTACCCATCTCCTCCTTCTCCATACCTGTACTCTGCAGCTAAACTTCTCCAGAGACAACTGTGCAATTAGACTTAATTGGTTTCACTTTAAATTCAAGGACATACGTTTCCATTGGACATTCAAGCAGCCCATCTTTGACGTAGCCTGTCCCACACCTCCAGTTTCAAGCCAGAAGCAGCATGCACGGGGGTTAAGAACATAGGTACGAGGATCCCGCTTCTGCTCCGTTGAGACCTGTGGGATCTTGATCAAGTAACTAAAAGCTGCCTGGGCTGCAGCTTTTCATTGATCCTTCAAAAGGTTACGTCAACTAATAGATGTAGAGATTTTAGAGCAGAGATTGGCACAGAGTAAGGCCTCCATAAGTAAAAGCAATCATTATTTTCCTGCCAAAACTCTCTGGCATTCCATCCTCTCAACTGATGACCTCTCCTCAAAAGATAGGACCTGTCTTGCCCTCTTGACACCAGTCACAAACCCTCCAGCATCAACATCCACTTTCTCTTTCTTCCTGCCGATGTGATGGAATTGTATCCTTTTGCTGAAGGCCGATCCCTCCACTTTACCTGGGGATTCCATTCCAATTTGACTATAACAGAAACTGCTGGAGAGTCGGGAGGAGGAAGACTCCCAATAGCTGCCCCTTACTTCTTCCATGATAAGAGAAACTTGTATTTTCAACTGACTACATTGATACTAAGAAAAAGATAGTTCCCAGTCTCTATAGCTCGGCATGGTAGTGTGATGGAGTTCTAGCTAATGTGATATGAGGCAAGTGATGTGTGCAACTCTGGGATATAATCTTATAAAGGGCGGGGATGGCTCCTCTATTGTATTTGTTCCCATCCTGATGCTTGGAATATGGATACCAAGTGGTAGGTTATCAGGACCCTGAGGGCAAGGACCCTAGAGATGGTAGGACAAGAAGACGGAAGGAGCTGGATCCTTGAACAACCTTATGTAATCAAACCACCATTTCAGCCCTAGGAAGCTTAGCTTGGGCTATTACGTGAAAAGGAACTTTGTATTTCATTCAAGCTACAGTTTTTGAAGTCTCCCACACATGTAGCCAAATCCATATACTACTTAATATGCTCAGTTCCTTTCAGATTTCGTTCATCTCTCTGTCCTTTCTCCATCTCCAATTTCCTACTTTCTATTAAAGTGAGAATATAGGTATATGGACATGTTCTAGTATCTCCCATCCGTACAAGACCTGTTCTTGACTCCATATCCCTCTCTCATCTGCCGCCCCCCCCCCGCCCCCCGGGGACCATTTCTTCAATATCTTACCAAACAAACTTCCTGAAAGTGTCATCTCTATGGCTTCCACTTCCCCTCATCCACCTCTTTTAACAACCCAGCCCAAATTAGCTTGAGTCCCTCAGCCCCACAGAGATAGCTGACTCTTTCTGAGGATGCCAATGATTCCCAATGGGCACATCTGTGCTCTCATCTTATTGGACTTTCCATAGCATTGGAAAGGGTGGAAACACTCCCTAACTTCTAGATACTCCATGAATTTTTTTTTCTGCTTCCTTCACATGATTCTGTCCCTGATGCTTACTTTCTAACCAACCTCGAAGTGTTCAAGTGCCTCAGCACTTAGCTGTTGGCCCTCTTCTCTGTTAAAGTGACAACCCTGTCACTTTCTTTACTCCCTAGGTGCAGGTAACTCCCACATATATGTGCTGATGCAGGCTGCTCCTGTGCTCCACAGACATGTATCCATATTGCATACAGAGCAGCTCCAGTTGAATGCCTCAAACAGAACATGTCTCAGATTATCTCAATGTAGATGTGACTTTCTGGCACAGGCTGCTATGGGCTAAAACTGCATCCCCCTTCAAGTTGCTATGTTGAAGCCCTAACACCCAATACCTCAGAATGTGACTATAATTGGGAGAGAGGGTCTTTAAGGCCATGATTAAGTTCAGATGAGCTCTTTATGGTGGGCCCTCATCCAATATGACTGGTGTCCTAATAAGAAGAGGATATTTAGACACCAGACAAGCATGCACACAGAGGGAAGACACAAGAAGAAAATGACCATCTGCAAGTCAAGGAGAGAGGCCTCAGAAGAAACCAACCCTGCCAACACCTTGATCTTGAACTCCAAGCCTCCAGTACCATAAGAAAATGAAATTTGGTTGTTTAAGCCTGATCTATGGTGTTTTGTTAGGCAGCCTGGGCATCCTGTTAAAGAAGCCACTAGAAACTTTCTACCACATCCTTCTACTCTAATTATGTGCACAGGAAGCATCATTCTGATCCTTTCCTTATGGGCTTATTTATTACTCTCTCCTCATTAAGCTAGAACTCCATAACAGCAAGGATGTGGTTAATCCCATTAATTTGCATGCCTACAGTAGTCAGACACATGGAAGTCCCTTAATATACATAAACTGGATTAATGAACATTTGACTTGCCACTCCAGTTTATTCTAAAACTAACTAAATAAAGAAGAGGTAGGGAGGAAGTGATGGGGAGGCACCAGTAGAATAAAAATTAACTGGATATCTTCCAACTCACTAGAGAATAAAAGAGATAGAAATAGGAAAAAAAGAATTGAAGAGAAACAGTAAGAAAATATTTTTTGAAGGGAAAGCAAACAAATGATATAAAAATATAAGAATCAAGTACATAACTTATCAAATAAGTATACATAAGCTTAATACCTCTATTACAAGAAAGTCTCTCACAGAGAGACAACAAAACAAAATTTTAAGATAAGGTTCATGAAAGAGTTGTACATAAAATAAAATTAGTAAAAAAAATTAACAAGAGGGATGAACAAAATGCAAAATGAAAAAAATGCAAAACTGCAAAGATTCAGGACTGACAATATTAATGTTATGAAGTATAGCATTAAAGGCAAAGGGCATCAGACACAAGAGAGGGTATAACTCTCTCTCTCTCTCTTTCTCTCTCTCTCTCTCTTTCTCTCTCTGAGAGAACTCTTACATACCAAATATAAATATATTTTTCCTAATATTGTAAATACAGGTTAAACCGTAAGAAATTGCCAATACTGAATTTGTTTTGACCTATAAAAAAAGCAATTTCTTACGTGTATAATACCAAAAAAAATAAATAAAACACAATCACTGTAGAAGAAATTAAAATATTTCTATCAACTTTGATCAAGTGAACAAAAGTAAATAATAGAAAAGATTTGAATGATATGATTAATATTTTCTTTTAATTGTTATATATTAATTATATCATAAATAGATACTTTTAAATGCCCATACGATAGTTACAGATCTTGATCACATCAAGTACACATGCACAAAAAATTTGAAAATTTCCAAAAGTGGGAATAATACTGGTCACACACTCTATCTAAAATGCAGTAAAAGTAGATGTTAATGACAAACTATAAATAAATAAAAAGGCAAGCCAATTGAAATTTAAGAAATAAAGTCAAACTGTTCATCTTTTTTTAATTTTCTTTTTTTAATTGATTAAGGTATTACATATGAACATATCTTCTCATTGCTCCCCCACTCCCATACATTCCCTCACCCCCAGTGTCTTGCGTCCATTGGTTATGATTATATGCATGCATAGAAGTCCTTGGATTGATCTCTTATTCCCCCCGCCTCTCCGCACCTTCCCACTGTAGTTTGACAGTCTGTTTGACACTTTACTGCCTTTGTATCTATCTTTTTGTTCACCAAATTATAATGTCCTTTATTACCCATAAATGAGTGAGATCATGTGATATTTATCTTCCTCTGACTGGCTTATTTCACTTAGCATAATGCTCTCCAGTTCCATCCATGCTGCTGGAAATGGTAAGAAATCCTTTTTTATAGCAACGTAGTATTCCACTGTGTAAATGTACCATAGTTTTCTGATCCAGTCATCTGCTGACAGGCACTTAGGCTGTTAAAGCATTAATCTTTAAAGTGAAAGATTACTCCTCGGATAAAAGTAATCTTTAGGAAAAACATGTAATTCAAAACAGCATCCACAGATATTTAGAACATACCAGTAACAAAAAGAATACATATAAAAACTTTTAGGATTCAGTATTGCTGTCGTTAGAGAAGAATTTATACCTTTAAGTTCTCTTATATTTAGCAGGAAACAAAATTTAAAGCATTAGGAACCCAGCTGTAATATGTTCACTAACTGGTTCTAGTGACAACGAATTAAATATAACAACCGGTCAGAAGCAAGCGAGCACGACAGCCAGCAAGAGAGAAGAAAGGTAGGCCATTGCTGATCCGAAAGTGCGATGGTAAATTAATAAAAGGCTGTTTGCAGCTCTATGCCAATAAACTCAACAAAATCAGAGTAATTTTGTTTGAAAGAATAAACTGCCATTAAATCAATAACAAGTAGAAACTCTAAGAATTGCGATAATCATTGAAAAAATTTAAAATATTGTTTAAATGCATATTTAATAAAAATTATTTAAGTCCTTTCCCAGGACTATTTCACAGGGAAACTCTTTCAAAATTCCCAAGAAGAGAATATACTAGGGAAGGGGAAGGAAAAGAGGGAGGGTGGAAAAGAAACTGTCCAATTCATTTTGCAAAACTAGTGAAACCTTGATAACAAACCTTAACAAAGAAACCTCTGAAAAATAAGGACAGAAGATAGTTTAACTCATAAAGTTAGGTGCATATACTCTGCATAAAATATTAGAAAATAGAATCCAGCATTATTTTAAAGGTAACACTTTTGACCAAATTGGCTTTATGTTCCAAGAATGAAAAATACATCAATGTGAATGCATTATCATTTTAACGTATTAGAGAAAAATATAAATAATTATTCAAATAAATGCCCCCCCAAAAGGCAAAGGATAAAAATCAACATGCATTCTTAATTTTAAAATGAATCTTAATGAAAGAAAATTAAAATATACTTCTTGTCAAAAAAAATATAATAACAAAAAAACCTGTTGTATGTCTACTACTATTTGAAAGATTCTGCGTTAACTGTTTTATAGTATTTATTACGTCCTCAGTTGGGATTAGTTACAAACCAGTAGCCCCTATCAGGAAAGCGAACCATGGCGGGAGCCCTCCACTCAAGGTGGACGTGAGGCACTGCAGCCAACCTCCCTCCTCACTCGGCCTTCTCTGGAGTGGGAGCCAATGCAAGGAAACAGGACAGAGGAATACGAGGTAACAACACTTACAGGAAAGAGGCAAAATTCTCATTATTACCAGATGATGGGCATATTGATCTAGAAAATCAATACAAAACTAGTAAGAATTTCCAGTACATTTGAAAGTTACAGAATACATGCATAAAATTAATATTTTATACCAGGAATAATTAGTATGAGGGTAAAAAAAGAGAAAGGAAGAACACAGTGATCCTATTCACAATTATGAAAAATTATATAATTCATGGTCTTTTAAAAAGAAGTGTGGGGAACTCTTAGGAACAAAATTTAATATATAAGGTGTCCTGAAAACTGCATACATACTTTGAGTAATTATTAATGCCAATGGGTTAAGTCTAAAAGGAAAGACCATCCAATGAGCTATCAGCTGTTAAGTGTATACACATTTTTTATATTTACTAAAGGACAAAAAATGCTTGTTCCTAAGGGGCTGGCGGGGCTCAGTGGGTGAGTGTCCGCCTATGAATCAGGAGGTCAGGTTTGATTCCTGGTCAGGGCACATGCCTGGATTGTGGGCTCAATCCCCAGTGTGGGTTATGCAGGAGGCAGGCAATCAATGATTCTCTCTCATTATTGATGTTTCTCTCTCTCTCTTCCCCTCTCCCTTCCTCTCTAAAATCAATAAAAATATATTTTTAAAAAATACTTGTCCTGGGATAGGGATTCTTAGTATTATAAAAAATTAATCTGAAAATAATCTATTATGTGAAAATACACTAAAAAAAAACTATCTCTATTGGCCCTAGCTGGTTTGGCTCAGTGGACAGAGTGTCAGCCTGCAGACTGAAGGGTTCTGGGATCGATTCCAGTCAAGGTCACATGCCTGGGTTGCGAGCTTGATCCCCAGTGTGGGGCATGCAGGAGGCAGCCAATCGATGATTCTCTCTCATCATTAATGCTATCTCTCTCTCCCTCTCCCTTCCTCTCTGAAACCAACAACAATATATATATATATATATATATATATATATATATATATATATGTGTGTGTGTGTGTGTGTGTGTGTATATATATATTTTAAAACTATCTCTATTGTATTTTTATTTTGACAAAATAATTCTAACATTTACACAAAAAAATACAAATAAGACTGCGAGAATAATCAGACAGTTTCTTTGTATGCTTCATGCATTGTGTAAATGAGCACAACCAACCAGAAGAAAATTTAGCATTTTAGAATAAAAGTCTCTAAAAACCTACACAGCTTTTGATCAGTAATGCCACTTTTAGCAATTTATCCTAAGAAAATAATTACACTGGTGTGCAAAACTTTCTGTCCAAGTTATTTACTGTAGCATTAAAGACAAGAGTACTATCTTCCATGGCCAAAACCAGGGTAGCAGATGAATAAATGATGCTGCAGCTCTATGAAAAGGTCATAGCTGCTACAAAAGGAAACTTTGTAACTGGCAGAGTATATGGTGATACTAAGGAAGTACTGCTAATTTCTTTAAGTGAGAAAATGGTATTGTAGATATGAGTGTCTGTGTGTGTGTATATATTCTGTGTATGCTGTGTGTGTATGTGTTTGTGTGTGTGTGGTGGGGTGGAGGGTAGTGGAGAGGTTATGGATGAATAAGATTAGCTGTGAATTGACAATTTGAGGGGCTGAGTGTTGGTACAAGAGGTTCATTATATATACTATTCTCTAGACTTTTGCTTGTGTTTGAAATTTTCAATAGCAAAAAAAAAAAACCTGTTAAAATTATGTTCGACATGTGTATTTATTAGTATGTAAAGGTACTTATGCAACGCTGTGTTGAGTAGAATCTTATTCTAAAAATTTAGATATATATGCAAATAAAGACCAAAATGTAAACCAGTGATTATAAGTGAGATTGTGAGTGGTTTATTTTTCTTTGATTCACTGCATTTTCCATTTTTTCCTGTAATGAAAATATTGCACTTGAGTAATAAAAAAGGGAGGGGGGACTGAAAGGAAGCGGTACCCAGGAGCACAGAACATCGTGCCTGCTGTCTGAGCTGCTTCCTTCCTCCCGTCAGTAAACTCAACTAAAGCACTGGCATCAGACTTTCAGGACCGCTTTTCCCCTCTCCCATCATCCCGACAAACACTTGGGGATCCTTCCTCCCGAGTCCTGCTGCCAGGGCTACATCCTGAGGTCTGCACCTGGGAGGCTCCAAATTGATGTCCTTTAAATAAGAAACCAGATTATGAGGGTCTGGACAAAAACGTCCTGGGCACCAATGGGGTTTAAATAGATGCTTCACCTTATAGAAGAATCTGTCCTGGACTGTGTTCCGGTGCTCTGAAGGGAAACCCATGTTAGTCATGGAAGAAAAATCTCTCTTTGCTTCTCCAGCAACATTTTATTCACAATGACAGAGGATTTTCCTTGGCTATGTCCCAGCCATCTCTAGATCTGGACACAACTTTGCTCAAAGACAGGATAGGTGGGAGTGCTGACTGGTGGTGCAGCCAAAAGCAACAGGGCAGACAGGAGGGATCATTCTGATGTGGCAAAGGGGAGGAGGAGTCTGGAGAGCACCCCAGAGGAAGTGGGGTCGAGTAAGGCTTGAGGGTGACAAGAATTCCACAGTTGATCGAGGGGGAGAAGAGAATTGCTAGCGCCGAGAATATAAAAAAGTGGAGGCCCAGCATTGTATCAGCTCAGGATGTGAGGATGCAGGCCCTTTACACGCCTGAATCTTCAGTAGAGAGGCAAGCACACGTGTGCCCTGTCCCCTTGGCAGTGACTGGCCCGGTCCATGAGTGGGCAGATGGGAGGTGCCACCAGAAAGCTGGACTCCCTGTCTGAGGCACCCTTGCTCCTCCTGAGGCGGTGAGTGGCTCAGCTCATGTCGCGGATGCCTCTCCCACATGGGGCCTCAGCTCCACCTCAGGAGTAAGAGACACACAACTGCAGACGCCAGTACCCAGGTCTCTCATCCCAATGACTGTCACCACAGCCACCAGCTTCTACAGAGTTCTCAAGATCCACTTCCACCCACCCTAGTCCCCACCTTGGCCACAGTTTCGCTTGTTATTTTAATAATAAACATGCAAACATGGGCCCGTGGGCTGCATGCATTCCACAAAGGAAAGGGAGATTCGAGTTCCTTGGGGCCCTGCTCAAGGTAAGCTCTCATTACCTGTGTATTACATCAACGGGAATAAATCCCCCACCGAAATTAGCCCCTGAGCTGTCGGACTTCATTTTTAAAAGGTGTCCACATCATTGTTTCACACAGCAATGGTCCCCTCTCTCTGCTTTGTAAGACACATGGTTTCCCAGCCACAAGGCAAGCTGTGCGCCTCTCAGGGCAGAGGTGGTGGGATGTGCCCCAGAGGTGTCCGCAACACGCTGCAGGGAAAGAAGAAATGGCAGCGAGTCTCTGACAACCACGCTGCCTCAGCCTCAGCCTGAGACCTTTCTCCCTTCTGTCTGACAAGCCCAAAGGATGTGCAAAACGAAGCCCCTTCACATGCCTAACTGCGTCTGCAGTTCCTCAGATCGAACTAAAACAAGCAGGTCCCCAGCTGAGGAGCCTCATCTGGGAATATTTGCTTCTAAGGTGCATGTGTGGGTGTGATTGTGCGTCGCAGGGAAACCTGAAACTTGATGAGTATTTTCCAGGATGTTTCTCCCTTGTTGATTTCATATCAGCAAAATGCCAGGTGTTTGCAAAATGGCACCAGGTTCAGCATCCTGCGTTGACCAGCAGCCACTGGGCCGGCTGGGAAGGCGCAGTTGGAAAATGAGAGCACTGATGTTGTCCTGGGGTAGCATCTGCTCAGAGCCACTTCAACTCTGGTTGGGAGTACAGGTGCCATTGAACAGATGGAAGCCTAAGGTGGGCGTGGCTTGCACACATCACTAAATGCACACATCACTAAACTTCTTTGGTCTCAGTTTCCTCCTTGAAGAATGGAGATAGCAATATTTGTATTTCGTGACTGTGGTTGAGTTAAAATGGGACCATGTCAGCGAAAATGTAAAATGATATCGAAGTACAAGATTGCATTAATGAAGTCGTAAGAAATAGCATGAATTCTGAGGGACATCCACAGTATTTCATTGTAGAGAGGTTTGCTAAAGTGAACACATGACCCCGAAGAAACTCTCCCATGACTAAGTCCCTTTGGGGCCCATAAAGATGGAGGAGACACTGTAAGTTATTCGCTCAATAGTCAATCTGTCCCTCTTTGTCCTTGCTAATAAGACATATATCTAGTTTGTGTCCAGCTAAGTAAAGGTTGCTGGGTCCCAGCCAGTTTGGCTCAGTGAATAGAGCGTCGGCCTGCAGACTCAAGGGTCCCAGGTTCAATTCCTGTCAAGGGCATGTACCTTGGATGTGGGCATATCTCCAGTGGGGGGCGTGCAGGAGGCAGCTGATTGATGTTGCTCTCTCTCATCGATGTTTCTAACTCTCTGTCCCTCTCCCTTCTTCTCTGTAAAACACCAATAAAATATATTTTTAAAAGGTTGCTGGAACTGCCCTTGCCCCTCTCCTGGTGCTTGGAATGTAGGTATAAAGCCTGGATCTGAGGCAGCCACTCTGCACTCAAGGGAAGAAGGTAAGGCACTATGACCAGCTAAGCCCACTCCGGAAATGGCCTGCCTTTGGTAAGACCAGGCAAGAAAATCAGCCTTTGTTGCTTCAGCCATAGTTTCTCAGCTTTCTGCTATTTGAAATTGAACATAATCTCAAATGATATGGTTCACTTCTCCCAGTCTTTACTAGGTAGGTAGGTAGGTGTGTGTGTGTGTGTGTGTGTGTGTGTGTGTGTGTGTGTGTGTTTGGAGGTAGTGATGCTGGAGTCAAGAGTTTTCTAATGGAGGATTCCTTGGGTGGAAGTACACGATTTTCTGAATAAGGGAAGCTTGGAAGAACTAAAAATAAACTGGGGAATAACAACCCACACACACACACAAAGACTAAAGAGCAAACCACATGTAAAGCTGAAGATAAAGAATCCTATAGATTATTTCCCATTATGCTTCCTCAACAGCAATAGAAATATAAGTTCCCACAGCACCGGACAAAATTGGAATTTTCTTATTAGCCACTGAAGGTATATCCTGTTGAAATTCAAAACTGTTTCTGTCTTCCATTATATGCTCCTTCCCTGGTGCATAGCAAGGATATTTAGGATCGACAATGTTGCAGAGCATCTTTACTTTCTTCAAATATTTGTTTTACTGAGTTCTCAAACCATGGCCATAGGGCTATATGCTTTGCACACTATTTGCTGACACCATTTTAATGTGACCAGCTTATTTTCCCTACGCCAGATTCCAAACACAGGAAAATAAGCAAGAGTTTATTCAGCAGGAGGCTTCAGACCTACCAGACTTAATTCTGGAGCAGACATAGGAGTGCCTGAGTCATCACAGGCAGGATGGAGACGTAGACAGAGAAACAGACCTCGAATCAGAAGATCCGAGTTCAAGTTTGGATATTAATACCTACAGGCTGTGATGGTGGACATATTAATTGGAATTCTGAACCTCCATACAGAATCACCTATTAAATAAATATAATTCCTTCTTACTCAATAGGGCAATATGGTGATTAGCTGATATATATATATATATATATATATATATATATATATAACACATATATATATTACACATATATATTTGCTTTTGTAGAGTACTACATGAATGCAATGAATTTTATTACTTACATTGTCTACAAGGACAATAACAGTTAATATTTTTGTGGGAACACTTTATAGGGTTCAATTACCCTGAGATGTAGGAATTTTTACCTTAACCTATGAAATGAAAAATCTGAATATTGGTTGGAAAAAAAACCCAGGTTCTCTGTTCCAAGTTCGATGGTTTTTGCCCTCTTGACAGATCAATTAAACTATCGTGGAGCAAATTATATATAAACAGCAGGGCTGGTTTTAATGTCAGCCCCTCTCTCTCCAGTTTATAAAGTTGAATGTGGACTGTGCCTTGGAAAGTCAGACTGAATGTCTCCTCCAAATCCCAGTCAGGGGACTCTGAGTCTGAGTGAGGAGCCATCCTCTTGCACCTGCTCTCTGGTGTAGGGAAAGGCGCTTGTTCACGTATGTCTCCAGATTACAATGGTCGAAACAGTTATTATAAACAAGAATATGTTTAGTCCAAATCATTTGCCCTTTTGCCCCCTCCCCACCTTCTACTTTCACCTCTAGAACTCTGCTCAGAGGTTCAAGGTCTGGGGGGGATAGGTGAGCATGAGCATTCCAGAGAGCAAAACATTGTGAGCTGTGCACAGTAATGGACTAGAGGGGTTGCGGGGGGCCGGCTTCAGAGGCCAGGGGAAGAACTGTGAGAAAGGAGTGCCCTGGGGAAGCAGCTGCTGGGGTCATGTGAAGCCCTGAGAGAAAAGAAGGTAAGGAAAGCCTTATTTTAACTTTGAAAATATTCTAAGTTTTTAAGTGTGTTACATACCACAAATACTATACTACCTTGGCCAATCCTTCCCTAGTTTTCTGACCATTCCAGTCTTATCATTGGTAGTAATTATCAAGGTCACATTCAATACCCACTCCCTCTCCTGCTGTCTCCTTGGCCGTGGCAGCCTTCGGCACAGTGTCCAGTAGGCAGCAGGTGCTCAGCAAAGTCCAAGAGGATGAATAAGCTGGCAGGATGCTCCTATTTCTATGAAGGCCCACACACAACTCATGTGTGCCCCTATATTGAGGCTGGTACGGATGTGGTATTTTGACCTCTCCTTCCACAGGCCTAAGTGCAGCACCTTAGTTCTAAAGAAAATCAGTGAACATTCCCTCCATCAGGACCCTGTGCAAACTCGAATGCATACTGCTTGGAACTCTCCATGTGCACAGCCCAGACAGACTCAGGCAGACTGTCCGTTCGCCCTGGGCATGGCGTTCCGTCGGTCAGTGCACAATGCCTGGGATACAGTCAGCACTCAGTGAACAACGAACGAACCAGGGGTTAACTTATCTCCATCTCCCTGCAGTAAATTCCACTCGCAGCAATCATGCACCCCGGGGGAACTTTCCAAATAAGAGGCCGAGGGCTTAAAACAAAGCTTTATGGGGCGGCAGCATAAACAGAGTGCTACCAGGGCTCTGTCTTCAGTGGCTTCTGTTTAAGAATGTTTCCAGGAGCCTTGGCTGGTTTTCCTCAGTGGTTAGAGTGTTGGCCCTCAGACTGAAGGGTCTCCAGTTTGATTCCAGTCAGGGGCACATACCTGGGTTGCACGTTTGATCCCCAGCCCTGGCTGGGGTGCCTGTGGGAGGCAACCAATCCATGTGTCTCCTTCACATCGAATTTTCTCTCTGTCTCTCCCCCTCCTCTCCCTCCTCCCTTCCACTCTCTCCAAAAATCAATAGGGAAAAATATCCTCGGGTGAGGATTAACAAAGAAAAAGGAGGGGAAAAACAAAGAAAGTTTATAGGAAAACATCTAGCTCCTTCGTAGAGAAGGACTGATACCCGCACGGCCTTCTGACTCACACAAGCCCACGGGAGGCTGCTGGTCAGCCGCAGCGCGTCTCCATGGCTTTGAGAATCACAGTAAGATTCTTTTGCAAGAAAATCTAAGGAGCCAGGTGTTTGCCCAGAGCAGCCCCGAGAGCCTGTGCCTGCTAATGAAACCTGAAAATGCGGGTCACTGCTCTGGCCTCGCCTCTCTGTTCTCCGGTGTTCTTGGCCTCTGTGACCTGACGGGGGCTGGGAACAGTGAGGGGAAGGGTGGGAGGGCCTGCCTCCATCAGCTCCTGCACGCACCCCCGACACTGCCACCTACCAGTACAAGCGGTGTGACCCTGCGCAAATCCGGCAGCTTAGCTGATGTCGGTTCTATCATCTGGCAGGTGGCAATGGGATGCTCATGTTACCAACTTCGCAGGGTTCCCATCCAGTCGCCCCTTGGACAGTGAGTTCCCACGAAACCACAGGAAAACAAGAGTTCTCTGTCCTGAACGCCACAGAGAGAAAAATCTAAAATCATTGTACAGCACTGACCAAAGCTCCATAACAACACCAACTCGGACCACGACTGACTCATCAGGCAGGCACCAGGCCTATGCTGGCTGCTTTATTGTCTCGTCCACAAGGATCCCACAAATAGCAGAGGAAAGCAAACAGAGGTGCAGAGAGGTTGAGCAATGTCTGCTCAAAGTGAAGGTCACGCAGCTCACCCACCCTGTCCATGACCACAGCCTTCCCTGGGGCCTGGAGCTGACAGCTGGCTTGGTCGAGTCTGCAGCCCGAGCTCACGCCCACGTCCTCCTCAAAGGACTATGGGAAGCGCCTGAAGCTGCACCAGGAGTCAAGTTCGGGACCCACACTGCTCACTCAGGGAAGATTCACTAGCGAGCCGAGACTTGGCTGCTTTAGCTTCATTCTGTGGAAAACATAGGACGCTTCTCTGCCACAGGAATGTCCTGCCCTCCCTGTAAAATGACCCCAGACGATGGCCCACATTTCCCACCCAAAGCCATTTGGCTGGCAGTGTCTTTGACCGCCCTGGTCACCCCGCTCTACCTGCTGCCCTGCTGGCCTCCTCTGAGGCCTCATTTCCTTTCATCTAATTCCTACAGGGAAAGAAATGCCACATTTATTAAAGTGCAGGCTTATCTATTTGATCACAAATGTAAGCCGCAGTGATAAATCCCTAAGCTAAACACACACAAAGGGAAATATGGAGCTTGAATACAGATCAGAATCAAGAAGCGGGGGAGGGTGAGCGTGGCTTCACCCAACTGCCGGCTGGCTGCCCGCCCCACCACTAGGGTCTTCTTCCAGGGGGAGGTAGGGAGGCAACGTCCACGTTCACAGACTTTCTAGAAGCTTCCACAAACATTCTATTTAGGAGAAATTGGCTTTGTTGCATCTTGCAAGACTCCTGAACAATCTGAATGGATTGCCTTTGCTTCACCCATTAGGCAGGGAGTGGTGGAGAGCCCAGAATTCCAGCAGCGAGGGGGTGGACCCAGAGGTAAACAGCCTGATTCTAAGCAACTCATCGCCAGGGACTAGAGCTGGGGACTCTCCACAGAATTTCCCAGATGTGCCGACTTCCTTATGGCAATAACGTTCTGTGGCCTCCATATCAGAATCAAAGGTAGGAAAACAGCCCCTTCAGGGTGCTCAGACCTTTCTTGGGAGTCCCCAGTGGCCTCGCCTGTCCTGGGCCCTTCCAATCCACGGAAGCACAGTGGGAAGTAAACATGGTAGCCAGGGATCTGCCACACCCGGTGGCTTTTTATCCTGATGGTTTGTGGTAGAAAGCATCACAGAGCCCCAGCTTCATTGCAGGCCATATTGTGACACTGATCACTAACTGTCCCCCATGAATCATTTGTCTCTTACAACAAATCCCATACTTTAACTGGTCTCATGGCCACCCAAATTAAAGGCCACAATAAGTGGGAGTTGGATGACAACTTCAAGCAACTGTCCTTAAAAAAATGCAATACAATCTTCATGGTCCTTTGTTGTTCCTGATGCCTGATAGAGACACGGTGGCAGGAGCTGGAGCAGCCATCCTGTGCTATGGCATGGGAGCCACATGCTTAGGAAGCCAGAGCAGCCAGATGAAAGGAGCTTCCTCACACGGCAAAGCTTCACCATCCTTGGATGAACTCCCTTCATGGGAGAGAGAGAACTTCTCATTTGTATCAGCAACTGTTATTTCAGGTAAGGGCACAAAATCATAATTGCTACACCTTGTCTAATGTACTGAATGAGAGAATTCATTCTGTTATTTATTCAAGTAATGGTTATTGAATACCTACTAAGTGCTAAGACATGTATACTGTGATACATTAAGCAAAGCAGGCATGTCTCTATCCTCAGGCACTTAGATAAGTCTAATGGGTCATTACTGATTCTGCTTAGATCCTGGTAGAAGGAAATCTCTATGTGTGTGTGTGTGTGTGTGTGAGTGTGACACACACACACACACACACACACACACACATTCACTAGAGGCCCAGTGCATGAAATTCGTGCACTGGGTGAGGGGTGTCCCTCACCCCAGCCTGCACCCTCTCCAATCTGGGACGCCTTGAGGGGTGTCCAGCTGCCCATTTAGGCCTGATCGGGCTGGACATCCCTCTCACAATCTCGGACTGCTTGCTGGCTCCAAACTGCTCACCTGTCTGCCTTCCTGATTGCCCCTAACTGCTTCTGCCTGACAGCCTGATCACCCCCTAACCACTCCCCTACCAGACTGATTGATGTCTAACTGCTCCCCTGCCAACCTGTTTGCCTCCAACTTCCCTCCTCTGCTAGCCTGGTCACCCCTAACTGCCCTCCCTTACAGGCTTGATCGCCCCCAAATGCCCTCCCCTGCTGGTTTGATTGCCCACAACTGCCCTCCCTTGCAGGCCTGGTCCCTCCCAACTGCTCTCCCCTGCTGGACATCTTGTGGTGGGCATCTTGTGTCCACATGGGAAAAGGATCTTTGACAACATGGGGATAGCTGTCTTATGTGTTGGAGTGATGGTCAATCTGCATATTACTCTTTTATTAGGATAGAGGCGGTGCATGAGTGGGGGCCAGATGGTTTCCCCTGAAGTGAGTCCTGGATCAGGATAGAGGTTCCCTGGGAGCATGGGGCCTGGGCAAGGGGCCTGTGGTGGTTTGCAGGCCAGCCACACCCCCTGGCAACTCAAGTGGAGGCCCTGGTACCTGGGATTTACTTACCTTCTACTAGTGAAACTTTGTAGCCTGAAGCGGAGTGAAGTCTTCTGCTCGCTCCATGGCAGCAGCCATTTCTGTGAGAATTTATTTACTTTCTATAATTTAAACCTAATAGCCTTATGCGGAGGCCTTGCCGGCCATGGCTGTAGAAGGTTGGCTTCCTCCATCGCCGGGGGCAACCCTAGCCTCTGCTCTCTCTAGCTCTGTGGCTGCACCATTTCTGTTGGGATTTATTTATCTTCTATAATTGAAACTTTGTAACATTGAGTGGAGGCCTAGGCCGGCAAGGGCAGGTAGAAAGCTTGGCTTCCTCCATCGCCGGGGAAACCCAAGCCTCCCTCCTGCTATCAGTGGCCGTGGCCGCAGCCATCTTGGTTGGGGTTTATTTGCATATTCACTCCTGATTGGCTTGTGGGGTAGCTTGTGAGTATAGTGGAGGAATGGTCAATATGCATATTACTCTTTTATTAGAGAGGATATATATGGTGTGTTTATATGACTATGAGAAAGAGAGAGAGAGAAGGATATCATGCCCATTCTTTGACTTCCACTGGAGAACTAGAAACCCAGTCATTTCAAATACCAACACAGAATTTCCTCATTTTCTTTGGGTAAGAGCTCTCAGCTATTCATTCCAGGTCCTGGCCTGGCCATTCTCATCAACCATTTGCTCTGGCTAAAATCTCTGAAGTCATCTGTGACTCCTGACTTCCTCTCATACCCTCCATACAATCCATCAGCAAATGCTGTCATTTCTACTTACAAATAAATTCTGCATCTTTAATAGATACTAATATTGTAACAAAGATGCATTTCATAAGTCTAGTCATTGTTTCATGGTTTTATATATAAGAATACCCTTGAATTTAAGAAGACACATGATGGAGTAGATTGATGTGAAGAATAATGGTATGATATCTGCAACTTACCTCACATTAGTTCAGTTCTCATGATGATGATGGTGATGATGGTGATGCCGATGATTATGGTGATAGTGATGCTGCTGCTGCTGCTGCTGTTGTTGCTGATGATTATGGTGACAGTGATCATAATGGTAATGATGGTGATGATGATGGTAGTGATGATGGTAGAGATGGTGATGATAATGGTGATGTTGATAATGAGAAGGAAGAAGAGGAAGAGAAGAAAGAGAAAGAGAAACAAATGTTAACAACTGGTGAAAGGCATGCAGGCACCCAGCTGTGGAAGGCACCAAGCCACCTCCTCCATCTCCACTGGCTAGGCAATGAGCATCTGGGGGCTGGGCTCCCCTACCTTGCAAGCTCTGACCCCTGGAAATCCTGAGGCCTGGGCTACCTGTTTCCTTGCCCAGCACCCTCCTGCTCCTGCCCTGGCTGCACTGTGCCTGTTGGCCTCTCTGTTTTGCCAACTCACAGACCTAATTGTGAATTCCCACCCTGTCCACAGCTCTCTGGCTTTGCCTCTCCCTTGCACCTCATTTTGGTCACAGCCAGAACATGTTCTAAATCTCCGTTCCTGGGCACCATAGGTAATTAGTGGGCCGGCTAAGTGCCTCTCCCTTCTCCCCGGCCATATGGCGAGAGCAGGCTCCAGCTGCCCCCACTCGGACTGCCCAGGCAGGAGGGGGGGAGGGGGGAGGTGCAGGGGGTCCACTCTGGTCAGGCTGACTGAGCCATTGCAGCTCCCCAGCTGGACAATGCCCCGGAAGTGGGGAGGACTCCTCAGGCACAGCCTGCCTGGCCAGGCTAGGGCAGCTCCTTTAGCTTCCGGAAGGCTCTGGGTCAGGGCACACTCTCTCTTAAGGCAATCTTGTGTTGGGAAAAGCCACGCAACCCCATCCCTATGCTCCGCCCACCAGGATCAAAATGCAGAGGCTTGGGACTCCCCTTCTAAAAGGGATTAAACTGGGAAGTGGGGATGAACTCTTCCTCTCATGACAAGCCTGATACTGGAAAGGCGACATGACCCAATCCAGCTCTGACCCCAGGGGGACAGGACGGAGTGGGGCAGAGTCCCAAAGAAAGACAAGTTTGTGCAGCTGATAGGAAAGTGAGACCCCCTCTCACTGACAAGCTGTGCATCCAGCTGTGACCTGCCTCCCCCCACGAGCCCCCTGTACCTGGTCCATGACCCTACAGCTCCGTCTTCTGGGCTTGTAAAGGGACTCGTAGAATAAAGCTCTGAGCGAGTCAGCGCTCGACAAAAATCAGCTACCGTTCCCAGTGTCCTGTCAGAAAGGGGGAACTTGAAATGCTGCCAGGCCAGTCCCCATCCAGGAAAATGCCAGTGGCCCCTCGACTGCTTTAATACATCCTGGGGTGAGTGGGTCCGTGCACAGCAAGGTGAGGGTTCTCATTGGAGAACATCTGCCCGCAGGCTGAGCAAACACTATCCTCCTCTGGCGTCCTCCCTGCAGTCCCAAGCCCTTGCCCTGGGCAGCCAGGAGCAGGCTGGACCCACAGCCACAGGCCAGCCATCAGGCAGCGGCAGGGGCCTTCCAGCGTCCTGTCTGCACCTCCCGCCAGTAACTTCAGGGCTGGGCTCTGGAGTCAGGCTGCCGCCATCTAGAGCGCAGACCAGCGCCCTTTCGGTGGTGTATTCTGGACAGGATCCTGAAGCCCTGAGCCTCGGGTTCCTCATCTGCAACGTGGGCAGGACAACAGGGACTGCCTATGAGGGCGGCTGCACGATTTAAATAAGCGGGTGCACGGGAAGTACTTCAACAAGTACCGTCAGTTGCTAATATCATGTAAAGAACGGGGTTCTCGGCCTTCCCAGCAGCCATGTCACCCTCCTGGCATCACAGACACAGGTGTCTTCACCAGGACACAGCAGCCCAGGTGTAGATACCTGCCAGGAGAAGAGCAGGGAGCCCACCTCCCTGATGCAGCTCCAGGTTCTCTCCCTGCAGCCTAAGAACAGCTGTTTCCAGAGCCACTGACTGATTTACTTCATTTGTTTGCATGAAATAGATAGCTGCACCCCTAAGACTATGATGGGACCTGCTGCCACCCACATGGGACTTACTGAGCCTTCTGACCCAAACACAGGATTTTATGTGCCATTTACTTTACAGCTCGTATGTGCCAGGCCCAGAACCAGGCACCTGGATTGGGAAGTGAGCTGGACTGATACCAGACATGCCTCAGGCAGACTGGAGGTCATGAACTCATTCACTCCTCACTACAACACACAAGGAGATGTCACTAGTCCAACATATAGACCGGAAACTGAGGCGCAGAGAGGTTAAGGGATTGGTCAAAAGCTGGGTTCCAAGCTGGCATCAGCACCCTGCGCCCAGGCCCCTCCTCCGCAGGGTAGGAGCCCAGCTGCCATAGGCACCCAGGGAGGACTGACCCAACCAGTAAGTCGGGGGCAGTGACAGCTAAGCTGAGCTGGGAAGGAAGGAGAAACAGTAAAGCTAAAGGAGAGTGGACAAAAAAGGCATATTCCGGACACAGCAAAAAGCAGAGCATGGGTGGGAGAACGTGCCCTCATGAACTGAGTGGGTTCAGATGGCCAGAGTGTTGGCTTCCAGGGAGGAAGGGGTGGGTATTCCCTCCTGGCTGCAGAGCCAAGTGGGAAGTCACTCCGTGAACCCCCAAAGCTGTAAGGAGGCCACGAGCCAGGGATTGGAGCAGATGGAGGCCAGTTGGCCATGGGCTGAGGAGCAGGAGGGAGGAATGGAAGTAAGGCAACAGGTGCAGTAGACATGCTTTACAAAATGCCACTGTCAGGCAAGGGGAGGGGGCAGGAGAGTGTGAAGCAGAGGGGGCTGTCCCTCCGTGTTGAGGGAGGAGCAGAGCACCACGCCAAGAAGGAGGGAGGGGTGCAGATCAAGGGCCAGGGCATCTGAGGACTAGAAACCAATGAGATGTGAGATGCTAGTGGAAGGATGAGCTTTGAAAGCCAAAGAGGGCTTGTTCAGTGTAACACTGGAGTGTCTATACTATGAGGACACTGTACCCTGAATCTGAACCACCTAGGGGTTGCTGGCCAACCCTCTTGGTTATGTGTCACTTGTAAATAGAATAAGTACACTCTCTGCACCATCATCTGGGCGACAGAGAAAGCCAGGAATGGCAAAGCTGAGGACCCTGGTGTCCCTGTGGTTACTTCATCAAACCCGAAGCCACTGACTGGAAAACCAGGATGGAGCAACACCCTGGCCAGAGCACCAGGAAAGGGGGGCAGGAAATGGGCCTGACCTTTAGGGAGCACCTCCTGGGCTCTGCTATGCTGTTGACTCCTCCATGTTTCCCAGAGAGGAATGTGTCCCCATTCACATGCCACATGGAAAGTGCCTGTGGCTTTCAGAGACAGGGTAAGAACAGCCCTTGGTAAGCCAGAGCCCAGAGCCCAACCTGCCCGCCCACTCTTGTTGTAAATCGTGTTTTATGGAAACTCAGCAGAGCCCACTCATTTACCAATTTTCTGCGGCTGCCTTTGCATTTCAGTGGCTCAAATGAGTAGTTGCGACAGAGACCTTTACAGAAAAAGTGTGCCGACCCGCGTTGAAGAGACCTGGACTGAGGCCTGTGGCCTTATCCAAGATGAGCTGGGATTTGGGCCTGGGCTTCTCTGATTCTGACACCCACAGAAAACTGCTGCATCACCTGGCCCTTTATGGGGTGTGTTCTTGTGGAGGAAGAAGTCAGAAAACATTCTCTTATTAACCCGTGTTGCTGTTAGAAATGTTCACTGATTACCCTGCTTCTCAACTACTTGGCAAGCAGGATAATCTTATTAAAACAGAAATCAGATAATCACAGTCAAACAGAATCCACTCTCCTGACTGCAGCCTCCAAGACCCTGCCTTGACTGGCCCGTGTCCATCCCTGTGTTCTCAGCATGCACTGCCTACTCCTTCAGCCACCACTGACACCGTGTCTTCCTGCTGTTCCTCGAACAGGCCAGTCTGCTCCTGCCTCAGGGCCTCTGTGCTTGATGTTTTCTCTGCCTGGAATGTTCTTCCTCCAGATCTCCCATGGTTGCCCCCAGATCTCCCATGGTTGCCCTTCATCAGTCAAGTGCCAGCTGAAGCACCACCTCTTAGGACCACACTCTCCAAAGTAACTCCCTGACAGTGCTCCTCAGACATGCCCTGCCTGGCTGTGCTGAGCACGAGCATGCTCTGAAGGTTTCCTTTGTTGACCTGACATCTCAGTCAGAACAATACAAGTTCCGAAAAGGGAGAGGGCCTTCGTTCAGGACTGAAGCTTGAACTCAAGGAGACACCCAATGTTGCTAACACTGAAATCAGTTCTGTTTAATGTAAATATCATGTCAATCAGATGTGAGCCACACATGGAATTTTACTTTTTTTTGCATGGTGATGACTTTTTGAAAAAAAATATATGTTTTTGTTGATAGTATTACAGCTATCTCCCATCCTCCCAGCTCCTACTCATCCCCCCAGGTCTTCATTACCTTATTGCTCAAATCCAGGAATTTTACATTTTTTTAAGTAGTCACATTAAAAAATAGAAAACATGTGAAATTAGTTTTACTAATAAACTCTATTTACCCCAATATATCCAAAATATTATCATTTCACCATAAAAAATTTTGGCAATACTTTACATTCTTTTTTCCTACCAGCTCTTTGAAATCATGGGAGACGTTGAAATACATGTCAAGCACTCCACAGCCACATGTGGCCTAGTGACCAATACATGAGCTGGTGCATATTTAAAACAGCATTTCCCTGTATCAAATGGAATGTGTCAAATGCTGCTCTGGTTGCTTTACATTAAAACTCATTTAGCCCTGGCCAGCGTGGTGCAGATAGTTACAGAGTCTCCCCACGCGCTGAAAGGTTGAGAGTTGGATTCCCAGTCAGAGCTCATACCTAGATTATGGTTTCTATCCCTGATCAGGGCACATATAAGAAGGCAACTGATTGATGTTTCTCTCTAACATATCTCCCCCCCTTTTCTCTCTCCCCCCCCCTCACCCCAACCTGCCCTGTATTCAAAACTAATAAGCATGTCCTTGCTTGAGAATTTTAAAAAGCTTATTTAATTTTCACATTAGTCCTAGAAGGGTGATACCATCATTAGCCCTATTTTACAGATGGGAAGATCAAGTCAGAGTCTGGATGCACAGCAGCCTGACTCCATAGTCTGTGCTTTTAACCACGGAACCAGGTGAAAACAATACACATGGCAATGGCTCTGAAATAGAACATATGAAGGTCTCATTGTGCAGAAATCACTCAACTGAAGTGTCCCAGAAGGAAGCATGAAATGAAATTATTAGAATAACTAAAACTGATGTGAAAGAATGTGTGAAATGCAGATCCTGCCATCCAGAAGTAGGTCAGGGCCTGTGGACTCCTACCACTCAGGCTTAATAAGCTTGCTGCTTTGCTGCTCAGTCTGGAATAAAGCTTTGACTTAGAGGAGGATGCTGAGGAGTGAGCTGACTGCCTGAACCCAAGGGAGGACACGCCAGGAGCAAACCCTAAGAAGCTGAGCCTAGAACCCATGGAGCTCCGCCATGTGGAGAGGCCTCATACCCACATACCCCAAGCCCTGGGAGCATGCTCTCACAGAATGTGCCTCCAGGCAGGATTTCTAACCTGTGGTTTTGGCAGGCTGCTTGCACCTTTTCCACTCCCCATTGCCCACCGTTTCCAGCCAGGCAGTTCAAGCACCCCAGTCTCCAAGAGTCTCAGGCTTCCATCCCTCCTTTGCATCCGTACCTGCGTGAGCACATCGACATGCTTGTCAACACTTACTCGGGGCTCCATCCATGGACCCCAGGAACCAACACAGCACTGGGCACATGATAAGATCACTGTAAACTCTTTAGGAAGACAGAGTGAAGTGTTATGTATTTTATAATTACCCTATTTAAAAAAAAACACAAAAAACATTAAGATAAAAATCAGTTTGATGCCTCGAAGAGCAAATGCCTCCATGTCTGAAGCTTGGGTCAAATGTAATGGCAGACTGTTTGTGAAGCTGAGCTGAGTGATATCCTGCTGTCTGTGCTTAACATGAAGTGAAATATAAGGAAGCAGTAACAACAGAGAAGCTCAATAGTACAGTGCCCGAAGCCCAGGCCGGGGCTAGAATCCTCTCTCTACCAAGGACAACATGTGTGACCTTGGGACAAGGACTCCAACCTCTTTGCTCTCACTTTTCTCATCTATAAAATAACAATAACTATGATGCTACCTCATAGAGTTGTGCCGATTAAATGATATAATATGGATAAAGCATATATAGTGGTGCCCAGTACTCCACATTAACTGTATTGTAAGCACCAATTAATGCTGCTCCTGTCATCACAGTTTAGTGATACCTTTTCTCTACTATGAGCCTTGACTTGGTGAACTTTAAGTTTTTCAGAACCTGTAAGGAGGCAAGAGTCAAAGAGTGGTTGCCTCATGTGGCTGCTGGTCAGCCTCTGGTTCACCCTAGGTCATCCCAGGGCAGAGACCTGCAGGACAATGACTGCAAGAACAGGGCATGCTGTGGAGGGAGTGCGCATAGCCCAACATCTGGGAAAAGTGTATGAAGACACCACCTGAGAAAGGTCAATGCCAGTCTGCTCAGAGACTATCCAAACAACAGGTATAGATTTAGAAAGAAATTATTGCCAACGGGAAACAGGGAAGTGACAAGGGATGTTTAAGGAGCCAAACTAGGACTGTAATGACAGGACACTGTAGGCTAAGTTTGTGCCTATTTTAACAAAAGAGCTGAGAACCAGCCACTGTTGAAGACCCCCAACATGAGAGAATAATCAAAATATCAGGCAAACTGGGAAAAGGAAGGTAAACTGGGAAAAGGTAGGCAGAGGGGGGTAACAGAGAGAGGGGAAAGAAGGAAGATAGGTAGGAAAAGATGGAGAAGATGCAGCTGATGACAAAAGATGCTCATGATGATGAGAATGCAGATGACCACTGAACGGAAACTCTGAGCCAAGCCCTTAAAATACATGAATTATTTTATTCAACTCTTTAATCATCTTTGAGGAGGGTGCTAGTCATTCTCACATTACAGATGCAGAATTGAAATGATGGAGCCTGAGTCCTGAAATTTGTAAGCGGGGATACAGGGTACACACCCCATCTGTCCATCTGCCCGGACCACATTTTCAACTCCAACCTGAAATCTGGATGCTGAAGCCTGGTCCAACCTCTGCTGACCTAGGCACTCTCGGAGTGCCTCCGTTTCCTCACAAGTCAAGTATGGTTGGGTCAGTTAATCTCATGCTGTCGGAGCTCCAGAGTTTGATGAGGCTACACAAGACAGCCCTGTTCCCTGAGGATGACTGGGAAAAGAAAAGTCCCATTTCCTATTAGAGGCTGAGGTTGACCAGAAGTTTCCCAGAGTTCAGGTATATGGCCTAGGTCATTTGGCTTCACCTGTAGTCCTCAGCCTGTGCCTGAAAACAGAGCATCTGAGCTGCCTGGGTTTCTAGGACCTCTGTAAGGGAGTCTTTCTTGAAACAGTAAGCAGAATAGGCAGGGTCTCCTGGGTTATGACCTCCCTGAGCCCAGCCAGGGGAGTGAAGTTCCCAGCCTCTGGCCACACTGAATTATGGAGTCCTGGGTCAGTCCAAGACAAAGGGGCCCTGGGGCCTGGTGAGAAGCCTGGGCCTGGAAACCAGGGCCTCTAGCTCAGTTCACCTCCAGGTGACCAGTGGACTGTCAATATGACCAACTCCATACTCACTTCACACAGAGGGCCACAGAAGGCAGGCAGCACTGATGAGAGCTCCACAGCATGCAGCCTCAACCAATACCTACGTGTGGGCGCCTACATCCATCCCAGTAAAGGATGGTATCCTCGTTCATCCATCCCCCGAATAAACAGTCGTTGAGCAACTATGAGATCTTCCAGGCAATGTTCTTGGGTCTAGAACAGTGGTCAGCAAACTCATTAGTCAACAGAGCCAAATATCAACAGTACAACAATTGAAATTTCTTTTGAGAGGCAAAAACCGACTTCTGCGCATGGGCCACGAAATTTCAATCACACTGTACGTGCATGCCTGCATGTAGTATTTTGTGGAAGAGCTAACTC
Source organism: Antrozous pallidus (assembly GCA_027563665.1). Lineage (NCBI taxonomy): Eukaryota > Metazoa > Chordata > Mammalia > Chiroptera > Vespertilionidae > Antrozous > Antrozous pallidus. Next base: position 9,022,195 of record CM050526.1, read on the forward strand.
AAGGGACCAAAGAGCCGCATGTGGCTCGCGAGCTGCAGTTTGCTGACCACTGGTCTAAGGTGTCACAGTGACGAAAAAGACAAAACCCTTGCCTATACCAAGCTTATATGCTAATAGAGACAAAGACAATAAACCAGTGAACCAGCAAATAGACGACGTTAGATGGTGTAAGTGCTCTGAAGAAAATAAAGCAGAGGGCGGACAGGAGCAGATGAGGTTAGGAATGGTAGTGCTTGCTGTCTGAGCATTGAATTTCACAGCACGAATCTCTGGGGCTGAGAAGTTCCTGGCCACCAAACAGAGGGGAAAATTCCCCAAGGGAAGGAGGTGTGTGGCATGAGGAGGGACAGCGTGTCTGGATTCCACTGAGAGATACAGAGGCAATAGGCTGAGGTTCAGGAAGCACCAAAGGACCAGGCTATGCAGGGCTGTGACAAAGCACCCCTCTGTAAGCTACACAGCCTTCATGCTCGGTCCCCACACAGCTTAAAGAGCCATGTCCCTTGACTCCCTGAGTCTGCCTTTAAAGCACACAGCTTTGACAAGAGGCAGGATGACTGATTGCTCATTTTAAAAGCTCACAGTGGTGTGTAGCTGGGACATAAATATTTATTTCCTCCATCTGATGCCACTCTTGATAATGGGAAGTCAGACATCAACTTGGAACTCCAACAAATGATGTCACTGCTATTGCAAGGAGCAGGTAACCTTCTCTCCCCCAGCTGTGAGTCAGTGAGTCAGGCCAGGTGAACACAGGAGGTTCCACTCCTCCTATCCATAAGCATCAAGCGAGCCACTGCAAGTCTTTGAGATCTGGGCTCACGAGACCTGCGACTCCAGATGCGATACATTTCCTGATGCCCAGCTCTGCTGGGCCCTCTAGTTAACTCTGATGTATCTCCTTGTGCCTGCTGCTGCACAGGTGACCCCATTCACAGCTGAAGCCTGCCCCCCCACCCTTGGGTAAACCTGAGCCCTCCATTCCCTCTGCCCGCCTGTATGGACAGACCTGTCCCCTACAGCCACTGGCCTGCACCAGCCAGGCTTCATCGTGTGGGTCTGGTGTGAACCCAATCTCCACAGTCCTCACTTCACTGCCTCCCTCTCAGCTCTGGTTTTCAACATTTGCTGAACGTGGGAAGTTTCTAAGAAATAACAAAGCCCAGGTTCTACCCCAGACCAATCAAAGCAGAATGTCTGGGGTTGGGGCCAGGCATGAGTATGTTCAGAACTGCCAACCTGACTCCAATGTGTCAGAGCTGAGGATCCGTGTCCTGAAGGGATCTTCTTCAACTTTAATGTGCACAGATTGTCTCAAGACCTTGTTTAAAACGCAGATTCTGACTCAGCAGTTCTGGAGAAGAGCCCGAGCTGCTGCACATCCAGCAAACCCCAATGGAACGCATTCTCTGCTGGTGGATGGTCATGCTGCGCAGGAGGGTCTGTGGCAGCCAGACTGAGGGCTGGGGCATGAAAGTGGGATTCACTGATTTTCTACATCAAAGTAACCATCCATTGTGAAGGTCCCTTTCAAGCTGGAAGGACACTTCAGGAAGAGTTAGGATAAAGGTTCCTATAGAAGGAAAGGAGAATTTTCTGCTAATGTGGGAATAGGAGCTCCTGTACCTACAAGATGTGACAGGATCCACTTTCACAAGTAAAGTGCCTAGCACAGAGTAGGCACTCCACAAATGGTACCTGTGCTCCTTGTGGTATCAGTTTTTATCATCATCAAAGCAGAACCCTTACTCACTCTACTTCCCAAACCGAGCAGGCATGGGCTTCTGATGTCCAAGACCCTGATGAAGTTGGACAAAGCCTACACAGCACTTCCATCTACAGAGGGGACTGAGGCCAAGTACAGGAAGGCTTGGGTCTAGGGTAGTGGTCGGCAAACTCATCAGTCAACGGAGCCAAATATCAACAGGACAATGATTGAAGTTTCATTTGAGAGCCAAATTCTTTCAACTTAAACTTCTTCTAACGTTACAACTTCAAAATAGACTCACCCAGGCCATGGTATTTTGTAGAAGAGCCAGACTCAAGGGACCAAAGAGTCACATGACTCTAGGGTGTTTCATTTCAGACACAGCCCCAAGGACCCTGCCTGGTCACAGGGTGCCAATGCCTTTGTTTCCCTCATTGATGATTCATTGTCCTGAGTGGTGGCTACCCTTCCACAACCAGTCATGGCTATCACCGAGTGGCTACCACGTGACAGGACCGGTCTTAAGTGCTCTCATTGGTGTCACTAATTACATCCCAAAACAACTCTAGGCAGCAGGCAGAGTACAAAAACAAACTGAGGAGAGCTCATGCCTTCCGGTGCTTCTCAAACTTTCCCTGCTGAATTCATTAAAATGTAGGTTCCAGCGGTGGCCGGGGGGCTCAGCTGATTGGAGTGTCATCCTGTACACCAAAAGGTTGCAGGTTCGATTCCAGGTCAGGGCACATACCTGGGTTGTGGATACAATCCCTGGCTGGAGGTGTAGGGAGCCAACCGATCAATATGTCTCTCTCACATCAATGTTTCTCTCTCTCTCCATTCCTCTATTTCTAACAAAATCAACAAAAACCTATCCTCAGGTGAGAATTTTAAAAAAATGCAGGTTCCATTCAGCAGGTGAGATGGAGCCTGTGACTCTGCACTTCTCACAAACCCCAGGTGATGCTGACGAGGCAGGTCCACGAACAATATTTTGAGTAGCAAAACCACCCCTAAGCTCTGACGCCTCCTGATATTTCTGTTATCTTCCTTAAGATGCCCCTAAAACTTGCCAACCAAACTCATTGATGAACCACAGCCAATGGCAAAATCACAGTCTTTATCCACTTTGAACATCTGAGCAAAGTTCTGTTTAAATTAAATTGGAGAGAGAAGACATCAACTGACAAAGGATATCAACTATTTGGAAAAGCTGTTGTGTCCATCATAAGCTGTGGATGTTGTGGGTTATTATAAAATTGCTTTTAAATTTAAGTGCTTTCTGGGCCAGGGAAACAACTCTCACTTCTCAAAGTAAAATCAAGCGTTCTAAACTGAGAAATACAGAAAGGATTTCTCCAAACATGGGAGTGAATCATGTAACTATAAGCTTTCTTTCTATCTCAAATCACTGGAGGAGAAGATGTATATAGAAACAAGGAGAAATGACAAATCTTCCTGCCCAGTGAAAGGTATTAAGAGCAAATCAAGACTGTCTACTTAATCGGTCCTGATTCAGTGGCTGGAAACCAGCTGGCTTGTGAGTGAGACCGAGAAAATCAGAGCAGACAGGGGTGAAGGTAAACATCCAAGGATGCTTTGGATGTCAGAGACCTGAAGTTTCAAAACTGCAGACAAGGTTCTGGAGCAGCGTGACTTTAGACTATGAATCTTGAGGGAAACAAATGCCCTACTCAAGGATGGTCAAGGTACCAAGGTCAGATACCACGGTGATGGATGATCAGAAGGATTAGTGAGAATGGCCCTTTCTGTAATGTCCATAGCCCAGTGATCCTCAAGCTTTGCTCCACATTGGTTTAAACACCAAACCCTCCCTCTCTCCCTGCCCCCTGCAGCCCACCATGCTCAGGAACACCCCACATCAATTAAATCACGATTTCTGGGTTTAGGGCCCAGGTACCCTTAATTTTCCAAGTTCCTCAGGTGATCCCCCAGGTGACTCCAATGTGCAGCCAAATGCGAGAACCCCCGGCACAGTCTTTCAGTGTCCTCACTCATGGCATGAAAGAACCAATGGTTCTTCACCCTGTCTGCATTTTAAATCACCGTAGGGAGATTGTTCAAAGTACTGATGCCAGCAGCATCCCTGGAAATTCTGGCTAATTTGTAGGGCCCAGGCACCAGAATTTGTAACATCTTTCCAGGTTATTCTAAAGTGCAAGTGGGTAGGTAACTACTGGCCCAGGGGTGTGTGTGTGGATTTGCCAAGATTCCTTCTATTGCTTACATTTTAAGCATCAATGACATTATGGCTAAAAATGCATCTTAGGCTTTTTGCAAAGGCGGATCTCTCATCTCTAACTTTGGAAAGGTCCATGAATGTGAGGTGAATACATATATTCATATATATGTATATTTTCTAAGGAGAATGTCCTTAACTTTAATCAAGAGTTTCAAAAGATTTAATGCTATTAAATACAATCATGTGGTTTCTGGTTTAGTAAATTTAAGAAAATTCAAGAATGAATGGAAAATAAATTTGATCCCTGAGGCATATAAACTAAAATTTTGAATCTGCAGCACACCCACTCCACCCAGCTGTGTCTATCCTTATTGCAGGTTGAGTTCACATATAATGCAGCCCATCCTTTGACAAGGCAGATGGATGTGAAGATTTCAGACCCAAGTATCAAAGTGGAAGCTCTGTCACAGACTGGGGTCAGTACTCAGCTGTCTGTTAAAGCTCATAATGAGAAACAACTGCCCCAGCTGTTCTTGTAAAGAGACTGTCCACTCAGACACTTTGGACTCATGACCCTGCTGGGTTACGATACTAAGATTTTCTAGTCCCGACTGCTGTCACCTTTATGCCCCAGCTTGAATCCCGAGTTTCTTTCTAACAACCCTGTCTTTGGGAAACATACTGAACCATCCTATTCCTCATGTGAAATTGGAACAATATAAGTACTTTTAAAATTACTGTGAAGAATAAGTAATAAAAACACATAAAATGCTCAACAAAACACTTGGCACAGAGCAAGATCCAATCATGAGAGGTTATATCACTGTCATTACTGATGTCTTACTATTAATATCTTAGTGACCTGTCCAAGCTGCAAAATTTCCCGGAGCTTCATTTATTGTTTCACACAACAAGGGGCATGAGCCCTGCTCGGTTCCCTTCACACAGTTACAATGATAACCGAGCAGAAAAGCAGAAGGTGTATTGCTATTTATTACATGGCGACTCATCATCCACCCAGCCATTGCCAGAACACAGGAATTGGTCGCTCTACAACCCGCACAGATCCCCTACCTCGAAGTGTTGGGATTTTTGTGTGTGTGTGTGTGTGGTTGTTTGTTTTGCTTTATTTTGTTTGTTTGTTTTGAGATTCTAACAGTTGAGAAGTCTCTACAATGGGACTGCAGCAATTTCTTATCACATAGCATCCCACTCGGCCTACACCTTCCCCCACATGGGCAGGTGGGTGACGGAATGACCATACACCACAAGCTCCCTTTCAGGTAAGAGGACTCTGCCAACCACTCTCTAAATGATAAGATGTCCTAAATCCGGCAAACTGCGGCTTGCGAGCCTCATGTGGCTCTTTGGCCCCTTGAGTGTGGCTCTTCCACAAAATACCACGGCCTGAGTGAGTCTATTTTGAAGAAGTGGCTTTAGAAGAAATTTGGCTCTCAAAAGAAATTTCAATCCTTTGTACTGTTTATATTTGGTTCTGTTGATTAATGAGTTTACGGACCACTGCCCTAAATGAACAGCCCTCCTCTGGGCAGACATGCATTAAGTGGAGTCTCCACCATGCCAATCCATCCCCAGGGGGCAGTCCCCAGACTGCCACAAGCCCAGCTGCCCATCAGAGTCTGACAGCATGGGCTCCATGACCTGCCCCATGACGGCAGCAACGTCCCTGAGACCTCTCATCAGCCTGAGCAGAGACCCAAGGTGCTCAGCACGCACTTACCTGGAGGCGGCTTGGCTGTGCGCACGGGGGTGTAGTGGTTTTTGGAGGACGATCTGACCGGCGTGCTCTCCTTGGGGGAGGTATCGATGGCCGAGATCGTTTCTCTTTCACAGTGTGCTATGGGGATTGGTCCCTGTTGTCTCAAGATGTCAGCCAGAGCCCTAAATGGGAGGAGATAACACAGTGAGGTTCCCTGGGCAGGCGTGCAGGCCACGAAGGCCTCCGATGTGCAGAGGCGGAAGGAGAGGAGCCCGGGCATTCAACTCACAGCCTCTGGGGCTGGGCTTAGTGGGAATGCAGGCTAGAGGTTGCCATGCTGGGCAACCAGAATCCAGTGATGGTGGTTTCGTTCTTTAATTCATTTCAATCCAGGAACTCTAAGCCCTTTCAAAATACTGGCTTCCCCAAATCCCCACTTCCCACTTCCCGGAAAATATCTAGGGCCACTGGCCAGCGGCCATCACGTTCAGCAGCAGGTTGCTATTATCAGAGCGAGCACTTTCCCATTGAAAAACGTGCACTCAGTAACTTGTGCTTTATACTGGTGACCCAAATTAGTACAACACACACCTCCTGCCATCAAATAAATGTATGATTTAGCTGCCATGACAGGATGTACAGATAAAAAGGTATCAGATCACATGGGTGGTACAGAAGGAACACAACTGGAGCCTGGAGGAGAGAGTAATTACAGGTGCAGGGAGGGAAATGTTCAGGAAGGAGAGACGCAGAGAGCGGTTGCTGGTGCTAGAGAGGCCACCCCCTCTGAAAGAGGCCAGGGACCCATGAAAAGCTTCTCTCAAAGACTCACTCAACACCGACCCTCAACATCCAAACCCGCATTCACTGAGCACTCAGAGACAGAGGCAAGTCCGGCCATAGGAGGGCTCAAAACTCAGGGGCAATCGCCCCACAGCCTTTTTCAAACAGGACTCACTCTGTGGGTGTAACACATGAGATAGGCAGTGCAGATTGAAAACAGACACACACAGGGACACTCTGACAAGACAAAGATGAGTGTGGACAGCATCAAGGATCCACCATCTAGATATTGTCCCTCTAGGGCCAGGTCCCCAGGTCTGAGTAAACTCCTGTTTTGCATGAGCTGGGCAAGAGCTCTCCCATCTAGTTGGGGTGTCCCTGAGGTGTGAGGTAAGGAGACACAGCCAACCCAGCTCATCCCCAGGCAGCTCCCACATTCTGTCCCCTTGGGAAGTGACAACCCTGGCAGTTTAATAGCACGTCTGAGAGTGGTTTGCTTCCTTCCATTCTGCTGCTTCTGACACGCTGACCCTTCCTGGAAGAAGAGCATCAAACCGGCAATCTTATCATTCGGTGGCATTTACACAGCAATTGCCAATTTTCCAACTGCTTTCCCCTCACTGCTTTCTTTCCTTCAGTGGGAAAGGAAGGCAGACACATGCCACCCCGTATACACACTCACTGCAGGGGACCCAGCAGTGAGGGAGGACACACAAGCCCACTAGCTTGGTAAAGGAGGTTCAGGCAGACCTGCGGTCCAGGTCAGAGACCTAAGATTCAGGGCTTAGGAATAAGGGGGAAAAATCGCCTTGATGGTTCAATAGATTTGGGTTCTAATCCCAGCTCTGCCACTGATGAGCTGTGAACCTTTGGGCAGATTCGTTAATCTCTAATGTTACAATGTATAGAGAACAAACAGACCGACAACTATGAGAGGGAAGAGGGGTTTCAGAGATGGGTGGAAAAGGTGAGGGGATTCGGCAAAACAAAAACAACAAAAAACTCACGGACACAAAAAACTCACAGACACAAACATGTAAATAACTGTGTCTTCCGATGGTCTTAGGCTCTAACAGCAGTGGTTCTCAACCTGTGGGTCGAGACTCACAGGTTCAGAACTGCTAGCAGGGTCACCTACGACCGTCGGAAAACATAGATATTTACATTATGATTCATTAATAGTAGCAAAATTACAGTTATGAAATAGCAACGAAAATAATTTTATGGTTGGGGATCACCACAACATGAGAAACTGCATTAAAAGGTCAAGGCATTAGAAAGGTTGAGAAATCAGCCCAAGCTCCAAAGGGGTCACGGGTTCCATTCTCCATCAAGGCCATGTACCTGGGTTGCAGGTTCATGCAGGAGGCAGCCAACTGATGTGTTTGTCTATTATTAGGTAAGATTCTCTCTCTCTCTTTCTCTCTTTCTCTCTCTCTTTCTTTCTCTCTCTCTCTCCCTCCCTCCCTCCCTCCCACCTTCCCTCCCTCCCTCTCCCTCCCTCCCTCCCTCCTTTCCAGTCTCTCTAAAAACCAATGGAAAAAATATGCTCAGGTGAAGATTAACAAAAAAATAAAAACTTTTCTACATCAGAAGACATTCTCAATAAAATGAAAGATAATCCACAGAAAGGAAAAATATCTGTCAATCATATTTCTGATAAGAGACATATCCAGACTGCATAAAGAATCCTTCAAATCCAGCAATACAAAATCAACAACCCAGTTTAAAAATGGACAAAGGATATAAAGAGTCATTTCTCTAAAGAAGGTAAACATAGAGAGCAGTCATCAGGAAAATAGAAATGGAAACCACAAGGAGATGCCCCTTCAGACCCACTAAAACAGCTGTAGACAAACGTTGGCAAGGATGTAGAGAAATCAGAGCCTTCTTACGCTGCTGGTAGGAATGTGAGATGCTGCAGGCCCTTTGGTAAAGAGTTTAACAGTTCCTGAAAATGTTAAGCATAGTTACCATATGGCCCAGCAAATCACACTCCTGGGTATATACTCAGGAGAAATGAAAACAGATGTTCACATAAAAGTTGTGTATGAAGGTTTATACAGCATTATTAATAATTAGAGGCCCGGTGCATGAAAATTCATACACTGGAGGGAGAGTCCCTCAGCCTGACCTGCTGCTTCTCACAGTCCAGGAGCCCTCAGGGGTGGGAAGTGACCCAGAGATCAGGGGAAGGCGACGCCCCATCACACCTCTGCCGCTGCCACTGCCAGTAGTGGAAGCCTCAGCAGGCGCTGATTACCTGAGCCTCAGGTGGCCCTGGGTGGCTGGGGGGCTGAGACTAGAAGACTCTGGAGGTGGCTGGGCCTGGCCTTGCTGTGCTCCTGCTGCCCCAGCAGGGCTGAGGGGACTGGGCACCACCATCTTGTGGCTGTGGTCACTGCCATCTTTGAGGGTGTAGCAATCAATTAGCATATTCCCTCCTTATTGGCTGTGGGCACCACCATATTTGAAGGCAGGGGAGTCAATTAGCATATTGGCTGTGAGTGCCACCATCTTTGCAAAGGCATGAGGTCAGTTAGTATATTCCCTCTTTACTAGATAGGGCTAGAGGCCCAGTGCAGGAAATTCATGCACGGGGGGGGGGGCCATGTCCCTCAGCCCAGCCTGCACCCTCTCCAATCTGGGACCCCTCCAGGGATGTCTAAATGCCCATTTAGGCCCGAACCTACCTACAGGGATCAGGCCTAAATGGGCAGTCGGACATCCTTCTCACAATTCAGGGCTGCTGGCTCCAAACTGCTCACCTGCCTACCTCCCTGATTACCCCTAACTGCTTCTGCCTGCCAGCCTGATCACCACTAACCAGTACCCTGCCCGCCTAATTGATGTCTAACTGCTCCCCTGCTAGCCTGTTTGCCCCCAACTTCCCTCCTCTGGTAGCCTGGTCACCCCTAACTGCCCTCCCTTGCAGGCTCGATTGCCCCCAATTGCCCTACCTTGCAGGATTGGTCCCTCCCAACTGCCCTCCCCTGCTGGCCATCTTGTGGTGGCCATCTTGTGTCCATGTGGGGGCAGGATCTTTGACCACATGGGGACAGCCCTCTTGTGTGTTGGAGTGATGGTCAATCTGCATATTACTCTTTTATTAGATAGGATAGAGGCCTGATGCATGGGTGGGGGCCAGCTGGTTTTCCCTGAAGAGTATCCCGGATCAGGGTAGGGGTTCCCTAGGGTCATGGGGTGACCTAGATGAGAGGCCTGTGGTGGTTTGCAGGCTGGCCATGACCCCAGCAACCCAAGTGGAGGCCCTGGGATCTGAGATTAATCTATGTTTTACAATTGAAACTTTGTAGCCTGGAGTGGAGCCAAGCCTTCTGCTTGCTCTGTGGCAACAGCCATTTCTGTTTGGGTTTATTTAAATTCTATAATTGAAACTCTGTAGCCTAGAGTGGAGGCTTATGCACTAGGGCTGCAGAAGCTTGGCTTCCTCCTTCATCCAGGCAACCCTAGCCCCTGCTCTCTCCAGCTCCATTTCTCTTGGGATATATCTTCTATAATTGAAACTTTGTAGCATGAGTGGAGGTATAGGCTGGCAAGGGCAGGTGGAAAGCTTGGCATCCTCCATTTCGGGGAAAACCCAAGCCTTCCTCCTGCTCTCAGTGGCCACAGCCATCTTGGTTGGGATTTATTTGCTCCTGATTGGCCAGTGGACGTGGCTTGTGGGCATGGCTTGATCAGAGGTATGGTCAATTTGTATATTATTCTTTTATTAGATAGGATAACCAAAAAGTGAAAACAACCTAAGTATACCTCAACTGCTGAGTGGAAAAACAAAACCTGGTGTATTCACACAATGGGTAAGCATTCAACTTTAAAAAGCAATGCAGAACTGACACATGCTACAACATGTATAAACTCTGAAAGCATCATGCTAAGTGAAAGAAAACAGTCACAAAAGACCAAATGTTGAATGACTCCACTTATATAAAACTAGGGGCCCAGTGCACAAAATTTGTGCACTGGGGGTAGGTGGTCCCTCAGCCCAACCTGCCCCCTCTCACATACTGGGAGCCCTCAGGGGATGTCCTACTGATGGCTCACTTTCAGCCTTGGGCAGGGGACCCTCAGTGCCCTACGATTGGCCTGGTCACAGGCTCCACCCTAACCCCAGCCTTGGGCAGGGGACCTCAGCCAGGGGACCCTGAGCCCCTGCAATCAATCGATCGCTGGCTCTGCCCCTTCCCAGACCTGCCCCCAGGCTCTGATGGCTTACCTCACAGTGACCCGGGTGCCAGGATGTTCCCGGGACACAGGCACTGGGCGCCTATGTATGCAAATTAACCACCATCTTTGTTGGGTTAATTTGCATACTTACTCTGATTGGCTATGGGTGTAGTAGAGGTATGGTCAATTTACATGTTTGTCTATTATTAGGTAAGATGTCCAAATTAGGCAAATCCACAGAGGTAGAAAGTCCATTTGTGGTGACCCAGGGTTAGGGGAGGGGAAATGGAAAGTGACTGCTAATAGGTATAAGGTTTCTTCTGGGGAAAGTGAAATGTTCTAAAATTAGATAGTAACAATAGATAGCTCGACAACTCTGAATGTATCAAAATCACTGAATTGTACACTTTAAAATTTAAGGATAAATTATATCGTAAGGGAATTGTACCTCAATAAAGCTGCTATTACCAAGAAAGGTTTATAGTATTTTTCCTTCTTTCTTTGCCTTGTCTCCTAAATTCTTAAGGACTCCTACTGTCTGGTGCCCATGAAGGAGCATGGATTATCATGGTTAAGTTCACTGCTTTTGGTAAATAAGCCAAGCCTGAGCCCACATCAGTCGTTTTCCATGGTGATTATGGACATTGGCAACGTCCAAAGACAATTTTATTGTCACCACTGGAGAGGGAAGTGCTACTGGAATCTGGTGGGGAGAGGCCAGGGGTGTTGCTAACCATCCTTCAATGCACAGAACACTCAGAGGAGTGTATGGCCCACAGTGTCATCGTGGCAGGGAGGAAAACCTTGGTTTACAACTGCACAGCACCAGATGAAGCGGGTCTTTGATTCAGCCTCAATGCAATCTAGTCTCAATCTATCTACTGAGCAGCCCATACCAAGATTGGACCCTGAGCTAGGCTCTGGGGCACAGAGGAGCTAGGCACTCGGAAACCATGTCCTGAGAAGGGACCATGTCTGTTGGAGGCAGCAGTGCATCCTCAGGTCCTGGCTCACAGCCCACCTGTAGTACTTCCAGCCCAGCCTCACCTGTGTTCCTATCGACAGTGGAAATTTCAGAGTAGATTTGCTTGAAGGCTTATTGGCCAATAAAGATACGGCAGAGAAGAAATTTCTGAGTTCACCTCCCCCAGGAAGGGGAGTCTCCCGGTGCCCACCTCCCAAGAGGCTCTGCAGGACTCAGGCTCCGAGGATTGAGGGGTGAGGGAAGATGCCTTCCTGGAGACTACTAGGTGTGGCGGGCACTGAGCGTGCTCAGATGTGGCTGCTGCTGGAGAGTGAGCTTTACCTGCAGTACAGCCACCTGTCTCCTGAAGATGATGGCTTGTACCATATCCTCTTTAGATGCCCAGTTGGTGGGGGCTGAGCTGGGCAGCACCACCAAAGAGAAGGGACATGCTAATAAGGTTCCCTGAAGAGCCAGGCTATCTGAGGGTCCGAGAGTGGCCACCCAGCCCTGAGTGCTTTCCTGACTCCTGAACTCCATTCTCCAAGGTTATCCTTTCCCAGACAGTGTGTCCTTTGGAGCCACCCCTCTGTCAGCTCTCCCTCTCCTTATCTCCCCTCCCCCTCCCTCAGCTCCTCAGCTCCTCAGCTCTGACCTCCCTCCTTGCTCCCATTCCTCTCCATCTTCCATCCCCTTCTCTCCAGGGTTCTTGATAAATATTATTCTAATTCTGAATGTGCAATCCCAGCCTCACCTAATTAATTTGGATGCGCCAAAGGAAATGGGTTAAGGCCTGAGCTACTTTCTAACCGCAGGGAAAAAAAATGGTCACTGAGGAACAGGGAAGCGGATTCTGTAAAAGAGTAGAGGCAGTTTTCAGATCCAAAGAAGAGAGTGGGACAGAGACGATGACAAGCAGAGAGACAGGGCAGATGGAGAGACAGAGAGAAAGGAAGCAGGTGGAGAGACGTGGACAGGCGGAAAGAGAATGAGCACATCAGAGAACTAGAAGCAGAGAGAGAAAATTCTGGATAAAGGGATGAGAGAAAAAGAGACAAGGAGACAGAGAAAGAAGGGGGACAGAATCAGAGGGACAGAGACAAGTAAGTAGGAGGAGCAAGAGAGGAAATGAGAAACAGTTGAAGGGAAATTCGGATAAAAAAGTGATTCAGAAGGTGAGAAGCATTCAGAGGGAACGAGAATCAGATGGGGAGAGACAGAGATGGGCAAGTGAGGCGCAAAGACACGTTTCCAGCCAAGCACCTCGCATGCAGACCACAGCCCTGTCCAATTTCAGAAGTTGAAGAATCTTGCTCATTGTCTTGCGTGCTCCAATCGCCCTCTCCCCCAGGGGCCACTTTTACAGCAATATCTGGTTATATCAAATAAAAATGCATTTTGCCTGAATTATCCGTATAATTGTCATAGTTCTCTGCTCCCTCTAGCATGTGGACTCTGTGGCTTGCTTCGGGGTATGTGCGGCAGGCGGGGAGAGTGATCACCCGGGTAGCAGGTCTGAGCAGAGAAAACTGTCATTCTGATCATTGAGACTGGGAAACAAGTCCTTCAGCACAGCTGTACACTAACCACCTGCATAACTGAGGTGCCATCTTATGCTGGCTAACATTTAGTTTCTAAAGGTGATCACTTGTCCTATGCATGGTGACGCCGTCCTAACCCTGTGACCTTTGTAGCTATTATTACCCCCATTTTCAACAGCAAACTGAGGCTAAGACTAATCCTAGGATGAGAGCACTATGGAACAGAAATTTGAAGCCAGTGCCTGGGACTTAAGTCTGGGTGTCCTGCTCCTGGGACTGCCTATTGAGGACATTTCACTTTCCTGTGAATTGCAGGCTGACCACATCCTCCTGGCCTCGCCAGCTGGATCTGTTCACTTAGCAAATGCCAGTTGACATTCGGGCATGGTGAAACAATTAATAAATGAGTAATTCAGGTCAAGACCAATTATTTATTTCCCTAAAACCTTGATTACTGTTGTCAGTGGTCCCAAGACCATGAAAGTGTGTTTGAATTCCCTGGGCGTTGAGTCATCTCGACACCAGGGACCAAGCCCAATCAACATTTGGGTGTGCTGGCACCTGCATTCAAGGCATGAAATCTTTCTTAAAATAGCAAATGAATCCCCTTAACAATAGGAACATAAACAACCCTGCTCATAACTTTGCTTCATGATCTTGCCTGCTTGGGAAATTAAAAGCTATCATCTAATAAGCAATTACTATGTGTCAGAAACTCTTACATGCATATTATATAATCCTCAAAACAACCTTATATGGCAGGTGCTGCATTTTACTGCTGAGAAATCTAAGATTTTCAGAGATTTGCTTTCTTTCCCTAAGTCACACAACTAGTAAATGGTAAATCTAGATTTCAAAAATAGGTAGGTTAAAACGACAGATGCTGGCTTTATATCATTGAATTATCCATTGAACCATCCATTCATCCATCCAATGCTCCATCCATCCATCCATCCATCGCTCCATCCATCCATCCATCGCTCCATCCATCCATCCAACCATCCATCCATCCATCCCATCATTCTAATCCTCCATTACTTAATCATATCTGTTTGTTTGTTTTTTACCTATGTTCTTGCAATGGTCTCTGAATGTAAGGTTTTAGAGTGTTTGGTCTTTAGTGGAAATATCTACCCAGACAGAACTCAGCACCCCAATTGCCCAGTGCTATTCACTTCAGTGAGCCACCAACATCAACAGCTTTGAAAGTTTTTACATTGTTTTTACCAGGCAACATTTTTGTCAAATAAAATTCAGGGTAGAGCAACAATATACTTCACTAGGCCCTTTCTATGTAAGACCAATGTGAGGGGTCCTGCTCTCTAGGCTTCACGGAGTTTCCTAGTTTAAAAACAAATGTGGAAAAGGGGGACCATATAAAAACAACTTGGAATTTTTTGTCACAATTTTCAGTGAACAAATGGAAAAACTTAGGTTCCCCCAAATTAAGTGAGAAACCTGGGGATCTTTAGTTCATTGGTAATAAGTGTGTGTGTGTGTTTTTTTAATCTGAATTAATACACTTTCCTGCCTTGGCCATGTCCCTGGATTTCTGAGCCATTTCAATAACACAGAATGGGGAATGTAAATCCAGCGAGTAGTCAATAAGTTTTTCTGTGCTGAGGGCAAGGCAAGCTGGTGAGTTTAGAACCCTAATCACACACTTTCTCCACTTTCTCTTTTTTAGGAGTAGGAAGCAGTTTATGCTGCTGGGTACATATGACAGAAGGCCAAATAGATGAACAAGCTATTCTGGTTAACGTTCTTATTCCTAAGGACTAATGAGAACACTCTTGTTTTTGAAGAATATTCTGAAAGTATTCCTGCCAAATTAAGTAGAGCACACTGGATATAATTTTTTTTAAAGATCACAAGTCCCTTCTGTGAGTGGGCCACTAGTCTAATCTTTCGTTCTCTTCACAAAGAAAATTAAGCAAAATGCAGATCACCTAGAAGCTATTCATATAAAAACTGCGGGACACACCATGAAAGGATTTTTTTTTTAAGTAAGTCACTGATAGCTACTTCTTTTTTGGATTTCTCCTGAAAGTACAGTGCAGGCATTCTATTTCAGTTAAATCAAGTTTAGTTTTGTGAGTCCCAGATCAGAGTTTCTGCATGGCACTGACACCCCAGGAGCCACCGGCGTCCTCTTTAACCTCCTCCTCCTCCTTCCCTGCTGGGCAGTCTGGGTGCTCTCATTCTCTGCAATATGCACTCCGGACCAGAGAAGTGAATATATTTTTAATACACATGGTGCAAGGAAAATGGCTTAATTTAGTTCCCTTATTCCTGGTTCTCTCACAGCCTGCTTGAAAAACACAGCTGCCCGCTTTGTGTGCACACAAGACCACTCTCCTCACACGGAGAGGCTCCGAGGGGCTGTGGCGCGCTCCTCTGTTGCGGTAACAATCTTTGTGCATCTGCACGGAGCACTTCCGCGGTCTGAGTTGTCCCCAGCACAACTGGAATTCATCGCGGCCAATAAACATCGCAGACCTCGGCGAGGGAAGAGAAGGCTGGGGCACCTGCTTTGTTCTTCAGGCCAGCCAGGAAGTCATTCCATCCCCATGGGCACCTGTCCTGGGGCTGCCACTGGATGGCCAGCCAGGAGCTAGGCAGAGAGGGAATGGGGTCCTCTGGTGCCTCATTTATCCCAAATAGCATCATCTCCACACACTCCATCTCTTACCTCCTCAATCACAGGAAAATTCATCCAGAGTTGGGAAATTCAGTTGTATCAATAATGAGCCCAGACTTTTCAGAAATATTTGGATTGTTTGTCTGGGAATGAATTAAAGATGTGGATGTTTCAAATGCAGCTCCCGCTTGTTCCAAAAAATGCTACCGAGATTTGTTCTAGCACTTGGACAGACAAGTGATAGATGAGTTAATAAATGTACCTGATGCTACTGTTGTTGATGTTATTGTTGGTGCCACCTTGATTTGCTCTGGGCACAGACATAAATCTATAGGTGAGGCAAAATAAAGGTGTTTTAGCCTACAGGTTAAACACGAGGATTCTGAAGGCAGAGTGCCTAGGTCGGAGTGACAGCCACATGGCATACAGTGTCGAAGACCATTAGCTAGCTACTAAGTGCCCTGTGCTTCTGTTTCTACATTTAAAAAAATGAGGCCAAAATAAGAAGGCCAAAAATAATGTCTACCTCTCAGCATTATTATGGAGATTAAATGAGTTAATTTCTGTAGAGCAATTAGAACAGAACATGGCAGCTAGTAAGCACTATGTAAGTATCTAATTAACAAATACATCCAAATATAACTCCCGGTGCCTACACAGGCCCAGCCTATAGGGCCACGACAAAGCATTGGTAGAAGAGGGTAGTCTTGGAGGACTCAGTGATGCCAGATGGCAAAATTCTTTGTGTGGACAGGGAGGCACATGGCACGGCTATGGCCATGGGTCATCCTGGAAGCGACTGCCCACATCCCATATTTTCTACTCAAGCCTACAGACAGGACTGCATCTGGTCACACAGCAGTTTTTGCTGAACTTGAACTTGGACTTTGTGAGGCAAGTGCCACGAGAGTGTCTGCTCCTTTCTGCAAGGCCATCACAGATTGTGCTTTCAACAGTATATAAGGATGCTTCAAGATGAAATCCCAGGGAAAGGCAAAGGGACTTCAAGCCAAACAAATCAGGATGGATTTTACTGGGCCATAAATGGGCAAATGGATCAAACTGACCAGGGCAACATTTTCTGCAAAGGATTCAGTTACTTTTTTCTTCACTCTTCCTGCCTCCCTTTTTCTTTCCTTTTTCTTTTCCTCTCATTTCTGCTGCTTTCCTTTCCTTTCCTTTCCCTTCCTAAAAACATGATAGCCCTACCTGAGTGACTCAGATGATTGAGCATTGTCCTGTGCACCAAAAGCTTGCCAGTTCAATTCCCAGCCAGGGCATGTAACTGGGTTGTGGGTTTTGTCTCTGGTTGGGACACGTACAGAAGGCAACTAATTGATGTTTCTTTCTCACATTGATATTTCTGTTTCTCTCTTCATTCCTCTCTCTAAGCATGTTAGGATTTAAAAAAAATATATAAGCACCACTGTCATTCCCAAACATAGTACCTTCATATCAATGTAACCATTGGAAGGTTATGGTAGATGAGAAAAGAGCACCCACAATCCTCTCCATTTTAATTAATTAAGTCACTCATTCATTCAACCACATTTATAGAGCACCTACTCTGTGCCAAGTACTGTTCTAGTCAATACAGGAGTAAACAAAATTGGCAAACACATTTGTCCTCTTGACATCATGGTGGAGGAGATGGATTGGTCCCGATATCTAGAGACTGACCAATTTCCCCTAAAAAAATCTTTAGGTGATAAAATTGTGTTTGAATGACTGAGACTCACACATTGCTGTTGGCAACATCACCTGGGATTTCCCTGTAAAATTATAACCCCATTTCTATACAGACAACTTTGCATAGACACAAAGACTTAAAGCCACATCTCATGAGAAACAGACTTGTAACTAGGGATGTTGACCCAGGGAAAGGAAGACTGAAGGGGCTTTGACTGCCATTCAAAGAGACATCTTATTGTCTTACAGGAAAAAGAATACATTCCTTCTGGGTGGCTCCACTGGGCAGACCTCATGCCAGCAAAGTCAATGTTGCCCCGCTCCCCTAAACAAACTAACTAGAATTGCATCCTAAGAACAGAATAAATTGCCTCAAAGTTTGGGGAAGCCACTCTAGATGCATGAGTGTGTGAAAAGGGGGATCTGGTGTCCAGAGGGAGAGGCACTAAAACATCTCATAAGTCCCTTTCAGTCATGAGTCTGGATCGCATTCTTGTGACTGAGTGTGCAAGGAAAATGCATCTTCTCCTGCCCCCAGGGCTGCTGACTGGAAAGTACAGATCTTCAGCCAAAACCGGTTTGGCTCAGTGGATAGAATGTCGGACTGCAGACTGAAGGGTCTTGGGTTCAATTCCGGTCAGGGGCATGTACCTTGGCTGCGGGCACATCCCCAGTAGGGGGCGTGCAAGAGGCAGCTGATCGATGTTTCTCTCTCATAGATGTTTCTGACTTTCTATCCCTCTCCCTTCCACTCTGTAAAAAATCAATAATATATATATATGTAAAGAAAATACAGATCTTCAGATGTAGACTCTTGTCCTGAACCTCCCAGGTACGCTGAGGTCAGAATGGGCCAGAGAAGAACATGCCTCCACGACTGGATAGCCCCATTCCACCACCAGGCTACCAGACGGTCATGGGGGCAAAAAAATGAAAAAAGTGTGATTAGACTGCCTTCTATTCAGCTCCCAGCAAATGTTCTAAGGAAAAGACAGGTGGATGACAACTCCAAAAATGAGAACAGGGTTTTGCTAGGTGTCCCTCAAGAGCCACATAAGCAGGCAAAGGAAGACAGGTCTGAGTACTTTCTCTAAGGGACCCAGGACTATGTAAGTACGTCCAGTCAGGTCCCACAGTAGGTGTGATCCTGTCTCCTCCATCCAAACAGTGGTGTTGGAGACAGTGCTGTTACATGTGAGCAAGCGCCTTAGGCAGCACAGGCCATTGAGAAAGAACAGAGAGAGCAAAGACAGAGCTCACTGTCGCCTTGTCCCCCAGAGACAGGGCACGTTGTGCTAAGTCTGCCCCAGGTGCCTGACCTCTCCTATGGGGCTGGTCATCCCGGGGCAGGAGAGAAGGAGGCAAGCCCTCATTCTGGGGGTGGGGCATCATCTGTAACCTGTAACAGAATTCACAATGCCAAAAGGGAGAGGGTTTCTGGATTCTAAAAACTCAGAAATACAAAAGAAAAGAAACAAGAGGGGGAAATTAGCAGGAGACTCCGGAGGAATTAAAAAGGGACTTGAAAGCAGCCTACAGTCAAGCATCACCATTTGAGCAGAAATGGGGGGATGGCTAATCCCAATCAATGAAACAGACACAGAAACTACAAAACACTTTAAGGAAATGCATTTTTACTGCTTCCTGAGCCATTACAAACTAGGCTTTAAAAAAAGAGAAAAACACTGATCTTTGGAGAGCTGCTTTACTGACTAGATAAGAATGACTTATAATTAGCAGGCCAATTGTCCATGGCAGATCCTGCTTGAAGGCAATCTGTCCTTGTGCACAGTGCCTGTGCCCTGCGCTATCTTTGCAGCCCTGTCTGAGCTATTAGTCTGTTCATCACATCTTTTTATCTGACAGAGAAAAGAAAAACAACTTCACCCCAGTCCAATTTGGAGAAGATTTGGGTTTGCAGTGTCCGAGTTGATGCAATTACAGCAGGACAAGTTCAAGAAGGAGACGGGAGGGAGAGTGGAAAGGAACACAACCCAACAGGAGTGAGCAGGAATCAAAAGAAGGACAGATGGAGAAAGAAGCGACAGTGGTGGACAAAGATGCTGAAAGGAACAAGAAGGAACATTTTTAATGATGTGACTTAAAAGACAGAGAAGTGACAGATCCTCTTTGCAAATGCTTGGGGATGGGGGAGGAGGGGCTGGCATGGAGGTGGGTAAGAGCCGGCTGCTGCTTATCTGAGAACAGAAGCGCTGTCTGATTTCCCAAAGCATGAAAAAGCCTTCCAAGCTGATGGGATAGCATTCCTGGGAAAGTTCAGGCAAATTGCTCAGGAGGCAATGATAAGTCAGGGAGGGCCAACAGGGAGGCTGGGATGTGGAGGTCGGCCTCCTGTTGGGGGGAGGTGGATTAACATGATCCTGGCCTGATCAGCAAAGCAGCCAGATGTCAGAGTTCCTCCTGATAAGGTCTGAGGCCGACCCCAAGACGGGGGAAGAAAAGCTCTCCTGGCAACTTCTTTGCTATGATGGGGTTCAGCCCCCTCCCTGCCCAGTGCCTAGGGATCACATACATTCCCAGGACCTCAGAACGCTCTGGAACACACTCTCAGATGTCATTTAAAAGGAACAGCCACCTCTATCTCAGGCACTCCTTCTCAGAGTTCCGATCCCTCTTCGCTGCAGCAGCAAAACCCAAGGAAGAGCGAAGAGGTGACTACGGATGGGAAGCAGACCTCCCAGAAGAGGACATTTGGCTGAGGGAACCACGAATATGTCTAGAGGACAGATGTCCTAAGTAATGAGACTTTAATGCTGGAGCTAATGGGAACAGTACACGAGACCAAATGCCAAAAAAAGCAAGAAATAAAGAGAGTGTTTGGGAAGCTGCAGAAAACAGCGACTCTCCTCCCAACCACCAGAGAGCAGGGTCAAGGTTGGGCCACTGAAGCCTGCTTGGGACTCAGCCGCCATGAGTCTTGAGAAGGGGACAGTAGCTTCCACAAGGAGGAACCAGGGTTCTCCTTTCCTCTGACTAGGAGTAGGAATGAGCCAGGGTGGGGGCTGAAACCCTGCTCAAGAATGCCATGTCCCTGGGGGAGCCAGGGCCACAGTTCCCACCCCCACCTCAACTGGATCAGAGCCCTGGAGCTGCAGGCCAGGCAGTCTGGACCCTGCCACTCACCACCGCCAAGGCCATCACCACCACTGGGAGACCATGAGGACCGAGCTTGACCTGGGGTTTCCCAGGACACCTTCCTTTCCATGTGCCTTTTAGGACAGAGGGCTTGAGGGCACAAGAAACAGAAGGAGCAAGGAATTGAGAAGCAGGGCAAAGAGAATCAAGAAAGGGAAAGAACAGAACTAGAGCAGGGAGCAGACGAGAGCTGGCCAGCATTCTGTGTCTTGTGCATAGTGCTGGCTGGTATAAATAGGGCAAGGAGGGGAAGTGTGATAAATGGGGCTGTTTGTGAGCTGTGCATCTCAGTAATAAAACTGGGAACGGCCCAAGGTCCATTCTCCACCACCCCTCCCCCCCAAGATCGCTTTTTCTCTCATCACTCTCAGGAGCTAGGTCTCATGCAGAATTGTCCTGGGGTTCTTTCAATTCTGTAAGTTTTTTTTTTTTTTATTCTGGTTTTGGTTTTTACATTTTCTTTGTATTGCCTTCACTATCTTAGCCAATATAATCTATTCTTGAAAAAGAGCCCTTTTACCACCTGGGACTCCGTCATGCCCAACATGGAGTGTTAAGTGAGGGTCACCAACCCCGAAGTACCCTGGTCAGTAGGTCATTTATCTTCCCATCCCTTCTGGTGACAACCTGTCCCAGGCACGAGCAGGTGGGTCTTTGCTTTCTCAAGTAATCTGAGTATCACTGACTATTTACATCGGGGAAGATGAGAGCCAGCTGCCCTGCTGGCCCCCAAAGGAGAGAGAGTCCAGCAATGCACTTGACGTGTGAACTTTAACAAATTACCATGACTCTTTAAGTTGATTTCTTCATCTGTTAAATGTACACCTCTACTTAGAGGGTGATGGAAGGACACAGCGAGACACCACCAGTCCAGTGCTTAGCAGGTGCCGGGTGTGGGGGCAAGCCCTGGAGATGGAGCGCTTGCAGGTGTTCCCCTCACTGTTCCATGCATGTGCTTGAGATCTCAGGTCGTCCTTGCCACTGGCTGTAGGGAGTTGCAGAGGAATGAGGTTCTGTGAGGTCCTGGGAGATGATCCCCCTTCCTGGCACTTGAGCAGAGGCAAGGGGCTCCCCCGCCACATAGCAGGGCTGAGTCCTCCCAGCATGACCACGAGTCCTCCCAGCATGACCAAGCAGGCAGAGCCTGTGCCCCAGCCCACGCGGTGGGAGCAACACCAGTGCCCAGCCCCACACGCACGAAGGAGACGGGGAGGAAGAAACGCCTTCACACCCACAGCAGCACAGCCTGCAGCTTTCCCAGCTGCAAAGAGGAATGAGAACTGGCAACAACTGCTGCACCTGGAGCCCCTGTTACCTTCCCCGAAACTCCACTGGCCCCATCTGTGCTCCGGGGTGTAATCATTCTGGTCACAAGAATGGACTCTGGGGAGGGCCTGGGGCAGCACAGCGGATGCACATTAGGAATCTGCTGGCAAAGCCCCCGAGGAAGCCCATCTTCCTGAGCTTGCCAACATTTTGCTCCATCGATGGTGTGTCTGGCCCAAGCGGTGACCTCATCTGAATGCTAAAATGCAGATGTGATGACATTTAGGTGGACAGAAGAGAGGGCACAGAGACCATCTGGCTCCGGCTCCAAGCATGGCCACATACGTCCCAAAGAAATTGGGTCCCTTTACCCTCTGAACCAAATTAGGAATCTAAGTTGAGATCTCTGCCTACTGTCTCAAGCAGAAATGTGGGAGATTCTCTTTTTAGCCCCCACCCTTTGAGCTGTGTTCTGCACATTAATCTTTCTTTTCCCCTCTCCCAATTTCTCCACTGTCTGCCTTGACACAGTAATGCAGCATGAAGCTGATGTTCTTAAGGACAGTAATTAGCCCTCCATGTAAAAAGTAGCCCTCAAAGTGGTCATCGGGGAGAGCGCAGCCCTGACCTGTGGGGCTGCCATTCATTACTGGACACCTCTCCTGGGCACCTGCCTTCGGCGCAGCTGATGCTGCTCCCAGGAGAGTGGGTCTCATTACTGGAGGCACTTACTTCTGATGAATAACTAGCTCATCAGCTATTTCATTCATCGACCTCAGCCCCATGACTTGTTGCTACTTACCCGTATTAAGTCTACCTGAGAGGATACAAATACACTGAGTGGCCAGATTATTATGATCTTTAAACACATAATAATCTGGCCACTCAGTGTATATTCTATATAATAAAAGGCTAACATGCAAATTGTCCCCTCGACCAGCAGGCAGGCCAGCCAACCACCCATGTCTCCTTTCCCTGGCCAGGCTGGCCGGACCCCCCACCCATGCACAAATTCATGCACCGGGCCTCCAATATGTGTGTGTGTGTG
Organism: Antrozous pallidus; assembly: GCA_027563665.1. NCBI lineage: Eukaryota > Metazoa > Chordata > Mammalia > Chiroptera > Vespertilionidae > Antrozous > Antrozous pallidus. Next base: position 9,045,099 of record CM050526.1, read on the forward strand.
TGTGTGTGTGTGTGTGTGTACTGAGTGACCAGATTATTATGCATTTAGAGATCATAATAATCTGGCACTCAGTGTATGCTGTCATGACAGAGTCACAGTGACATGCCATGGGCTCTGAAAGCACTCCCAAGAAGGGAACTGTGGCAACGTGTTCAAGGAAGAACCAGTATATCCTCCCAAGGTGACTGCCTAGAAGGACGGCACAACAGGACACCTATGACTTGGTTCTTTCAAAGGAAGACTCAGGCACACTGCTGGCAAAGGCCCCAAAAGGCTGCCTCCGAGATTAGGCTCACATGAAGACTGGACCAAAATGTCCAGCTCCATCAGCTGTCCTGTCTGAAGCTTCTCTGGACCCCTCACCTGTAGTCACCTGTTCTGTCCTAGCCCCGAGCTGAAAAAGGGCAGGGCTGGCATGGCACGTGCGCTCCTGTGGCTCACAGAGCTGTCCTGGACATGCAGGGGCCATCCTGGAGGACAAATCTGGATCACCCCAACACAGGCCCACAGGCCTCGAGGTGTCTGGTGTCCGCAAAGCTGAATGTCAGGGATTGGCAGGTCTCGGCATCCTCACCCACCTCTGGGAAAAAGAGAACGCATTCACAGCTCCAGTTCTTAATTAAGATTTTGGCCCCCAGTTTTAGTCAATGACCCATCATCTGGGTTCACAACTCTCTGGCTTGCACTGTATCTTCCTCTTTCAATGGTCTGCATTACTCAGATCTTATTAAAGGATGATGCTTCGATCAAGGTATTGCCCTTTTCAAAAGATATGTGGAGAAATGGCAGTGAAGATCAATGGAAATCATTCTAGTGAATGGGAAAACCGAATGAGGAAAGGCTTAAAAATGTAGGGAAGAAAGAGAAGAAAGGAAGCTGTCACTCACATCTATAATCTGCAAGTTATCCGCTGATGACTAAGACATGTGTGTGCAAAGTAAAGCAGACTAGGTTCTCACTGGGCAGAATGAGGTGGAGCATCTAGGAAGGCACGCTCGCCTAGGCCACCGGTGACTGGTCTCCTGACCAACACCCGCACCACTCGCTAGGAAACCTGGGCCCTGAGCCCCTCCTCCCTGACATCAGTTGTCTCACTTATAAAATGAGGGAGTTATGGTAAGAGACTCGCCTGCAATAAAAATTCTATGATTCTATAATGGATGACAGAATACTCCTTTGCCTTTGCAGAACATTCTGCTTTAACTTCTAAAGAAGGAGGAAGAGCCGGGCTCAGAGGTGGAGCATTGACCTGGGAACCAGGAAGTCACGGTTTGATTCCCAGTCAGGGCACATGACTGGGTTGTGGGCTCGATCCACAGTGTGGGGCACGCGGGAGGCAGCCGATCCATGATCCTCTCTCATCATGGATGTTTCTAGGCCCCTCTCTCTTCCTCTCCCTTCCTATCTGAAATCAATAAAAACAAATTTTTAAAAAGTAATGAAGAAGGAGGAGGAAGGAGGAGAATAATAATAATAATAATAATAATAACAGGAATAATACCAATAATATGCAGGCTGAGCAACTGCCTTTAATGGGATTGAAATAACCCCCTCCGAGGGTTTGCTGCTCAATCCTCCCAAGCCCTCTTCCCTATCTGCAATATCGGCAAAAGAAGATGCTAAAAATACGAGGTCATAAACATGACTAGATGAAAAATAATGAATTATAGTTTCCCAAGATAGAGGAGAGAAACAATTACAGCAGAAGGCATTTTAAAAATGAATTTAACCTAGTCCCTATAGTCTGTCAGAGTCTCCCACCCCATCACCCATCTCAGACCTCTTATACACAAGTTAAGCTCAAACCACAATTGTGTGGCTCCACAAGATATGTATTGTCAAGAGATATAACAAAAATTGTAAGACAGAATGCAGTTGAATTCACCATGATTTCAAAAGTCAACTGTGCACGACCCAGAACGGGAGTGTGTGGGGGGGGGGGGGGGGGGGCGGGGAGTGTGTGGTGACATCCAACAGCCCCAGCTGGTGCTGGTTCCAACAAGTGGTGGAGAGTCTCACTAACCACGGAAAAGGAGCCAGAGTTCAGATCTAAAGGCAACCCCATCCCTGAGAAATCCCTCAGTGAAACTAGAAGAATGAAGCTTCCTTTGGTGCAGTTCCCTTCCTTTCCGGACCCATGGGCATGTCTGGCTGGGGCCAGTGAATTAACCTCTTTCAATCAGCTCACTTTTCCAGCTGTCTTAGCCACTGCTTCCTGCACAATTGATTTGAATCACTTCGCAGTCAATCTGACCTCCCATTAAAATAGATTGAAAAGAATGCACTGGACTTTTTCTCTACCTGTGCTGGGGCAGCCTAGAACTGTGGGTAAACTCTTGGTATCTTAGCAGCAGATTCCTTCAAATGTATGTGTACTGAGCCCCCCCGAAGGGAAAGGGGGAGCAGATGTGCGTGCCTTCTGGGTTTGGGTTGGGTGGCAGAGGGCATGAAAGCAGCAAGTGACGTACCAGAGAGAATTACCAAGTCTAGGAATTTTTGAAAAGTATTTGCATGGCTGACCTACTAATTAAAGCCTCGTGTGACCAAGGTAACATCGACTTTCCAGTTGGAATCATAGCTTGCCCACTGCAGTGAGCGTGGTGCATCTGTTGCATGAACACACATGCACATGGCTGCAGGTGGCGGAGGGACATCAAGCACTAAACCAAGCACCGCCCACTTCTCACCTGCCCGCCTTCCTCCTGCTCCTGTGTTTGCTCCTTTCTGTTCTCCTGGTGTCCTTCCCTAACCACTCCTCCACAAGCCTTCTTCAAGCATCCCACAATCTCACTGCGTTCCCGACGTCTACTTGTTTTTTACCCAAAGATAAAATGGAAATCAGGCAAGACTAAGACCTTTAGTCCAAAGCAAGATGTTCTTTTTCTTTCCTTCCAACTGCTATATTTGAAGCAAAAAAAAAACAAGTTGACTCTCTGTTAAGATCAATTCATTATAATGAGCCCACAGTGTTTCAAAAAAAAAAAAATGGAGTGTTTGGGTGATTTGACAATTCATTGCCCAGGAGCCCGAGAAGAGAACTCACTGCATCAGTCAGCAAAGTGGTGCTGCGGTCCTGTGGTCTGTGAGGAAAATCAGAGCTTTGTTTGAGTAATTAATTCCTGGAGGGAAGAAAGGTGGCACGGGGCGCTCCCTTGATTCCTCTGCAAATAAGCAGAGGAACCCAAAGATGAAGGACCCTTCCATGTCTATAAGGGTCACCTCCAAATACTTTTCATTTTGCCTGAAAACATCTCCTCAAGTTGTTCTTCCCACAGCCCTGAGTCCTTCTCCACCCCCACCCCCGAATTCCTCCATCCCCTCCATCACAATGCGGGCAGCGGGTGTAGCCAGGGCAGATCTGACTTCATCAACAACATCTAAAGCATCCTAATAGCTTCCCAACCCGTCTGTTAATTAGCCTTTGGGGAAAGAAAAAAAAAAGCCACACAGTTCCTCCCTCAAAGTGATGACACTAATGAATCAACTCAGGATGAGAAGGAAGGAATAGCTTTAAACGTGAGACTCTGGTATGGAATTAATGTAAAAAGGGAGCCAGGCTCCTCTTCCCGGGGAACCCCAGCCCTTGGAAAATATCAACAGCCCCTCCCTGAACAGCCCCGGGAAGCACTGCAGAAGCTGCTCCCAAAACATTAAGATCAGTGGACGCCTGAGGCCCATAAGCTTGACCCTCCTGGGCAGGTGAAAAGTAGAAGGTGAGGTGGGGATCCTGGTGGGAGAAGGGGTTTTAATTGGTAAAAGTGGGCACCCCCTGTTTCTCCAGGTGAGGTACTCCAGGTCCAGATCATGGGGTACCTCTGTCTCTCTCCCCGCCCTTCTCAGTGTGATTGTGCTCATCTGTTAGGATCACAGCAGAGCTGAGAGCTTCCCCTACAGACACTGACTTCTCCCACTGAAGCAGGATGGCAATGCCTAATCAGTTCTAGAAAAGTTTAAATCTGTTCTTCGCTGAAGGGACTGAGGAAGTGAAAGGTAGCCCTGCCTAGGGAATGTGTGCCCGTGCACATGGGCAGGCTGGAAGCCCCAGGGGGTTGATCTGGGCGCTCCTCCCTGAGCCTCCTGACCCTGCTTGCCCAGCTACCACCTTCAGAGAATCACACAAGAAAGAGCTCCTTGCCTTTTCAGAAAGCAAATGTGCCTGTTGAACTATTTCAAGGAATATGTAAGCACATGCACATCCCACCTCCTCCGCTGCCCTCTGAAGAGAATACTTTCTTTCTTCTCCCTTCTCCCCAGGGAGAACTCATCATGGTATAAATATTTACCTTTCTCCATCACAAGCTCCTTTTTCCTATCCCCATTTCCCAACAAGAAGTCTGCACATTAAACTCCCTGAAATAGCAAACGGTGATCTCTGAAGTGTGAGCAAAGCGAGCCAAGTCGTGGTACCATGCACACCGGGGAGTCGGTGAGCAGCTCCCTGAAATGTGCACACTCACCCTGACACACCTGGAAGAGGTCAAGATGAGATGCTGCTGTGCCTGAGTTACCCCAAACTGAAATATAAGCCCCCCCCCCCCAAGGTCACTCATGGAGTGTCCTAGACGGACCTCTCATGCTTTGTCTCCCTTTCCCCCGCCAAAATAGACAGGCATTGTCCCCTACCTAACCAATATGATGGCTTCCGAAGCACTGTCAGGCAAGACTGCAGCTGCTGGAAGAGGTGCTGTGAACTGAATAAAATCAGGAGTTGAAGCTGAGGGAGAAACATCTCATATTTACATAATGGTCTGAGGGCTGAAATTCATCTCCTTTCCCATGGTTACTTCTCTTCCCTCACTCCAGAGAGAAACTGCCCCCAGTGGCATCACCACGGAGCCATACACCATATACCCTGGTTTGGGGAGGGGAGTAGATCAGTGTAATGGGGGGGGGGGAGAGACAACACCGAGAGGGGCCAGCGACATCTCCAGGGCCACACGCCAGTAGAACATAAGCCAAGGCCAGCTTCCAAACACCATCAGTACCCTTCCAGGTGATGATGAGTACACTCAGTAAGAAGTGGCAAGGTCAGGACAGGGGGCAACTCTCTCTATAAGAGCAGAGAACAAGGACTCAGAGAAGAAAGAAACCCAAAGAAAGATTTGTGGGATCAACCAGAAGGCCACAGCCAGAGTGGAAGGTGTGATCAGAAGCCAGGACCTCAGGAGGTTCAAAGGAGGCAAGCCTCTGGAGCTGGAAGCAGTGATGGAGTGATCAAGACCAGATACATCTGCTTCGGGAAGGTGCTTGCCCACAGGCAATTCCCTCTCTGCTTTCCTTCTCTGTCTAGAGAGGATGTCTTCAGCAGACAAGACCTAGAGAAGAGAGTTTTCTTGCTTTGCTGTCCATCCCACCTGCCTTCTGCATTTGAGAACCTGCACTGACCACAGACCATCTGTCACAATTCCTCCATCCGTTCCCAGGACCAGTGCGGACACAGTCTCACTACCTGAGAAATACCATGGGAGTAGAATGGAGGGCAGTGGCACCTTTCGGTGATGAGCAATTGTCATAAACAGGACTCCAGAAGGGCCCTAATTCCAGCACTCAAGGTATCAGTATTGCAGTACCCACACTTAGAGGATTTGATTCAAATCCAGGGAGCATCATCTTTTCTCAACATCCACAGTTTCAAGGGGAAGGGGAGAATGCTCACGAATGTCTATCTGCCTCTCCGTCTTCATCAAGGTACAGGTGATTGATTCATGTCCACAGCAGTAAGGAAAGAGGGTTTTCAAGACAAAAGAATAACAGAGTGCCCAGGTGGGTGCCTGATGGATAAACTCAGAAGGAGGACTGGGCAGAGAGGTGGTCCGGGTTCCTAGGGCTGTGCACACGTCATGCGCCAGAAATGGAGGAATATCCCAGGGTAGGGTTTGTTCCCTGAGAGGGCTCTGTTGAACCACATCCAGCCATTCATCATCACCAGGCGACTGGAAGCAGAGCAAAGTTTATACACCTGGGTGCTTTGTTTTTGGAGTAGCAAAAAGAAGCTGCTTCCCTATTCTCTGGGCTTTGAGGTCCCAGGGGGCTCACTGGGAGCTGGAGAGGTGGGGTGAGAGGCAGTCAGAGTGAAACCATGAACTACCAACCACCTTTGGAGCTGTTGGCATTAAGTTTTGGTGGGAGGCGGCCTCCCCGGCCTTTAAGCAGTGAAAGATGCCCAGCAGGTTTAGCACAGCAAGAAGTGTTAACTCAGAAGTCTGCCTACAGGATTTAAAAGAACAAGTCCTCCAGGCTCAGCACGAAAGATAATCAGCCCACTCGGCAGGATGAGGTGCCGAGACACCATCTGCCCTTGGTCAACATAGCGCCCCCATCTCTAACACCATCCAGTTTAACACTCAGTCACTTCGTACTCTTTTCTGTAAGGTTCCAACATCGGTCAATTTCCCTTATTGAAGATGACGCTTCAGTTTGACTCAGAAAGCCATATGTATTAAGAGCCTACACCCAAGTGCCCACCTGTCATAAAAACTCCGCCCTGGACCCTCACCCAGGATGACAGAGCGTGTACAATCCTTACACTCAAGCTTTACAGACCACACCAATCCTCGCTACGCTCTGTAAATCCCCTCTACGGCCTCAAGCACAAGAGGCATTGATTCACCGCATGTCAAGAAAGCAAGGATGAACGTGACTTTACAGTCATGAGGGAGCTGGGGATGACCGAGGAAGCGCTTTAAAGGAGTACAAGGCGGGGTGAGGCTCCAGGAGCCGGGGGGGGGGGGGGGGGGCAGCTGCAGGAGGCTCTCACCTGTGGATGTTCATCTCCCTCGGAGGGCGGTGGGCCTTATCGTAGGAGACCTTGGCGAAGACGCCGGCCACGATGACGAAGGCGATCACCCCGCAGGTGATGTAGACAGTGAAGTTGGTCTTGTCCTTCTCGGGGTCGTACTTGTTCTCGGGCCCTGGCGACACCACCTTGGTGCTAGGCGTCTGCACCCACACGGGGCTCTGGTAGTTGTTGCACTGGCGCTGGTCCAGCTTCTCATGGCGCTTCTTGCAGCAGAAGCGGTAGTAGCAGGTGCCGCAGCAGTACAGGTAGCCGCTCTCGCTGTTGTTGCACTCGAACTCCTTGTCGTACTGGCCGCTCACGTCGTAGTAGCCCCAGCACGTCTCGTAGGTGACGGCCGCGCTGGCAGCCGCCGCCGCCGCCGCCACCGCCGCCGCCGCGGGCTGTCCCCGCCGGCTCCCCGCCTCCGGGACGCCGGACGCCCGGGCGGTGCCGTTCAGCTCGCGGCCGCCCCGGGCCAGGGCGCCCCCGGGCCGCCGGCCCCCGACGGCAGGGGCGCCGGCGCTCAGGGTCCGGTTAGCGGCGCGGCCGCGGGCTCCGTGGGCGCCGGGCAGCAGGTCCAGGAACTCGGGTGAGAGGAGCAGCAGCAGCAGGAGGCGCCGCGGCGCCATGGCGGGGCGGGCGGGCGGGCGGGCAGGCGCGGGAGCTTCAGGCCGCTCCCCGGTCGGAGGGCTCGGAAGGCGGCCGCGCGGGCCGGGTTGGCGGCGCGGGGCAGTCAGTGGCCCCGGGGCGATGGCGCCATCGGGGCGCGAGCGGCGACAGAGGCGCGCCGTGCGCACAAGAACGGACCGGTCCGGCGCGGGCTGCTGGAACTCACCCTGCGCGCCGGCTCCGAGCTCCCCCTGCGGGCTCGGCGCGCCTCCGGGGCAGCCCCATCCCCCGCCGGCGGCGGCAACCCCGCGCGCGGCTTGGTTCAGGCAGGACCCGAAGCGCGGCTCCGGGAGGCGATGGCAGCGTGGTCCCGTCCGGGCGGGTCCTGCGGGACAAGAGAGGGAGCCGGTCAAGGGGTGGTGCTCCGGGAGGCGGGTGGAGAGCGGAGGGCGCGCGCAGCCCTCGAGGAGGGAGGCTCGGGACCAGGAGGGGCTCAGAGCCTACTCCCGAGACCGGCCCGGTGCGCTGGCCACGGAGGGCGCACGAGTCGCCCCTCCGGGCATCACGCCGCTGTCCGAGCCCCGGACCGCCGGCCCCGCAGGCGCGTTCTCGCCGCAGGCGGGCTCCCTGGGACGGAACCGGCTGCCGCTGGGGTCGGGCGGCGGGTTCGGGGAGCGCGGCGGCTGGACCTCACTCACCATGCCCTACTGCCACTGCAGAGGCGGCGGCGGCCCGGCGGGAGCGCAGCGGCAGTGGTGAGCGAGTCGGGAGCCACCGCTCGCCGCCTGCACTGGGGCCCGAGCGGAGCGTGTGCGAGTGGAGCGAAGGAGACACACGCACTCGCACTCCCGCACACACGAGAGCGCCGCCGGGGGCTGGGGGGGGGGGGGGGGCAGCCGCTCAGCTCACCGCCGCCTACGCTTACACGCCCGGGCGCCCGGTGGGAGGGGGGTTCCTCTCTGCTTCTTCCCCCTCGCGGCACTTGAAGCTCCGCGTCACCAAAGCTCAGGACACCCGTTAATCAACAAGGCGAACCAGGCCAGGCGCGCAAAGAGGGGCCCGGGAGTAGGGTGGGAGTGGACCCTCTGTAACCGGCCGGTGGAGGACCAAACCTTCCCTGCCTTTGCCCGGTCCACCCTGGCTGCGGGTCCCATCCTCTCGGGTCCCGGGCTGTGCGCAACCAGAGCTGGAGCTGGGGTTTCTGCAAGCCTTTGCCTCTCTCTAGCGGCGGCGCTGGCTGCAGAGAGATCAGGTCAAACCCATTGCTACAGGTTCCTAAACTGAGACCAGGGGTTGTATGAGGTTGTGGGGCTACTAATGAGCAAGGACTACACTCTCTTCCCCTTGGGCACACTGCTTCCCACCAGCCTCCAACATGCACACAGGCACAAAGCCCCAGCGCTGGGTGGCACCTCTATTTCCCTCTTTTCAGGACTTTTCAAGAGGTTTGGGGCACAGTTAGGAAAGCTGTCTGAGCCTGAAAGAGCTTTGAAATGCCTCTACTGTCGCTGACAGGGTGGGAGCAGGGGTGGGTTGGGGTGGGGGTGAGGTGGTGCAGAGGGTGGTGTTCCGCTATGGGTGCTAATCTGATCTGTGAAAGAGGTCCAGGTGTAACTCACAAAACCACGAGGCCACCCACCCTAAGAGGGTGCCACAATCACTCTCTCTGGCACGCCTTAGTGGAGGAGGTGGAGAATGAGAACAAAAAGCAGTGACCACTGCCAGGATCCTGCCTGCCTGGCCTGGCCTTTGTGCGTATGCCCAGAGGACTTAAGTTGAAGGCAGAGAGCAGGTTGTGAGAGTGTGAGGAGTAGAGATTGTCCCCAAGGCTGTCTATTTTGTCCCATTCATGCATGAATCAAATCAAGGATCCCCCATTAGAGAAAGACAGCCTCTCCTTGGAACTACAGAATGGATACATTGAAGCTAGAACACAGATTCCAAGGCACTAGAAGATACTGAACGTAAGATGAGAGGTGCACAAACTCCCCACTTTCTGCTCTCTCTCCATTTCCGTCCTCTTCCTCTGTACTGTCTCCATCCCCTCAGCCATCCTCTCAGCTGCCACCTTTTTTTAATGATCCTGTTCTAGAAGCATTTATTTAGTGCCTGCTCCTCACCAGGCACTGTGGTGCTTGCTGAGGCAAAGGATGAATAAGACAATCCTTTCTTCATGGAGGGGACAGTTAAACAAATGATCACCATATTGTGGTGATTTCCCATAAAGAGGTGGGCATAGGGAGCTCTGAGAGCACAGATGACAGGTGCCCACCTAGCCCTGGGGGGGGGGGGAATGCAGTCCAAGGCAGCTTTCTTGATATGGTGATGCCCAGAACCTTGAAAAACAATTAAGAGTTAATCATCAAACAGTAGTGGAAGGACACTCCTGGCAGAGGGGGACATCATTAGCCAAATCAGGAAGACACAGAGCAGCAAGGCTATGTGAGCAGGGGGTAGAGCAGATTAACATAAACTCTGAGGGAGTCTTCCAAATAAAGCTGGCAGAAAGGCATTGATCCCCTGCCAAGGAATTTGAATTTATTCTATAGGAATTATCGGTGGGCTTTATTGAAGGTTAAGACACTGTCAGATTTACATATCTGTTGGATCTCTAAGTTAACAGGAAGAGGGAACCCTGGATGGGAGAAGCACTGCTCTGACAACCCAGGTGGAAGTCCATGAAGGGAGGAAGTAAATTACTGTAGATAGTTGGTGCCCATCGTGCAAATAACAAGCATAAGCAAAAAAAAAAAAAAAAACAGGTTCAAGACGGCAGTAGGGATGGGCATGTTGAAGTGCCTGGAAGAGCTCTAAGAGAAGCTGACCAGCACAAGGGTTTCAAGCTCAAGAGAGCAGATAGAAGTATACGCACTTGGGAATCATAACAGTCTCTTTATCCTCATATGATATGCAGGCTTTAAGTCAGTCCCTTCGGTCCTCTTTCCAGAGCTTTCGCCTCTCTTCATGATTCCAGAATTGCCCACTCCGTATCTGGGAGCTTCCTCACAGTGAGTACCAATGTGTCTTCCTCATGTGGGACTCATCAAGACCTGATCAGTGGCACTGAGTAAGGGAAATTGCTTTGGTTCCTCAGACTGCTACCACCCACAAACATGTTCTGAACCCCTGTGCTCATAAATGGACGCTCACAGCCAATCAGAGTGTCATAGAATTGGATAGGTTCTTAGGGGTTATTTATTCCAACCCTGACTGTTGTATACTACATTTCTTTTTTTTTTCTATCACAGTTCACATTCAATATTATATTAGTTCCAGATGTATAGCATAGTAGTAGGACATTTACATAACTTACAAAATGATCCCCCTCATAAGTCTAGTTGGTGTCACCTGGCACCATATCTAGTTATTACGATACTAGAGGCCCGATGCATGAAGGTTTGTGCAAGAATGAGCCTTCCTTCCCCTGGCTGCCAGCACTGCCTTTGCTCTGGCTGAAGCCACCTTTCTGCTTTCCCACACTGCCCAGAGGCCCAAAGTGGCCGGGGTGGTGCAGAACACCTGCGACATCACCATGGTGATGATGCAAGCATCCCGCCCCTGGCCACTTGGTGCCTGTGCATGCAAATTAACCTGTCATTTTTGTTGGGTTAAGTTGCATACTCACTCCTGATTGGCTGGTGGGCATCATGAAGGTATGGTCAATTTGCATCTTTTTCTTTTATTAGTGTAGATTATTGAGCACATTTCCTGTGCTGTACTGCATAACCCCATGATTAGTTTGTAACAGCCAATTTTTACTTCTTAATCCCTTTACTGACACTTCCAGCCCACCTGGGTTGTTCCTGATAGTAGTCAGGTTGGTTGCCTACCAACATCCATTTCCCTACTTTCTCTTCCTAGTTTCAGTACCTGAATTGTTAACATTGTGGCAGTGCCCTTCCTCTGTGGGTCTGACTCATCAAACATTCCAGAGAAGAAGCATCTTTTTTTAACACCTATAACAACTACAGACAGCCCTTGGGTTCGGGGGAGAGTGATCGCATCTTTGGCTCTAGAAAGTAAATCCTAGTTGGGATAAGCCAACTGTAATAATCTTATTTCTCTTGCCAGTGATTTGTTAAGAATTGACATGTGATCCAGTTCTGGCCAATAGAAAATGAGGGAACTGTTGAGAGATTCTGGGGAGATTTTCCTTGCTCTGAAAACTAGTGATAATACCTCTGTTTTTTTAAGTGTTGTTTTTCTGGCTGTTATGAACTTGAGGTGGGTTGGGGCCCATGACAAAAACCAGTTTTGGGTTTATTTGTGAGTAGGAGGGGAAAGTGACTTAGTACCAACTGGTTGACAAATCATGAGCAGAAATAATGTGTGTTATTTCTAAACCAGAGCATCTACTTGCAATTTTGAGACCCTCTAAAGCTCTAATTTTCTTCTGGCATAGTGATCAACCATGTTTTGCGTGGAAGTGGCTTTGTTAGACTGTAAGTGATGACAGTAAGTAGAGCCCACTGATAATAAAAATAATGCCCTGTCTATGGGCATGTAGCATGAGAAAAAATATACTTTTCATCATAAAGCCACTAGAATTTGGGTCTGTTATTGCAGCATATTTTTCTCCGTCCTGACTAATACACTGAAGATGGCAAATGGAAAGATGGAACTAGCATTCTGAACTAGTTATGGAACTATGCTTAGGGCTCTCCCAACTCTGGTCTTCCAATAATGTGAAATAATACAATTTCCGTTTGTGGACTCTTATTTGAATCCAGAGTTCCTCTTAGATGCAGTCAAAGGCATCCTAATGGATACATTATGTGTTCTCTATCTCCATTCTGACTTGCTCTAGGGTTTCTACCTAGCTATGCAAATTTGTGCTAACTATACACTTCCATAAAATTTGGTTTTCTCCTCTATAAAATGTGGCGGTGTTGAAGGCTAAGTTGAGGGAGTATTTAAGAAGTAGTCTCTATTTTTTCTTCCCACTATGGCTTCATGGCCTCATGATCTGGTCCCTGCTATCCTTCTGAGTTCATATCCAACAACCCTCTCCTTACTCATTCCCTCCAGCCACACTGATATCCTTGATGTTCCTTAAAACTTTTGCATTTGTGGTCTGCCTGGAACCACATTCAGGCCCAGATGTGTGCAGGTTTCTAAGTTTCTACCTAAACACCACTTGTTAAAGAGGTTTCTTGACCACCCTAATGAAGATAACACAACCATCACACCACTACCCAACACTTCTTCTTTCATCATGATCTATCTTACCCCTATCATAATGCATTATGGCATTTACCACTAATAGATATACTTTCATTTAGATATTAAAAAATGTCTATTCTCACCTTTCATTAGAATATCTGCTCCTGTTTAAACTTTGTTATCTGTTTTGACTGTGGTATTCTCAATGCCTAGGACAATGCTTGGTACACAGTAGGCTGCATGGACATGGAAAGACCCATCTCCAGCTGAGAGCTCCTTGAGGGTCCGCCTCAGGTATAGAAACTTGCCTCTTCTGGGAACACAGTCTTCTTTCCCTGGATGGTCAATTTCCATAGAGTAATCACACTGAAGGTGTAAAGACCTAGCCATTACAGAAACTCTGATGGACCGTGTTTTCTCCAAAGTGTCAGAGTTACCTGAGGCAAAGGCTTAATGGGCTATATTGCATCTCCCCCATCTGTGCCCTCCCCGTTTCCATTGGTGTTGATCCCTAAAGATGAGCTGAGCCTACATGTTAGAGTTTGTCTCAGCATCTATTATAAGAAATCTAAGACTAAGACTGATACATAGGCATTAAGTAAATATGTGTTAAATAATAAATAAGTGAGTGAATGAGTGAGTCTGTGATCCCTAATTTCCCTCAATGGCATACCTTTGAGTGATTATATAGCTTCTGCTTTAGCATGTCTGATGGCAAGCTAGAAACTATCTCTTAATGCCATAAATCCAACCATATGCAAAGTGCCCACTCGTGAGTTGACTAATATGCAAAGTGCCCACTCGTGAGTTGACCAACCAGGAGTTCCATCACTCGCTATGATGTGCACCTTCGGGATGGCATCAAATGAAGGCAGGGCCCTGCAGACAGCTGGCAGCTGCGGGAGGGAGGCCTGGAATGGGAGCCGACAGCCAGCAGCCTGAAGAGACCCTGCCCGTGCACGAGTTTTGTGTACTTGGCCTCTAGTGTTAAATAGTTCTAATATTTAGAAAATTAGGTGACATTGGATTTCATTATTGTTGCTGATAGGCAAATCAATTTATTGGCTGATACTGAGCTTATTGTTGATTAGAGTGTTTTTTCACATCTGTGCTACTTAGGATAACTTTTTATATTCATGTGCAAATACTTCATACATATTTTGGTTAACTTGGTTAATTTAAAAACCCATTATTCCAGACTTTAAAGCATTTTAGGAACCCGTCATCTAATATGTTATTTCTCTCAGTGTAGTAGACATTTGTTCCTTGCCTCCTCCCAACACTCTTCCTCCTTTCTTTCAGTCAGTTTCTAATCTATATTCAGAGATTTACCCTCCATAACTCTCATCTCATGTGGTCTGCATGAAGTGCCACATCATCCAAATTTAAGCTGAACAACACCTCTTAACTCCTTAGCCAAAAGTCTGGACAAAGTAAGTCAGTGGCAGATGGTCATCCAGTCAGATGACCCATAGGACTGTGTGGGGAGGACTGAGAGAGATACACACTCCTCTCCCTGGGAGGAGGTAAGCATGGCCCTGTGGCACCTCTCTTGTCCTGAGAAGGCGGACCCCAACGGTCCCACAAGAAGCCTGAGGAAGGAACAAGCAGGAAAGTTGACTGAATGAAGAGATGGAAGAAAAGAAAGTCTTGCTGTCAGCATTTGAACCTTGAATCTAGCTTCATCACTTTGAAGCCTGCCTACACCTGTGTTTCTGTGTCACCAGAGCCAATGTATCCATGCTTTAATTGAGATCCTTTTTACTGGATTTTCTTTCCCCAACTAAAGGATCCTGACTGATACAATTGACCTCACAGTCAGTTGATCAACATATCAAAGGTTTAAGTTGGAAAACATGGCTTTGCCCTCCTGTGAATGACCTGGTACATCCCCTGCTCTGTTTCATGGTAAATAAGTGCTGGGGACTGGGGATGAGAGGAACTGGACAGGCCAACCTGTGGGAGATAAGACAGGTGGCCAATCATACAATGTCATCAAAGTGCCTCTAAACATAGAATTTAGGCTAGAATTCTCCAATTCACTGAAAGCAGCTGAGAGAAAGTGTATATATCAATGAGTGTGTTCCTCGTATAAAACTCACATTCCAGTGGGGCAAGGTAGAGGTGAAAGGCCAAGTGTTGAAGATTATTACAAAGCTTCATGCAAGCTTATCAAGGAACACATGAGTTTTAGAAATTGTCAGAAGTACAGTATTCATTCAGATAGATAGACTACATTAGATGTATAAGATTGGGGGAATCTGGGCAATTATCCAGAACCAACGGAGTGGATGGGTTAGAAGCAGGGCCCTGATTTTGGTGGTGACATGAAGTATTGGCAGAGTGAGGCTGGAGAGCTGAAATCACGGATCTAGCAGGTATTCCTGGCAAAAGGCTTAGCCAACTGAGCCATTGTGGGAAGGTGCATGAAAAGGTTCAATTTGGAGCATTGTTTCTTGGTGTAACTAACAACAAAGGTAGTTAAGGAGCAATATGGGAGCAGGAAGCCATGGCCAGTTCTTAGCTGAGATTGAAAGTGGCATTGCTTTCCGTTTCAGACAGATCCTGTAGGTGAAACCAGTTATTAGACAAGGGAAAAATCAATGTTAAGAGAAGTAGAGGCACCAGCAAGGGCAGGAGAACAAATAGCATTTTGTGATAAATTAACGATGACCACTCTTCTTATCATAAGATAGAGTCCTTTTGTCCTCCATTTGAAGCTAGGCTAGCCTTGTAACTTACTTTGACTTTGATTTGAGTGTGGCAGAAATGATGCTGCACCAGCTTCAAATCTAGCCATAAAGAGGCCTGGACACTTCTGCATTTCTGAGAGCTAGCCACCATGTAAGCAGCCTGGGATACCTAGAATATGGAGTGGTGAGAGGCCATGTGGAGAGACATATATCCTAAAAGATGCCATCTCCAGCATCTTATTCCTAACTGAGCTCCTAGCTGAATGCAGCATAGAGTTGCATACAAGGAAAACATCTTGTCAACATGAAGATGGCTATGTATAGCCAAGGAAACAGACCTGGAAAAGACTTCATTCACAGCCCTCAGAAGGAACCCTCCCTGCCAACACCTCAGTTTCCGTCTGGTCCAGATGAGAACAGAAGAACCATCCATCTGAGCCCAAACCAACCCACAGAATCATGAGAAATAAAAGGTGGTGGTTGTTGTTGTGTTAGGTGTTTGTGATGGTTTATAACAACACTAGAGACCCAGTGCGAGAAATTTGTGCATGAGTAGGGTCCCTAGTGGCTGTCAGCTGCCAGCCAGGGCCTTCCTTTGTTCCACACCATCCCTGGTGATCAGCACATGCCATAACGAGCAATTGAACTCCCGGTTGGTCAAACTCCTGAGGGGACACTTTGCATATTAGGGCTAATATATATGTATTATAGGCCTGGTGCAAGAAATTTATGCACAGGAAGGGGGTTGCCTCAGCTTGGCCTACACTCTCTCCAATCTGGGACCTCTGGCTCTTAACCACTCACCTGCCTGCCAGCCTGATCCCCCTAACTTCTCTCCCCTGACAGCCTATTTGTCCCAACTGCTCTCCCCTGCTGACCTGGTCCTCCTAACTGCTCTCCCCTGCCCGCCTAATTACATCTAACCTCCTCAGCCTTGGCCCCGCCAGCATGGCTTTATCAGGAAGGACATCCAGAAGGACATCTGGAATGACATGCAGAAGATGTCCAGTCTAATTAGCATGTTGCTCTTTTATTAGTATATATGTTAGCTAAGACCATCCACACATTATAGCATAGTCTCTAAACAGAGACTGATTAGGACCAACTTCATTCCACATGATGTCTGAAGCTGTTTTTCATAGCTGCTGTATTAGTTTGCTATGGCTGCCATAATGAAGTACCACAGACTGGGTGACTTACAAAACAAAAATCAATTGTTTCACAGTTCCATAAGCTAGGAGACTGAAACTGAGCTATTGGCAGGGTGGGTTCCTTCTGAGGACTGTGAATGAAGGGTCTTTTCTAGGTCTCTCTCCTTAGCTATACATAACCATCTTCTTGTTGATAACATGTTCTTCTTGTATACAATTTGGTCTTCAAATTAACCTCTTTCAATAAGGACACCAGTCATATTGGATTAGGGTCCATCCTTATGACATTATTCTAATTCTATTACCTCTCTAAAGACCCTGTCTCCAAATAAGGTGATATTATGAGTTACTGGTGGTTAGGAATTCAACATATTAATTTGAAGGTTGGGTGAAGACAAAAATCAACCCTGTCGAATGACATGCTCTAAATAACACATTGTGAAAATGTGTGCAAATGAGATAGAAAGGAAGAGGGGTTATGTTTGCCACCATCTATTATCCTATCTAATAAAAGAGTAATATGCAAATTGACCATACCTCTGCTACACCCACAAGCCACACCCACCAGCCAATCAGGAGTGAATATGCAAATCCAATCAAGATGGCTGTGGCCACTGAGAGCAGGAGGGAAGCTTGGGTTTCCCCTGCAATGGAGGAAGCCAAGCTTTCTGTCTGCCCTTGCCTGCCTAGGCCTCCACTCAGTGCTACAGAGTTTCAATTATAGAAGATACATAAATCCCAGCAGAAATGGTGGCAGCCATAGTGCTGGAGATAGCAGAGACTGGGGTTGCCCTTGGTGATGGAAGAAGCCAAGCTTCTGTAACTCTGGCCAGAATTGGCCTCCACTCCAGGCTACAAAGTTTCAATTTTAGAAGATAAATAAATTCCAGATACCAGGGCCTCCACTTGGGTCACTGGGGGGTGTAGCCAGCCTACAAACTACTACAGGCCCCTCACCCAGGCCACCCCATGCCCCAAGGGAACCCCCACCCTGATTCGGGACACCCTTCAGGGCAAACCAGCTGGCCCCGACTCATGCACCAGGCCTCTATCCTAGCTAATAAAAGAGTAATGTGCAAATTGACCATCACTCTCACACACAAGACGGCTGTCCCCATGTGGTCAAAGATCCTTCCCCCAGGTGGACACAAGATGGCCATCACAAGATGGCCAGCAGGGGAGGGCAGTTGGGAGGGATCAGGCCTACAAGGGAGTGCAGTTGGGGGTGATCAAGCCTGCAGGGGAGGGCAGTTAGGGGTGACCAGGTCGGCAGAGGAGGGAAGTTGGGGGTGACTGGGCTTGCAGGGGAGGGCAGTTCTGGATGATCCAGTCCTGCAGGGGAGAGCATTTGCATGGGGGGGGGGGGGAGCAGGCAGGCCTGCAGGGAAGGGCAGTTAGGGGTGGCCAGGTCAGCAGATGAGGGAAGTTAGGACCAAACAAGCTGGCATGGGAGTGGTTAAGGGGTGATCAGGCTGGCAGACAGAAGCAGTTAGGGGCAATCAGGAAGGCAGGCAAGTGAGCATCTGGGAGCCAGCAGTCCTGGATTGTGAGAGGGATGTCTGACTACATGTTCCAGATATCCCTCGAGGGGTCCCAGATTGGAGAGGGTGCAAACTGGGCTGAGGGACACCCCCTGCACCCGCATGCACGAATTTTATGCACAGGGCCTCTAGTTAAAGATATATTAGAGAATGCCAGTTTAGATTGTACTGGGAATGGTGGGTATTGTTCCTATACTTTTCAAGACTCAAAGCAATTGCTTTAGTAAAATAAGATTTCAAATAGGAATCAAAGGAAAGGGAATGCCTTCTCTTGACATTTCCCTTCTAGAGATGGAGTTAAGACTCTAGAATTGTGGCATTTTAGAATTGGGTAGGTGCACAATAATTTATATCATCTAGACCAATGGTCAGCAAACTCATTAGTCAACAGAGCCAAATATCAAGAGTACAATGGTTGAAATTTCTTTTGAGAGCCGAAAACCAACTTCTTCACATGGGCCACGAAGTTCCAATCACACTGTACATGCACACCCGCATTTTGTGGAAGAGCCATACTCAAGGGGCCAAAGAGCCACATGTGGCTCAGGAGCCGCAGTTTCCCAACCACTGATCTAGACTCTTACTTCTAAGCCTATATCTATCTAGTCATGGGAAGACATGAATTTATCAATTTATCTTGTGGCTAGCCTGGCCTAAGATGAACTCACCTCTGCATGTATGTATTCATTTTTTATCATTTATTCTGCCAATCAGTCCTTCAATAAATATTTAATGGGCCTCAACTATGTGCTAGTCATTGGTAGACCCCAAATTACAAGCAAATAAATTACACTTTCTGACCTGCATCTGTAAACCTACTTAGGACCTCATAGAACAAGCTTCTCTCTACCACATACCAGATGTTATCAATTGAATGTTTGTGTCCCACAACCTCCCAACCCCTATTCTTATGTTGAAGCTCTAACTCCCCAATGGGATGGTATTAGGATGTGAGGACTTTGTAAAATAATTAGATTTAAATGAAGTTAGGAGGGTTGAGTCCCAAGGCTGGAGTTAATATATTTATAAGAAAAGGAAGAGACCAGAGCCTTTTTTGCCATGTGGAGCTCATGCAACCCACCAGAGCATCATCACCAGATACCAATCCTGCTGGCACCTTGATCTTGGGTTTCCAGACTCCAAAACCATGATAAATACATTCCTGCTAGTTAAGCCATCTAGTCTTTAATATTTTGTCATGGCAGCCTAGCTAACTAAGATACCAGAGATTGGAAGGTAAAAGTACCTCTTCAAGAGGAGTTCAGAAGTGTTTTCCCCCCAGTTGAATGTCTACCAGCTCCCTAGTTCAGTTAGGTCAAGAGCTACACTACCTTGGCAGATTTAAAACACGTGAGGAGATGTTCTGGAAACAAAGAGTCTAGCATGTTGGACACTTGTTAGCTCAATGTCTAATAGCTTCTTGAGAAATAGCCCTCCTTAAAGGGCTATTTTCCTACAGTGATCATCTAGAAGTAGGAAATGTCTGTTGCAAATTCATTAGCTAGGGAAGGTAAATGTGCATGCTGTTTTTCACTTGTAACTCCAAAATGTAGAACCCTACTGTTAGAGTTGGTCAATACATCTGTCTTTTCTTAAATGTGCTTTTTAAAATTTATTTCAGAGAGAGGAAGGTAGAGTGACAAAGAGCTAGAAACATCAATGATGAGAGAGAACCATTGACCAGCTGTATCCTGTACATCATCTACTCGGGATCCAGCCTGAAACCTGGGCATGTACCCTGACTGGGAATTGAACCATGACCTCTGGGTTCATGGGTTGATGCTCAACCACTTAGCCACTCTATTCAGGTTGTGTCTGCCTTAAAAGTAAGATTAAATTACAACGTCAAATGATTGAAATTTTTTTCTTTGTTTTCCCCTCCTAACATATATAAAGCAGTTCTGTATCCCCAAACATATTGATTAACAAAGCAGCTCATTTTAGTTGTGTATGTTTTGGGATGAATGTGTACTAGGCCACTTTCAATAGATATACTTGGTTGTATCTATGGAGTATGATTGCTTTATCTAGCATTGCAGCCAGTCACTCCCTATAGCTAGAACAGGCTATAACAATGTTCTGTGCTATAATGCCCCCTTTTATGTCCATGTCAGACATCACTAATCGATTGTGGAACCCTTTCCTGCTGAGACCAGTCACAGCCTCAGAGAGACATTCAACACACAAAACTTCAAATAGCCAATAAGGATTAGCTGTCATTGGAATTGCCACAAGGAATAAATCTTATTTAACAGCTCAGTGAGTGGTAATTGTCAGAATGGTTCAAGCATAATTCTCTTACTTTAGGTAGATATGGTTTTAGAATTCTGTTTTAATTCTGTAGTCTCATTGCCCCAAACTGAAACATTTATGAGAGGAAGGAGATGAGATTGCAAAGGGCACCAACATAATTGCTTGTTATGTGCTTTTGACTGAAAAACCTCACTGGTTTATAGCTACAGGAAATGCACACTGGGCTTAGGTCTACCTTCAAAATGTGATCATGGCCAAAACCAGTTTGGCTCAGTGGATAGGGTGTCGGACTTCCGGCTGAAAGGTCCCAAGTTTGATTCCGGTCAATGGCATGTACATTGGTTGCAGGCACATCCCCAAGAGGGGGTGTGCAGGAGGCAGCTGACTGATGTTCTTCTCTCATTGATGTTTCTAACTTTCTATCCCTCTCCCTTTCTCTCTGTAAAAGATCAATCCTATCTAATAAAAGAGTAATATGCAAATTTGACCATACCTTTGCTACACCCATAAGCCACGCCCATCAGCCAATCAGGAGAAGATTATGCAAATAAACCCCAACCAAGATGGCTGCCGCCACTGAGAGCAGGAGGGAAGCTTGGGTTTCCCCGGCGACAATGGAGGAAGCCAAGCTTTCTGCCTGCTGTTGCTGGCCTAGGCCTTTACTCAATGCTACAAAGTTTCAATTATAAAAAATACAGAAATGGCGGCAGCTACTGAGCTGGAGAGAACAGAGGCTTGGGTTTCCCTGGCAATGGAGGAAGCCAAGCTTTCTGCCTGCTGTTGCCGGCCTAGGCCTCCATTCTAGGCTACAAAGTTTCAAACAGAAATGGCTGCCATCAGGGAGCGAGCAGAAGGCTTGGCTACAAAGTTTCAATTGTAGACATAAGTTAATCCCAGATCCCAAGGCCTTCACTTGGGTCACTGAGGGGTGTGGCCAGCCTGCAAACTTCCACAGGCCCCTCACCCAGGCCACCCCTCACCCCAATGGAACCTGCACCCTGATCTGGGACACTCTTCAGGGCAAACCAGCTGCCCCCACCCATCCACCAGGCCTCTATCATATCTAATAAAAGAGTAATTTGCAGATTGACCATCACTCCAACACACAAGAAGGCTGCCCTCATGTGGTCAAGAATCTGCCCCCATGTGAACACAAGATGGCCACTACAAGATGGCCAGCAGGGGAAGGCTGTTGGGAGGTCCCAGGCCCTGCAAGGGAGGGCAGTTGTGGGCCATCAGGCCAGCAGGGAAGGTCAGTTGGGAGGGACCAGGCCTGCAAGGGAGGGCAGTTAGAGGTTATCAAGCCTGCAGGGGAGGGCAGTTAGGGGTGACCAGGCCAGCAGAGGAGGGAAGTTGGGGGCAAACAGACTGGCAGGGGAGCAGTTAGACATCAGTTAGGCTGGCAGGATAGTGGTTAGAGTGTGATCAGGCTGGCAGGCAGAAGCAGTTAGGGGCAATCAGGGAAACAGGCAAGTGAGCAGTTTGGAGCCAGCAGTCCTGGATTGTGAGAACGATGTCCGACTGCCCATTTAGGCTCGATCCTACCAGGATCAGGCCTAAACAGGCAGTCAGACATCCCTCAAGGTGTCCCAAATTGGAGAGGGTGCAGGCTGGGATAAGGGACATCCCCCAACACCCAGGCATGAATTTCGTGCACTGGGCCTCTAGTAATATATATATATATATATATATATATATATATATATATATTTTCTTTTTTTTTTTTTTAAGTGATCATGAGGTGTACTCCAGAAATAATCATCATACAGCCACTCCCAGCTATTCACCTGCAGAGTCTGTGCATCACTCTTAGATTGTTCTCTTTGGTTGGAATTTATTGATATTTTATTCAAAACCATCATGAATTATCCTATAAAAATATACTTCCCTTTAAAATTAAGAGGACTGTATGAACACATTCAACATAGATGTGATTTTTTCATCAACCTGTTTTATATGAGTGTAAACTGTTTTCCTTGTCTATTGTGATTGGGTCTCCTTGAATTCTGTTTGTGACTTTCATGGAATTAAATAAGCCATAGACAGTGGTGTCTTCTGCAGACTAGGTATGTGTGATTTAAACAATCTACCAAAAATGATTGGTGTGGCTTTTCTTTTTCCTTTAAAGGAAAAACCTTGAGTTAGCTAACTAGATCTAACCCACTGACCTAGTCCAATTGAACAGGTTTGGTCATTAATACAGGCAAATGATTAAACAGCAATTCTTGACTCAGAGTCAGCATGTAGACACTGTCTAGATGGACCATCTGTTGGTTGAGTGCCATGCTAAGGATGAATCACTGCAGAGACAAATGCCATCATTAAAATAACTGAGGTAACTGTGCTGAAAAGGACCAGTTCTGTAATTGTTAACTCCCATCAATTTTAAAAATGACTAATTTGAGCCTGGAATTACTTCAGTAGACACACATCCATTCTGACATCCTGAGCCTTGATCAAGGTATTGAATAGCCCCCTTTGCTAAAGCCAGGTACCAATTTAAGGAAGAAGGGCCAGCCTGAAGATGCTCAGTCAGGGAATTTCCAGAGATAGTTGGCCAGAGAGCCTAAGAACCATTTTTTTAGACTTTTGCTTGAGGGTCTGCTTTTCTAATTTATTTTGAGAATCCAAGATCAGCACTTGACACTGCCTGATCATTTTACCCTCCTGTTCATTCCCCAGCCCCCAGCAGCTCTGATTTCATCATCTTCTAGAAGCCCAAGCTTGGGGAGAGAAGATGAACTCCCTCTGAATTCTTCTTCCAAGAGAAGTCACCAGGGACTGAAGAACTAGGTCATGGTAGTATTGGTATGATGATGGAGGCAGCTACAAGGTTGTGGGCAGTTCCAGATGAAAGAGCGAAATTGGGACCAGAAAAATCCAAACATACAACATTGGAGTTGTGCTCAGGCCATTTAGAATGAGCACAAACACAGTGAAATCACACTTGGAAAGTGAAGCAGAGGATTCATTTAGAACCAGGCAGTCAGCCCAGAGAGGTCACACCACAGAAAGAGGTCAAGGCATGGCAGTGAATTAAATCCGGCAGACCTAGAAGATCTCAGAGCAGGAAAAGAGATGATTCAGTGCCTGTTCAGCTGTTAGGAATAAAGGTGTCCACGAGAACTGACAGAGCAAGATATTGCTAGTGGGTCCAGTCACAGTGACAAGGACCCTGGCCAAGAAATGGCTTATACGTTTTCAGCATGAACAGTTGTTTATCCCCAAGCCTGGGCTTCCCAGGGGGAAATAGCTAGAGATGTAACTGAGGTGTGGCAAGTGTGATGTGGGGCTGTGCCTACTTGGCCTCTATTAGTCCATTTGGTGATGGCACTCAAATCTCTCCACTCTTATCACAAGTCCTACCCCCGCCCCTGAATGGATTTCATAAATGTCCACAATACAGTGTTGCACAGTGTTCATGATTTAAAATGTCTAATTGACCATTATCCCCTTTTATTTTATCCTTTCTCCTATTTTTTCAGTTTGATATCAACTTTTGTCATCAACATGTTTCCATTTTCTCACATATTCTCCTAGGATATTTTTACTATATTTAACTTCAGGATATGCCATTCCCTCTGGGAGATAATATATTCCAGGAAAAGAGAGGAAAATTGGCAAAAGAGCTTAGGAATTTGGTCTTAATTCTCATCTTTAAAGTGCTTACCGTCCTCTGCCAGAATCCCTCATTCCTTGCCCTGTCATCTTTACAGGGATTATTACACAGTGCACAACAGTAGTTCTTAACCTAGGGATGATTGTGAACCTCTTAAAATGATAGCAATGTTGTGTGTGCAAGTGAGAGTGTTTGTGTGCACACGCAAAAGCCCATGCTATCTCTTTTTTAGAAAACATTTCTCCCGACAATCAAATGAATTCATACCCCAAAACTAAACATAAAAACAATAGTAAAAGACAAAACCCCTAAAAATTAAATTAACTCCAGTCTACTTTTTTACAAGGTCAGCCACTAGTTCATGACCTCCTGGGACAAACTGTCCTTTGTTGTAGAATCAAGAGGGTCATTCTGTTTTTTTGTACAACACAGGATCATAAAGATCAAATGAGATCACAGATATTAAAGTATTTTGGAAACTCACAGGTTTAATAAAAGTGTTTATTCTTTCTTATTCTCCCAAATTGCAAAAGCATAAAGGCTGGTAGTAGCCTGGGATGTGCTGTTTTCAAAGCATGCACATGTCCCCTGTGATATTTCAGTCTTACCGAATTCCTCACTAGCTCTGTGTACATCAGATTCATCATGGCAGCTATCCAGTTCATTCAATCAATTAACTGTAGATTTGGACAAATGTGGTTATGTATTCTTGCTTCACTATTTCTATCTGGTCCCTCCTCTCCCTGCTGGGCACAGCTTTCAGTGGACAGCTGCCCTTGGGAACAACTCTTCTAAGAGTTTTCTGAAATTAGCTCTGTGTGGCATCCACTTTGCTACCAGTTCCAGTGACAGCCAGTTCAGGGCGAAGAATGGGATGGTTCAAAATTTTCCTCCAACTGAGAAGGGCTTTGACCTAAGTAGAGTCCCAGATGATTTTGGAATCTGAGATCAGAGCGATTCCAGCAAATTATACGGGAAGCCAGATGGAAAGAGGCCAGTCAGGACCACATGGGACAAGGTTATACTTTATTACCAAAAGAGTAACACCTTTTAATTGCTTAACACATCCAATAAAGAGGTGGCAGCTTTGGCTTGCTTCTGATTTACTCACACATCAAATGGGTTTGAGAAAACAAACTCCTTTTCTCACTTAATTTAGGAGTTGTGATTTTGATTAGGAAACAAAGGACCACACAGGAAACAAAATGTGAAATAGAAGGAGGCTTCTAACTGATAAGAACTGAATTTATTAGAAAGTCCCCCTAGGGCATGCATCATGAAATGAAAACAACTTTATTAATTTAACAGTGAGAGGAAAATGTTAGTCTTATGACTCTCAGGACAGAGCAATCACAACTCGTAGGCTGCAGCCTTGGAGACATGGCTTATGAAGACCGTTAATTTTCAATGATGCGGATGTCAACTTCATGGATCCTTTCCCAAATCTGCTTCTTTCCTTGGAAGGATCCGGTATTCTACTCTGTCAGCAAGCTTGGAACAAATGAATTGGACAGCTGAAAATATTGCTAGTACTTCCAAAGGCGACTACCTGAAATAATTGGCATTCGTCACACATTAAATGCTAAAACCACAGCTTGCCACATTTATAACTTTTTACAAGATAAACATGGCTATCCAGGTGGTTGTGTGGCTCCTGGGCTCTGATGGCAACAGATCGGGTTCTCTTGTCAGCCTGGACCCAGTTCCACAGAGTGGCTGACATTTATGGTTTCAAGCAACAATATTGATGGATTGTTACTAACTATAAGCAATACCTATTCTGCTTCCTTTAGCTTTTCCCTAAAACCTTTTCTCTGCCCCAGGATCCCATTCAGGACACCATGTTACATTCACTGGTCAGGTCTCTTTAGGCTCCTCTGGACTGTGACACTTTCTCAGACTGCCCTTGTTTTTGATGACCTTGATCGGCTTGGGGAGGAATAGTCAGGTATGGTGCAGAATGTTCTCCAGCTTGGCTTTTTCTGATGACTTTTCTCGTGGTTAGACTGGAGTTATGGGTGTTTGGGAGGAGGAACACCGAGGTGACGTGCCATCCTCACATCAAGGATACAAGCCATGGATGTAATTGAACAATAGTAATGGTAACCTTGACTGCCCTGCTGAGGTAGTGTTTGTCAGATTTCTCCACTACAAAGTCTTCCTTTTATTCTCACTTTTTGTGTCTGGTGTAAGTTGGTGGTCTTCATTGTTTTTCAGGTATCTGACCAATGTTCCCAACACCATTTATTGAAGAGACTGCCTTGACTTCATTGTATGCTCTTGCCTCCTTGGTCAAATATTAATTGAGCATAATGGCTTGGAGGAAAGTTGTTATGTGCAGGTTATGTGTAGGGTAAGAGACGATACTCTTTACCTCCAAGAAGGGGCAAATTTTTCTCTACATGTGATTTGCTTTTTCTCTTCCACCATTTATATATTTAACCATTTCTATCAGCATGGCTGCATGGATATTTATACTTTGGGTTATAGCCCAGTGCTACAGTATTCACTTCTTGCTCAAATTATCCCCATGTTGTCCTTTGGGAGCTCTTTCAGTTGGCTCATGTGTCTACTTGACACTCCTCCACAGACGTTCTTCCTTTGTTTTATTTTTCAGGACTTCCTTACTTCCCAGCACTGTAAGATGTTTTAGGGTGATGCTATACACTAGATAAGTCAGTTCTCCACAGAGTTCTGGTGACTTCTTTTGAAGATGGTATTCTCCCTTCCTCTTTTTAAAAATTATCCCTTTATACCACTATCACCCAATTCCTCCATTGCCACCTTGGGAATTCAGTGCTCCCCCCCCCTGATTCTTTACCATCTCTTTAGTGCCTTTAAAATATGCCCTACAGAGTGCAGATTTTTCTTACACTTGGAGCCCTTTCTCTGATATGTCTCACCTTTCATTCACATGTCTACTGAGCATCGCATTTCCCCTCCCCAGTACACGCAGAGCTGTGAGTCTGGAAGAACAGAGGACAGAGGAATACTAAGAGAGTGCACTCAAGCTAGCTCCTGGGTGATACATTATTTTTCATTAATGCTGCTCCCATTTTCTCAATTTCCCAACCAAATTAATGCACCAAGAATTGCATTGGCATCTGCAGCAACAAATGGAGAGAAACAGCAGTTTAAAAGAAGAGGGTGACTGCCCCCACCCCATCTGGGTGCACTTTGGAGTGGGGTACATTTCATGTGCCAAGGAGCTGGAACTCCATAGCTCCAGAACACAGTCCCTTACAGCCGGGAGGAATTCCTACTCCAGCATGCTGAGTCTTTGAAGAAGACGAGTTCCTGGTGAGCTCCTGCCAATCCCAGCTTGCAGGGAGCATGAGGGTAAAATCCGAACAGCTTGCTGTGCATTTCCAGAGAGTACAGGGTCCCAGAGCCCCAGAGCTACCCCTCTCTTTCTTTCTTTTTTTAAAAAAAATATATTTTATTGATTTTTTACAGAGAGGAAGGGAGAGGGATAGAAAGTCAGAAGCATCGATGAGAGAGAAACACTGATCAGCTGCCTCCTGCACACCCCCGACTGGGGACGTGCCTGCAACCAAGGTACATGCCCTTCACTGGAATTGAACCCAGGACCCTTCAGTCCACAGGCCAATGCTCTAACCACTGAGCAAACTGGTTTTGGCAACACCCCTCTCTTTCTGCCCTCCAGCTCAGTGGTCCCTCATATTGCCACCCCGGCCAAATGACTCCCGTTAGGTTTAGCTTGTCAAACAGTTCCTGAGGGCCAAATGCACACCAGTGTCCATGGCCGAAGAAGATCAAAGGGGTATATACTCCTGCCAACAGTCCAGCGCAAAGATAATATTAGACTATGGGCAAGTGATATCATACTATGTGCTATCTTTAGTATGTAGACCAATATTTACATGTGATATTATATCCAAAGACTGGGGCTTTTATAGATTTTTAATTTTTCAAAAAGTGTCTTTTATTTTTAGATAACTAAACCTGTTATTTGTTATCCTTTAATTTCTCAAATAATATGCGAATACATTAATCTTTTAAAAAGTAAAACATTACAGATGAAGCTAAAGGTACCTCAAACAAGCATACTACCTCCTCCCCCAAATCACTTATACCTCCTCCTCCCCAAATCCACCTATTCCACCTTCTTCCCCAAACCCACCTATACCTCCTCCTCCCCAAACCCACCTATCCTCCTCCCCAAACCCATCTTTTGCACCTCCTCTTCAAACCCTCCTATTTCACTTCCTCCCCAAACCCACTTATACTTCCTCCTTCCCAAATCCACCTAAACCTCCTCCTTCCCAAATCCTGAGGCAGCTGCTGTTTTGAGTATGTTGTCTATCTTTCTAAAAAAAAAAAAAAGGTATATATTTTTAAAGGATGCTCAAATTCAGGACTAATTCAGAATGGCACAGCTGACAATCATTGCCTCATCTCTCCTCTCTCTTTCCATTCTTTTCTGCCTGTCACTTAGCCTGGGTTGGTGATAAAATTCCAGGCAATGCTTGGAATATGGATGAGCCAGGATGGCTCTTGTCAAAAAGGAATAATTAGAATTGAAGAGATAGGCTGGGACTGGAGAAAGCATGCATAATTTCTCATGGTTTAATCCATTCTGGACCAGGGCAAGGGGGCTGGACCAGAGAAATGAGCAAGTGTGGAGGGTACCCCCAGGGTAGACACCTGAGCATTCTTTAAATCATTGTCAGCTGAACCCAGGGCGCCAAGCAGAGCCACCTCTTGGAAAACACATTCACCAAGAAGGCTGGATGAGTGATCAGTACTGACTCTTAACTTTGCCCCAGGTGTCAGGACGAAGGCCTTGAAATGTAAATCCAGTCTACCCCCAGGAATGGGGGAATGAATAGGGCCTGAGCCCACCAAAAGTCCTTTGATCCTAATTTTGGTAAAACCCTTTTGTATTTTAGAATATAAATAAACTGCTGCTGTTGGGTTTGAGGATCCTGTGTCTCCATCA
The DNA here is from genome assembly GCA_027563665.1 of Antrozous pallidus. Lineage (NCBI taxonomy): Eukaryota > Metazoa > Chordata > Mammalia > Chiroptera > Vespertilionidae > Antrozous > Antrozous pallidus. The sequence goes on from CM050526.1 coordinate 9,073,869, forward strand.
GAGAGAACAGAGATTCCACCCAGTCCCAGCTATTTCTATCTCTGTGTCTTCTTCTATTCTATTCTTTTATTTTTCAATCCCCAGCTCCTCTACTCAGAAACTGGACCCACTCTCTCTCTCTCTCCATGCTGGACGTGGAAAAGAGAGAAAACCCCTACAAGCAAGGACTGTCAATCACCAAGAGAAGCAGTAAGGGAGGGGAGCACGAAGATGGATGAAGGATCTGGGCCCGGGTGGCGATGTGCACAAGGAGGATTGTTTTCATGGCCCTGGTGGGACTGAGAAAAGGAGTGTGTGCAGGCCAGGATGTAGTCTTTGAGCAGAACACTTTCTTGGTTCCCAGTGTGGTTGATTTCTTGCCATATATGTCCTTTCACACTTTTTCTTAACAGTATGCAGATGGACAATCAGAACGTTTCCAGGAGCATAGAGAGCCACTGTGCTCATCCCCATGAAGGACTTGAGATTTTCCTTGCTGATCCTATTCAAGACTTTCTGCTCTGGTCTCTAAGATCCCCTGAACATTCAGCAGGAATGTGTGTATCTGTGTGTGTGTGTGTGTGTGTGTGTGTGTGTGTGTGTGTGTGTTGGTGGAAGGGAGCTCTCCTTTTTGTATGTAATAGGAACAGATTTTTTAAAAGACGAGTGTGCTTTTCTCTCTTGTCCTTCCACATCCAGGACCTGTTCCCTCAGGGGAAGAGAGGGCTGGCTTGAAGGGGAGGAGTGCATAAGGACCGTTTGGGAAGAGGCCAAGAGAAAGCTTCTGACCTTCAAAACAGTGTGCCATGCAAGATAAACAATAGGGTCTATAGTGGGGCACTGTGGGGAAAGGACCCATGTTCTGAACTCCCCAGCTCCCACTTAGCACATCGAGGAAAAGGCCAACCAACAGGCTCCTAGAGCTTTAAATAAAGGGGTCAGGAAAGATGGTCAAGGAAAATTGGCTTTTTCTGACCTGAGTGATTGTGGGAGTTGAAAGCAAAAGGAAAAGGAGAAATAGATGTTGGGGAGAGAGACTAGAAACTGTTAGGCAAGCAACTCTATTTCCTCTTCCAGAATGTCTCTCTCTGTTTAACTATAACATATGTAATCAAGGCATCGTGGGGCAACCCTGAATAGGTAGGAAGGTGGTGGCATTTGTTGGGCTGTGAACTGATCTGGCTTGCTCCCCTGAGCTGCCCTGACACTCCTTAGTGTATGGACACAGCCTCAAGTGCCTTGGGGCCCACTGGATGGGCCTCGCTTTTTGCGGATGACTTGATGCTGTATGTAGAAAACCCTGAAGACTCTTCCAAAAAACTACTAGAAACAATAAATAAATAAATAAATAAAGTCAAGTTGCAGGATCCAAAATCAATGTGAAAAGATCCATTGCCTTCCTATATATGAACAATAAAACTTCATAAAAAGAAATGGAAAAAACAACTCCTTTTGTATTAGCAACCAAAATAATAAAATACCTAGAAATAAACCTAACAAAGAATGTGAAAGACCTATATACTGAAAATTACAAAAAGAGTTTGAAAAAGACACAAAAAAATGGGAAAATACCCTTTGTTCATGGATTGGAAAAACCAATGTAGTTAAAATGGCCATATCACACGAAGCAATATGCAGATTTAATATAATCACCATCAAAATCCCAATGTAATTTTTTAAAGAAATAGAACAAGAAATCGTCAGATTTGTATAGTACCACAAAAGTCCCAGAATAGCCAAAGCAATCCTGGAAAAGAAGAACAAAGCTACTTGACTTCACACTACCTGACTTCCAATTATACTACAGAACTATGATAATCAAAACAGCATGGTATTGGCAGAGAAACAGATATGCAGATCAATGGAACATAATAGAGATCTCAGATATAAAGTACACATATATGGACACATGATTTTCAATAAAAAGGCCAGAAATTCATATTGGATTAAAGACAGTCTCTTGATTAAATGGTGCTAGGAAAACTGGAAAGCCACATGCGAATGAATGAAACTGGATTATAATTTGTCCCCATGTACAAAAATTAATTCAAAATAGACCAAAGACCTAAACATAATACCCAAAACTATAAGTTATATAGAAGAAAATATAGGTACCAAACTTATGGACCTGGGTGGTAGGGAACATTTTATGGACTTGACCTCAAAGGCAAAAATAAACGAATGGGACTATATCAAACTGAAGGGCTTCTGCACAGCAAAAGAAATGAATAACAAAACAAAGAGAGGGGAGATGATATTTGCAAATAGTAGCTCCAACAAAGGTTTAATTTCCAAAATATATAAAGAATTTGTAAAACTCAACACCAAGCAAATAAACAATCCAATCAAAAAGTAGGCAGAGGACCTGAAAATACACATCTCCCAAGAAGACAAGCAAACAGCCAATAAATATATGAAAAGATGTTCAACCTCACTGGCAATTAGGGAAATGCAAATTAAAACTACAATGAGATACCACCTTATAGCTGTCAGAGTGGCCATTACCAATAATACAAGCAATAACAAGTGTTGGAGAGGCTATGGTAAAAAGGGGACCCTCATTTACTGCTGGTGGGAATGAAGACTAGTTCAACCACTATGGAATGTAGTCTGGCTGTTCCTCAAAAAAATTAAGAATAGAGCAACCACAAGACCCAGCAACCCCACTCCAGGGTATATGCCTGAAAAACTCAAAATCATTTATATGCAAAGATATACACTGAGTGGCCAGATTATTATGATTTCTGAACACATAATAATCTGGCCACTCAATATATATATTCTTTATCCAGTCCATATATTAGAGACCCAGTGTATGAATTTGTGCATGGGTGGGATCCGGCCAGCCTGGCCAGGGGGAGGGGACATGGGCTGTTGGCCAACCTGCCTGCTGGTCAACTCCTGGTTGAGGGGACAATTTGCATATTAGCTTTTTATTATATAGAATATACATTGAGTGGCCAGATTATTATGTGTCAGAGATATTAATAATCTGGCCACTCAATGTATATGCCCCTATGTTCATTACAACATTATTCATGGTGGCCAACACATGGAAACAGCAAAGTGCCCTGCAATAGATGACTGGATAAAGAAGATGTGGTGCATATGCATAATGGAATGCTACTCAGCCATAAGAAAGGATGCAATAGTATCATTTACAATAACATGGATGGACCTTGACAACATTATACGGAGTGAAATAAGTCAGACAGAAAAAGCTAAGAACCATATCCTTTCACTTATATATGGGATATAAAACTGAAACTTATGAACACAAACAGCAGTGTGGTCGTTGTCAGAGGGGGGAGAGTGGGGCAAGAAGAGGGTCCTAACATGAGATGACAGGAAAAGATTTGCCTTTGAGTAGTGGGCACCTGGTGCTATATACAGATTTTGTAACTTAAAAATTCACACGTGAACTCTATATGTTCATGTTGACCAATGTCACTTCAGTAAAGTTTAATTTAAAAAAGAAAAGAGCAAGAGGAGGCCACAGCAGAAGTGGTGGTTCTGGCCCAGGCTGGAAAGGAAAGACTACATGTTTGAGTCACAGGCATCAGACACCTGAAGGATGCCATCCACGGACAAGATCATGTCTAAGTGGTGCTGTGTGCTCCTTGGGGCAGATGGGAGTGCCTCCAGGTGTGTGGATCTTTCTGTTTACTGCAAAAGGGGAAACACAACAGACCTTTCGTTGTGTTTTCTGGACAACTTGTTTGTGGCCTGGCAGTGGGCACTGGGCATACTCACACCCCTCATACAAGTCCTTTTCCTGAAACAAGGGACTGAGATACCTTTAGTTCTTACTCCAAGTGTTCTTCTTGCACCTTCCCTGGACAGGCATTTTGGACAGCTCAGTCTTTTGTGGCCTCTTTCTGGGTGAAGGTCTTGGTCTGGACAAACCAGCTCTGCAGGACAGTTCTGCCAGCAGCTCTGCCCTCCAAGTCTCCGTTCAGCCTTATAGGACCAGAAGAGAGACAGTGCATTCCTGCTTCTTAACAAGGCTCCTAGGGGTGCTCCAGACCATGGAGCAGACACAAGCCTGGAGGGCTCCCCAGGGAAAGCTTGCCCTCCAGCCTTCCTTTTAGGACCTGCCAAGTGAGAAGATGCCTTCTGCCCGAGCAAACCTGCCAATCACAGGGCTACCCTGCCAATCATAGGGCATGATGATGGCAGAGAGAACTCCAGCCAAGAGGCAGCTTCTCCAGAGACACCAAAGGTCCAACTTCTTCTCAAAGCGAGAACCGACACCAGCAAGTCTAGAAACAAAGTGGGCCCTGTAGGCTGGGCTTGGATTCCTACTCTTTCTGGAGAAAGTGGACAGGCTCTGACTCTGATAAGGCTGTCCTCAGTGTGAATGGTCCCAGACCATCTGATTCTATGCCATATTCTTTCTTCAATAAAGGCCCTTCAGTGTACAATAAAATGTCTTTTCTCATTAATATCGGTAAGACCTCTAATTTCAGTTTTAAATTTTCACGTGCTTGATTTATAAATCTTAAAACAGTTCCTTCCTGTATTCATAGATGCTGAAGTTGTGATACACCCACTGGGTGCCTTCAGAGTCTATGCTTCCTGAGGAAAAACCAAGATGGTTGTGCTGCCTCTCACAACCACACCAAAAATACAACTAAAAAACAAAATGACTATCACCCAGAACCACAGGAAAGCTGGTGGAGTAGAGATTCTACAACTAGAAGGGAAAAAAAAGTGCATTGAAACTGTGTAGGACTGCAGAAGCCTGGAAAAGCAGAGGTATGGAGACATGCAAATCAGGCTGGAGACTGGGTGTGCTATTTTTTTTCAATCAGGAAGGAAATACAAGCTCCTGACTGTTCTGAACTCCAGTTTCTGGAGAGACTCTGGGGACCCAGATTTCTCCAGGGAGAAACTGGACTGTCTGGCATCGGGTCAGAAAGTGAGGGTGGCTTTCTTGCAGAGGTACATGCAGGAATCATTGTTGACTGCATTGGAGTGCAGGACACAAAACTTGAAAGCAGCAAGAGAAAAACAGTTAGTTACCTACAAGAGAGTACCCATACGACTGTCAGCTGATTTCTCAACAGAAACTATGCAGGCCAGAGGGAGTGGCAAGAAATATTCAAAGTGATGACAGCAAGAACCTACAACCAAGATTACTCTACCCAGCAAAACTATCGTTTAGAATTGATGATCAGATAAAGAGCTTCACAGACAAGAAAAAGCTAAAGGAGTTCATCACCACCAAACCAGGATTATATGAAATGCTGAAAGGTATTCTTTAAGAAGAGGAGGAAGAAGAAAAAGGTAAAGATAAAAATTATGAACAACAAATTGACAACAAATACGTATGTATCAACAAGTGAATCTAAAAATCAAGTCAATGAAAAATCTGATGAACAGAATAAACTGGTGAATATAATAGAATCATGGGCATAGAAAGGGAATGGAATGACAATTCTCAGGAAGGGAGGGGGTGTGAGGGGTGCAGGAAGAGATTGGACAAAAATTTTACACCTATGGTTGAGGACAGTGGTGGAAGTTAAGGGTATGGGGTGGGAGATGAGAATCAGGTAGAAGGGAGCTATTGGGGGAAAAATAGGAACATCTATAATAATCTGAACAATAAAGATTTATTTTTAAAAAGTCTATGCTTCTCACATCATAAATAATTGTAATGGGAAGTATTAAATGCTATTTAAAAAAACATGCAGGCTTAAAGTGTGTATGAGTTTAAAGGAAGGAAAGATGCCATTGGCTTGGGGAATTGGGAAGGGTTCACATGTCTTTAAGTGGTAAAAATAGCCAAAAGTGTTATATTGTGTCAGACCATACATGCTGCCAAAATAAACACAGAAATCCATTCACAGTGAGGCAGTGGAAAGGTCCCTGAAGTAGAAACCAAGGCAGGGTACAGAATCCTTAGTCTCTGAAATGGTAAGAAAAGTCCAGTCCTGGCATCATAGTTCTGTTTCTATAGACATTTTTTCCTACAAAATGTATTAACAGTGTACATTTTTCACCATCACACTCGGGCAGAATACACGTCATATCTTCTGTTTTTCTAATTAAAATATAACTTATTAATTTTCATTAAAAATAACTTCTGCTCTATAAAATTCACTATTAAGAAAATGAAATGGCAAGCTACAGGTGGAAAGAAAATATTTGTAAACCACATGAGTGATCAAGGAGTGGTATATAGATATATACAAAAACTCCAAACTCGGCAGGAAAAAGCAAAAAATCCAATTGAAAATGGGCAAAAGTCATGAACATGCATCTCACTGAAGAGAAATAAGCACATGAAAAGATGTTCAACATCGTTAGCCAAAAGGAAAACCCGAATTATAGCCACCAGGTGATATCACTCTTCACATCAGAGTGGTTAAAATAAAGAACTGACAACTCCAAGTGCTGGTGAGCATACAGAGAAACTGGGTCGCTCATGCATTGTTTGTGGGAATATAAAATTACACAGCCACTCTGAAAAAGTTGGGCAGTTTCTTACAAAAAAAATATGTGATTTCAACTCACCCAGAAAATGCACTCCGCTTTTTTTAGAGAAATGAGAATGCATGTTCACACAAACACCTATAAATTAATGTAGGCAGTAGTTTTATTCATAATAACTCTACTTTTGAAAAATAATATTCTCCAATGATACATAGTTACTTGGTGGTATACCCATATCATAAAATACTGCTCAGCAATAAAAAGAAGCTAATTATTGATATGCAAGAAGTTAGATAAATCTTAAGTCAATTATGTCAAGTAAATAGAGCCAATCCCAAAAGTTTACATATTGCGTTATCCCATGGATATAACATTATTGAAATAAGAACATTATAGAATTAGAACACATGTTAATGATTGCAAGGGTCCATGACAGGGCATAGGCGGGAGGGAGGTGGATGTGGTTATAAAAGGGCAGTATGAGGGATCTTTGTGGTGATGGGAAATGTTTATATCTGTGGATACAAAAACTTCTACATGTGAAAAATTCATAGAACTAAATACACACATGCACACTCATGTACACATACATATATTTATATACTGAGTATATGTAAAACTGATAAAATCTGAATAAGATCCATAGATTTTATCAATGTAAATTTTCTGTTTGTAATATCCTATCCAATAAAAGAGTAATATGCAAATTTGACCGTACCTTTGCCACACAAACAAGCCACACCCACAGTCACTCCCACCAGCCAATCAGGAGCAGATTATGCAAATAAACCCTAACCAAGATGGCTGCCACCACTGAGAGCAGGAGGAAGGCTTGGGTTTCCCTGGCAACAGAGGAAGCCAAGCTTTCTGCTTCCCTAAGCCTCCACTCAATGTTACAAAGTTTCAATTATAAAAGATGCAGAAATGGTGGCAGCCACTGAGCTGGAGAGAACAGAGGCTTGGATTTCCCTGGAAACGGAAGAGCCAAACGTTCAGCCTACTGTTACTGGCCTAGGCCTCCACTCTAGGCTACAAAGTTTCAAACAGAAATGGCTGCTGCCCTGGAGCAAGCAGAAGACTTGGCTCTGCTCCAGGCTACAAAGTTTCAATTGTAGACATAGATTAATCCCAGATACCAGGGCCTCTGCTTGGGTCTCTGGGGGGTGTGGCCAGCCTGCAAACCTCCACAGGCCCCTTGCCCAGGCCGCCCCTCTCCCCAAGGGAAGCCCCACCCTGATCTGGGACACTCTTCAGGGCAAACCAGCTGGCCCCCTCCCATGCACCAGGCCTCTATCCTATCTAATAAAAGAGTAATTTGCAGATTGACCATTACTCCAACACACAAGAAGGCTGCCCTCATATGGTCAAGAATCTGCCCCCATGTGGACACAAGATGGCCACCACAAGATGACCAGCAGGGGAGGGCTGTTGAATGTCCCAGGTTCTGCAAAGGAGGGCAGTTGTGGGCCATCAGGCCAGCAGGGGAGAGCAGTGGGAGGGGCCAGGCCTCCAAAGGAGGGCATTTGGGGGTGATCAAGCCTGCAGGGGAGGATAGTTAGGGGTGACCAGGCCAGCAGAGGAGGGAAGTTGGGGGCAAATAGACTGGCAGGGGAGCAGTTAAAAGTCAATTAGGCTGGCAGGGTAGTGGTTAGGGGGTGATCAGGCTGGCAGCCAGAAGTGGTTAGGAGGAATCAGGGAGGCAGGCAGGTGAGCAGTTTGGAGCCAGCAGTCCTGGATTGTGAGAAGGATGCCCCATTGCCCATTTAGGCCCGATCCTGGGATCGGGTATAGACGGGCATTTGGACATACTTCAAGGGGTCCCAGATTGAAGAGGGTGCAGGCTGGCCTAAGGGACATCCCCCGCCCCCCCACCGTGCACGAATTTTGTGCACCGGGCCTCTAGTTATATTATAGTTTTTCAAATTGGGGAAAACTGGATGAAAGTCATTATACTACCAAAAAGTATATCGTAAGACCCAACTTTTATTTTTAAAGTTTTTAATAAATATAACTTAACTATAATAACAGTAAAAATAAAAGGTCTACATAGGGCCTGGGAAATACTCATTCAGCAAGATCAAAGACAAATGACAACCTAGAAAAACATTTGTAATCCAATCACAAATGATTAGTTAATTGTCCCAAAACAAAGAGCTCCTCCAATTCAGTAAAAGACCAATAACTCAGTAGAAAAGTGAACAAAAGATGTAAATAGATCATTCATAGAAAAGAATAAGATAATCCTCAAACACCTGAAGAGATCTGAACCTAATTCTACTAATAGAAATGAAAATTAAAACCCCACTGTCATATTTTTTTAACCACTCAGATTGGCTCAGTTAATTGGGTGTCATCCCGTGCACCAAAAGGGGTCCCGGGTTGGGGGCGTGCAGGGGCAGCTAATTGATGTTCCATTTTCACATTGATGTTTCTCTCTCTGTTCCTCTTCCCTTCCTCTGTAAAATCAATAACAATAGTTTTTTAAAAATTTGATAGCATCATGTTAGTGAATGTGTAGAAAAATAAGCACTCTCATAAACTATTGGATGAACTATAAATGGTATGACCTCTATGGAGGGCAATTAGAAATCTCTCAAAATTGCAAATATTATTCCTTTGACTCACCAATTCCACTTCTGAAATTTATTCTACTTACAAACATGTCCATGAGCAAAAGGATGAACAGACAAAGCTATGAATTGCAGCACTTGTTTGAACAGCAAAATCATGGGAACAGCCCACATGCCCAACCCTTAGGGAGTAGTTAAAGAAATAATACACTGTACATTCATGCAGCGGAATATTAGTCAGCCATAAAAAATATAAGAAAGTGCTTTATATACTGACATGAAATTATCTCCATGAATAGGAAGTGAATAAAACAAGATCAGAATAGCATGTCTATGTTGCCATTTCTGTAACAGTGAGAATATGTGTTTACTTGTCACTGCTTGCAAATGCTTAAAATCCTATATAAAAGTGTAATATGCAAATTGACCAAATGGTGGAATGACCGGTCACTATGATGTGCACTGACTGCCAGGGAGCAGACACAGGAGCTGGATCATGGCTGGCCAGCGCAGCGGCTCACCTCCATGGCAGCACTAAGGATGTCCAACTGTGGCTTAGGGAGCAGGCCTAAGCTGTCAGTCGGACATCCCCCGAGGGCTCCCAGACTACAAAAGGGCACAGGCTAGGCTGTGGGACTTCCTTCCTCTCCCCTACCTCCCCCTGCACCCATTGTACAAATGTCGTGAACTGGGCCTGTAGTACCACAATATGAATACGGAAAAGTTAAACAACATTGGCTTGCCTCTGGAAGAGAAAGTTTTTTGCTGAGAAACAAGGATAGAAGGTAGATTTTTCTCTATTAATATTATTTCATACTTGGAGATTAAACTATATGCATTAATTGTATATTTAAAAATTAATTAGACTATTTAAAGGACAGGCTCTAAAAATATCATTTTCTAAATATAAATGCTCTCTAGAGTTTTCTGAGGCCCGAGGGGACTACACATCCCCTGCAACTATCTCCCCATCCCTGGCACAGCTTTCATAAGTATGGTACTGTCTACACTGGAATAAGAGGCACTCCATCCTTCGGAGACAGCAGGGTGTAGGATAATGAGGTGGCATCATCATAGCTGCATTTGAAAGGGAAGAAAGGTTTTTTCACTGAAAGCAATGCAATTAGGGCACTGGGGTGGGGTGGGAAGGTTGTCCAGTGTCACTTGGTCACGAGGCCTACCCCTAGAGCCATGTTGGAAAGGAAGCAAAAAGGACTTGAAGGCCTCTGCCTTATTTTTTGCCTCCTGTTCTTACCTGAAATGATTTCATTGAGTACATTTGTTGGATCATCACAACCTCAGGAGTTCAATGGACGAAATCTGAAACTGGACCCTATAGTCAGGGACGAAGAGAGACAGAAGAAAGAGGCAGCCCACTGCACAGTGGTAGGTGGCAGGTTTATATAGCAAAGAGACGTGTGTATAGGATGCTTGTCTTGGGTGACTGCATGACAAATAGATCTCTAAACCTGTCTGCCAGACACTTAAGTGTTTACATAGAGGTCTTGCCTGGGTTCAGTCTCATACACTGTCCAGATGGTTTCAACAATACAATGCTCTCTCAAGGCTGCGTCCTGGAACTGGCTCCCACTGTGGGAACAGTGAGCAGAAAGTGCTTTCCAAGGACAGGAGAGGGAATATGAAGCCTCCGAGGGCCCAGGTCCAGCCCTCTGGTCAATAGCTGGTCATGTCCTCTTATAACCTCCTCCAAGAGCATTCATGAGACATCTCATGTTAACGTCTCCTTTACCAATGGAGTATGGAAGCAACAAACAGCAACTTCACGGGAAGCACTCAAACTTCCTGGGCTGCTTTGTGTTCCCCACAGAGTTAGCCCAGCTCCAGAGGTGGCTCTGCAGCTCTTATAGCTCCTCTGAGCCTGGATGGAAGGTGTGTTAAAAGTCTAAACACCTACCCCACATCTGGGTCTAGACTGTGATATCCAGACATGGCTATCTGCATTGCTAAGGTGAGCAACAACAATTCCAAACCAACAGTTTACTGTTGTATTCTCTATTCATTCTTCTCTTAGATGTCTTCCTTGAGTACAAACTCAGATGCTAGTTGCCCAGCAAAAATTTGTCTCTCGTTATTCCTTCCTAAACTGTCTATGTTTTCTACTCTGATCTACAAGATAAATTCCTAAGGATAAATTAGATTAATTGAACTCTATCGACTGTATCCACTTCTTGTGTTACCTGGAAAGCTAGCTGGATAGACTCTTCTCTGAATCCCCCTCATGTGTGTCATTCTATTTCATTTTCCTGTTTGATTTATTCAGCAGCTATTCTGTTACTGTGACAGAAACAAGAAACTGCAATATTCCCAAAGTATTCCCAGAAGGTAGAGTAAAATCTGGCCCTGGAGGCCAAGGGGTTCATATTCCATGGAATGTATTACATGCATGGACATCAGGGTTAAATACTAGTACATATATCATACTAGGGTTTCAGTTCATTTGCCTAATGTAGTTGAAATGATTCAAATTATTACAAACTAAGATTTAGGAAGCTCAGTTTACAGGTTGACAAATTAGCATTTGTATGGATATATTCCACTATTTTGCATAATTAATTCCTCCCAGTAGTACACAGGCATTTTCATCTAGAACAAAACCAGCCTATTTCTCCTTCCCTTCCTATTAAAATCATGTAAATGGTATTGATTCAAAAGATGCACATTCTTTTCCAAAGCATCCCCTGGAACAAGACTGAGATTTTCATCATAATCATTATCAGATGTTTATTACCCAGCTTCCCAAATCTCATTCACAAAGAAAATTTAAAAAGGAAAAGTTGAGTCACAGGAAACAAGACAGTGCTAATGAGATGGGTTCTCCCTTTTCAGATTAAGTAGGTGTATCAGCTAGTGTTTCAGGGGACAGAGAAGAAAGATGCTCATTAAAACTGGCTTCTACAATAGACAAAGCATACTGACTCATTGCCTGAAAAATCCACAGGTAGAGCAGCTCAGTAAAGGCACCAGGCCTTTAATTTTATTTCGTCTTTCATAATGTTTTCTTCAGAGTTGTCTTCTCCTAAGACTATCTCTCCTTTTCATTCTAAGATGGCTTTTAGAGGTTTGAAGAGCTACACATTCTCAGCAAAAGTCCTAAGTATCAGTGTAATTGGATTGGTGAAGATCACATGCCCAGCATTGAGCCAATCAGTGTGGCCAGGTAGAACAAATGCCCCGATTGGTCTTGTGCTCTCTCTCTAGAACTGGGGCAAAATCAGCTTCTCTAGAACAGTATGCACTCCCAACTAAAACTGGGAGCTGTTAGGAAGAAATTACTTTGACTGGGGATGGTGAAGGTGGGATATAGAGAACAGACAAGAAAGCTACCAAAAAATACCTACTACAGTAGAGGAAGATAAATCTGAACTGAAGAAAAATCTGAATTGTAGGGGACTATTGCCGGGGCCAGCCGGCATTAGTCGAGCAGTCCCTGAAAGGGGGGTGAGGCTTACGGAAAGATAGAGATAGAAAGATGTATAGAAATAAAGAAGAAACAAAAGATATGGGATCAGGAGGTCCGCAAAGCCCTCTTTAGGACTGTGGCCCAGAGTTTATTTCACTCCTCTCTTTTAAACAGTTCTGGGTTTACATATTACATAATTCCTTGTTCCCCAAACAACAAAGCTACATTCTATTGTAAACATGTTTCCCCATTAAATTCCTTATCTTAACTAACTTCCTTAGGCTATATGTCCGTCCAAGGTGCCACCTAAATCTTTTCCCATTTTCCCATAGACCATTTGGCTATTTACAATGTTATGTGCTGGAAGGCAGTATTGTTTGCTAAACTACAATTGAAGGTAACCATTCTCCTGGGGGGCAGAGAGCAGACGTGCCTTGCAAGGCCCACCCTCTCGGGGAACTTTGTTCCCCGAGGGCACTCTCCACAGACTATCAATCTAAATTTCTTTAAGAATATTCTATACACTGCAGTTTTATTTCTTTCACATACATGCAGAAATTCAAATTAGGCCAACAAAACGTTGACAGGTACTCACTTGAATGCACAGATATGGTTGACTGGCAAGTCATACCTTTTATTTTTATTTTTAGTAGGTACTTTTAAAGTGTTTGCTGTGTCCTAACTGGTTTGGCTCAGTGGATAGGGCATCGGACTGTGGACTGAAAGGTCCTGGGTTCGATTCCGGTCAAGGGCATGTACCTTGGCTGCGGGCACATCCCCAGTAGGGGGCGTGCAAGAGGCAGCTGATGGATGTTTCTTTCTCATAGATGTTTCTGACTTTCTATCCCTCTCCCTTCCGCTCTGTAAAAAATCAATAAAATATATATTTTTTAAAAAGTGTTTGCTCTTTGAAGACTGGCACACCGTTCATTTCATGAAGTACCATCTACTTTATTTATTTGAAATCTTGAGATTACTGGGGTAGGAACAGCAATGCTTGGCAATTAAGGTATTAAATGGAACCAGAAAAAGGCACAGCTGCTTACTGCCCTTCTCTCTTAGAAAATTGGGCAAAGCAAGTAGTGTGGAAGGCCTGACTAAGAGAGTCTGTGATAGAGAATGGGCAAGGGCAACAAGTCTGGATCTTTTCTAGTGTAAACATAATTTCACAATGTGTTTATATTATTGTCTATATGGCCAACCTTTCCATAATTGGAAGTAGCAGGAAAAAGATTGTTCTTACCAGGAATATCTGAGTCTTTCTACTAGAGTGAAACTCAGATAACTTTATAATCACTAAGCAGAGATTGCAAGGATGCATCTAATTTTCTTTTCCTTGCCAGTGGCAGACATAACTAATCAATCAATGTTCACTTTTCTGCTGAGCCTAGAAATGACTTCTCAATCTCTCTTGATATAGTGCTCCAAGGAGCCACTACCAATTGATAAGACTTGCAAATAAAGATAAAACCCACTTGGTATAACAAATTTTAGCCTGGTTCTTTCCCATTTTTATCTTATTTGATGTTTCTCCCAAGGACACAATCCATGTGGTGGCTCAATCACTCCCTAGGCTGAACTGATGAATCTATGAATCTTCTTCCTGAAGTAATCCTCATGGCTCTCAGATGCCTCCTACAGAAGCACTTTCTCCAGGGATTATTTTCAAGCATGACCAATTAACCCCAATCACTCATTTTATTATCTATAACTACCAGTTACTGGCTCATTTGCCTTTCTTTTTTATAATACCATTCATTCCTATCTCTAGGATTATTGCATTTGCATTTGGAATAGGATGCAATTGCACTATGTATATTTTATCCCCTTCTCATCTTAAATAAATACACCCACTTTCTAGGTCATATAGGACTATTTTATTTAATGTGTGCCTATTTCTTAGTGTGACACCAATGCCCTATGTGCATCAGAATTTACTAGGGTGGAGTCCTCTTTAATCCTGCTATATCTAGGTCTCATTCTAAAGCTAATGAATCAGAATTTTTGGTGATCTGACTTTTTAGCCAATTCCCAAGGTAATTCTTAAACTCATTAAAGTTTGAAAATAATTGCTATAGGAAATAGACAGGTGGGTGGGGGGAAATTGTGAGGAGCCTACCCAGTCAGAAGGAGTCTTAAGAGTTTTTGAACAATGCTATCTCTTCCACTCTATTGATTTTTTCAATGGAGCTCTATATGATCTTACTTAAGCTTTCACTGACTCATCTTTTATGATTTTTCCCTTCTGGAAGTCAGACTAGAACATAGCCAGATTACGAGGCAGGCCAATGGGACATTTATATGGGATACCAGCATGGCAGTACCACTAAAACATCACTGAAAATGAAACAAAGTGTAGAATGCTGTGTTTGCTGGAATGTTCTTAGGAAGTGACAGTATTGTGAGTTGGAAGGAATAATCTAATGAGTGTTTAGGGGGAAATCCTCAAGAAACTTTCCAGGCAACAACAATATTGATGATGATGATGATAGTAATGGTTATCCACGACCCTCTAAAGAGACTGAATATGGTAAACTCCAAGGCTTTAGTTTTACTGCATGGAATGTTTAACATTTGGGCCATAGATGAATGTTCTGAATGAGAGAACAGGGTAGGCCCAATCCTGTGGACTCCCATCACTGCTTCATCACCTATATAATTGGTTATGCTTATAACAAATGGATCATCAGGCCTGGCCAGTGTGGCTCAGTGGTTGAGCATCAACATATGAACCAGTAGGTCATGGCTTGATTCCTGGTCAGGGCTCATATCTAGGTTGAGGGCTTGTCCCCAATGGGAGATGTGTAGGAGGCAGCTGTTCAATGATTCTCTCTCATCATTGATATTTCAGTCTCTCTCTCACACTCTCTGAAATCAATAAAAATAAATAAATCCACAAATATTCAAATTATATAACTTTTATGCAACACCACATTTGTAACCTTCCCAGAAAACCTATATATTTCAGTGTGGCTTATCAGAACTGTCCAATTTTTTTTCATTTTTTATTTTTATGCTTGGGAATTTTTCTCCCAGTGTCTGACTTTCTATCCAAAGTCAGTCCCATAGACTTTAGAGACCAGAGGAGTCATGCCTTAAAAATAAAAACAGAAGCCAATTAAGCCCATAAAATCTCAAGTAAGAGTTATTTGCATCTCTGAAGAAATATCTGACAAGCATGACATACAACCAGAACTGATAAAAGTCTTCTTGAGGGAGAACCAAGATGGTGGCATAGGTAAACACCTATTGTGCTGCCCCTCGCAACAATTCCAAAACTACAACATGACAACAAAACAAACATCATCCAGAATCACCGGAAAGCTGGCTGAGTGAAAATTCCACAAATAAAAGTAAAAGTGGCACACTGAGACTCAGAAGAGCGGCGGAGCGCAGCCTTGAAGATATGCGCAGAGCCAGAGGTTCGGAGCCGTGGGGTGTGCACGGGCTGTAGGCCTGGCAGCAGCAACCCCGGCTGGATTTTTCCAACAGGGAGGGCAGAGACGTCCAACTGCACAGATTCCCCAGTGCCAGGTGAGGTCCGAGGTCCAGGGTACGCACCCTAAAAGCCGGGTGCGACAGAGGTCTCTGAGTTTGAGGAGAATGCACATGCTAAAAGCTGGGCACAGCAGAGGTCTCCAAGTCTGAGGAGAGTGAGCGTAGCTTGGAACAGCAGTTTTGTGCGTAAGTGGGCGACAGCTCAGACGCGCGACTTGCTCCCTGGTGACTTGCTCCCTGGTTCGGGAGACCACTGGACTGCTTTGTTTTACAACCCTGGGCAAGACTTTGGGGGTGCAGACTCATTTGGGGAGAGGCAGAGTTGTCTGGCAATGGGTGGAAACCAGCGGCAGCTTTCTCTTGGAGGTGCCTGCAGCCATTAGCACCCAACAGAGACCCGCGTGCCGCATAGGGCGTAGCTGATGCTGACGCTGCCTGCTCAGCTCAGAGACTCCGCCCATCCCACCTGAACACAGTTTCCCTTCACAGCCAATTGGCCTAGAGGTCAAACCCTCCTAGGGCTAACAACAACAAGCTGGGCTTAAATTAAAAAATACTGTACAACGCATAAAAGATTGCAGTAAGAGTGTCCCCCTCGGGTAACTGGGGAGGCTGAGCCACTGTCCCTTAGAGGACAACTACCACATAAAGCTAATCGAGCAACTCAGGAAAGCAGCCACCATGCAGAGACATGGAAAGAAATCAGGTGTGAAAGAAATGGAGGAAAAAAGACAACTAGACAGAGTTCAAAACCACGGTTATAAGGCTTTTCAAGAGACTCTTACAAAAGGCCGATGAACTTAATGAGAACTATGAAGAAATGAACAAGACCTACAAGGAAATGAACAAGACCTACAAGGAAATGAATGAGACCTACAAGGAAATGAATGAGACCTACAAGGAAATGAATGAGACCTACAAGGAAATGAACAAGACCTACGAGGATATGAATGAGACCCTCAAGGATATGAAAACGGACCAACCAGAAATCAAGCATTCACTGACTCAAATAAAAAATGTTACACAAAGTCCTAAAAGCAGTCCAGAGGTCCGCAAGAACCAAGTCAAAGATTTGAAATACAAAGAAGCAAAATCCACTCAGCTGGAAAAGCAAGAAACAAAAAGAATCCAGATAATTGAAGATAGTGTAAGGGGCCTCTGGGACAACCTCAAGCATGCCAACATCCGAATTATGGGGGTGCCTGAAAAAGAGAGAGAGCAAGGTAATGAAAACCTATTTGAAGAAATAGTGACTGAAAACTTCCCCCACCTGGTGAAAGATACTGACTTAAAAGCCCAAGAAGTACAAAGAACCTCAAAATATAGGAATCTAAAGAGGACCACACTAAGACACATCATAATTAAAAGGCCAAGAGCAAAAGATAGAGAATATTAAAAGCAGCAAGAGAAAAACAGTTAGTTACCTCTAAGGGAGCACCCATACGATTGTCAGTGGATTTCTCAACAGAAATGGTGCAGGTCAGATGGGAGTGGCCAGAAATATTCAAAGTGATGAATAGCAAGAATCTATAACCAAGATTACTCTATCCAGCAAAGCTATCATTCAGAATTGAAGATCAGATAAAGTGCTTCGCAGATAAGAAAAAGCTAAAGGAGTTCATCACCACCAAACCAATATTATATGAAATGCTGAAAGATATTCTGTAAGCAGAGGAAGAAGAAAAATATAAATTATGAACAACAAGTACACATCTATCAACAAATGAATCTAAAAATCAAGTGAATTAATAATCTGATGAACAGGATAAACTGGTGAATATAACAGAATCATGGACATAGAGAGGAAATGGACTGAGAATTCTTAGGGAGAAAAGGGGTTTGGGAAGTGCAGCAAGAGACTGGACAAAAATCTTGCAACAATGGGAGAGGACAGTGGGCGGGAGGTAAGGGCAGAGTGTGGGATGGGTACAGGGTGGAGGGGAGTTATAGGGGAAAAAAAGGGGGGAGCAATGTAATTAATAAACTGAACAATAAAGATTTAAAAAAGTCTTGATTTACACAGAAAAGTCATCTGTGGATATTACCTAGTGTATTCTCTCTCTCCTCACCAGTGTCTTTGAACTCTCACATACAACCTAGAGTGAGCACTTGCCTAATCTCTCTGCACTTTGAAAGATTGATCTCATCTCGACTACTTATTCAAGCAAAACCTCAGTTAATTTTCTGGTATTCCCACTCATAAAAGCAAAAGAACCTGGAATATAAAATGCAAACTTTTCAAACTCTAGAGAACTTGCAACTAAAATCTTCACACTGGCCATAAAATCTTATGTCACTTCCCCCCCACACCCTGTCCCCTCAGATGCTGCCCTTACGCTGCTGCAGTGCATGTCTAAAGAGGCAAGGCAGCTGAGACCGGTTTGGCTCAGTGGATAGAGCGTCGGACTATGGACTGAAGGGTCCTGGGTTCGATTCTGGTCAAGGGCATGTACCTTGGCTGCAGGCATATCCCTAGTGAGGGGCATGCAAGGGGCAGCTGATCGATGTTTCTCTCTCATTGATGTTTCTGACTTTCCATCCCTCTCCCTTCCTCTCTGTAAAAAAATCAATAAAATATATTTAAATATATATATATTTAAAGAGGCAAGGCAGCCTTTGGTAACATAGATGAATATACCACTGGGCCTTGGGAATAGTCACTTAAGTGAACTTTCAATTCCCCAGGATAATTATTGTTATGGGACATTAATAGATTGTACATTCTTTACTTACTCTGAACCCCTCAAAATAATCTAAAATACAAGGTAAGCCTTCTTACTACTGAGTTTTACTTAGGACTTTAATGATCTTCTGGTTCAAGATGCCTACCTGAGCACATGTTGCTACTTCCATGTTTTCCAAAATCACATTGAGATCACACACACACACACACCATAACAGGGGAAACGAAATAGGTACCATTAGTCACCTAAATTTTAAGGACTATCTGGAGGATATAGTATGGTTTTTATCTGATTGACAGAGAATAAGTAAGAGAAACCACAGTCCAAGGTACCAGAATTAAGAATCGATCCTCCCAGAGGAGCCCAAAGAAGATCCAAATTAGAATACCCAAGTGCAGGTATGGACCTAGAGGTAATCTTTAAGATTTTATTGAAGAACTGCATTTTAAAAATATATTTTATTGATTTTTTACAGAGAAGAAAAGAGAGGGATAGAGAGTTGGAAACATCAATGAGAGAGAAACATGGATCAGCTGCTTCCTGCATACCCCCCACCGGGGATGTGCCCACAACCAAGGTACATGCCCTTGACCGGAATCGAACCTGGGACCCTTCATTCCGCAGGCCGACGTTCTATCCATTAACCCAAACCGGTTTTGGCAAGAACTGCATTTTAAAGATGATATCCATTAATTCTTTTATCTTAAGCAGAATTGCTGGCAGCCATGGTTTTTATCCTCAGATTAAAACTTGAGAAATGCATTTTAGAGAAAGTAGTTGTTGGTCTGTTGTTACAAGAAGTAGGTGATCTATTATTATTGCTTTGTAACAAACCACTCCAAAACTTCATGGTTAAAAATAATATGTATTACCACCCCTTATATTTCTGTGGATTGACTGGGCTCAGTGTGATGGTTCTCTGTCTCATGTAGGTGCAATCACATAGGGCATCAGAGTCTTGATAGGAAGTAAGAATTGGTTCACGTTAGGAAATTATTGTGTCGCTTCAGATGTAGTCTAAGGGTCAAAATGGTCATAGATCCCTACATGCTCAAAGGAAAGGGAGGGATCAAACCCCACCTTTGATGAGAGGAGTAAACTGATGAGCTGCATTTGCCCTAGGGGAGCTCCTATTGAGGATGTGGAGACTGTAAGAGAAACAGCAAAACTGAAGCATTCAAGAACTCTTATTTTCAGAGGACTTTACACTGGCAATTGGGGGGTCCATAGTCTATTTTCTTGTACCTGGTCCCCAAACATTAACAGGGAGTCTATTTATAATTATGTTTGCTGACTGCAAGTTCACATTTATCCTGCTATTCAAGAAAGAGAGCTGTTGTGAAAGAGACATATACAATTGCTGAGGAAATACACACCAATTATCTGCACATATTAAAGTAGCTCTTTATTTTTTAAAAGCTTGCAAACAAATATTGTAAGGCATCTTTTAAAACTCAGAAGCACACCCAGCCAGGGTAACTCAGTGATTGAGTGTCAACCTATGGACCAGGAAGTCAGGGTTCAATTCCTGGTCAGGGAACACATTTGGATTGTGGGCTCCATCTCCAGTAGGGGGTGTGCAGGAGGCACTCATCAATGATTCTCCCTCCCTTCCTCTCTGAAATAAATAAAAAATAAAAAGAGTAATCTCTTTTGAACCCTGGCTGTGTAGCTCAATTGGTTGGAGCATCATTGTGTACCAAAAGGTTGAGGGTTTGATTCCCAGTTAAGGCACATTCCCAAGTTGCAGGTTTGACCTCTGGTCTGCATATGGGAGGCAACTGATTAATGTTTCTCTCTCTCTCTCTTGCCCTTCTTCTCTCTCTAAAAGTAAATCAATAAAAACATATCTTCTGGTGAGAATTAAAACAAAACAAAACAGTAGTCTCTTTTGAAATGCTACAGATCAGAGAATAAGAAAGAATTTTTCAAAATTCAAATATTATAGCAAAATTGGACAGAGATTAAGTTTTTGACCTGGAAAATGAACTGTGAGCGAAAAGGTAAATAAATTGTAAGGCAAGGGCTGAGAAACACAAATGGAAAATCTAGGAGGCCTGGAAGCAATCTAACAGACTTATTAGAAGGAGAGAATAGAAGCATAAGAAGGCAATACATTATTATAGACTTTAAAGATAAAAATAAAATTCTTTGAGTTGAGCATATACATGACTCTTAAGATTTAGCACTGGTCCTAACTGGTTTGGCTCAGTGGATAGAGCGTAAGCCTATGGACTGGAGGGTCCTGGGTTCAATTCCAGTCAAGAGCATGTGTCTTGGTTGCGGGCACATCTCGAGTGGGGGATGTGCAGGAGGCAGCTGATCGATGTTTCTCTCTCATTGATGTTTCTAACTCTCTATCCCTTTCCCTTCCTCTGTAAAAACTCAATAAAATATAGTTTTAAAAGAAAACATTGAGCATTGACTAATTATGAAGAAGGATAAATGAGAAAATAACCCATGTTTGGAATATTTTGATAAAATTTCCTAACTCAAAGATGAAGTGCATGTTTCTAAAACTTCTAGGGAGAAAAAGGAGGTCACTCTCAGTGACAGATAAGCATATGTTGTGGTGTACCCCCATCTTACAAAGAATGCCACAAGAAGTGAAATTATGGAGTCATCTGTTAAAGGACGCCAGCATACGAGGTGCAAAAGTGCTCCAAACCTCGAAGCCCTGAACAGCTTGACACAACTGGCTTATACTGACAGAATATCACAAAGATATCGATTATATCTTTGGGTCTGGAATGAGGAACCTGTTTCCCAAAAAGCACTTTTTCACAGAAGCAAAAATTGAGCAAGTTAGTTACCTGAAGTATCTAAGAATCACTGAATCAACAGAAAGACATTAACTGGCACCACCTGGGCAATTTAGAGTAATTGTGCTGTCCAGATTTTGGGATCACTGAGTCAACAGGAGTGCACTATATGTAGCTACGGAGGCAATTTAGGGTATGTTCTGATTCCGGGACCACTGAGTCAACTGAAACTCAGTTCTCTGTAGCTACTGATACAATTTAGGATAATTGTCCTGTCCTGGTTCCCAGAGGAATATGCTTTGATGACTAGTGAGATAACAATCAATGGGATATTCAAACCATCATCAATGGAGTATTGGGATAGTATACATAAGTTCAGAAAATCAAAATAACTTTCTATTGTTTTATCAAACAAATAAGTACAGAATCCAAATAGCAGTTTCTACCTGAGGTGATTGCTACCATACTTCACATACTGACATACACTTCTGGTCAGCAACACTGAGTTTTAGACAGAGGAGCAGTATATTCAAACTTCTAGGAAGAAACTATTTTGTATCTAAAATTCTATATCCAGTTAAGCAATCAATAAAATACAGGGACACACACACACACACACACACACACACACACACACACACACAGATGTTTATGGATAAATAAGAATCCAGCAAGTGTGCTGCCTATATTTTTTATATGTGACGAGTCTGCGTACTAAAGTGTTTCCACAACTTCAGTAGGGCAGCATTAAATGTTAAGTTGAGACAGGTGAGTATAATTTAGAAATAGAGGAATCAAGGATGACATTAACAGACATTATATTGAACTAGAGTACTTGAAAATTATAAAGACTAATAAATATGATTTATCCAAACTCTTAAACTTTCCAACAACAAAAATAAGGTTGAACTATAAATAGCAAACCAGAATAAATATTTGTATCACATATGACAAAAGACTAATATTCTTGGTATGTAGTGCACTTTAGTAAGATAATTTTTAATGGGATAAAAATTTAAAAAGTGGGCAAATATCATGAATGGACAAGTCCCAATGAAAGAAAAAATAATGAAACCAGGTAAGGGGTGACCAAATCTGCTAGCACATTGATTTTGGATTTCTAGCCTCCAGAACTGTGAGAAAAAATTATTTGTTATGTAAACCACCCAGTCTACAGCATTTTAATTATAGCAGCCAGAACCCAACAACACAATGACATTGTATATATTTCTCACTAAGGTTGCTACCTCCTAGGAATTCAGCCTGAACATAATTCCAGTTAGTCTTTAGGGCTCATGTGGGTGTGTGGGTCTGGGTGCTGGGAAGTATAGACTTTTCAAGGGAGGCCATCCAGCAGTGACGGGACTACTTGCAAAAGGCAGGGGAGCTTTGTTTTCTTTAGACAGCTTCTACATGATTGGGGAAAGAGAGGTTAGACTAAGGAGAATTTTTAAAGAAGTTTGATTCTGCTAAGTGTATGTGTGTTTAATAATATATTTATTTCTTTTTATGACCTTTAAAAAGCTTTCTTAGAAGTCAGACTTGGTGGGTTCTGAACATCAACCAGCTTTATTTTTCCAATCGGTGCTTCTACTGGTTCTGCTTCCCATTCCTTCAACCACCACTTGGGCAAATTGAAAACTTCCTGGTTGCTTTTGGTTATTAAAAATTCATCTGGTTTAAGGCTTTATTCAAATATCCTATTTTAAATTCTTTATCTCCTCCAGAATTAGGTTGGGAGCCTTGCAGTGGTGTGGTGGGAGTGGCTTCTAATCTTTCACCCCTCCCTTCAGGATGAGGGTATAATCTCCTTCTGAGTTCTCTCCTCCTCACTGCATTCCCAGGCTCCATTCCTCTCAGAGGGCAGGAAGGCGTGAGACAGACACTAGTGGTGACCTTACCTGTTAGCTTTACAAAGCATCCTGGTCTTGCTTGGTTCATCTCATTCCATCTGTTTCTGGTGGTCTCCAGAATGATGGTGGCACCTGTGTAGATGCATGCAAGATTTTCCTGGGCTAATGAGTACCCTCAGTCTGTTCCCTTTGTCCTGCCAGTGGTCCACACCCTCAACCCTGCTCCTGATGGGTATCGCTGTGCTTGCCTCGCTGAGTCCTGGGCATATTCGCAACATCTGTCTACTCTTTTGACTTAGGCAATCCTCTGTTAACAACAACAAATAGACTGCAGTAAAGAATAAAAATATTTATTTGAACAGATTCAGGTAGCAACCCAATTGTACTCTGAAAGGTGGGACTTATAAATGACAAAAACAGGAGAGTTATTCTCATTTTGGTCATCCATGTCAATGAAGGATGTTGGCTAGGTCAGTTGGGATGGGTTAGGCCCACTATGTAAACGGAGGATGCTGGTTGTCAAAATGGATTGGTTCCTTTCAAAACGAAGAATGCAGATGGTCTGATGACCACATTAAGGAGGAAGTGAAGTCCATAAATGTCCATGTAGCTGCCATGGATCCAGGATGTTTGTTGTTTGACCTTGAGCAGAGTTTAGCAACAGGTCAGCAACTTAGCAGTAGTTTCAAGAATTGGACCCTGAGACGTGCATAGGCATCAATTCCTCAATAGCACCCAACTCCATTTTAGTGACTCTCTTAGCAATGCTCACTTCATTTTAATTTTTCCATTATCACCTCCATGTGATGGTCCAGTGTGATGAAGTGCCTCTTCTCACTCTTGAAGGGCTGGAGACCCAGGGTGCAGCCCTCTATCCTCTGTCCTGCACACTGTGCCACAGCCCCCATGCCCACCTGCTGAGGGCTTCTCCTGCAAGTTTCTGCCTTCAGAAATCCCCAGAGAAATAAACCTGTGACTGTGTTCTCACCACTCCACATGGTGCCCTAATCCGAGGGTGGCATGCAGCTCCAGAGTGACACACCTGTCTCTTCCTCCTGCAGAGACTGTCGATCTTTCCTAATGATGCTCTTGGAATCATTTTCCCCACCTCTAACTTCTTTTCATTTTTTGTTTGTTTTGTTTTTTGAAAGGGGAGAGAGAGGAGTAATCATTTCCTAGAGACACTGTACTTCAAATTGATTTTCCTGCTCATCCTTTCTTGCTATACTTCATGCTCATGCACTTCAGTAGAGCAGACAACTTCCATCTTTGCCCAGTGAATATCCAAACTACAGGACCTAATACAACAGAGCTCCTGGACTGTGCCACCATTGCCAGTCCCACCTCTCAGCCACCTGCTGGCTTGGCCTAGCTGGGTGAGGGGCGAAGATCTCTAAGATCTCTAAGGCAGGTTATGGTACTGAGGGCAAGCCACACCTGCCTCTGAAATGTCAGAATACTTGCTTAACTGGGGCATTCATATACTGAAAATGGCTCCATTCAGATTTTTTGGGCCTCTTTTTTACATTTGAAAAGACAAGGGCACTAATTAACATATGACTTGATGCTAAAACATAAATAGAAATCATAACAAAAGTCTAACCTTTAAAGAGTTCAAATGTAAAATCTCTGAGAAAGTAAGTGATTATTTTATTGATGTGGTTTCTCTACCAACTCTCAAAACCTGCAGGTATTTAATTAGCTGCAGAAGAATTTCTCCTGTTTCCAAGGGAGTCTGCAGTAGAATCATGCTAATGAGAATTAGAGAAAATTGATGGGAGAAGGTCTAGGAGGCAGGAAGGGTTCAGCACAGCTTCCTGTGTGGTAAATTTTCAAAAAAAATAAAATAAATAAAGCTGTTTTAATTTATCATGACACAGGAGTTTATAAGTAAAAAAATAAAAATAAAAAACACACCTTCGCCCTCCCTCCCCCCTTCCCCAAATACAGGACTGTTTTCCTTAAGGCAAAAGTCTTTTTAAAAAACGCTAAAAGGAATGTTAGTGTCAAAAGAGCTGTTGCCCAAAAACAAGCAAATAAAACAACAACAACAACAACAACAACAACAACAAAAAAAAAACCCAAAAAATAAAGCAACAGTGAAGCATGCCCCAACCTGTGTCTCTGAAACTGACAAAGAGCAAGACTGCAATTAATGCTGATAGTGATACAATTATTACATAAACTCTGATTCTGAAGTATGGTAGCAATCAACTCAGGTAGAAACTGCTGATTGGGTCCTTTACTTATTTGCTAAAACAATAGAAAGTTATTTTGATTTTCTGGAGCTTATGTATGCTATCCAATACTCCATTGATGATGGTTTGAATGTCCCATTTATTGTGATCTCACTAGTTACTGAAGCACATTCTTCTGCGAACCAAAACAGCTCAATTATTCCAAATTGTCTCGGTAGCTACAGATCACTGAGTTTCAGTTGACTCAGTGGTCCCGGAATCAGAACAGACCCTAAATTGCCTCAGTAGCTACAAATAGTGCACTCCTGTTGACTCTGTAATCCCAGAATCTGGACAGCACAATTATTCTAAATTGCCCAGGTGGTCTCAGATAATGAGTTTCTGTTGATTTAGTGATTCTTAGATACTAACTTAACTTGCTCAACTTTTGCTTCTGTGAAAAAATGCTTTTCGCAAAACAGGTTCCTCATTCCAGACCCGAAGACCTAATCGATACCATTGTGATATTCTGCCAATATAAGCCAGATATGTCAAGCTGTTTGGTGCTGCGAGGTTTGGAGCACTGAATAGCTCCCTCGTATGCTGCCGGCTTTTAATATATGACTCCATAATTTGACTTTTTTGAGGTGTCCTTTGTAAGATTGGGGTACATCACAACAGTTCCAGTATGAAAGATTAGGTACAGACTAATGTTAAGTCTATAGCAAGTCCAAGGTTCATAACTTATCTCATCCAAATATCTCACTTTACAGATAAACTGAGATCCAAAGATATTAAGATGGTATCGTTGCTGGTAGATGTGGGTTTCTTATGGTGACATGAGGAAAAGCATTTCTAGGGACCCACAAGGGAGAATGAGGTGTAGTGATATTTATTTCTGATTCAAGATAAAAAAGGTATCACTCTGATGGCCTCCTTTAATCTTTCCACCATGGAAGAAGTTCAACATTGTCTTCAGCATGACCAAGACAAAGGCCAGTGCCCAGAGTTTCTGCTGCATAGTCCTTTGGGGCCTATGTAGCCTTCCATGGGCTTTAGGGGGACACTAGACCCACATGGTGATATACTCCCAGGCATGGGAGAACACAAATGAACAGGCGAGTGTAGGTCATAAGCAAGAGAGAGAGCTTCTTTGTTGACCTGGAATTATGTATTATCTGGCTTGGAAGAAACCAGCAGTTTTTTTTCCAAAAAACCAATGAACTACCCAAGATTTTGTGGGCTTGCATTGCTTTTGAAGTATGGTACCAATCATCTCAGGTAGAAACTGCTGTTTGGGTTCTGTACTTATTTGTTTGATAAAACAATAGGAAGTTATTTTGATTTTCTGAACTTATGTATACTATCCCAATACTCCATTGATGATGGTTTGAATATCCCATTGATTGTGATCTCACTGGTCATCAAAACACATTCCTCTGGGAACCAGGACAGGACAATTATCCTAAATTGTCTCAGTAGCTACAGAGAACTGAGTTTCGTTTGACTCAGTGGTCCCGGAATCAGAACATACTCTAAATTGCCTCAGTAGCTACAAGTAGTGCATTCCTGTTAACTCAGTGATCCCAGAATCTGGACAGCACAATTATTCTAAACTACCCAGGTGGTCCCAGATACTGAAGGCAGGGAAGAGAGGGATGTTAAGCTGTAGCTTCCTGGTGAAGCAAACAGTCCTCTGTTTCTCAGCTGAATATGCCCAATGATGTCTCCCCCTTTGCTTTCTTTCCCATCAACAATTAGCTAGTAACTATGGTAATATTTTCAAGACAAGCCTGTGACAGTGTTGGGACTTGAATTCATGCCTAGATGCCTAATCTGCTAAGCCATGTTGATGGTGACACAAACATTGACAGGGATGTTAACATTAGCACTGATCCTGGGCCTGTATGTCAGTGACCAAGAGTGAGGTGACTGTTAAGGCTAATCTGAAGGTCAGCACTCATGCCATTGCTAGTATTCCAGTTAATCTGGCCTGGCAAACACCTACTAAACAGTTACTAAATTAGGCACTGTTACTGACCTCAAAGAATTCATAGTTTAGCAAAGGAAGCAAATGACCAGCATTCAAACCAATAATTATAAATCAAGATGGTAAATGCTGAGCAAAGTGCTATGGGAATAATGACAGAGGGAAATTAATCCCATCTCAGGCACAGGGGAGTGGGAAGGCTTTCAGGAAAGATTGGAGAAAAATAACATTTTTCCAGTGGAGATCAGTACCAAACTGGCCCCTGAAAGATAAGGTGTTTGTCAAGAAAAAAAGTAGGAAGAGTGGGAAAGCATGAATAAAAATATGTATCCTGAAAGTACACAGCTAGTCTATGGGGAATTGGAGGTGAGTCGAATTTACAGAAAGGCTGGAAATATTGGAAAGACCTAAGCTGGATTTGTAGAACCTTCTGTGCTATGCTGAAGATTTTGTTCTTTCTCTTACAAATGATGGAGAGACAATGGAGGGCTTTTTAAAAAATATATATTTTTATTGATTTTTTTGCAGTATAACTTATAATTAATAGTAGTATATGTTTTCCTTTCCCCCTCCCCCTTATCCTCCCCTCAACCTTCCCTACCCCCCAGCACATATCCCCACCCACTCCCCTCCCTGCCCCAGTGTCTTTCATTCATTGGTTAGGCTCATATGCATGCATACAAGTCCTTCAGTTGATCTCCCCCAGCATCCACCTCCCATCCACCCAAGCCTTCCCCCTGTAGCTTGACAGCCTGTTCAAGGCCACCCTGCCTCTATATCAATCACTCTCCCCTGTTTCTTTTCTTCAAAAATATCTTGCCTTTGCATACTACAAATAAATGTATAAGAACAAAAAATGTTTCAGTCTCAGTTTCAATGTCCAACTGTTCTGAGTCCCAGTTTCAGTGTCAAATAATTCTTTAAGTGTACATGTCAGCAATGATATCCAGATGGTGGACACATCGTGGCAATGCAAGATCCATCCTCTCTGGTTTGGTCCTGGGCTGCCTGCAGACACGCACAGCTGCCAACTGGTAGCATGGCAAGGTGTCAACAGTGTCCCCCATCTCTGGACCATCTTCATGACTGGAACAGATCCGTCAGTTCCTCACAGTCGCAGGAACCCACATGGTCTTGGAGTTGTTCTCTGAAAACACACAAACACATTCTCGACCAAAAGTTAACAAAGGGATCCTCTATGCAAAATAGACATGGGATTCTTTTTAAATTTTGCCTAAATGATTTTCCTTTGGCTTATTTTGACACCATGTGTGTTTTTTCATGGGTATCCTGCAGTTGGTTTTACAAATAGAATTTACTTTACTGGTGTAAGAATTTTCTAGATGTATTTTACTTACTCGATATTTTTTTCCTTACATGATATTCCCCCACTGCCCCCTCCCCTTTTTTGATTAATGGGGGCTTTTGGAAATTTTATATTGCAGTCTTGGTAATTTAAAATTTTAATTTTTGCACCCAAATATGACTGCTTTAGGTTCTTTGGATGTTAGGCAATTTTACAGTGAGATGAACTACTAATAGATTTTTTAGTTAATGTTTTAGGAAAAGTTTTTTGTCCAGTACACTTAAATTTTCTTGAGTATTCACTTATTTCACTTGGCCAATTTAAATTAATCTGAAAACTTGATTACTATTTTACTGTCAATTTTAATACTCAAGCAGAAATCTTAGTTTACTCTGTAAATACTAGTGGAAAGGAATATTTGCAATTTTGAGTAGGTCCTGAGCATTCCTGGTAATAGACTGAATTTAGATATAGAGCAGCTATTGCTGGCCGAATCGCTGTCTGCCACCTGGGTCCTGGTATGAGTTGTGCGTGGGAGGCGAAGCAGCCATGAGGGTAGGAGACCTCCCTCAGGAGGGGTGAGAATTCAAGCCTCTGCAAGGTTTGTGGGTGAGGTTCTGTGCCCCACCTCTGTTGACCTTTTACCTCTCTCCTGTTGGCCCCTCTGCGACTGTGCCTGTCTTAGGTTGTTCCTTCCCTGAGGAATCTTACCCGTCTCTGGCTAACAAGCCATCAATGGAGGGCTTTTTTAAAAAAATAGAATGAATGAGATTGAATCAAATTTCTGTTTAGAAAATGATTCTGTTGGTATTCCAAAGGATGAATGGGAGGATAGAGAATCTAAAGGCAGAAGATCAATGAAACAGCAGCTGAACCAGTATAAGAGAGAAATAAATGAACAACCCAAGTGATGTTTGTAGGAATGGAGAGCAGGGTTGGTTTATAAAACAGAATTTTTAGGATTTCTGATTGTTACACATAATAGCAGGGCAGCTAGGATTTCTGGTGAGAACATTGCTGATGCAGATGTGTAAGGGAATCTTCACAATGATGAGGAAGCTAATACTGAGCTCTGCCTTCCTCTCTGTATGCCAACATTGACTGCTGGTTTGATTCTTGAACATCAAACTTATATTTTTTGTATAAGAAGCCCCTAAATTTTCAGTCTAATGATTTTAGAAAAAAATAGCATCCTGTCCATGGAAAAATATAGTATTTCTGCTTCTGCTGTGTTTTCTGCCTGGAATGCTCAGATTTTTTTACATGCCAGGTTTTCATCTTTTAGGTTTTGTTCAGGGTTGAATTGTGTCTTCTCAAAACTCATATTGTGAATTCATAACCTCTGGTGCCTCATCATGTGACCTTATTTAGAAATAAGGCCATTGCAGATATAATTAGGATGAGGTCATATTGGAACAATGTAGGCCCCTAATCCAATATGACTTGGGTTCTAATAAAAAGGGAATATTGGGAGATAGACATGCACACAGGGAAAAAATAACATGTGAAGATGAAGACAGATAACTGCTGTCCTTGCAACCAGTCCTCATAGCTGATCGTACTCGGGAGTCAAGCTCTCCCACTGACTCCAACAGCAATCAAAGTGCAACTACAAGAGGAGGGTGCACAGAGGCCAAATGGGGATGTACCTGGTGCACTAAGCTCTGGTGACAAGAGAGGTTGCACCATTGGGCATTACAGGTCACCTACAACATAAGGTACCCTACCAAGACTGGGAGACAAGCAGGTCTACCTAATACATAGAAACAAACCCAGAGAGGCAGCCAAATGGAAAGACAAAGAAACATATCTCAAATGAAGGAACAGGAGAAATCTCCAGGAAAAGGACTAAATGAAATGAACACTAGCAATCTACAAAATGCAGATTTCAAAACTATGGTTAAAAAATTCTTGAAGAACTTAGTGAGAGTTTTAATGGCATAAAAATATCATAAAAACCACAAGAAAAAAGTCAGAAATGAACTGAAATGAAGAAAGACAAACAGGAGTCAATAGCAGATGAGATGAAGCAGATGATAGAATCAGCAATTTGGAAGACAGACAACAGAAAACATCCAATCAGAGCAATAAAAAAAAAGATTAAAGAATCTTTGGACAACATCAAGCATAATAACATCAGCATTAAAGGGGTACCAGAATGAGAAGAGATTGAGCAAGGGATTGAGAACCTATATGAAGAAATAGTGATGGAAAACTTTCCTAACCTGGTGAAGGAAAAAGACACAAGTCCAGGAAGTGCAACGCCCCAAATAAGATGGACTCAAAAAGACCCACACCAAGATACATAATAATTAAAATGCAAAAGGTTAAAGACAAAGAGAGAATCTTAGAAGCATCAAGAGAAAAGCATTTAGTTATGTTCAAGGGAGCTCCCATAAATTGTCAGCTATATTCTCAACAGACATTTTGTAAGCCAGAATGAATTGTCATAAAATATTAAATATGATGAAAATAAGGACCTACAACCAAGATTACTCTATCCAGCAAAGCTATTATTTAGAATCAAAGTACAGATAAAGAGCTTCCCAGACCAAAAAAAAAAAAGCTAACAGAGTTTATCACCACAAAACCGTTATTATAAGAAAGGTTAAAGGGTCAATAATATATATTGATTTTTTTTTTTTACAGAGTGAAAGGGAGAGGGATAGAGAATTAGAAACATAAATGAGAGAGAAACATCAATCAGCTGCCTCCTCCATATCTCCTACCGGGGATGTGCCTGCAACCAAGATACATGCCCTTGACTGAAATCGAACCGGCTAATGCTCCAAATTGGTCAGGGCTAAAGGGCCTTCTTGAAGAAAAAGAATGAGAAGAAGAAGAAGGAGGAGGAGGAGGAGGAGGAGGAGGAGAGGAGAAGTTAAATGGAAGTAAGCATATACAGTTTATCTATCAATAATTATTTTAAATGCAAATGGGTTAAATGTTTCTCCAATCAAAAGACAAAGGGTGGCTTAATGGATAATAAAATAAGATTCTTATATATGCTTCCTACAAGACATCAACTGTAATTGAAAAATAATTATTTAAAATATAGGAATAAACAAAATAATGTCTCTCTATCACATCACCTTGTTTTACTGTCTTCACAACATTTAACATATCCTTAAGTTATCTTGTTAAAATAGTTACTTAGTTATTCTATCTATCCACTGTCCCATTCTCCACCAACCAGCTACACTCTGCCCTGCCACCCTTGAAATGTATGCTCCATAACACTGGGGGATTTTTCTTGGTCTTTGCTGTTATCTTCGAATTTTAAAACAATATGACAATAACAGACAATCAGTAAATACTTCATTGAATTAGTGAGTAAATAAACAATGATCAATGTTGACATTAAAACTAACTCTACTGTCAATTACAACTCATGTATTATCACCTCTCCTCTAGACAGCATTGAATTTGGGAAGGTTAACTTCTAGGGCAGAATTATTTGGATCACTCTTCACTCAAATGTCTGACCTGGCCTGACTTGAAGAGTAGGACTATCCACCAGCACTCCTGCATGAGCTTGTCCAGGCAGCTTGGCTTCCGCACAGCACCGCAGCTTCACCAGAGTTGGTCTAAAACAGTGGTTCAAGACTCCCAAGTGTGAATGTTCCAGAGAACAAGCCACAAACTGCAATACCTTTTCTGACCCAGTCTTGGAAGTCACAGTGTCACTCCCAGCATACCCTATAGTTCAAAGAAGCCATAATCCCAGCCAAATTGAAGGAGAGAGGGAAACACAGACCCCACAGCTTGATGGTAGGTAGGCAAGAGGATATTCCAGAAGATGTGGGATGGGAAATAATTTATTGCAGCTGTCTTTGGAAAAGATTCTTATTCAAAAACTGATTCTTGGATCTTACTCCAAGAGATTCTGATTTCTGGGTCTCAGTCCAAGGCTGGGTGCCCTGGGAAAGTGTAGTTTTAACAAACATTTCAGGTGTTTCTGATGCTGAGATCCACAACCTCACCAAGAACTCCACCTAGGGCCCTTTTAAAGTCTTCCAGCAGCTGCCACTGTACAATTTACATGCACAAACCAGTTCACTGTTGTGCTCTCCCCCAGAATGGAAAACTAGAGATAGAATAAGCCAAAATGCCAGTGCTCTGGAAGCTATAAAAATTATCTATTTATATAACCAAATAGAGAAACTGAAAATGGCTATATTTATATATAAACTTTAAAATAATATTGGAGAAATATTGCAGAAGGAACAAACCTAAACCAAATTTTATGCCTTTGCTTCTGAAATTGTTGTTACTATCTGCCTAATGAAATTGCAAGCATTTTCTCAGTCCTAAATTATGAATTATAAAATACTTTCCAATATCATGGACTTTTTTGGAGTGTACATGTGCTTTCTGTAATTATTGGGGATGCTTTTGTTGTGGTGTATCCCCATCTTACAAAGGACGCCTCAAGAAGTCGAATTATGGAGTCATTTATTAGAGGCCAGCAACATATGAGGTCTAGAGCAAAAGTGCTCCAGATCTCGCAGCCCCAAACAGCTTGACACATCTGGCTTATATTGGAAGAATATTGATTACATCTTTGGGTCTGGAATGAGGAACCTGTTTCACAAAAAGGGTTCTTTAATAGAAGCAAATATTGAGCAAGTTAGTTACCTAAAGTATCTAAGAATCACTGAATCAACAGAAAGACATTATCTGGGACCACCTGGACAATTTAGAATAATTGTGCTGTCCAGATTCTGGGATCACTGAGTCAACAGGAATGCACTATCTGTAGCTACTGAGGCAATTTAGGGTATGTTCTGATTCCGGGACCACTGAGTCAACTGAAACTCAGTTATCTGTAGCTACTGAGACAATTTAGAATAATTGTCCTGTCCTGGTTCTCAGAGGAATTTGCTTCGATGACCAGTGAGATAGACACAATCAGTGAGATCACAATATTCAAACCATCATCACTGGAGTATTTAATCAAACTTAAGTTCGAAAAATTAAAATAGCTCTTTTATTGTTTTAGCAAGCAAGCAAATGGATACAGAAGCCAAATAGCAGGTTAAGATTAAAAATATAGTGTCTACATAAGACAATTGCTACCATACTTCATTCCCCACTAGTTTTATGTGCATGAGTCAAATCATGGACTCATTCTTATTAGTTAGGGGATTGTACTGCCCCTAACTTCAAGTAGTTTGAACACATTAATTTTTCTAAACTTGGCACAGTTAATTTTCTATTTACTCACCCTACTTCTTTTAAGGACATTCTCTGTTCTGTTCCTGCTCTCTAGCACATCTAGCCCTACTTGGCCCTGGACTTTCTCACTGGCTAGCAAAAATGGTCTTACAGTTACCAAGGTCCCTAGTACCACTGTCCCCATTAGTACTGTCCTCACTGAAGTCCAGTTCCCCTCTTGCAGACGCTGAGTCTCCTCCTGGCCTGCGTGGAGCCCAGGCTAGGGTTCTCACAGGTGAGACCGCTAGTTGCCAAGATCCAGGCCATTTCCTGTTGCAGCAGCTGGAAGTGGTGTAGCCAGGTCTGGACACCATCTACTTAAATAGCCATGGGCGTGCTGAGGATAATAGTGTAGTGTCCCTTTCAGATTGGGGTGAGTTCTTGGGCAGTGAACTTCTTTACCAGTGCCACGTCCCCGGGCTGGAAGGGATATACAGGGCCCGTGGAGGGCACTGGCAGTGCATTTTGAACAAGCTTATGGTGGCTCTCTGGGTATACTGCAGAGCCTACAAGGACTTGAGCAAGGAATGGTTCTGAATTCCAGCTTTCAGTTTTTCCATGACCCTGGGAAGGATGGGGGGAGTTCTACTATACATGATCTCAAAAGAAAGGGGAGAACCCTTCCTGTTAGAGGGTACACCTGGCCCATAAGAGGGTGAAGAGCAGGAGGTTGGTCCAGTTTCCACTGGTTTCTATGATAAATTTAATTAAACTCCTTTTAGAGTCCTGCTTGTGCTTGTCCTGAATTTTGTGGCTGGTATGCACAATGGAGTTTCCAATTTGTGCCTAAGGCTTGAGCTATACTTTGAGATACTTTGGCTACAAAAGGCTGTTATCTGATCCTATGACTATTGGCAGCCCAAATCCAGGTATAATCTTCTGGAGTAATTTCTTGACTATTTTCGAGGTAGTTTAAATCTCTGTGAAATCCACCTCCCAATGCTCTCCTGGGGGATTTCCTTGGGGCCTGAATTATCAGAGGGACCCTCTTACCTTGCTTAGCATTTACCTGTGCACAGACAGTACTTCTAGTGATTATGCTTTTAATTATCTTATCTAAGTTTGGTATCTAGTACCTGCCTCGCAGAAGTTCATAGGTCTTGGTGATGTCTAGGTGGGTAGCCTGGTGTCTCTGCTGATGTCACTGGGCAACTAACATCTGACCTAGAGCCTCTGGGACCAACCAACATCTGGTCGGGTCCACCAACCATCTGGTCCTTTGACGGCTTGCTTCTGTTCTGCCAATTCCTTCTCTTGTTTACTGTAGGAGGGGGTCTGTTGTA
The DNA here is from genome assembly GCA_027563665.1 of Antrozous pallidus. Lineage (NCBI taxonomy): Eukaryota > Metazoa > Chordata > Mammalia > Chiroptera > Vespertilionidae > Antrozous > Antrozous pallidus. The sequence goes on from CM050526.1 coordinate 9,109,047, forward strand.
GGTCAGGGTCCGGCAGGGTCACTAAAACTTGTAAAGACCCCGCTAGTTTTTGGGTGGCTTCCTTGGCAGCTTGGTCTGTGGCTCTATTTCCTCTGGCTTCAATTGTCTCCCCTTTTGATGTCCTTTGCAGTGCACTATTGCAACTGCCCTTGGAAGCCAGATGGTCTCTAATAAGGCTAAAATCTCTTCCTTATTTTTAATGTCCTTTCCAGCTGAAGTTGGTAACCCTCTTTCCTGGGGGATAGCACTGTGTCCCCATCAAAGGGCCTGGATTAAGGCCAAAAGTTTGGCTTTTTGTACTGATGTCCTCTTGTTCAGAGACTGTCCAAATGGTGTGGTCCAGGGTAACTAGCGGATCTCATCCTGAACATAACTGCTCCCATCTGTGAACAGTACCTTGTCTGGTGATGATAGTGGGACATCTGTCAGGTCTGGGAGAGCTGTTTGTACTGCATCTGTTACCTCAATGCAGTCATCAGCTGGGAGCAGGCTGGCAGGGTTTATAGCCAGTGTCTTATGGAACCCGATGCAGGGCTGGTCCAAGAGAAGAGCTTGGCACTGGGTGGTCCTAGTGTTTGACATTCATCTCTTCAGAGCACCTTGAAGGAGGGCCTCCACAGCATGGGATGTTGTCAGGGCTAGTTCCTGGCCCAGAGTCAGCTGATCTGCCTCCTTTACCAGCAATGCTGTGGTGACCGGAGGCATGCCAGTCACCCTGCTGCCATGAGGTCTAGTCTCTTAGACAGATAAGCAACAGGTCTCTTCCAGGGACCTAGAGTCTGAGTGAGAACCCCTTTGGCAATGCCCCTTACCTCACTCACGTGGAGGTGGAAGGGCTTCCTGACTTCTGGCAAGGCTAGGGCAGGTGCTGAGATGAGAGCCTTCTTTAGCTCTTCAAAGGCCGTTGTTCCACTTTGGTCTTACAATTGGACTACAGGAGCTTGATGACTTGCCAACTCTGGAGGGTTGTTTTCTGCCCAGACCATGGAATAGAGATGCTATAATTCCTCCTAGTAGGTGGAGGGCTTATACTTTTCCTCTGGCACTGCCTTTTCCATTTCCTGCAAGAGATACTCCTCTAAGAGAGGACAGGTTAAAAGAATACAGGCAGGAGAGGATGCAATCCGACCTGTGTTCCTTGGATCCACGGTGGAGTATGCTCCATCTCCCTCAAAGGATATGGTGGCTTGTAGTTTCTATAGGAGGTCACGTCCAAGTAGTGGGTACAGGCATTCTGGCATGACAGGAAATGAATGTGTTATCATGTTCCTTCTGAGGTCCACAATCCTTTTTGATGTCCAAGGAAAACAGGCAGTTTGTCTGGTGGCTCCCTGGACTGATGTCTCTTTAGAGGTTATGGGTCCCATTGGCTCCGTCAAGACTGAATAGGCTGCTCCAGTGTCCACCAGGAAACTAACAGGTTTGTCCTCCACTTGTAAGTTACCCTGAGCTCCTGGGATTTAACGGAAAAGATCCCCGGCTCTGTCAGTTCTCTTCCTCTAAGTTAAAGACTCTTAAAGTCTGAGTCTCCCCTTTTGCTTCCCTAACTAACCTGCCAAGACATTCTCTCTTCCAATGCCCCTGCTTTTTATAGTAAGCACACTGATTCCTGACTGCTTTCTACCCTTTCTTTCCTTTCTCCGTTCCCTTCCTCATCACATGCACAAACCTTCACAATTTCAAATTAGCCTTCAAACCTTCTATGTCCTTTAAAAATGCATAACCATGCCTCAAACCTTCCATTAAGTATTTCTAAACATGTCCAGCAATTAATGTTTCAGTATTGTAAAGGCAGAGGGAAGAGGGAACCTCCAGCCACTTCAATTTCAAACTGCCACATTTTCCCTAGAGATAAAGATCTCGGATAAGCCTGAAAAGGGGAATGGGGCATTTCTGGCTGCTGCTTTAAGCCCTAACAGAACATGGTGAAAAGTGTCCAAGGAGTTGCTGGAGGTTCTTAGATCTCATTGGGGTGCAGGGGGTCACAAGGTAATTTCCATCCTCACCCTTTACCTCCAGTTACTCAAAACAATCCCTGGAGGGGATGGGCACCAGGTGGGCAGAGGCAGGGAGCACTGCTCGGGTCCCAGGTGGCGAATGGAGGCCCTCCCACCAAGGTGTTTTCTGGCAGTCCTTTCTCTGTTCCCACTGTGAAAAGTGCTTTCCTCCTGCCAGCGAAGGTGGCGTGGGGTAACTGGTGACCCTTACACTGCAATCAGACTCCCTGACCTCTCTGAAAAGCCCCTCTGCTTGAGTGTGTTTCCATTAAAGGACTGATTTTAAAATGAATAAGAGTTGCCACACACAAAGAAGGAACAAGTGACCCACAAAACATTTTCCTTTCCTTCTAAAGGTTTTATAATGTATTACAGTCATTAACCATATTAAAATCAAATGGCCAATTGAGACAAACAGTTCTGAGACAGTTCCTCTACCACTGATTAAGACTGGGTGGCAGCAGGTGTCAGAAATAAGATTCATTTAGTTTTCTGAGTTTTCTGGGCAGGCTTAGTGCCTTTGCCAGCTCAGGCTTTCTTCTTGTAAGTAGTTAACTTTAGAATTTGGTCCCTGCTTTAAACCTCTTCGGACCACAATTGTTACAACTTTATACCTTCAAATTAACAGACAGAAATTTTATTAGTTAGGCGGGCTGATTCCCCCTCTGACAGACAGCAAGCACCCCTGCGAAAAAAGGAATCCTAGTGGCCACTCCGGGTGGTTTTCTAACTGTCAGTGTATTCATCCTTAAAAAAATTAAATGTTTCTTTTTTCTTTTCACAGACTTCCACACTTACATGAACAAATAATTATACTAAGGCAGACAAACAAAATACCAGACAAACATCTGTACTCCAGTTGGACAATGGTAACAAGACTAATAGATGCAATAAACAGATAAACGTCCCATCATACAACTTAGGGAGCTCGGTCTGCCTCCCATAATGAGGGAGGGACCAGGAGGAGTAGCACAACGAATACCCTGAGGGAGGGGAAGGATGGGCAAACACCACCACTGCCACTGCTGCTTCTGCCACCACCACCACAGGTCACTGGCCAGGACAAGTTTGTGTGAAGGGCAAAAAAGCTTAAAACTATTCCTGGAGTCCGCCAAGGACTGTGATGGGAAAGACATTCTGCACTCCGGTGTTGACCTGGGAGTCGGGGAGGGGCAGGTTACACATAGAGGGTTATTTCAGGAGAGGTGAAATCCTGCAAAGAACCTTGATAAAAAGATTAGCAATCCAATCACACAGTCAAAGGCCAAACATGAAGAACCATTCAATGTCCTCCAAGAGGATTTCAACAAACTGACAAAACCTTGACAAATCAAAACCTTGACAAATCAAAACCTTGACAAATCAAACCTTAACAAATAATACATACAGGACCCAATTATGACAACACAAAACAAAAAGACAAAAAACAAACAAACAAAAAACCAATCCATAAACCAGAAAGCAGGAGTACCTCTGACGTCTCAGGGCACTTCTAGGAGGGGGAAGCCCCGGCTGCATCCAGCCCTTCCCGCCATCCCCAGATGACCGGTCCACCAGTAAACCAGAACTCACCTCTAGGTGGGTTTCCAGGACTCCGAAACAAATTTTTAGGGATGTGCCAATGTTCCTTGTCCGCTCTTTGGATTCAAAGGGAAGTTCTCCCGGGCCCTGGGACTTCTCAGGTTGTGCACCCCCAAGAGACCCCTCAGACTCCACAACGGGTCCAGGGAAGATTGGCCTCCCATGGCTTCCAGATCAGCGACCTCTATTGGAGGATCTCACTGGGGCCTCCAAATGTTGTGGTGTAACCCCATTTTACATAGGATGCCTCAAAAAGTGGAATTATGAAGTCATTTATTAAAGGACGGCAGCATACGAGGGCTAGAGCAAAAGCGCTCCAGACTTCACAGCACTGAACAGCTTGACACATCTGGCTTATATTGGCAGAATGTCACAAAGGTATCAATTACATCTTTGGGTCTGGAATGAGGAACCTGTTTCTCAAAAAGCACTTTTTTACAGAAGCAAAAATTGAGCAAGTATCTAAGAATCACTGAATCAACAGAAACACATTATCTGGGACCACCTGGGCAACTTAGAATCATGGTGCTGTCCAGATTCTGGGATCACTGAGTCAACAGGAATGCACTATCTGTAGTTACTGAGGCAGTTTAGGGCATGTTCCGGGACCACTGAGTAAACTGAAACTCAGTTACCTGTAGCTACTGAGACAACTTAGGATAATTGTCCTGTCCTGGTTCCCAGAGGAATGTGCTTTGAACACCAGTGAGATCACAATCAATGGGATATTCAAACTCATCAATGGAGTATTCAATCATACATAAGTTCAGAAAATTAAAATAACTCTTTTATTATTTTAGCAAGCAAGCAAATGGATACAGAAGCCAAATAGCAGGTTAAGATGAAAACTGTAGTGTCTACCTAAGACAATTGCTACCATACTTCATTAAATCCTCGCCTGAGGATATGTTTATTGATATTTGATAAAGAGAGGGAGAGAGAGAAAGAGAGAGAGAGAGAGAGAGAGAGAGACATTGGTCAGTTGCCTCCCATATGGGCCCTGACCAGGGATTAAACCTAGAACATAGGTATGTACCTTGACTAGGAATTGAACACGCAACCTTCTGGTGTACTGGACAGTGCTCCAAATGAGCAATACTGTCAGGGTGAGGATTCTTTTATTTTTAATAAACAAGAGACTCAGGAATAACCTTTGTCCTTCCCCAAAACTGCCTAAAAATTTTAAGATAGAAGGTCTGCTCCAGGAAGGGAACTATCACCATAAATGACCATGGTACAAAATGAAGTAGGTGTGGTAGACGGGGAAGGACTGGGTAAGACCGGTGTGATCAGAGTCTTCTCTGTGATCCACTGTTGCTAGATGGCCCAACAAACTTTTGTTTAGTAAAAATTAAGTCTTTTCATCCTCCTATAAATCACCAACTTCCCTTTGGAATCCCAGACCCACACCTTCTTCTCCTTAGTCCAAGTGGCACATATACTTCATTTTGCCTTACAGTCTTTGGGGTTTTCATGCTTATATAAATTCCCCACTTGTACATCTTAAAACTTGATTTTCTCTTGTTAATTTGCATTATGCCACTTCAACTATTTGACCAGTTATAAGAACTAAGAGGGCAAGGGAGTAGTTTCTACACCCACAAGATGCTACAAGTCAATATGACCTCATTCATTACAGTTCCCGGAATTATCTTATTCTGGATTTGGGCTTTTCTTTGCAACAAGGTACCAAATAATCCCAAATCACTTGCAGGACTTTTTGAGAAATTAAAATGGCTAAAATCACTTAATTAAAAAAAGTCAATTCCCTGAAAAGATTTGAACATGATTTATTTCCAGAATGTATCTTTGAATTGATTATGAAGGGGAGAAGAATTTGCTACCCCCAAACAATACCTGTCTTTGGCATAAGGATTATTTTAGGATGACTACTTTTAAGAAACAGCAGCAGCTTTGAAAACTGAGTAGAATACATTTACATTTATAAGGGAAATCTCCATTTGTAAGGGTGTCTTTCTCTGTACCAGGAAGAGAAGGATGACTCAGTCTCTAGAAACTCTATTCAATGGAGAAGTCAAAGACCTAAATCTGCCTAATAAACTTACTCTTGTTTATTGTGCTTTTCTTAGTCACCCCCCATAACCACCACTGGTCCCCCAACAGCCCACCATCTTCTTTTGTCTTTATATAGAGCTGGTGTTTAAGGTGGTGGCTTAGGCCACTTTGGAGAGTTACTCGGTATCTTCTATGTATGCAGGAGGTATCCATGTTACTGAACTTGTATGTTTTTCTTTTACTAATCTGTTACTTTTTCCTGTTAATTATGAGTGTGTGGGGAGGGTAGGGCAGGGGATGGGGGAACTCTCAGCCAAGAACCTAAAGGTTTAGGATAAAATTATTTTCCTACCTCACAATTATATACTCTTCCCTCCACCACTGTTAGGGGCAGAAATAGAATAGTAGAAACTAGCTATAGTTAAAAGAAATATTAAACATGCCCTGCAAATCATGATTATTTTGTTCTGGTTAAAGAAAGTATATTCTGATCTGGCTGGGAATTGTACTCCCCAGGATCTGGAAGTTAACCTTGGAATGTGGTCCATTTTCATCTGAGTAATGCCTATCATCATGGAAAGATTAATAACCTTGTTGCTGAAATAATGGAGTCCAGAGGCACCCACCCTTTGCAACCCCCAGTCTGCATTGTCTGTAATCTGTAACCATTTTACCCATTCTTATTTCTTTTGCCTACTTCACCATGAAATCTTTATCCTTCTACCCAATATAAGCAGCTGGCTTATGGGGAGGGGGTGGAGAGCAGATTTTCATGCATGACCTGCTGTTCTCCCATACTGCTGGCATTATTGAAATAAATGCTCAAATGTTATTCAACTCTGCCTCTGCTTAATTAGCTCAAGTTGTGACAGGTATCCTGAACCAATTGGTTGTCCAGTTTCACCACCAGCATTCTTGGTCTTTTAAAGATAATCTGAATATAGTACAAGAGTCCTTAAGTGAAACCTAGAGTGGATTTCTTATGGTCTGCTAGGGACAGAGTGTTCTGGGCCATGTACAAACTATTCCTGAAACAGGTTAATAGAGGACTCATATTTAGACCCATACAGATCAGAGCTGGAGGGATTTGAGGCAAATCCTATATAATAAAGCCCTAATATGCAAATCGACCAAAGAGCAGAACAACCAGCAGAACAACTTTCACTATGATGTGCACTGACTACCAGGGGACAGATGCTCAATGTAGGAGCAGCCTCCTGGTGGTCAGTGCACTCCCACAGGGGGAGTGCCACTCAGCCAGAAACCCGGCTCACATCTGGCAAGCACAGCAGTGGTGGTGGGAGCCTCTCCCACCTCCACTGCAGGAGGGTGATAAGGAGCAAGGGGTTCCAGACTGCAAGAGCCCCGGACTGCAAGAGGGATATCTGACTGCCAGCTTAGGCGCCATCCCCCTGGGGACATCCCCCTGGCCCAATCCCCCTGGCAGGTGGACATCCCCCAAGGGGTCTTGGACTGCAAGAGGGCACAGGCTGGCTGAGGGACCCCCCCCCCCCCACCAGTGCATGAATTTCATGCACTGGGGCTCTAGTTAATTATAAGACAACTACACAGAGAGAAATAATAGCTTGGAGGCCAGCATACACCCTAGGGTCCAGGTCAGACAGGTGCTGAACTAATAATGGCAGTTAGGAGAACTGAAGCAAAGCTAGGTGAGAATGATAACAGAACAAGGTAGCCAGCAAAGTCACAAGTGGTTTTTCTATGGGCAAGAAGGCTTTTAGCCTATAGTCCAACAGGCATAAGGAAGTGGCTGGGAATCCCTGGATGGTTACCAAACTGAAAGAGAGTTCATCTGCCTCGTGCACAGAAGAACCAAACACTAAATGCCAAGAATTGCAGTGAAGAAAGTAGAGTCGCTTTATTGCTAGGCACCTTGCAGAGAGAATGAGAAGCTATTGCTCAAAGTTCAAACTCCCAAGTTCAGGGCAGGGTTTAAGGGTTGGCAAACAGGTGTGTGGAAGTGCTGCTGGGGAAAGTTTTAATTGGATGACTTTGGAGCTTGGCCAATGGATTTCAGCACCAAATCTTCTTGGGCAACAGACCCTTCACTTCTAGAAGAGTTACGGTGTTAAGATTTGTTAAAGCCCGATCCTTTGGTACTATGAGGAGGGTGAGACTTTGTTTTTGGGTGAAGCTGGTGGACAGAGGTGGCATGTGTAGTGCTGTCATCTATAAAATGATTCAAGGACTGTATTAATCACTGATCTGCTTTAAGGGAACAGAACCAGTTTTAAGCTGGTTAATGCGATTTGTTTTTTCAATGGTGCAGAGTGATTGAAATGCTGCTGCTGGTGGCGTATGCTCAGAACAAGTCTCTGCAGGGCTTGATGCTCATTGTGATGCCCTGAGCAATGCTATGCCAATTGGCCAGACTCATATCCCAAGAGCTTATCCCATGCTCCCTTTGGCACCCAGAGCTATGAACTCACAGAGGAGGAATCCTCTTGGATTCCAGAGAGTGAGGCATCCCAAGGAGAGCATTCCTGAATCATCTGCAGGATGTTGGCCTTTGGAAGTTAATTAGAACTTCAGTTGTTTACAATAATGATTGTAATCAAGATTACTGTAGAGATCACTTAGAGCTCCATAAGGAATTCGGTTCTGTGTTGTTTTCCTGTTTATTGTGGCAGCACTCCTCATCTTTCTTCCCCTCCCTTTTGAAGAAGTCTTGCCCACCTACTTTGCACCACCTTCTCTTCTTCCATTTCCTCCTTTTCTTCATTCTTCCCAGTTGAGAATAATTGGACATTAGAGTCGGAGGCTGAATCAAGACCACCTCATCTAACTTCAACCCTTTCCACCTGCACCCACATAGAGGAAGTGACTGCTATGGTCACACAGCTGGCTTGTAACAGATATGAGCAGAATACCCAGAAGTCCTGGGGACATCTGATGTTCTATTTGTTGCTCCAAACAGCTGCATCTTCCTGTTTTCCTGTTTTCTCATTGCCTGCCTCTCTCACTCCTGTTTCTGACTCTATAAAAGACAGTAGGCTCTAGAGAGCTCCTAGGACAAGAAAGCAATGTGTTTATGGTGTGAAGAGTTTGTAAGTGGCAAAAAACTGCAAGCCAGATACAGCCATCTGAAGGCCCTGTGGATTCCCTGCTCAAACTTGCCCCAACAGAGACCCACACCTCCCTTCCCATGTGGCCCAGAGCACTGGAGGGGTCATTCTGACTTGAAAGATGAAAATTGTTTGTTTGGTGATGGCTCATGCCAGGAGCCACTGATTCCCAATGGTCAGTTACTGTCATCCTTGCAAATAGCAACTTTGCTGCTACAAATGAAAGGCTGGTTTCCAGCGGAGCACCTCCATTAGCTTGTGAATTATTTGCAGGCATACACACTACAATGTTGGCCTTCTCCTAATCACTTAGAGTGCTTGTCTTTGCATACATCACACATAGGTCATGGTTGATGCTGGGGAGCCTCATGGAACTCACCCCTACAGACAAAAGTCACAGAAATCTTAGCTTATGCTGTTCCTTTTCTGTATGGTACATTTATTTTGATGATAGAATTTTAAAAATGCTTGAATTTAAAGGGACACAACAATAACTTCATACCCTATTGTGAGTGTTTTTCTCTTTTTTCCACATCCAGCGCGGGGAGAGAGAGATTGGGTCCAGTTTTTGAGTAGAGGAGCTGGGGATTAAGAAATAAAAGTATAGATGACAAAGATGCAGTAATAGAAAAAATAGCTGGGGCCTGGGTAGGATATCTGTTCTCTCTGATGGAGAAACAGCATCTGACACCCAAACAGCAGCAGTTTATTTATATTCCAAAAATACAAAGGTGCGGGAAACCAATCCCTGTCTCACCAATAGAAAGATGTGGATAGGAAGCCCGGAAGGCTGGTAAACAACCTTAATTGCTCTGAAAGGTCAGAGCTAAAACATTGTTCATTAAAGCAGCTTCCACCTCTGTTGGGTTTTTGTATATTTCTGTCATTGGAATTTCCTGGCTAAAGGCTATGAGCCAATCCCATAGTCTTAACAAAAGGGATAGCAGGCGCCTTGGATTTAGCCCACAAACAGTTAAGGAATGAATGCTCAAGGCGTCTTGCCTTTGGCGCCACCCCCCCCCCCCCCACACACACCCTACATTTTTATTTTCCAGGAAATAAAATTGGAACTCAAATAAATTAGGGTCTGGCACTTAATGACAAAGTTAGGGGGCAACTTAATTTAGGAAGCAGGGGGAAGATGGAAGAGGGAGTAATGTTTGTTGAACTCTCCCTATGTGCCAGGCTTAAAATTTGTAATCTCATTTAAGTTTCAAGTAGGGGCTTTAAAAAAAGGAAGGACATTGGGACTCTCCATAGATGAAGGACTTGAGCCATATTGCACAGTGTGAAGTCAAAGAGCCAATGGGAGAAAGGCTGCATTATCTCCCTTCAAAGCCCCAGTTTGTTTTTTATTCCACAACCTGGTAAAATCTTGAAAGTGTACTCTAACCAATCTACAAGTAGTCAGAAGAGGAGCACAAAGTGATACCATTGTAATCAGTTAGTTATTAATAGGAAAGAAGCAAAGGGAAGACCAGACATTATAGGCATGGCCATCTGGGCAAGCTTCACAGGAAGCTGTAATTTCACCCTTCTCAGCAAACTATTGGCCCATTCCCTGTAGGATCACTGAGGGGAAGGGATCCAAAAAACAGGAGATAGACACATGCACAGTGAAATTGGGGTGACTAGGGAAGGTACTTACTTACCTGTCACTCAAGCCTGGAATATTATGGATTGGTAGGAATAGGTGACGCCTATGCACTTACATGAAAATTTGGAAATACGTAATCCCCTAAACAAAGGAGTTTACACTCTTGGTTCTCTCATTGCTTTTGTGGCTTGGGATTCTTGGCTGGTAGGGCTCTCTTGTTCCTGCTTCCTTGCATTTGCCTGTTTCCTCCATAGTCATGTGGCCCTGTGGACTCTATAGGCAATGGACTGATGAACTTGCAGCAGGGAACATAAGCTAAGCTAGCCTGATGCTCCAACATGGAACTTTCACTCTGTACACTGACTCTGATTCTGGACCCACTGAACCCACAGCTATACTTCTTTTATGGTGGAACTAAGGGAAATGGGACCTTGGGAACTCAGGGATATAATTCCACAAAAACAAAAATCACTCATTCTCCTGTGCGAGTCCCAGAAAATTATTTTTCTTGGGATATCACAAGAATTCCACCTCCAGGAGCAACCCATGGGTACTAGAACCTCTCCCCACTGGTAACAAAAGGAAGACCTTCCATAGGCATGACAGGAACTTCACTCTCCTAGTGCTGCCCAGCAACTGCTTCTGCTCTCTTGCTCTGAATTCTCCTCCACACACACGTAGTCCACCAAGGAGTTTTTCCTGCAAGCATTATATATAGACTGTCAGATTGTGCTTCCTGAGATTCCATGTATCTGTGCCCAGTGGTGCAATTCAACTCAGATTCACAATTATAAATGCCTTATTTATTGCTTTGTCAAGAAGCTCTGCTGCTAGAGGTGTGCTGCTTGGGTTTACCAAATAGAAAATTAGTGTGGAACCATCAATATGGATTGGGTCTACCCAGAGCCCTTTCAAAGACATGAGGATAATAATGTCTGTATTTTAATTTATGCCTCCTATCTGTCCAGCAAATGGGATTCCTGAGCATTCTTATTTTGGGGGCCTCTTGAACTCTTTATATTTATGGTTCAATATTAATTTTGCTTATTCTAGCCCTAGCTGGTTTGGCTCAGTGGATAGAGCATTGGCCCGCAGACTGAAGGGTCCCAGGTTTGATTCCAGTCAAACCCATGGCCCTGGTTGGGCTGTATGTGGGAGGTGACCAATCAATGTGTTTCTCTCACATTGATGTTGTTCTCTCTCTCAGTCTCTTCCCCTCCCTTCCATTCTCTAAAAATCCATGGAAAAATATCCTTGAGTGAGAATTAACAACAACTAAAAAAGTTTGCTTATTCTAGTCATAATTACTTTGTAACTTTCTATATGTCTACATGTGTCTAGTAAGTGCACAATTTGTCAGAATCAATCCGGAAATATTTGCTTATGTGATTGTTTTGATAATGTCTGGCTCCCTCATTAAAAATATAAGCTGAAATGATGTCAGAATCTTTCTGCATTATACTCCAAGCCTGGCATACTGTATAGATGCTCAGTAAACACATGCTAGATGAATGAACAAATGCATGAGTGGATGAATGAACAAAATAATAATTTATTTTTCATCTGCCAAAATGGAAAAATTATAAAATTTTAAAAGTTATGATTGCTTTAGAATAATTAATAAAGTGCTTAGAATATAATATTTTTAATATGAAGGTTTTTTATTTAAATATATATTTTATTGATTTTTTTACAGAGAGGAAGGAGAGGGATAGAGCATTCTAAACATCGATCAGCTGCCTCCTGCACACCCCCTACTGGGATATGCCCTCAACCAAGGTTAATGCCCTTGACCGGAATTAAACCTGGGACCCTTCAGTCCGCAGGTCGACTCTCTATCCACTGAGCAAAACCAGTTAGGGCTAGAATACAAATTTAACTTTAAGTGAAAATTTGGTCTTTAATTACACACTCATATTTTTCAAACTTATATGCCAGGCATTGTGGTTTGGTGACAGGAGCACTGAAGATCAGGGTTCCAGCACAGCACTGCGGTTTTAGGTCCCTCTAACAAGCTGCTCTATCTCGCAGGCCTACAGTGTCTCCATGTGTACATCAAGGTGTTGGAGTTAATGAGCTTCTTATTCCCTTCTAGGCTGGTGCTGTTTGAATTTTATGAGAACCCATGAGCCATACCAGATCAAGAGAATATCTGTATGCTTTAACTTCTTCAGACTCCTCAGTAAAACACTACTTCTAGTCTGTACTGCCAGATTCAAGTGAAAAGGAAAAGGACTCACTACCTTGTCTATAACTGAGCTTCTTGCTATTGACTTTGTTATTGGTTGTGTTTCTTTTCTTAATCCTCCTCCATTGACACAGAGGGCGGGAAACATCACATCTCACATTGTGTTGCTATGCATAACTGGTCCAGGTTTTTCTAGGGAGCCTAGAGGCGTTGGTATGTTGTAACTAGCTTGCCCTGCTGACCCCCTTACCTTACCTATACATGTAGAAAAAGGGAGTAAGTGATAATAGGAAAAGTTTAAGCATCAGGACACTGTTTCTTGGTGTCTTTCTGGGAATGTTTGTTCAGTAAGATACTCCATCGAAATGTTTATCATTGTCCACAAAGTTTGGGAAATGCTACCCAGTAGAGCCACTGTCTAGAAAGAAACACACAGTGTGCTCTGCATATTTGAGTGTCTGGGTATTGGCACAATAAACAAACAATGTTTTTTGAATCCTATTTGCTAGAGATATTTGATTACAGGAGCCTCTTTTTTTACTCATCATCCTTATTCATAGCTCATAAACTCTTCCTAGTAGTACAGGGCTAGCTCAAAAAGAAGATAAAGTTTGTTCAAAATGCACCTCCTTCTCACTTTCCAAACCGCTCTCCTTCCCAGGGCTTTTCCTGTGGCTCTCTTTTCGCAGCACCAGGTTCTGCTCCCATTGGCTGATTTCATCTAATGAGGGTTGGATTAGTGACTGTGCTTGTTAACTTGTGCTGTAGCCCTGGCCTGAGCAGGGGTTTCAATCATCTGCAGATGGACATACTGAAGCTTTGAGGCTTCGACAAAATTCTTAGAACCCATTTGTGGAACATGCTGCTGAAGAAGAGGGCAGTAATATTCAGCCAAAGACAAGTAAGAACCTTTATCTGAAAATAGTATATTTTAGAATCAAGGACAAATTATTTGGAAATAAAGTACAAGTCGTTACTTCTCTGATACATAATAAAAATATCCTCAAGGTGAAAATAAGCTTAATGAAAAGACAGCAGGGTACATGACAAAAGGAGATGGAAAAACATAGCAATGAAGATAATATTTTAACAGCAAGCTGAAAAAAAATAATAGAACTAACCCTGTAGAAACAAATCATATAAGTAACATGGGGAGCAAATTGGAGGTTCCCTCAGAATATAGAGAAAATGTCCAATTAGCAAAATAATAGATAGCAAAAACAGAGAATGTAAATCAGCATACAGATAATTATTGTTCTTCAAGTAGAAAAGAAAACATTTAACTAGAAACAATAATCAAAGGTATAGTAGAAAAAATCTTCATAAGATGAAAAAAGACTTGTGTATACATAGTAAGAGATTCACTGCACAGTAAAAATGTATATGCCTATTTTTTAAACCTAGAAAAAAGAATGAGTCAAAATAATAATAAATAGTCTGGTCATAAATATAACCATTGTTAACATTTAGCTTTTGCTTTTTTCATAGCTTTTATGGCTACACTAGTGTGTTGAAAATAATTTTTGAAAATTTGACTCTATTAAAGGGATAAAAACAGAGGTGTTTAATCTCTTCTTGGGCCATTAATAAAGAATCAGTGGTTTTTGAAGACCAGCCTGATGGTGGTGGTGTCAGTGAGAGATACTTGAAAGATAAGGGGCCTGAGGGCTGAGACCCTTGGAGCTGCCCCTCCTCACTCTAGGTAGTTCCTTCCAAAGGTAAACTTTAAAATTTGGGGTTTTGTATTAGAAAGTACCGAGCAGTTTTGTTTATAAAAAAGAAGACAAGCACAATATAGTGGATTACTTGACCAGCTTTGGGATTGAATCCTTTGTAGGCAGCTGCAGGAATGTCAGTATCCAGATGCTGCATTTCCTTGAGAATCTTTAGGAAAAGCACTGATAACTCCATGCATGGAGTGATTTAGAAACCTATTTGTCTTAAGGTAGGAGGAAGGATAGAATGAACTATAAATACCCCTTTCTGCTCTGTAAGCTTGTGTCTCCATGGTGTTTTATCACCATAATTAACATTGTTGTGTGGAATTAACAAGCATGTAGGAAACCAGGGGAAAGAGAACTTAGGTACTAATGAGCACATCACTTACAATAATGATAAACTTACTGTCATTCCAACCATTGATCTTCAAATCACTCAGCTGTTGATTGTAAATGAGCGGAAAGAAAAATATCTCTTATAGTCCAGCGGCCCATTTAATTACCATTAACTTTTACTAGTAGATCCATGTCCTTGAAGCTTTAAGCTGTCCATACTTTGGACATGATTTTGAACATATGCTAGATTTTAAATTGTATATACATATTATTTAAAATTCCACCTATTTTTTTTCTGATATGAAAAGGAGTAAGATACTCATTGAGGACAATTTTGGAAAATGAAGTGTATTTTATAGTCATCCAAATTCCCAACATTTAAATATCACATTGGTTAGCATTTGGTGTATATCCTGCAGTGTGAACAAAATCTTATTGGCCTTTCCTAATTGTAGCAATTTTATAAACACATGGTAAAAATCTAAACAAAACAAAAGATATCTACAGTAGAAAGTGAAGTCTCTTGCCTTTTCATTCTCCATAAGAATGACCACTGAGAAGAGCTTTCTGTATATCCTGCCAGAATTTTTTCTAAGCATATTTATATAATTAAACTTTTCCAAAAATTGGATGATAGTATATATTCTTTTATCCTGTATTCTTTTGTACATTTATCAACCTGATATAGCAATACTATTCATTTATTTTTCAAAGTCTCCAATTATTTGGTATTTAGGTTTCTTTCCATTTTTCTATTACAAAACAAGGAATATCCTTTTAACCACGTCTTTTCATACTTGCAGAAGTATCTCTGTAGGAAAAATAGAGTCAATAGACTCAGAATTTTAAAATACTGAAAATTTGCATTTTAAGCCTTCAAATATATTGCCTTCAGAGAGGATGTTCCAGTTGCACTCTCACTAGCAATATATGAAAATCCTTTTTTGGATAATATTGGATATTGCTAATATTTGAAAATCTGGTAACTGAAGAAGAATCCTAGCACAATGTCCTCCCTTATCTGGGAGGGATGTGCACCAAGACTCCCAGTGGATGCCAAAAGTTATGAATAATACCAAACCCTGTATATACTATATTTTTTCATATACATGCATAATATATATGATGGTTTAATTTATAAATCAGGCACAGTAAGAGATTAACAACAAAATTAATAATAAAATAGAACAATTATAATAATATGCTGCAACAAAAGTTATGTGAATATTGTCTTCTGCCTCTCTTTCAAAAGATCTTATTGTCCGTACTCAACTTCTTACTCCTTGTGATGATGTGAGATGATAAAAGGCCAAACTTATTCCTGAATCTGTGTGACACCCATTACCTGCACTAAATAAATGGCATGGGGTCACTAATTTCAGGGGATCCCTTGCTTGCTGGAAGCTAATTCCAGCATGTCATAAATGCAAAAAGTTTCATCAAAAGGTTGATGGGACTTGGGGATTCAGCAGGGCTGAATAGATGTTATTGTTTGTTGGAATTGCTGAGGGCTTTTCCCCAAACCTAAATACTGTATTGGGCTTTTCCCCAAACCTACACCTGTATACTAAATGTTAACCTTTGATATGTTTATCTGCCTTGCCTTAGGACAGTTTGTGTTAATAAAGGGCTAGGGGTCTGGAGATTCAGGGGAACTTGTTTACTGAAGCTAAACCCTCTTCTGACTCCCCCATGGATTACAAATTTATATTATATTTCTAGTCTTTTTATTAATTTATGCTGCAGTGCCTTCTCCAGATTACTGAATCCTTCTAGAAGCTGGATATCCCCCCGGCATTACTTGCTGCGTCTTTGTAGAGACTCAGTGCTTTCTGGTGTAGCACCTTGCCATTGATCAAAACACATTTTCTATTCATATCTTCCACCCACAAATTTAATGCCTTTTCTACCTGCACTAAGCACTTACCACGCACTGTGCTGTAAATTTGTAGTTTGAGGTATGACAGCAAAACTAGCACAAATTTCATTTTTCTTCACCATTTCAGACAGAAGATGCATTCTTACCATAGATCTCAGCAACCTCATCATACAATTTTTCTTTCTTTCCTTACTAATTGAGAACTTTCATCTTTTCACCCAAAGGCTTCTCTTTGGCAGATCTGAATTGCCAGCATCACTACTCTTGTACTTTGGGGACATGGTGAAGTGAAATAAGGGTGAACGGAACACAAGCACTGAGGTCCTATGACAGTCGATCTGATAACCAGGAGGGCTACAAAGTGACTAATGGACAAGGAGCACACACAGTGTGGAGGCACGGCACCGGCCAGATGTGGTGGACAGAGTGAGAGTTCATCACACCACTCAGAATGGCACACACTATAAAACTTATAAACTGCTTATTCCTGAAATTTTCCATGTCCTATTTTCAGATTATGGTTGACCACCAGTAACTCAAACCTTAGAAGGTGATGTCTTGGGTAAGGAGGGGACTAATAATGTATTATTTTAATTTGCATTTATTTCACCACTGGTGAGGTTCCATATCTTTTTATGCTATGGTCATTTACACTGATTCAGTAATTTGCTGTTCTTACCATTTTCCCATTTTCTTTTTTTTTAACTTATTTGTAGAAGCGCTTTATACATTTATAGATATCAATGTCAATATAAATTTTAAATTAATCAAAAAAATTCCACTCAAGTTTCTGGACAATGACAATATCAACATATTGCTTTGTAGAGGTGTTTTTTTTTTTCGTAGTGAAAAAAAGAAAGTTTTATTTAGTAATTCTGGTGTAATATGTCAAGTGTGTAAAGAGTTTAAATGTTACTAACAAATGGCATAGAAAAAATAATACCAGGTACCTTTTTAAATGATCAACAAACTTCAAGAATTATGAGGTGAACAATATGGCACAAGAAAACCTATTTCCCGGAAAAATGCATTTCCAAGAATGAAGGTACTTTCTGAAGAAGCACTATAGAGCCAAATTTCCCTACAGGCTGCAGGATCCATCGGAACATAGACAATCAGCTTCCTACTTTAGAAACAACAGGGAATAAAGAAATATGTCCAAGCTCCTTTTAGATTGTACAAGATTAGTGATAAGAGGAAGGGATAGACCCCCCTCACCTGCCCTCGCCCCCCTGTTGGAGCTAGAACCAGAGCTCAGTGTTCCCTTAAATGTAAATCTTGAGTTTCTAATCCACAATGAAGGTATTGGAAAAGGAAGAAATGCGTTTTTATCTATTTTAAAGTGAAGAAGCTTGCCCTGGGCATCACACAGGTGGTCTGCAAAGACTGCTCTCAACCCTATTGGAGCATCTTTGAGGCACATGGAAAATGCCCTGGACTGCAGGCACAGGTTTGATTGACAAACCTGGAATACGACAAGTGTCCCTTTTTCTCCTTCTTCTCCTTCTCCTTCTTCTCCTTCTCCTTCTTCTCCTTCTCCTTCTTCTCCTTCTCCTCCTCCCTCCTCCCTCCTCCCTCCTCCCTCCTCCCTCCTCCCTCCTCCCTCCCCCTCCCCCTCCCCCTCCCCCTTCTTCTTCTTCTTCTTCTTCTTCTTCTTCTTCTTCTTCTTCTTCTTCTTCTTCTTCTTCTTCTTCTTCTTCTTCTTCTTCGATAAAAAGTTATTTCATTGAGGAAGGCAGAAATTGTTCAGGAGCTGCTACTCAGAAGTCCTTTAGTCTTTTGAGAGGCAGGGAGAATGAAGCTTTCACATGTGCCTGTGCCTGAGTCTCTGTGTGTGAGTGTGTAGTTGGGTGTGTGTACTTGTGCACTTTTAAAGTGTAATATGTATTCAGAAAAGCACACAACTATGCAATTCATTTCATAAATTGTCACGCAGCCATGTAACCAACACCTGAATCAAGAACAGATACCATCAGTGTTTAGAAATCAGCCTGTGCCTCACTTTCCTGCCTTCTGACACCCTAGATTAGTTTTGCCTGTTTTTGACTTTTATATAAATAAAGAATACTACACACACACACACACACACACACACACACACATTTGGTCTGGCTTCCACACAACATTACGTTTTTGAGACCCACTTATATTATTGTCTATACTTGCACTTCATTCATTCTTATTGCTGTATGGCAGTGATGTTCAACCCACAGTAAACTAATTACTAAAACTTATTACTAAAATTCTGCAGCACACCAAAAATATATTTTTTGCTGCTTTAACAAAAATGTAATTTTTATTCATTCACACCAGACACCTATTGTTGTATTGGCTGTTGCCATTTTTTTTACTTGAGAATCAAAGGGGAAATGAGATCAGAGCTCCTGATTAAATAGTCATGTATTGCATGTTTTTAAAATGCTTGCAGCACACCCGTTGAAAATTGCTGCTATATGATAGTCTATTGTGTGAATGCACCACTGTTCATTCTGTTGTTGTTGGGCATTGGTAAGTTTCCTATTATAAATACTGCTATGATGAACATTCTACTACATGTCTTTTTCTTTTTCTTTTCAAATATTCACCCAAGGACATGTTTTTATTGATTTTAGAGAGAGGAAAGGAGGACATGAAAGAGAGAGAGAGAGGGAAAAATAGATTTGAGAGAGAAACGCAATTCAGTTGCCTCCCGTATTTGTTCCAATTAGGGATTTCAGCCACAACTCTTCCCCAAGCCTCTGAATCAATAAATCAACTAATCAATTAGAAAGCCCTTACTGAACACGTACTATCCATCCAGTGAGTGTTGCGTTTCAGTACACCAAAAGGTTGCAGGTTTGATTCTGACCAGGACACAACCTTCTGAGATCCACTACAAACTCTGGGAATTATGCTAGACATGGAGGAGGGGGCAGGTACCTGTTCATGCTTCCACAGAAGAGTGAAGTACTGCTCCATTGCACAGGGATGGAAAGTATAGGAAACACACATCATAGTTTTTCTCTACTCTCTCAGTCTTCATCAGAAGAGGATGAGGAATAACTATCTGATTAGTAAACTTGGAAGAAGAAACCCAGCCTGCATTGCTAAGACCCTTCTCTTCTCGTCATTAGAACCTGCTTGCCAGAAGCACATACTCTCTGCCTCTCCATGCTTTAGGCTTATGAGAGAGTCCCCTGCAGGGGAGGCCTGTGGTGGACAGACTGTGTCCGTGACTGGGGAGTAATCAGGAAGGGAAATATTAGGAAGACAATTGCAGACACACACAGAAGCATTTCCTTCCAGCCCAGGCACCAAGACTTAGGATACCCTTTACCTAAAGGGAGGGTTGACAAAGCAGAAACAGAAGAACAGAATCAAACTTTTGACATTTAGATTTCAAAAGCCAGGGTTCAGGATATAATGCAAATAGATTTAGCAGAATCTTCAAAATAGTCTTTCCCATGCCCAGACTAGTTAAGATACCATGGATTGGGATCAAACAGATAGGAGCTCAGCCCCAAATAAGGGACTGTCCATCCTATGCCCAAGTGAGCTTCGTCTGTCTCAATACAGAATGACATGGGAGAGTTGAGTCATCACCTGAAGGTCTTCACTTCTCATTCAAGTGAGAACTGAACATCCTGTATGCCTGCCGAGAAACTGTTAGAATGTTTATCTTTGCCATTCAGTGAGTAAATTTCACCGAGAGCTGCCAGAACATAGCCCGTTGATTAGGAGTGACATCCAGCTACATTCTGGCACTCCATACACCCTTCTTCACCTTGCCATGTATCCAGTCCTTCCAAAATGCCTCAGGACTTTTGAAAGCTCTTTAATGTGGAGAAGATATTGGTTTAGACAAATAAAAAAAAGATGTGGTTTAGAAGCAAAACCCTATATTCTTGGTTAAATTAGGGCTGAATTGGACCAATCTTTGATTCACTGCCCACTCATTCCATGAATAAAATACTACTTACCACACCTTGTTACACTCCTTTGTAGCACTTGTATCACTTAATGCAAAAAAATTGTGCAGTTAGAGGTCCTCATTAGAATATATCTTTATTGGATTTAACAAAGTTCATTTGAATTTAATGATGCTCTATGTATCTGGTCAATGGACCACACCTCAGTATTTAACTTGTTTCTGACATTTAGTTCTTAAATTAACTTCAGCAAGGCTGGAAGCAATAGATATCTTTGTATCTTTGGTTTCAGATACTGAGGTTTCCATTTACTTTTTTATTGTTTAAAGTATTACAAATAGTAGTACATATGTCTCCTTTTTTCCTCATTGACCTCCCCGTGGCCTCCCCTAAGCCCCAGCACATGCCCTCACCTGCCCCCTACCCCAGTGTCTTGTATCCATTGGTTATGCTTATATGCATGCATACAAGTTCTTCGGTTGATCTCTTACAGCCCCTGCCCCCCAACCTCCCCTGCCTTCCCACTGTAGTTTGACAGTCTGTTCAATGCTTCTTTGCCTTTGTATCTACTTCCCCCCCCCCATTTTTTTCTTTAAAAATCTTGCATCTGCATACTAGAAATAAACATATAAGAACAAAAAAAATGTTTGAGTCTCAATTTCAATGTCAAACAGTTCTGAGTCCCAGTTTCAATGTCAAATAGTTCCTTATATGTACATGTCAGCAATGATATCTGGATGATGGACAAATGGTGGCAATGCATGTCCAACTTTCTCTAGTTTGGTCCTGGGCAACCTGCAGCGACGCACAGCTACTGACTGCTACCATGGCAAGGCGCCATCAGTGTCTTCCATCTCTGGATGGTTTCTCCTCTTGTCTTCATGGTTGTAATAGACCTGTCAATTACTCTCTGTTGCAGGAATCCATGTGGTTTTGGAGTTTTTTTTCTGAAAATACACAAACATATTCTCGACCAAAAGTTAATAAATCTTTTCTATAAATTTGACTTGGGATCCTTTTTATTTTTGCCCAAATGATTTTCCTTTGGCTTATTTTGACACCATGTGTGTTTTTCCTGGGTGTCTTGCTGTTAGCATTACAAATGGAAACTAATTTTCTGAAATAAAAATTTTCTCAATGTAATTTATAGGATATTTTTCCTTACATGATATTACCCTACTATCCTCCCTTTTTTGATTAATGGGGGTTTTTGGAAATTTTATAGTGCAGTCTTGATAACTTTAAATTTTAATTTTTGCACAAAAAATATTACTGCTTTAGGTTCATTGCATGTTAAGCAACTTTACCATGAGATGAACTACCAATAGAAATTTTAGTTAATATTTTAGGAATAGCTTTTTGTCCAGTACAATTAAATTTTCTTGAGTATTCACTTATTTTAATTAGCCAATTTAAGTTAATCTGAAAACTTGATTATTATTTTACTATCAAATATAATACTCAAACAACAATCTGAGTTTACCCTGCAAGTATTAGTGTAAAGGATTATTTGTATTCTTGAGTAGGCCCTGAGCATTCCTGGTGCTAGGCTAGATTTAGATATAAGGCAGCTGCTGCTGGCCAAGTCGCTGTCTGTTACCTGGGTCCCGATCTGAGCTGGGTGTGGGAGATGAAGCAGCCATGGGGGCAAGAGACCTCCCTAAGAAGGGGTGAGGGTTCAGGCCCTTGCAAGGTTAGAGGGGTGAGGGTCTATGCTCCATCTCTGTTGACCCCCAAGTTCTCTCCTGATGGCCCTTCTGTAACTGTGCCTGTCTTAGGTTGTTCCTTCTCTGAGGAATCTTACCCATCTCTGGCTAACCAGCTATCCTCCACGGCCAAGCAGGGTGATGTGAGGTTCAGTTCTGTCTCCTTCGTAGTCTATGCCCATGTGGCCTCCATGCCCAGCATCTGCCTTGGGATCCCCTCACTTGCTGGTGGGGTCCTGGTACTGTTCACATATCTCAGGGGACTCAGGTTTCTTCTCCAGGGAGGTCCCAGCTCACACCATTGGGAGAGAGACAGACCCATGGTACCAGCCACCACAAGGCTTCAACCTCAGCTTGAACGAAAGCTCAGGCAATATCTGTGTGTGATTGGATTGTGAGAAGAGGGTCCCTCTTGGCAAAAAGGGCAAGAGGGGCCAATATAGGATGCTTAAGTGCCTTCCCAGTGCCTTAATTCCTTCTGAAAGGGATTAAATCCTTTCATGTCCTTTTTAAAATTGTTGCTAAACATTCAGAGAATTAGATTATAAGTTTCTTTGGGATAATTGTACAATATGCTTTTGTAAAATATCAAAAATTATAATGACATTGTAGAATAATATCATGTAAGGATATTCTTTGCTCTAGGCCATGTCAATTCAATTTCAAACTGGCTGTCAATTTCTTTTTGTAATTTTATATATACTTTGTCAAGGAGGTAAAAACACAAATTACTTACCTTAGTTCAAGAGATCAAATATAACATAATTACTTTTTTTTAAAAAAGGAAAAACCAACCTTGAGAAACCCTTTCCAAATACAACAGGTGCATTGACAAGCTGTGATACGTGCTTTGACCTCCCAGAGTAAGGCATATTGGGAGAGTTGAAAGTCATGGATATATGTCAATACAACAAAATAGTTAACTTATTAAGAACTCTGACTATGAAGTTTAACAGATATAGGCTATGCCACTTGCTGTCTATAAGATCTTGAATAATTTAATAACTTTTTTATCCCTCAGTTTTTCATGTGTGCAATGGGGATAATAAAGTTTCCTTACCAAAAAGTTGTTCTGAAATTCAATAAGATGATGTCTATAAAGGGCTTAGAAAAGTCTCTAGCACACAAAGAAGTAATCAATACAGGGTAGTTACAATTTTGGATAGCCACACTATAACTTTTTAAACCCAAACCGTTTTGCTCATTTAGTGGAAGGTTCTACTTGCTAGAAAGCTAGGAGTACATCACCACTAGGCCATGTGACTTCCCTTTGGAGGCTCTGAAAGAAGAGGGGTGAGCAATGCAATGGGAGACTGCCCTATGAGTCAGAATCTCAAAGTGTCAGTCTTGGCTCCTGCCTTCAGTAGCACAGCAAGTCTGGACCATGCCTGAGCAGCTAGGGACAGATGCAGCATCACTGTATTGGAAACTCCACAATCTTGCAAAGCCTACCAGGTGGGTGATGTAACCCTGCTACTTCCTTGGGAATGGACCGGTGACCTGTGACTGAGAATGAGCTTCTAGCAGGCAGTGGAGTGCAGGGAAAGCTTGAGTCATTTCAGGCTCATTAGCACCATCTGCTATGGCCATCCAGGCTTGGTCAGTGGGAGAGGACTCCTAGGTTATTGACACCACAAAGAGCTTGTAAGAAGTTATTTTCTGGCTGTTCAGCAATCACTGCTCTATGGGAGGGACCTCCATGAAATGACACTTGTTATCTTCTTTGGTTAGGGGGAGACAGTCATTATGGGTTGTAATTTTGACATATACTGCAAGGGTTACCCAACCCCCAGAGCCTTTAATTTCCTTTAATTGCTTACTGTCCAACCACTGTGCCTGTTCTTACATGCTCCATATTTCCAACAACTCTGACACTACTTTGAGAGAAAGCATAAAAATATGCACATAATTCTCAGAGGACACAATTAAATAAGCTCCCTTACTATTTCTTCATCAGGCATAGTATATTCCTAATCTTCTTTCTTTATGCACACTCTCTTCCCCAAGCTTTTGCTCATTTATTCATTTAAAAATTATTTTCTGAGTGCCTCTTAGATACTAAGGCCCATGCTGGATGCCAGAAATATAATCATGACCAAGACAGATGGGCCCCTGCTCTCAAGGGCTGTATGTTCCCGTGCAAGGGGAGTGAACCACTTAAGTGTATAAACAAGAGCAGTTTGGGATGTGAGAGAGACAGTGTAGATCAGTGGTCTCTAGGCCTAGGTTGAATTCTTGGCAACTTGTTAGTTGGGTGACTTGGATAAATTACTTAACCATTACAGAAAGGGCTCTTCTTTGTGAAGTAGGGATTTTCTAATAGGACCCCTCTCGTATGAGGAATTTGAGCTGAGACCTAAGTGCTGACCCGAGGCAGCCACCGAAGAACTTGGAGGTGAATATTTTAACAACATGTACAAATGTCCTATGATGGAAACACACCATGGTGATATAAACCGTGGTGAGGATTTTGGATTTTATTCTAATTAATTAGGTTTTAATCTCTGCCTAGAGTGATTTCTCCTTACCTGGCCACTCTTTTTCAAAAAAGAACCTACTAAAATCCCATTCATAGTTCAAAGTCAATTCTAATATTATTTTCTCTGTGAAGTCTTTATTCCCATACTAGTCAGAAAAATTAGTCCCCTCCTCCTTGGCGCTTCAGCCTTCTTGTATATTAGTTGTATACATGTTCATTTTCTTTATTGAGTGTTGCGGGGAGGTCAGGAATCGAGTGCCATGCATTTTAGAATCACCAAGCAACGTGTGTGGCACAAAACCACAACAGATCTCTGAATGATTGAGTGGATAAAAAATGTATGAATGCATGAATGAATTATTGAGTGAATAATAGCATCTTGGATCTTTTAATCATATTTTCTAATTGAACGTTTCCTGATTTAAAATTTGTACCCAGAGGGAACAAATAGATAGCCCAGGTAGATTTTACTTGGAGCAAAAAGTGACCGGAAAGTAACAGGGAGAACAGGAGGACGGAAGAGGGAAGAGGACTGGAATGGAACTGCATGTAATTTGATGGAGGCCACACTTCTTTTCTCACTTCTAACCCAGCTATAATTCCATGAGCTTGGGCAATTACTCAACAAAAAGAACTCAGTAAAAACCACAATGCTCCCCTTATCCAGAAGTTAGACTTCTGGTAACCCCAATCTCTTTGACTTGCACAAAACAAAGCCTCAAAATGAAAAGAAAAAATAAAACAAAGGAAACCACCCTCCCCCATCACCACATAAAAACAGAACTTAAAGGAGAATCATCTTGGCTTAAATGAGTGAGTATAAAACCCATGATCTCAGAGCAAGATTGCTATCAGGCACCAGCCTGCTATTTCCTTTCCTTCCTTCTGTCCTTCTTCCCCAAATATTTACTGAGCACCTACTGCGTGCCAAACCCAGGGCTGTTGCTAGGGCTAAAGCAGTAAATAGCAAACATGTGTCCCTATTCTCAGGGAACTTTCTCCTTCCCGCCTGCTTCATGACTTCCTGCCCTCCTGCTGACTTACCTTCTTTTCTTGCAAGTATCACTTACCTGTTTATAGTAAGAAAAGGCAACAGATTCTGATATCAAACTCTTTGAGTTCAATGTCTGACTCTGCCTATTAATTTCTCTCTTCTTCAAATTTTGAAAGCTCTAAGTTAAAGTCTGTCCCAGGTATGAGAAGTCATTAGGAAAGTGTACTAACGAGAAAGCTAAAAGGCTAATTCCAATGTAACACTGATATTTGTGTGTGGGGGGAGAGGGGGGGACCTAGCTATCTGAATCTGTGCCAGCAAGCCCAGTGTACATTCTTGATAACTTATAATTTATTGCCCCTTTCTCCACAAACTGGTCTTGCAAGATTTATTACCTAAATACATTTCACAGAGGCCATAAACCATGATACAGTCCCTGGAGGGGGTTATCAGGGCCAGGCCAGACCCTTAGGTATGGTCTCAAGACCTGGGGCTTTTTGCAAAGCCCTCAGAAGATCTGGAAATCCCATTCCATATTTGGGGGACAAAGATACCAAAAGGAGATAAAAGAGGGGCTTCCACCATATTGGTTTGTTCAGAATTTGAGAGGCAACCTCTTCTGAGTCTGCCAGTATAAAAAAGCTATATAACTCCATTTCTCTAAGTGTTACTTGGTTTTCCTCAGGTCTTCTATAATACTAAAAGAGGAGAACAACTAGAGACCTATGATGGAAGAGGCTCTCGCATTTTGACCCATATACCCTTGTGCAGGTCACATAACCTCTCTAGCCCTCAATCCCTCCATCTACAATGTGCAATTACAGTAGGCTACCTCATGTGCAGTTTTACTTTCTATTGTTTCAGTAATCCATGGTCAACTGTGGTAAAAAAAAAATTAAATGAAAAATTCCAGAAATAAACAATTCATAAGTTTTAAATTGTGAACCATTCTGAGCAGCAGGATGAAATATTATGGTGTCCCACCCAGGACATGGATTATCCCTTTGTCTATATCTGCTCTGTAGACACTTCCAACCCATCAGTCACTTGGTAACCCTTTTGGTTATAAGGTTGACTGTAGTGATATCACAGTGCTTATTTTCAAGTCACCTTTATTTTACTTGATAATAGCCCTAAAAAACATAAGGGCAGTGATGCTGGCATTTTATATATGCCAAAGAGAAGCCATAAAGTGTATGTATGTAGGGAAAAACATAGTGTACATGGAGTTCGGTACTATCCACATCTACTTACCTTCAGGTATCCAATGGAGGTCTTGGAACTGATCCCCTGAAGGCAACTGCTGTATTGTCCTTTTCTTATTTATTTTTTCCTGAGGTTTTTTTTTTGCATTTATTTACTTATTTGTATAATTGGTATACAATTGGTATACAATATTATACCAGTTATATTAGTTTCAGGTATATGATGCAGTGATTCAATATTGTCATACCTTACATTGTGCTCACACATGAATTCTACTATTGTTCTTTTCAACATTCTATGACTCTGGGCAACCTTTCAAAGTGAAAAGTCAGCTAGCATCACTGCCTCAAGTGCTGCGGTATTTGATACAATCAGCAGATGCCACATCTGCCAGCCTCCTACAAGCCCTCCAGGGAAAGAGCTCTAAAGATTTAAACAATGACAGGTCTTTTTACTTCCCTGATGAAGAGACTGACTGACTTTAAAGCCAGGAAGAGAGAACTGTGTGCAATTTGATGGGATTCAGAACATCAAAGGCTGTTGAGTTGGTGTTTGGAACAATCTCTCAGGTCAAATCTAATTTTATCTGAGCTGATGTTTCCAAGCTCTGGTAATTGCTCCCAACATAACTGTCAATTGCTTGTTATAAGGCTGTAAGTGCAACTGTTGCAGAGCCTCCAGCAGAGGGTCCATCCAGCAGATGGCTTTTTTCTCCGGTGCTCTGAAGCTAAGGAGCTGGGCTAGCTTTAAATCTTGGGAGCTCTAGGCTGACATAGCAGGAAGGATATTGGACCTGGGGTCAGAGACTCTGTCTTCAAATCTTGGCTTCATCACAGATCCTCAGAGATTGTCCTTCCTAAGGACTTTCTCAGTTGGATTTGGCAAATTTGTGTGCTGGTTTCCAGAAGACTGCAAGATAAGTTTGGGGTTGCGGAGCATGGGGTGCTGTCTGGGCAGTAGGAGAAACAACATTGACAGATAATAGTAGAGGCACCATACGGCGTAAGGACTCTGCACACACTCACCTGACCTAGACACAGCATCAGCCTAAATAAAGGTGAGCAGTCATTGAGAAGTGCAGCAGTGCTGGTGTGGGGCTGACAATGTGGCTGAGGATAAAGGGCCTGTGGTGGTAATATTTCTGTGTCAACTTGATTGGATCAGGGATGCCCAGATGTCAGGTCAAAGATGATTCTGGGTGTGTCTGTGAGGGGGGCGAGTTTCACATTTAAATCAGTAGACTGAGTAAAGCAAGATTGTTTTCACTATGGTAGTTGAACCTCATCCCATCAGTTGAAGGTGTGAATAGAACAAAAGGCTGACTCTTCCCAGAGTGAGAGAGAATTCTCCTGTGTGACTTTTAAAGTGGGTCATTTGCTCTTTCTAGTTCTATAGCCTGATGGCCTTCATCCTTGAACTGGGACATCAGTTCTGCAGATTTTGAACTTGTCAGCCCCCATAATTGCATATGTGATTATAATTCCTAACAATAAATTTAAAACAATACTTTCCTATTGATGATGATTCTCCTGCAGATTTCTAGTCTGTTTCTCCAGAGAAGCTGACCATCTCAGGGCACTCTGCAGCAGGCTCTCTTGCATTCAGCAAGGTAAGGTGGGGAGAGAAGTTCAAATGAATAGCACAGTCAGAGTGCAAGGTGGCCTCTCACTTGAGAATCTCTTCGGAGTCTGGCAGACTATCTCCCAACCTCTTGCCAGATGCAAAGGGAAAAGGTCCACATTAGTCAAGCACAGCAGAGCGGCTTCTAAGTTTCAGAAGACATCCTACTCCTTTATCCATATCTTCTTGTCCAGCTTGATAATGGGGGGTTTTGCACTCTTATCATAGGTATTCTCAGCCCACTCTCCAAGCTCAGAAACAAACATGGCGGACACCCACCTACTGTCCCCTCCAATCATGAGCATCTCAGATTCTCCTCAAAAACTCTGACTCTCATCTGGTACCTGGCTTGTGGAGATGGAGCATCCACAAAGAATGTAGGGATTCCCAAAGGGCTAGTTTCTCAGCCGTCCTTGGGATAGTACTGGACTACAGGCTAAAAGTATGAGCAAAGGTAGTTTTATTAACAGTAAGAAATATTTTGATGTTAATGTGTGTGATTCAGTTTGGTTTCTTTTACCCTCTGCCTATCCCTTCGTCACCAAAGGAAAGGTTTTCATATATGCTGCCCGTAGAGTAATGGAACAAAGTGAGCAAAAGAGTCAAATTTAGGGCTTTTGAACTTTTAATTATTTTTTGTATGTAAATCTACAGCAAATGTAATAACTTTGAATGTTATGGACTTTTATTTTAAGAACCAGGTGCTTGGGGAAAAAAAGCTTTGAATTCTAGAAAGCTTAGTTGAAAGATCATGAAGTGAAGCCTGAAGAAAGAGGGCAAAGTTTATTTATAAACAATAGATTACAAAGAGGAATTTGAAGAAGAGCTAAATCCTGCCCTTGAAGTAGAAAAAGCAGCTGAGTTTCAGAAGAGAAGGCAGAAGATTCAAAGCATCCTAGCTTCAGAGGGGTCCACATACCAGAAGAGGCCTTGGGGTGGAGTGAGGACAGTCTAGAGGCTATAGCAGTGAGTCCTGGAGGGTTGGGGGCAGATGTGCTAGGCTTGGGACCACCAACTGCCCCTTTGAGGCAGCCACCCCTTCCATGGGCCTCTGCTCATGCTAGGAGGGTACATGCCCCAATCTTCATCTCCTCTCATGAACTGAAACCTCCTGCATGTCTAGAAAGACAAAGAAAAAGGAGGAAAAACCTTAAAATTAAATGAAAAATCACCTAAATTAAATTAAATGTAAACAACAGTGAATGAATTGCCTTGAATTAGTAAGATTCCATTTTCTACTGTCAATAGAGATGGAAGTTTGAGACCTAAATTGAATCATTTGAGAGATGAAGTTTTGTCTTTCTAGCCCTGATTTTTTTATTACTTTTTATTTTTAAATACATTTTGATTTATTTCAGAGAGGAAGAGAGAGGGAGAGAGAGACAGAAACATCAATGATGAGAAAATCATTGATTGGCTGCCTCCTACATGCCTCCCACTGGGCATCGAGTGACCCACAACCAGGGCATGTGCCCTGACCAGGAATCTAGTCGTGACCTCCTCCTGGTTTATAGGTCAACGCTCAGCCACTGAGTCATGCTGGCCAATCTCTATTCCTGATTTTTAAAAATCATAATATTTATTTCTGTCTTGATTTCAATGGTGGGAACAGGCAGCCTCTGCTGGGCTGTGTGGAATTGTAAATCACAGTTCCCTCCCATCCTCTCGGGGAAGCTGGTTGAAGGCATCTGACAGATTTGAGGCAGTCCTTCAGGAGCCAGCACTGTACACTCACTATTTCCCTTTTCCTCACTGTCGTTGTTCATGTTAATTAGTTTCTGTCATTTATTGAGAATTTTCATTTCCTACTCACAGTGCTAAGTGCTATGCTTAGGTGATTTTGTTTAGGTTGTGTCACACCTGGTAGAAGTAGATGTTATCATCTCTAGTTTATAAATGAGTAAACTGGGGATCATAGAATTTCAATAATATTTTCAGGATTTCACAACTAGTGGGAGGAAAATGTGGGATTGAAATTCAAGTATCTCTAACTCTAAATCCCTTGCTTGGAATTGACTTAGTTTTACTGAGTTGAATAGAATTGAATAACATACATAACTGGCCAGGACTTTCTGAATGACTCTTCCCCAAATTCTTCTAATCATTAGAAATTTAATGAATAATGGCCATTTCTTTTGGCCATCCATCATTTACTTCTTTTCCTATGTTGGAGAGATTTCCCACTTTTGGGTCTTGGTGGGAGAACTATTTGCAATGGTTTTAGGTGAACACCAGCAAACATCATTTGGTACATGCTGAAATTCAAGGGCAAAAAGGTCAACAGCTTTAGAACTCACCCATTCTTTCATTGTCTTACAGAAAAGTGCTGAGAGCTGTATAAGATATGCTGGATGCATTATGGAGTCATGCACCGAGAAAGGGATCTCACCTCCCTTTTGCTCTTTCATTTTATAGGGAAAACTTGAGAGTGATTTTGAAGGTAGCATATAAACATTTGGGAACCAAATCTGAGTTTAACTGGGCCAACTGTTCATGGAGGTGCTGGGAGACGCCAGCTGGCTAGCACCTAGAGACTTTGAAAGAAGTTGAGACCATGTGCAAATTCTCCTCCTGGGAAGATTCTAGTCTTAGCTAGCTTGTTGCATAGCACCCTGAATTTCACAGGTCATTCATTAGATAATCTTGCTTGTCTCCAAAGTCCAGGGGACAGGGGACTCATAAAACATGTCTTTCCAGTAAGGGAAGTTATGGGTCCATATATGAAATATGAAGAAAGGGTTGTTAAACCTCCACTTCCTGGTACAGCCCAGGCAAAATGTCTAACCAAGTTCTCTGCATCCAGGTGATCTCAATTCAATCAATAGGTTGTTCAGTTCCAACCAATGGACCCCTGCATGCAGGTAAGCTTGGATCTTTTAATCATATTTTCTAATTGAACGTTTCCTGATTTAAGATTTGTACTCAGAGGGAACACATAGATAGCCCAGGTAGATTTTACTTGGAGCAAAAAGTGACCAGAAAGCAACAGGGAGAACAGGAGGACGGAAGAGGGAAGAGGACTGGAATGGAACTGCATGTAATTTGATGGAGGCCACACTTCTTTTCTCACTTCTAACCCAGCTATAATTCCATGAGCTTGGGCAATTACTCAACAAAAAGAACTCAGTAAAAACCACAATGCTCCCCTTATCCAGAAGTTAGACTTCTGGTAACCCCAATCTCTTTGACTTGCACAAAACAAAGCCTCAAAATGAAAAGAAAAAATAAAACAAAGGAAACCACCCTCCCCCATCACCACATAAAAACAGAACTTAAAGGAGAATCATCTTAGCTTAAATGAGTGAGTATAAAACCCATGATCTCAGAGCAAGATTGCTATCAGGCACCAGCCTGCTATTTCCTTTCCTTCCTTCTGTCCTTCTTCCCCAAATATTTACTGAGCACCTACTGCATGCCAAACCCAGGGCTGTTGTCCACATGCTTCCAGCTGCTGGGCTCAACCAGGCAAGCAGAGACATTCACTGATAAAGAGAACGATGAAGAGGCATTAAGTCAGCCAACAGCAAAGCCATGTCCCTGTCTTCCCACCCCCCATCAGAACCCAGGGATTCCCTGATGGGTACTTCAACACATTGAGTACATTCCACTCTATGCTACATGCCCATTATCCCCATACTGCCACGTCCCACAAGGATACCCAGGACAGAATTTTATAGGGATTGTAGAGACCACAAGGTACTGCCAGCTGCTGGCTGCCATCTCAGGTTGCATTTCACTCCCACTTCAGCTTCCCAGTGCCTAGGATCTTTGTCAACACAGAGAGACCTAGAATTGTGATTTTCCTTCCGTGAGATTTTCTTACTGGGATGCCCTTGCAGCCAGTAGGGGTTCTCCAATCAATATGTTGGCACATTTTCCTAGAATGAAAGGAACATTAGAATAATCCAGCTAAAAGGGTCTAACTGCCAGCTTCCTGGACTCCAGAGATTAGTACAATCAGTAATGTTTGGGGTCTTTCCTTGTTTATCAGTGTGCATAATGGCAACATCTCTATCATCAGAGGTTAGTTTTGCCTGTTCTTAAACTCTTCTATGTCTGGCTTTCTTTGCTCAGCACAATATCTTTGGGATCTACCCAAGTTATTTTGTGTATCTGCAGCTTGCTCCTTTCTCTGAGTAATATTCGATTGTATGAACATATTGCAAAGCTGTTATTCAACCTCCTGCTAATGCATACAAGGTCTGTCTTCCAGTTTTGGGTTATTCCAAATAAAACTGATATGAACATTCTTGTACAAGTGATTATTTGCTTTTTTTGTGGACACATGTTTTTATTTCCTGTTGGCATATAGCTTGGAATGAAATTGTTGGGTCATGAATTAGATGTATGTTTGATTTCACTAAGCTCCTTTTCTGCTAAACTTAAACCAGAGTTGCTTTGTTTCTGATGCTTGTAATGAACACCATTCACATCCCCTGGCATGATTTCACTAGTGTTACTTCTGTGCTTTTTATTGAGCCACAGAAAATGTCAGGTACTCAGCTAGGTGTGAGTGATACAGAGGTGAAAAAACTTATATTTTGTTTTGAAGACTCCCAGACCTGGGACAACACAACTGCAGATAGAGGTGTTAAAAAATGTAAGGGACCCATGTGAGGGGCTGGCAAACAGAGGAAATGCTCTTTGGTTCGGAGGAGAGAACCTGTCTGAGGCCTCAGGTGTCCACATGAGGCTCCCAAAGATGAGGAGCTGGAAATTCTCACCGGAGAGCAGCTCTGATTCATGAAATAGATGTCAACTGCATCATAGAGCATCTGCTTCTTGGAACAGACTATATTAAAACACTTGAAAAATGGAGTACTAGTGACAATGCAGACTAAAACCACCTCCACCATGATTATTAGTATGTAAACTCTATACTTATGAATGTGGAATAGAAGGAAGAGAGGAGATAAAAACAAAGGTTGTGTTCTACGGTGAAATTCTGGGTGAATTCTCTTTTCATTTTCTTTTAAATTCTTTTTTTGTTAAAATAACACTTTTAAAGCAATAGGGGTTGGGAAGAAGATGGGGATTCCTAGCTGTTGATAAAGCTCTGGGCCAGGAACTGGCCTTAGGCACACCTGAAACTGGCTTTGGGACTTAGACAAATCACCCAACACTCTAAGCCACTGGTGTATGCAATCTGTTTTCCCAAATGCCTTTGGTTTCTGCTCTCCACTATGTCTGTGTTCTAGAATGACAATGCTTTCCCAACAAGGAAAGTACAGTTTGGGACCCTGTGAAAACTGGCAGGTAGACCAGGAAACAAAGTGTTGTGAAGCAGAAAGGAGGGGTGTGTACCAGGAGTGGCTGTTGTGACAAACAGCACCATGTCCCCTTCCAGACCGTCTGGAGAGTGAGCAGGAGATGGCCAAAGGAAGCAAGTAAAGGGTGGGGATTGGGAAGAGCCTCGGAAAGCAGGGGTGCTGGCTGTCTCCTCCTGGGAGAGACCAACAGACACCAACCAAGGACAGGTCAGCCACTAATGAGGGTAGAACTGGATGCAAAGATTCTGAAGATGATATGTATCTCTGTTTGTTAACATGGGAAGGTACTGATGACATCATTTAAATGGAAAAGGGACGTTTCACAACAGATGGATGTACTGTGAACATACGTAGGTATAGAATAACAGGTTTTCCCCTCCACCAAGCGAGCGCTTATGGGAACTGTGTGTAAAACAGTGTTCACCCAGCACTTCTTTCTCTTCATTTTCTTCCTCCAGCCTGTCCTTCCCCCCTCCTCTCTCCCTCCCTGCTTTCCCTTAACAAATATATGTTGCAGCCCTGTGACAGGAGTGGGACTGATAAAGCCCCCGCCCTGTTGGGAGCTTCCTGGAACTCCCTTCTCCCTGACAGCTTGTGTCCCTCCAGCATCCCACACACTGTGCTTTCAGGGTTTCCCTTCTAGGACATAAGCCCATGGAAGCAGCTCCCAGCAGCTGCAGAAGGTGGACTCCTCTGGGGAGTGCAGCCCACTGCTCCTTAGCCCCTTGAAAAGGGGACTGACCTGCACCACAAGCAAAATTGCAAAGACCAGAGGCAGAAATAGTGGTGCTCACAAGAGAATCCAGTGTGTGGACCAAAAAGCAACACAGAGGCATTTCATAAGTTTTGGTCCATTTTCTTTCACAAATGTATTCTTTTCAGCTTGCAGTAAAAAAATAGATTTATAGCTATGGAAATACTTTTGTTATTAAAACTGCCACAGGAAACATATTTTTGTCAATCTTAAACTCTCTAGCTCCTAACCATTTTATTGTTTGTATTGCAACGTCTATTTCTACAAATCTTTTATTATTATTATTATTGAGAAATAGAGCACACAGGGAAACGGTGCAAAAAGAAAAGGTGGCCCTGGCTGGTGTGGCTCAGTTCGTTGTGCACCAAAGGTCATGCGTTTGATTCCCAGTCAGGGCACATGCGCAGGTTGTGGGCTTGATCCCTGGTAGGGGTTTGTGCAGGAGGCAGCCAATTGATGTTTCTCTCTCACATTGTTTCTCTCTCTCTCCCTTCCTCTAAAAACCTGCCCTTGTGCGAGAAGAAGGGAGAAAGGAAGGAAGGAAGGAAGGAAGGAAGGAAGGAAGGAAGGAAGGAAGGAAGGAAGGAAGGGAGGAAAAGAGGAAGGAAGGAAAAGAGGAAGGGAGGGAGAAGAAAAGATGGACAGCTAAAAAAAAAAAAATGTATTACTAAGCAGATACCAAACACCCACAAACCCAACCCCAGGTCAGTAACTAGAACACCATTAGCTTCCTCGCAACCCCCTCATGTCTAAGTCAACCACCTACCCCTTCCTCTAAAGGGAGTCAGTCATTACACTTTGGGGTGTGTGTGTGTGTGTGTGTGTGTGTGTGTGTGTGTGTGTGTGTGTATGTTGTGAGTGTGTGTGTGTGTGTGTGTGTGTGTGTGTGGTATACATGTGAAATATCACACCTGCATATGTAAAAGCCTCATTTCAGTCTTAGCCATTTATCAAACTCCTCACGGTATGTATGCATTTCTCACTGCCGTGCTTGCCTTCTTTCACTAACTGTGCTTTCATGTAGCTTTCATTACCTGTGTTTCCAGCGTGAGGGTCCGGCTGCTGGGCTCCCTTTGGTTTCGTTGCGTTGCTGAGGGTGTTTCCGTGGATGGCTCCGAGGGTTATTCCCCTTTGTCCTGTTGATGCAGCTTGGCTTGTTTCCAGCCGGGGCTGTTATAGATAGTGCTGCCCCTGATTCCTAAGGCACATTCATGCACATGTCTGTGAAGTACCTGCAGAGAAATGGCACTGCACTGCTCTAGGGAATGCAAATCTTCAGCGTCAGTGGACAATGTGAGTCTTCCAAAGTGATCGCCCCAATGGGTGGTCGGTCCTTCAAACATTTATAAACCAGTTGCTCCCTGTCTTCACCTAGATGGTAGTCAACCTTCCTAGGTTAGCCATCATTGCCACTTTCTCTTTAATTGTCTCTGTGACTCCCCCTTTTCTTCCCCAGCCCCTCTCCTCACTTTACATTTATCTTATCCTCTATTTTGTATTTTCTATCCTCTTGTTCTCCAAGAGTCATTTTGGATATTGTCTTCTGGTCTATATTTCATCTCACTCATTCCATTTTGTTATGCCTAATCTAATGTTAATCTGACTCTTGGATCCTTAATGCCAATTTTTATCTGTATTCTAGAATTTTTACTTTGGTTTTCTGTTTGTTTGTTTGTTTGCTTGTTTCATGGTGTTTGATTCTTCGTCAAAATTCTCAATTGTGTCTTTTAATGTCATCAACATAATAAGCAAGTTTATTTTAAAATCTGCACCTGATAACTAAAAAATCGAGAGCCATGTAAGTCTATTACTTTCTGTTATTTTTGTTGTGTTTTGCTCATACTGGCTTTTCTCTTGTGTTGTTTTTATTGTGTGGTAGATATTTTATTGAGCATATTCTTTGTAGAAAGAATTTACATTTACATCTACCAGGAACTTGGTAGCATGGGGATTATCAGCAATACAGTGACTTAACGATGTACTTCTTTTCTGGGAAGGGCTTGTTCACCCTAGTTCACTCTGATTTCTGGGGTCAGTGCTCTGAAATCTCAGCCCAAGTGAGAGAGTCAGAAGAGCCCAGCTTTGTGAAGCCTAGACTATTTTTTTAATTTAAAAAATATTTTTCTTGATTTCAGAGAGGAAGAGAGAGGGAGAGATAGAAACATCACCAATGAGAGACTCATTGATTGAGTGCCTCCTGGATGCCCTTTACTGGGGATGGAGGCTGAAACCGGAGCATATGCCCTGACCAGGAATTGACCCATGACCTGTTCCCACAGGTTGGCACTCAACCACTGAGCAACTCCTGCCGGGCAATGCACTCTAGATTTTCATCGTTAGCCCTCTAACTCTTCTCAACACCCCCTGGGGAATCAGAAATGTCCCACAAGTGACAATGACCACAGGCTCTAGGCATCACTTCCTGAGCTCTGTCTTTATCCACCTCCTGGCCAGGAACCTCCTATTCAGTTCTTCCTTTGCATGTCCGTTTCCAGAGAGATTGACTGTGGAGATGAAACTTTTGTAAAGGAATTTTTGTTACCAGGAGGTGTCATAAAAACTTAACTATCTTATTATAACAAACGAGTATATGTATGTGTATGTATAAAATACACATATAATGTAACTTCTTGTCATAAAGCAATAAGCGGTAACAAAAAAATAGTTATACACAATGTAGGCTAATAGAAATCAATATTTTTTTACTCAGTCTGTATTACCCAATACTATATTACCACAGACTGTACAACATGGATTGTGCATTGAAATGAGAAATTTCCACATTATTACACGGCTTTCATCTCTCAATGTATCCTTTCTCCAATAAGAGATAATAAAATTAGCCATTCCTGCTTCTAAGTCAGGGCTGGCCAGAGGTTGAAAGCCCAAACCAATGGTCTTATCCAAAATTAGAGTAGTGTACAGTGTGCTATTTCAGGACACACACAGACACACACACACGGCTGGAATTAAAATCCAGGGCTTACTGAACTTGTAGCCACGTTAAACAGGAAGGATTTTTAAAGTGTATTAATAAGTTAGGGAATTTTGGGGAAGGCTGGTAGGGCAGGCTTTAGGTTAAATTTCCAGGAACAGTTATGGGTGAGAAACAGGGAACAGGTAGACCTCTGCCAGGTTTAGTAAGCGGGTGCCATTGCCTTTCTCTGTCAAGTGGGTGATCCACACCTGCCTGGATTTCATCAAAGTCTCACTTTGGTGCTTATGACTGGTGGAACCCAGTCAAGCTGCTTGTTATTAGTGCAGTTATTTTACATTCTTGACCCTTTAAATCCAATGCATTTTTGTTGGCTGCTTTGGGAACCACAGATTCTCCTACCTGCCCCTGGAACTCCTCCAGGCTGGGGACTTAACCCTGGCTTCTTGTTGATTTCTTACCTTTCTTTCCTTAGCTCCCATCATGGCTGCTCTCAAGGATATTCTATGTGGATGCTTCTTCTACACCCAGCCCTTTTTGAATTGGTGACTCCATTCTAAGATGCTTATTTGAGTCTTAAGGCAGAATTGCCAGAGTTTGGGCCTCGGTTCCAGGCACCAAAACCCTGGAAAAGTTTTCTCCATCACTTGTGACCCATCCAGGACTTGGAAATTCTTCTCCAAGTAATGTCATGATACCTTCAGTCCCTCTGTCAGGGGTGGAGGGGGCAGGTGGGGGAGGCTTTACTGATTTGTTAATAAAAGCAAGTGTTAAGGCATAGGAACGCTCCAAAAGAAATGAAATGTGTCCATTGGGCTTCTGCTATACAGGGTTCTGACCCAGTACCAAGGGTGAAGAGAGAGAAGGAATTGGAGAGGAAGCAAATAGATACAAAGGAAGGAAGAAGGCAAATGATACTTACTTGAGGGAGTACCCCAAGACCAAACCAAGTGGCATTTAAACTGTTGAGGCTCCTAACACATTTTTCTTCCAGGCAGCCAAATAAAAGACAACATAATGCACTTCTGTGCTTGCAAGCCTTTAGCCATTTCAAGGACTCACTGGGTGGGAGTTGGGGAGATAATCATTAGACACCTGTGTGTTCACCATTGTACCTGGAAGCCCTTGTTTCTTCTGATCATGTACTCTGCTTGGCATTTCTATCTACATTTATACTTATGCCTGTGATCTTGTGAAGATCTAAGCATGTGAATTTCTATAAAGGTCAAAGAAATTTCATTTAATGTGATCTCAGATTTGTGAGTGATAGTTTTCACCTAATAAAGATCGTCTTCTTAAAAGTAAAAAAGTTGTCTTTGATTTCTTAACTTTGAACAATTCTTTCAAATACATTTCTATATGTTCACATATATTGATAGAGGTCATGCTATGTGACTTTGAGTGTATGTCAGTGTGTAGATACGTACATGAATAGGATGTATATTCATTATGAAGTCATGCTATTGTTATTTGTAACATGAATGCTGAAATGACAGAGCAGCAGACAGCCATTTAGGCCAGTGAATCTCAGCCGGGAGTGACTTTGCTCCCAGAGGCATTTGGCAATGCCATCTGGCAAACATTGGTGGGATTGGGGTGCTCCTGGCACCTAGTGAAGAGCCCAGAGGTGCTGCCAAACATCCTGCAGTAAACAGGACAAAGAATTATCTGTCCCAACAGACAATAGGGTAGTGAAGGCCTGGGGTTGGCTAGAAGGGGGTCAATGAGGGAAAATACTTTCAACAATAAAAATTTAAAAAAAATATCTGTTCTAAAGCATCAGTAGTGCTGAGGTTGAGAAAGTCTCTTCTGGAGGTAGAGAAATAAGCATATTATTATTGAATAAATGTTTATCAGAACTCACATATGCAAGATTATTTTAGCCGATGTTCAAATATAAGCATGATTTTAACATATCTTGGTGTGCTCACACTTTATGTAATAAGGGCATGTATCAGGCAGGGCCCCAAAGGGAAACATTTGGTCTGCACAGAGCAGGCTAAGCTAGAAGGCATGGATCTGGGAAGTGTGAGGAGTAGTGTGGTTCCTGGGCTCCCAGGAGCAGAGGCATACTCCAGCCTCCTATGACCCACGTTCCCACAGCCTGTGTGCTCTCCTGTTTTATGGTCCATCCCTCACTGAGAACCCTCCCTTTAGTCTACTCTCCTTCCTGCGACTCCTACTCATGTATCAGAACCTCTCTGTCTCTCCTCAGGGACTGACCTCACCCAGTACCTACCAGCCTTCTGCGCAGAGAACCGGCTCTGAGTAGCTCCATTTCAGACTCTCAGGGAGAGCGAGTGGTGGCCTCTGGTGTCCCAAGTTCTACTTATTATCGGACAGCTCCCGCTTTGGGAAGGCTGGCCCAGCACAGTGTGGTCCAGGGCCTTTTAAGTATCAAGACATGAGTCCAGGTGAAGGTTAGAGTAAGTTTATTAAAGTGTCGGGCAGTGAGGCAAAGGAAGACCCCTGGACACAGGATGGCGGTGGGGGGGAGGGGGGTAAGCCCAGGGTAAGCTCCTGCTGCCCATTCTCCCCGGGGCTCAGGTCTCATGGGGACACACCCTTAGAGCTTAGGGTAGGAGAAGCAGAGCACACCCCAGGTGTGCCCAAAGAAGAGCTCACGCTGCCAACCTTTGTCTGAAGTTTTATTTGTTTTCTATAGGCACGAATGTTAGGGGACGTCCCAGGGGAGGATCTCAACAGAATATTCATTAGATTTTCAGGCTTGTCAGTGTATATGCTGATGCATCAAAATGAGGGTCAGGGTCATTTTTTGTTTAGTTTTGCCTCTACCTTGGATTAGTCTGGTTCTAATTGTATTGCTGTTGTTATCTGCTCTTAGGTATCTTTGGTTAGGTGATAGGCTTAAACCACCTGCTCTTAGGTGTGTTTGGTGCAGTGGTCAGCAAACTCATTAGTCAACAGAGCCAAATATCAACAGTACAATGATTGAAATTTCTTTTGAGAGCCAAATTTTTAAAAAACTTCTTCTAATGCCACTTCTTCAAAATATACTTGTCCAGGCTGTGGTATTTTGTGGAAGAGCCACACTCAAGAGGTCAAAGAGCCACATGTGACTCATAAGCTGTGGTTTGCTGACCATTGCCCCAGGACATGGCACTTGAATTCTGTAACTCTTTGGTCACTTTGTGTTAGTAGCTCAATCTTCTTTGATCTCTCTCAGAGGCAGTGTTGTTTATTTTAAGTTGCTAATTTCATTGTCATTTCAAAGTCTGCCTCCCACTTCCCACTGCTTCCCCTGCTGTAACATCTTGGATAGAGGGGGTGTGTGCCACAGCAGGCTGGTGTCCATGGGGTTGCAGGGTGACATGTTTCTGTTGGCTGCCCAGGGGCAAGCTGCTTCTTTTTTTGGCTGCTGTATTTTTCTAACAGAGTCGCCAGTGGCCATTGGTTCTCTGTGTGCCAAGTTTCTCTGTGTGCCTGGCTGTTTCACGAGGGTGTCTGCAGGTGTTGAGAAAGCCTTAGGGACCCTGCCTGCAAACATCTCGCCAATCTGTCTCTCAGTTCCAATGTCCCCCTCTTTTCTCAGGACCCCCTCTAGGCTACCTGCCCATCAAAACTTGTTGAAAGGCCCCCACACCATGCTGTCTGGAGCTATCTACCTTCATGCCTGCTCAGAAGACACACATCTTTGTCCCATGAAATGGTGACAAGTACTGGCTCTCGAACTGGCATGCCCTACCCCACCCGTACCTGCTTTCTTCTGTCACCTCTGACATGGCCTAGCCATGGGCACCTGGCCAATCCATTCGCTTGCTCACTCTCACATAGGATGACCCTCTGTTCCCAGGCAGTGGGGGGAGAGGAGGGTCAGGCACCTTCCACTTGTGTTCCAGTCTCCTAATGAGGAGGAGTGGGATCCTCTGGGGAAAGCCCCTCCTCAGCTTCGGAAAGAAAGGCAAGAGCTGCTCTCTAGAAGCATGACACTCCTTCAGAACACCCCTTCTGTACTCTCTTGGCCTTCCCTTTAGGTCACGGTCCTGTGGGAAGAGTGGGCGGGCAGCGCTAGCATTACTGAGGGGCACCCTTCTCCTGGCCACAGAGCTGTAACCCTCTGCGTGAGAGTGAGGGGCCTCACTCCTAGTCATGCACCCAAAGAGTCAATGTCAACCTCGGCAATGACAGCATGTTGTCATTGTGGGGCCACCCTTCAAAGATAGATGTCCCCCCCAAAAAAATTTGTTTTGGATGTTAAAACTGTTGATGCCACACATTCACCAGAGGGTATGAAACTGTGTGCCACTTGTAACTGAGGTCCTGGGGAGGGCAGGGTCCAGTGACGTGAGGGACGGAGGAGAGGTGCCCACGCTGCATGTTCATGAAGGTTGGAAAGTGGGGCTGGGAAGAGGTCCCACGAGAGGCAGGAGCTAGTGAAATCTGAGTCTTCTGCTGGTGCCAAGGAAGGGCAACCAGGTTTTCTTACCAGTTTTCCCAGGTATGGGGGACACAGGGTAGAGGGAGGGGTAAAACTAAATACTGTCAGTAGTCAGAGATCACACCTGAGGCAAAGTCTTCATGGTCTTTGCATAGATATTGGAGAAAGCAAAGATTATTCTGTACCTCCTAGTAGGCACTGTGGAAAGACGGGTCTGGCCTCTAAGGAGCAGAAGGTAGGACAGACAACCTTTTAGGAAAATGCCTCTGGGAAAGAAACAGGGAAGGGTGTGTGAGCTGGAAGAGCCTTCAGAACTAATGCAGGTTTGACCTTGAGTGAAAGACGGAGAGAGAGGTTTAGTGGAAGAAACATCTGGGCTGCCATGTGGTCTAAAGAAAGTCAGACAAGTTTTGGGACATCTTTGAGCCAGCGTCACCCCCAGAGGAGTTCCTGTGAGGAAAGGCCTACCTTCCTGTCCCTGAGGCATGCAGTTCTGAGCTGGGAGGCCTTGGCTGTGGCCTTGGGAACAAGAGGATGGATTCTACAGCCCACAGCTGGGCCCAAGGTTGGCTCTCCTTCCTGCAGCTGGAGAACAGGGCAGAAGATAGGCATGTGGGGGAATCATTCATATGAAGCTGACAAAGAGAGTTCTTCCAAGGCTTGAATTTGTATTTGTACTTTTATCATTTTTTTTAAAAATCAAAGGATAATAGAGAAGCTATGAAGGGGCAAAAGAGTTTGATAGCTTTTAAAAATTACTCTTTACTCTCAACCAAATACAGCATCCTCTGTCTTGACTATCTAATTTAGTATTTATTGGGGATGACTCTGCGAATTTGCCTATTGCAAAAAATTAAAAAATTAAAAAATAAAGCAAGAAAAAAGAAAAAGAAAGAAAGAAGAATCTACACAGAAAAAAAAGAATATATATCACAAGACCTGAGAGTATTTTCAAGGGAGAACTCCAGACACAGTGTAAACAATGGTGACATCATAAGATCACGGTCTAGCTCTCCAAGGCGATGGCCTGAGTGGACCATGCCCAGTGTGCCAAGGACTCCAGGAGTGACAGTAAGAGGTGGAGATGGCTCTGCCTTCCCCTTCACTGCACTCTGTGTGCGTGGAGACCAGTCACCATGAAGCTGGCGGATGGGACTCTTCCAAAGCTCTGCACTTCATCTTGTATTTGTGCTTTTATCTTTTATTTATTTTTATTTTTTATCAAAGGGAACTTCCCACATCTTATGACCTTTAGGGCCCAAAGGCCTTCATCTACCCCAGGTGTGTGTACTTGTGTGCGCGCACCTGGGTGTGTTGTGTGTGCATCTCCACGGCTTTTGTTCCCCATCCTCACACGTAGATACATAGGCTCTGCGTGGAGGTACTACTGTCCTTCTCTCATATTTTTAAATGTCTTTGGATTGTGAAATAAAAAGAAGTTAAGAGTAAGGGGGGGTGGGAGGGAGCTCAGTTATACAAATCTCTGGACCGAAGAGAGGGATGGAAGGACCGTTTTCCTCCTTGGGCCTCAAGCTTCAAGTTTCCATCCTCGTTTTAGGAAAAGGATATCTTTCTACTGACCACTAGAGGGCATCAGTGTGCAGACAATTGTCGGATTTGGGCAGGGTGCTGAGCTCCAGGGAATAAGAAAGGTGACTGGCACATTTCTACAGCCACAAAGTCCCTTTTCCTTTTCAAAATACATCTTCCTTCACCTGGGATGTTTCTTCCTTGTTCTGAATTATCCTAGTATTTCCTTCTCATCTCCTACCCTTTGATAAGGCCACACATGCCCACCCTCCATATTTTTGTTATTAATTATCATCTCTATGAATGGAGGTTAAAGGACCCTTTTGTCTTCAGGAGCCTAGACAAGGGAGACATGAGGGCCAGGAAAGAACACTGATCTGACTGTCAGGAGACATGGACTCAAGCCCAGATCTGTCATTGGCTCAGTGATCTTCAGAAAGTCACTCTGCCTCCTTGACTCTCAGTGTGTCTATCTGTGTAATGGGAGGGAGAGTCCTCTTCAGCTCTATGTGTCTACGGAAAGAGGCCTTTCTCCACTGCAGTTCTGGGTGTTTCGTGTTTGGCTCTTATAGCGCCAACGGATGAACGCTTTCCGTTCTGTAACATTAATCATCTAATTTTTAGCTTTAAAAGAGCGCCTTCTTGAGAGTGACACCCAAGGCCACTTGTGAGCCAATGAGATGGTCTCTGTTGCCTCTGACAATTTCCTTTCACACCAGCCACCAGGTGTGTGCAACACTGAGCTATTCAGTTACTAAATTCCAAAGCATTTTCTTACTTCCTTGTGTTTACATATGCTATTTCCTCTGCCCGAGGGAGATTTCA
The DNA here is from genome assembly GCA_027563665.1 of Antrozous pallidus. NCBI lineage: Eukaryota > Metazoa > Chordata > Mammalia > Chiroptera > Vespertilionidae > Antrozous > Antrozous pallidus. Next base: position 9,153,071 of record CM050526.1, read on the forward strand.
TTCTATTCTTTGAGCTAAATAACCAAAACGTCACCTCCACCAGGAAGTCTTCCCTGAGAAATGATTTCAGGCTCTGTGCCTCTCCTAGGTCCTCTTGCATAACATGAGCATAATTCTGCTATGCTCCCTGCCCTGGCCCATACTTGCTTTCCTGTTAGCCTAGGGCAGTGGTCGGCAAACTCATTACTCAACAGAGCCAAATATCAACAGTACGACTGAAATTTCTTTTGAGAGCCAATTTTTTTAAAACTTAAACTTCTTCTAATGCCACTTCTTCAAAATAGACTCGCCCAGGCCATGGTATTTTGTGGAAGAGCCACACTCAAGGGGCCACATGTGGCTCGTGAGCTGAAATTTGCCGACCACGGGCCTAGAGGGCAAGGATTGTGTTCCCTTCTCCAAACCTATTATCTAGCACAATATATGGAAGAAGGTTTGTTACATGAATCAAAGTATAAATGAGTTGATAGAATGTAAAAATCTCAAAAGTAAGCTATGAAAAGAAGGTAAATGTGGTTCATAAAGGGGGGATATAGAGGAGAAAAGCAGAAAAGAAAGAAGACAGGAAAATTCTAGGTACTCTTTTAAAGCTGAAAATTGGATAATTAATGTTCAGTCTTTATGCAGACTGTTGCATGCAGTTAGACAGACATGAGAAGAGCAAGGACGATGGGCCAGGCACAGAAGGTCACCAGGGTGGAAAGCCCCAGGTGCCTAGCAAGGGACAATCAATTGTAGGGTGGGACCTCGCCCCCAGGTTGACCTTTCCTCCCCTAGCATATCGCTGGTCACAGGGTTTGGACCCCTGGACCTTTCCTCCCTCAGTTGTATTTCAGCTCCAGGCTCAGATAAGCAACAAAACCAGCCACAGCTGAAGGCTGACTGATGGCTGATGTCAGGACCAGCTGCATTGGATAATGACCCTCTGCCCCGTGCCAGCCAATCAATCAGTGGAGACCACAACCCTCAAAGGACACACCTGGAAAACTGCTGACTGTTCTATCATTTTCCCCTGGGACCTCTCTTCGACTCTCCACCCTTAAAACCTTTGGGATGGAGGACCCAGTGTGCTTTCCCTCCTGACTGCACACCCTTGCCTTCTCCTCTCCCTCTATCTCCCCACCTCCCCCAGGCACATTACCATTAGTTTCCTTACTCCCAAGCTCCAAGGACTCTTTCGTGACCTCTAGAACATATCTCCTAAGTCCATTTCTTCTGGAATGACTTCTTCTACCTCTGTGACTGACTTACCAAATAAATGTTTTCTTACAGTTTGGGTCTTGGCTCTGAATTCTTTCCTAGCCAGAACTCAAGTACCAAGATTGCTGAACCCAGGTTTGGTCTGACCCCACCCGTCAGGCAGTGAATATCATTCCACTGCCTCCTACACAGATGATTAAGGAAATACAGTTTAAGAAATGCCTTTTGAAAAGAATTTTTGAAAAAGCTTAAAGATAAGAATCAGTAAAGCTACAATGGAATTCATATTTCAGAATGGTAAATCCGTTTATCAAGTCAGAAAGCAAACATAAAAGAGGTGAAAAGCATAGAAAAAGATGGCAGGAGAAAGATCAAACAGGAGTTGTATGATTAAAAACAAGCGGATCAAGATTCTCTATTAAAAGATAGACATATGGAGTCAGAACTCCAAACCTGAATATGTACTCTATAATTCACACACCTAAAATAAATAATCCAAACATGCAGAAAAGAGAGTGCACAAAGACATGGCAGAAATATTTTTTTTCAAAAGGAAAAAATATGGAAAATGGAGATTACCATATTAATAAAAGACTAGAAGATGAAGTAAGGATTCCAGGCCAAAGATATTATATAAGACAAAATATCTTTTGTTTTACTTTGTAGTTAATTTAATTTAATTTTTAAATATATTTTATTGATTTTTTACAGAGAGGAAGGGAAAGGGATAGAGAGTTCGAAACATTCATGAGAGAATAATGATCAGCTGCCTCCTGCACACCTCTTACTGGGGATGTGCCCATAACCAAGGTACATGCCCTTGACCAGAATCGAACCTGGGACCATTCAGCCCACAGGCCTATCCTCTGAGCCAAACAGGTCAGGGCAGTTAATTTTATTTTTTAATCTAAAAGTTACATGTGCATAGTCTATATTTTACAAGTTCTTGTGATATAGTGGTTTATGTAAGAAATACATATTTGGTTCTGGGCCCCATTTCTGGCAGAGTTCCTGAAACACTTGGAATTTCCTAAGTGATGAGAGCAGCAAACAGATCTTTTGTTATGTTAGGGAGTGACTTTTGACCTGCACCTAAAAATGGGCTAGAGCCAACCCTGTGATGGGAAGGTTGGAATGTTCAATTGCACTCTGCTGGTCTCTGGGGAGGGGCCGGGAGGAGACTCCAGGTGGGATCAATGGCCAATGAACAATGATGCAACCAATCATACGTATTCACTGAAGCCTTCACAAAGCCCCCAAAAGGCAGGGTTTGGAGAACTGGGTTGGTGAAAACCTGGAGGTGCTGGGAGAGTGCTTAGCCCAGAGAGAGTGTGGAAGCTCTGTCTCTCTCCCTGTGCATCTGTTCCATCTGCAAATTCCTGAGTTGTGTTCTTTATAATAAACTGGTGATCTAGTGAGTAAAATGGCTCTCCAAGTTCTGCGAACTGCTGTAGCAAGTTAATCAAACCCAAGGAGCAGGAGTGGGAACCTCTGATTTATAACCAGTCAGTCACAGGTATAGGTTGCAACTGGTGTCTGAAGGGGGCTGAGGGAAGAATCAGATGCTCTCTGAGCAGAGTTGTAGGCCACCTGGCTGGTGCTTAGAATTATTTGTTGAGTAAGTGGGGGGAACCTCCTTTTGCCACATTGGAATTTCGTGGGCAGGACATCAAAGAATTCTAAAAGTTATAGCATATATATGAGCTCCTTACCTCTCACTAACACCCAATATTCTGAAGGCAACATCTTTCAGTAAGCCCTTAGAGCTTTTTCTAATATGTAGTTCTATGTTAAAAATAAGGGACATAAACTGACCTCACTGCTATTGTCTTCTCATAATCCCAACAAAGGATTTGGGATTTATTTTTTATTTTTATTTTTGACTACTGCTTTCATTCTTTTGATAGTAATATCTGAATATGGGGGTATATCCACACCCAATAGTGTATCAGTTAGATATCGGCTTGGCTGAAAATAACAAAAAAGCACCCTGAACTGTGTCTGTCTAGCAGTCAAGAGCTGATGTAGTAGTTTGATAATTTCATTAGGAACCTACGCTCTTCATTCTGCTGCTGGGTTTTTTGTTTTTGTTTTTGCTTGTGTTTTTTGTCCTTATGGTCACAAGGTAGCACATCTGACATTGCATCCATTGTCAAGGCAGAGAAAAAGGAAGAAAGAAGCATTTTCCCAGGAGCTCTTACACTGAGTGGCCAGATTATTACGAATTCAGAGATCATAATAATCTGGCCACTCAGTGTAGTTTATGTCTCATTGGTAAGGCCACCTCTGACTGCAAGGCAATTTAACATTGAAAGAATTGTTAGGTGACATGTCCCTTCCTGGATACAAGTGAGGTCTTGATTCAAGGAGGGAAGGAGGGTAGAAACAGGCCAAGTAGCCAATGGTGTTCTTATTATCACCTGCTTAATCAGTAGGATAGGAGTTCTTTCTTGTACTTTTTTTTCTTTTCCATTTTGCCTGGAGCCAAAACTTGCCTCATTAGTTTACAATCACTTTTATTGTTTTTCTTGAACTTGTAGCTAAATTGTCTCATAAATACCAAAAGCTCTTTAAGGTATCTCTCAATGTACCTTCCAGGTGTGTTAAATCTGTTGTGTAATCTGTCACTTCAGCCTTTTTCAGGAGACATCACCACTGGAGCCCTCATCCTTGGGCTCTAGTCTAAACTAGTGGTCCTGGGACTGCCTACCAGTCTGTCAACATGGGACTTATTTTTGTCACTGTCCTGGGAATTTCCTCCAACCCCTTCCATACTTTTCTGCATCCTCTTTCTTGTTTTTTGAATTCCCACCTAATTTTGTGGGGGACATCCTTCAGATGGTTTCCAGAAGGAAAAGATACGTAGTAGCTATTATTTTTTTTGGATTTTTGCTTTTCTACTCTATCACTTAATTGAAAATGGCACCCGTCTAGGATTCTAAGTTGGAATGGGTTTCTCTTGAATTTCTTTAAGTCTTTGACTCACTGCTTTCTTTTAAAAAAAATAAGTCTTTATTATTCAGATTACAGTTGTTCCTCTTTTTTCCCCCATTGCTCCCCTCCACCTGGTTCCCACTCCACCCTCTGCCCTTACCCCTCACCCCAACTGTCCTCATCCATAGCTGACCTATTTTTGTCCAGTCTCTTCCTGCACCCTTCTCACCCCTTCCCCCCTGAGAATTGTCACTCCACTCCCTTTTTTGCCCCTGATTCTATTATATTCACCAGTTTATTCTGTTCATCAGATTTTTTATTCACTTGATTTTTAGATTCACTTGTTGATAGAAATGTATTTGTTGTTCATAGTTTTTATCTTTACCTTTTTCCTCTTCTTCCTCTTCTTAAAGAATACCTTTTAGCACTTCATATAATACTGGTTTGGTGTTGATGAACTCCTTTAGCTTTTTCTTATCTGTGAAGCTCTTTATCTGACCTTCAGTTCTGAATGATAGCTTTGCTGGGTAGAATAATCTTGGTTGTAGGTTCTTGCTATTTATCACTTTGAATATTTCTTGCCACTCCCTTCTGGCCTGCAAAGTTTCTGATGAGAAAACAACTGACAATCATATGGGTGCTTCCTTGTAGGTAACTAACTGTTTTTCTCTTGCTGCTTTTAATATTCTCTCTTTGTCTTTTGCTCTTGGCATTTTAATTATGGTGTGTCTTGGTGTGGTCCTCTTTGGGTTCCTTTTGTTTGGGATTCTGTGCGCTTCCTGGACTTGTAAGTCTATTTCTTTCACCAGCTGGGGAAAGTTTTCAGTCATTATTTCTTCAAATAGGTTTTCAGTATCTTGCTCTCTCTCTTCTTCTGGCACCCCCATAATTCTGATGTTGGCACACTTGAAGTTGTCCCAGAGACTCCTTATACTATCTTCAAATTTTTGGATTCTTTTTTTCTTTTGGCTTTTCCAGTTGAGTGCTTTTTCTTCTTTGTATTTCAAATCTTTGACTTGATTCTTGAGGTCTTCTAGTCTGCTGTTAGGTCTCTGTATAATATTTTTTATTTCAGTCAGTGTATGTTTAATTTCTAGTTGGTCATTTTTCATATCTTCGAAGGTCTCACTAAATTTACTAGCCTTTCCTAGAAAATTCTTGAAAAACCTTATAAGCCTGGTTTTGAACTCTAGATCCAGTCATTTGCTTTCCTCCATTTCTTTCATTTGTGATCTGTTTCTTTGTCTTTGCATTTTTGCTGCTTCCCTGAGTTGGTAAACTAGTTCTGTGTGCTAGGTGTCCTATATGGGCCAGTGGCTAAGCCTCCCCAATTACCTAAGGTGGACACTCTTGGTGCACTGCTTTGTGAACTGTGTGTATAGCCTTGTTGTAGTTAAGTCTTGATAGTTGTTGGTATCAATGAGAGGAATTGGCCTCCAGGCTAATTGGCTGTGAGGACCGGCTGTGTCTATAATGGAAGAACTGCTGCACTGGAGACACCTTTATGGGGCAGGACTTGCTTCAGTGGGGCTTTGATGCTCAGTGAGTCTGCCTTTTTGAATGTGTCAGTTATGGATGTGAGAAGTTGAAATCTAGTGTCGTCTCACACTGACCACTAGGTACACTGGCTTCTGGATCTCTAAAGGCATGCAGGTCAGCTACTGTCTGAGGTCACCCAGCAGGAGCTATAGTGAGGTCTGCAGATTTCTCCTGGTCTGATCAGAGCTGCAGTTTAGGTTAAGCTGCCATAGGGCAGGCCATTTATATGCAAATGCTGCTGCACACAGCTAGGGCGGGTTTATAAACTGGGTGGGGCAGGGCCTCAGGGAGTCACTAGGGCATGGCAAACAGCGATGGCTGCCAGTCAGCCATCTCTGCAACTATGCATTTCCAAGTTCCCACGCCCCAGTGCAGTAAGCAATGATTCCTGGGCACAGCTCTGCCAGTAAGCCACCCTCACTTTCTGACCCGATGACAGACAGTCCAGTTTCTCCCCATAGGGGTCTGGAAAACTGGATTTCAGAGTAATGGGGAGCTGTGTCTCCCTTCCAGGTTGAAAGAAACAGTGCACCCAGCCGCCAACTGCTAGCCCCATTCGCGTGCCTGCGTATCTCAGCTTTTCCGTGCTTGTACACGTCTCAATGCTCTTTTCTCTTTCCTTCTAGTTGGAGAACTTCTACCCAGCTAGCTTTCCCGTGGTTCTCAATGATAGAAATTTTGTCTTTTAGTTATAGTTTTGGTGTGGTTGTGAGACGCAGCACGTACAGGTGTATACCTTATGCGCCATCTTGGTTTGGTTTTTTTTTTTTACTCACTGCTTTCCAACTGCTGCTTTATGAGGTCCAATGCTATTCTAATTACTGATCCTTTCTTTGTGACCTGTTTTCCATCCCAGCTTGGATGTCTTTACATCCTCCCTTTATCCTAGTATTCTGAAATTGCACCGATGTGTGTATCTGATTATGCATTGTGCTAGGCATCTAGTAAGAAGTCATCTGGAAATTCTTATCTTTCAGATGTGGGAAGGTTAATTTTATTACTCTTTGGTGATGTCTTTTACATTTTCTTGAGTTTTATTTATCAGACTATAATAAAATTAGGAGTTGAATTTCTTCATCTTGTCTCCTTATCATTCTGTTTTAATTTCTTAAAGACTTTTCAACTTTGTCTTCCACACTCTTTATTGAACTTTTTATTATGCTTATCACATTTTTAATTTCCAAAGGCTGTTTTTGGTTCTCTGATTGTCACCCTCTTCTATAAAAAGCATTCTATATTTGTTTCACAGGCACACCTTATTTCATTATCTCTGAGGTTATTAATTATAATTTTAAAGCCCCTGCATTTTTTTTACTCCACTGATTTCCTTTTTATTTGTTTTAATTTCTCTCTTTCATATCAGAAGCTTTCTTCAGAGGTCTGGCAATTCTCAGGTATTCATATTGAAGAATGAAGCACCAAATAACTAATCGGAAGCTACACTGATGGAAGTGATTGACTTTCTTGTATGGTAAAAAGTAGCCACCTAATTTTTCCTTTAGGAACTCAAATGTCCCCATAGGTAGGTCTTTTCTTTGGCTGTGTGTATACAGGTTTAGTCTCTCCAGCCTACCTCACAAACTTCTAAGGCTGGTATGTGTTCTTATCATTCACTATGCAGACTTTTAGCTAATTCCCATGTGTTCAGTCTTCCATGCCACCTCAACCCTACTCTATGCTTAATGTGTCTGAGTTTAAAGGCTCTCAGTTTCAATTTTTAATAAATATTTGACTCGTGCTTTATATTGGGGGTAATTGCCTGACTGTGTAAGGAGAGCGAAGGAAGGGTGGATCTAATTCCTTCTTCTAAAGACTTTCAGAATTCTCTGGTTGTTAGTCCAATCTCTTCTCTGTTTTCTTTGATATTTGCTTTCTCCAATTCCAAAGGCTTTTCAGGGCTTACCAGGCAATGTGCCAACTTCTCATCAGCTCCCCTCGACTGCCAGCAGGATGGGCCTTTCTCTCATTGCTCAGTCAGCTGTTCACACTCCCTTTCACCTAAGTAATATTATTTGGGTTGTGTGAGTCTTCTGGTTTTATCAAGGATGCAATTCCAGTCTCTCCCTGTCATTTTGAAATGATCTTGAAAAGAAACGAAACCCAAATCACTTTTTCTCTGTAATTTGAAAACTAAAAGCCTCATTTTGTTTTGACAAAAGTTACAATTCACAGTGCACAAATAACTGGCACAAACTTTTATCTGGGGAATAATATTGCAGCAAAATATTTGATATTCACAGAGAACTTGACAGAATTAGAATGGTGGTGAGGTAGTTATTATATTTCTTTAAATTTGTGAGAGATCAACAGGCAAAAATAGGAAGGTTGGAGAGCTGAATAATGTAATTAGTTTGATTTTAAAGATATGTTTCAAACTGTACTTCACAGAGAATAAAGAGAAACAAAATAGAAATATCAGTAATAGATTCATGACCATATGAGAATGTGTTTCATAATGAAGTTGGCATTTCAGATTGGTAAGTAAAGGGTAGATTATTCAGCAAATGGTGTTGAGAAAACTGGCAAATGATCTGGAAATAGAGAGAAAGAGACTAATGGTTTCTGTCTTTTAGTTACTGCTGCCAGTTCTTGGCAGAGAGTTTGACTATGGAGACAAAAGAGTGCTTGTTCCTGGTCTTTTGCACTCAAACATAGGCTACTTTCTAGGAATTTCAAAGAATAATCAGAATTAAGCCATTTGGCTTCATCTCGTGATTATAGTGGCTGCACTATTTTGAAAGCCAAAAGGTCCTCCTTACTTCAATCCTCTTAGGTGCAGCAACCAATCAGAATGATGTGATACCTGACAGTCTAGACACTAGGTGGTACTGACCTGCATATTGGATTCTTCCATTGAGGCGGCTTGAACATGGGTTGAGAACGTTTAGAAACCCACATTACTGAACAAGAGAGCTGTCCATAATCAAATCTTCTTAAAGCCCTCCAATGCTGTCTGAGGACTCCCGGGGGCTCCTCCAGCCATTCTATCACCTTCTGAATGCTCCCAAATCTTAAAGGCCTTCCAGATAATCTACTTTCTTTATCATTATCCTCTCCTCCATCCAGGAAGGATGTGGATAATATTCACCAACTGTTGTGTCATGTGTCATTGACAGCAACCAATCAGAATGATGTGATACCTGTCAGTCTAGACACTAGGTGTGCTTAATCAGTCAAACCTGTGCCTAGCAAGTGAGCATCAGCTCTCCCTCTATTAAAGACAGCTCTATAATTCTTTCAAGAGGCTTTCCCCAAAACTTCATTTTGAGTGAAGTGTTATATTCCCTCTTAATTTTTACAGTAACTAAAAGACAGAAACCATTAGTCTCTTTCTCTCTATTTCCAGATCATTTGCCAGTTTTCTCAACACCATTTGCTGAATAATCTACCCTTTACTTACCAATCTGAAATGCCAACTTCATTATGAAACACATTCTCATATGGTCATGAATCTATTACTGATATTTCTATTTTGTTTCTCTTTATTCTCTGTGAAGTTTTTATCTCTTCTAAGGAGTCTATGGTTCTCCTTTCTATGCCTGACATGTTGTCTCTCTTATAATAATTTTCCTGGTTTGGTTAACTGTGAAAGTCTCTTGAGCAAGTACATTTCCCAAATGGGACATAAATGGGACAGGTGCATCCCTGGCAGACTGGACAGAGGTTGGACTGAGCATACCCCAATGGCTTCCTATTTGGGAAGCATCTACACCTTGTTTTTTTTGTGGGTTTTTGTAGAGTTCTGGCCTTTGTTTCTTCCCAGCTACTCAAAATCCTTTCTCCACTTGGTTGCACCATTGCTCCCTTACTCTAAGAATGCAGCTGGATCTGCAATGTTCTGATGGCTAAAGAGCAAAGAGTGTAGAAGTGGAAGATCTCACAGGAGATTTAGGGCCCAGTCTGGACATGGCCACTATCCTTTCTACCCACAGCTCACTGGCCAGGACTGAATAGCATGTCCTCTCACCACTGCTTGAAATGTAATTTTACTTGTCAACAGAAGGAAGAAATAGGTTTAGTGAACATCTCACCAGATTCTGTCTCACTTCATTATTTCATCCCTGAAGGTGTGTGTTCATATGACAACTCATCTGTGATGTTTCTTCTTTCCTTTTTATGTAAATGAGAATTTTCACTGGAGTAGCTGTTTTCCTTTAAGGGGAGTTGATCTTACAGCTGCTATTCATTGGCATTTGCTGAGGGGCTTATTAAAAATGCAGAATCTTGGAACCACCTCCAGGAATTCTGATTAGGTAGTCAAGAAATATGTGTGTGTGTGTGTGTGTGTGTGTGTTTTAATATATTTTTATTGATTTCAGAGAAGAAGGGATGAGACAGAATCATTGATTGGTTGCCTCCTGCATGCTCCCTATTGGGGATCAGGCCCGCAATCCAGTCATGTGTCCTTCAGTGGAATCGAACCCAGACCCTTTAGTCCACAGGCTGATGCTCTATCCACTGAGCCAAACTTGCTAGGACAGGAATCTGTTTTTAAACAAGGAGCCCAACTAATCTGACACAAGGTGCCCTCAACCCATACACTCATTAGAAGTGCCAGGTTATTAAAACAAGCCCGATGAAATTGAGTCCCTCAGGGAAAAATGCATTTAAGAGTAGTAAAAGCAAGCCCAAGAGGCTGGAATTTTGTTAATGGACTAGAATTCAAATGGAGGGGGGACAACCTTTTCTCCATTCTTGAAGGGCATGGCATGTAAATGATGTATAAACATGTCTGAATGCCACCTGACACGAGAAGCATGTTGGCCTATTGCTATGATGTTAAGCATTTAGTTTTAACGATGTCCTCAACTTTAAGACACACAGTGTGTTTTTTCTCATATTTTAAGATTTCTGTTACTGGGTTGTATCTCAATCAGTGTCTTAAAGTATGCAGATGCTTAATTTTACCTTAGTTGTACTTAGTTGCTTTAACCAAGAATTCACACCCACAAGTGGTGATGTAGTATTCTAATCAGAAAGTCCACCTGTCAGACATGGGTATTTGTTAGAAGTGCTTCAATTATTTTTATTTCTGATGAATGTTTTGGTCAGTATAATTAGCATGACAAATGCTATAAATAGATTTTTGTTGATAAAATAATGGTTTTTAAGAAATGTGAATTGTTTAAAATATTCTTTTGTATAGATTTAAAAACAATTTTTTCTCTCCATTTTTTAAATTAAGGTATTACATGTGTATATATCTTCCCATTGCCGCACTACCACCCCACTCCCAAACATACCCTCAAGCTCCAGTGTCTTGCATTCATTGGTTATGCTTATATGCATGCATACAAGTTCTTTGGTTGATCTCTTATCTCCCCCACCTTTCCCTAACCTTCCCACTGTAATTTGACAGTCTGAGGCTTTACTGCCTCTGGATCTATCATTTTGTTCATCGGTTTATAATGTTCTTTATTATCCATAAATGAGTGAGATCATGTGATATTTATCTCCCTCTGACTGGCTTATTTCACTTAGCATGATGCTCTCCAGTTCCATCCAGGTTGCTGCAAATGGTAAGAATTGCTTCTTTTTTATAGCAGCATAGTATCTATTGTGTAGATGTACCATAGTTTTCTAATCCACTCATCTGCTGATGGGCACCTAAGCTGTTTCCAAATCTTAGCTATTGTAAATTGTGCTGCTATGAACATAGGGGTGTGTATATCCTTTCTGATTGGTATTTCTAGTTTATTAGGATATATTCCTAGAAGGGGGATTACTGGGCCAAATGGGAGTTCCATTTTTAGTTTTTGGAGGAAACTCCATACTGTTTTCCACAGTGGCTGCACCAGTCTGCATTCACATTAGCAACGCAAGAGGGTTCCTTTTTCTCCATATCCTCACCAGCACTTGTTCTTTGTTGATTTGTTGATAGTCATTCTTCAGGTGTGAGATGGTACCACATTGTTGTTTTGATTTACATCTCTCAGGTAATTAGTGACTTTGAGCATGTTTTCATGTTTCTTGGCCTTCTGTTTTCTTTTGAAAAGATTCTATTAGGTCCGTTGCCCATTTTTTTTAATTGGGTCATTTATCTTTTTTTTTTTTATTAAGTTGTATAAGTTCCCTGTAGATGTTGGAGATTAAACCTTTATCAGTGATAACATTTGTAAATATGCTCTCCCGTATAGTGGGCTTTCTTGTTGTTTTGTTGATGGTTTCTTTTGCTGTGCAAAAGCTTTTTATTTTGATGTAGTCACATTTGTTTATTTTCTCTTTAGTTTCCATTGCCCTAGGAGTGGTATCAGTGAAGAAATTGCTTCAGCATATGTCTGAGATTTCTCTGCCTGAGCATTCCTTTACTATTTTTATGGTATCCTGTCTTATGTTTAAGTCCTTTATTCATTTTGAGTTTATTCTTGTGTATGGTGTAAGTTGGTGGTCTAGTTTCACTTTTTTGCATGTATCTGTCCAATTTTCCCAACACCATTTATTGAAGAGACTGTCTTGTCTCCATTGTGTGTTCATGCCTCCTTTGTCAAATATTAATTGAGCATAGTAGTTTGGGTCGATATCTAGATTTTCTATTCTACTCACTGGTCTAAATGTCTGTTCTTGTGCCAGTACCAGGCTGTTGTGAGAACAGTGGCTTTGTAATAGAGCTTGAAATCTGGTATTGAGATCCCTCCTACTTTGTTCTTCTTTCTCAGGATTGCTGTGGCTATTTGGGGTCTTTTTTTATTTCAGATGATTTTTGAAGAGTTCTTTCTAAGTCTGTGAAATATGTCATTGGTTTTTTAATGAGCATTGCATTGAATCTATCTATGGATTGCTTTGGGTAATATGGACATTTTAATGATGTTGATTCCACCAATCCATGAACATCTGTTTACATCTTCCCTATCTCTTTTTTAAATGTCCTGTAGTTTTCTGTGTATAAGCCTTTTACCTCTTTGGTTAAGTTTATTCCTAGCTTTCTTACTTTTTTTTTTGGTGTGATGGTAAATGGGATTGCTTTTTTAGTCTCTCTTTCTGCAAGTTCACTATTGGTGTATAGAAATCCCATAGATTTCTTGGCCTTAATTTTGTATCCTACTATATTGCTGAATTTATTTATTAAGTCTATTAGTTTTTTGATGGAGTCTTTTGGGTTTTTTATGTACAATATCATGTGATCTGCAAATAAGGACAGCTTTAGTTCTTCTTTTCCAATTTGGATGCCTTTTATTTCTTCTTCTTGTCTAATTGCAATGGCTAGTACTTCCAGTACTATGTTGAACAGGAGTGGTGAGAGTGGGCATCCCATCTTGTTCCTGTTCTTAGGGGAATTGGTTTTAGTTTTCACCCATCAAGTATGATGTTAGCTGTGGGTTTAGCATATATGGCTTTTATTGAGTTATGATTCTTCTGTTTCCACCTTGTTGAGAGGTTTTTGTTTTGTTTTGTTTTTATCAAGAAAGGGTGTTGGATTTTGTCAAATGTTGTTTTTTTTTTCCTGCATCAATTGATAGGACTATGTGGTTTTTATCTCTCAATTTGTTTATGTGATATATCAGGTTTATTGATTTGTGTATATTGTATCAACCTTGCATTCCTGGGATAAATCCTAATGGTCATGGTGTATGATCTTTCTGATGTACTGCTGGATCTGATTTGCTAAAATTTTGTTGAGGATTTTGGCATCTATGTTTATGATGTGTGATGGCCTATAATTCTCTTTCATTGTGTTGTCTTTATCTGGTTTTGGTATTAGGGTAATGGAATAGTCTGAGGAGGATACGTTTTAGTTCTTCCTTGAATGTTTGGTAAAACTCCCCTGTGTAGCCATCTGGCCCTGGGCTTTTGTTTGCTGGAAGCTTTTTGATGACTGTTTCAATTTCTTCCATAGTTATTGGCCTATTGAGATGTTTAGATTCTTCCTGATTGAGTTTTGGAAGGTTATATTTTTCTAGGAATATCTCCATTTCATCGAGATTGTCCAGTTGGTTGGAAGAGAGTTGTTCATGGTATTTTTTAACAATCCTTTATATTTTAGTAGGGTCTGTTGTTATTTCACCTCTTTCATTTCTGATTTTGTTTATTTGGATCCTCTCTCTTTGCTTCTTGGTGAGCCTGGTTAGGGGTTCATCAATCTTGTTTATCCTTTCAAAGAACCATTTCTTGGTTTTGTTAATCTTTTGTATTGTTTCTTGTTTGTTTGTTTTTAGTCTAAATATCATTTACCTCTGCTCTGATCTTTATTATTTCCTTCTTTCTGTTTACACTGGGCTTTTCTTATTGCTCTCTTTCTAATTCTTTGAGTTGTATGGTTAGGTAAGTTATTACCTTTGTTTCTTGTTTGTTTTTTGTTTTTTATTTGTTATTTATTTATTTATTTATTTATTTATTTATTTTTTGCATTAGGCTTGTAGACCTATGAACTTCCCTCTCATGACTGCTTTCACTGTGACCCATAGATTTTGGATTGTTGTGTTTTCATTGTCATTTGTTGCCATTATGTTTTTTTATTTCCTCTTTGGTCTCTCTGGTAACCCAGTCATTGTTTAATAGCAAGCTGTTTAGCCTTGATGTGTTTGACTTTTTGGATTGTTTTTATTGTTGTTGATTTCCAGTTTTATGCCACTGTGATCTCAGAAGATGCTTGATATGATTTCTGTATTCTTGAATTTAAAGAAACTTTGCCTACGACCCACTATATGATCTATCTATCTTTGAAAATGACCCATGTGCACTTGAGAACAATGTGTATCCTGTGGCTTTGGGGTGAAATGTTTTGAAGATGTTAATTAATTCCATCTGGTCTAGTGAGTCATTTAGAATTGATATTTCTTTGCTGCTTTTTTGTTTAGAGGATTTGTCCAATGGCTATAGTGGGGTATTAAAGTCTCCTACTATCATTGTATTGCTATCAATCACTCCCCTGATACCCTTCTGGAGTTTTTTTTTTAATGTATTTGGGTGTTCCTGTATTAGGTGCGTATATATTTACCAGAGTTTTCTTCTTGGATTGCTCCCTTTAGTATTATGAAGTGGCCTTTCTTTTCTCTTGTTATGTCCTTCACTTTGAGATCTAATTTGTCATATATAAGTTTTGCTACCCCAGTTTTGTGTTTTTTTTTTTTCCATTTGCCTGAAAAACCTTTTTCCATCCCTTCACCATCAGACTGTTTGCGTCTTTTTTTCTGAGATGGGTTTCTTGTAGACAGCAGATATATGGGTTGTGTTTTCTTATCCAATCCATTATCCTATGTCTTTTGATTGGGGCTTTTAATGCATTTACATTTACAGTTTTTATTGATAGGTAATTATTTGTTGCCATTTTTATTCTTTACCCCACTGTGTTCCTTCTTCACATTTTGTCTCTCTCTCTCTCTCTCTCTCTCTCTCTCTCTCTCTCTCTCTCTCTCTCTCTCTCTCTGTTTCTCTCTCTCTCTCTCTTTCCTCCTTCCTTCCTTCTTTCATTTTCTTTTTTTTTTAACAGCAGACCCTTTAGCATTTCTTGCATTGCCAGTTTGGTGGTAATAAATTCTCTTAGTTCTGAGCTTGGAACCAAGATAGCGGAATAGGTAAAACACCTATTTTGTCGTCATACACAGCAATTTTAAAACTACAACTTAACGAAAGAACAAACACCTTCCAGAATCACCAGAAAGCTGGCCAAGTGAAAATTCCACAAATAAAAGTGAAGATAAGACACTGTGACTTAGAGGAGTGGCTGAGGACAGCGTTGAAAATATGCTCGGAGAGAGGTTTGGAGGAGCTGCGCGTGCCAGCAGATAGGGCGGGCGGCTGAAAACTGGCCAGTTTTCTCGAACGGGGGAAACAAAGATGTCCCACTGGTCTGATTCTCTAGCTGTGGGCGAAGTCCAGGGAACCCACTATCATACGGGGTAAAAACTGGACAGTGGGAAGGCACGCCGAAGCTCGGGTGCTACAGGGGTTTGCTGGCTTGTGGAGAAGGCGAGCTTGCGCCTGTCTGCATAGAGAGCGCTCGCGACTTGCTCTCTCATTCGGGAAACCGTCAGACTGCTTTGTTTTACAACCCTGGGTAAGACGTTGGGTGTGCAGATTCATTTGGGGAGAGTCTGAATTCCCCAGCAGCCAGTGGAGCTCAGCAGCGGCTTCTCTCAGAGGTGCTGGCAGCTATTGCTCCTGGCACAGAGTCCCTGGGGCCGCATAGGGTGGAGCTAATGCTGTCTGCTTGGCCCAGAGACTCCGTCCATCCAACCTGAGCACAGCTGAACTTCACAGACAATTGGCCTGGAGGTCAACCCCTCCAAGTGCTAACAACGATTAACCTGAGCTTAACTTCAGCAAGACTGTGCAACCCATATCCACCTCAAGTAACTGGGGAGGTTGACCCACTGTCCCTTGTAGGACGTCTACCACACAAAGCTAATTGACCAACTCAGGGAAGCAGCCACCATGATGGAAAGAAATCAGATGTGAAAGAAATGGAGGAAAAAAAATGACTGGACATGGAATTCAAAACCATGGTTATAGGGCTTATCAAGAGGCTCCTACAAAAGGTCAAGACCTATAAGGAAATAAGCAAGACCTACAAGGAAATGAACAAGACCCTCAAGGATATGAACGAGACCTGCAAGGAAATGATCAAGACCAACGTGGAAATGAATGAGTCCTACAAGGAAATGAATGAGACCCTCAAGGATATGAAGGAGACTCTCAAGGATATGAAAAAGGACCAACCAGAAATCAAGCATACACAGACTTAAATAAAAAATATTATACAAAGGCCTAAAAGTGCTCTGGAGCATCCCAAGAACCAAGATAAAGATTTGAAATACAAAGAGGGAAAATCCACTCAGCTGGAAAAGCAAGAAACCAAAAGAATTAAAAAAACTGAAGATAGTGTAAGGAGCCTCTGGGACAACCTCAAGCATACCAACATCCGAATTATAGGGGTGCCAGAAAAAGAGAGAGAGCAAGACAATGAAAACCTATTTGAAGAAATAGTGACCAAAAACTTCCCACACCTGGTGAAAGAAATTGACTTAGGAGTCCAAGAAATGCACCGAACCTCAATATATAGGAACCCTAAGAGGACCACACCAAGGCACATCATAATTAAAATGCCAAGAGCAAAAGACAAAGAGAGAATATTAAAAGCAGCAAGAGAAAAACAGTTAGTTACCTATATGGGAGCACCCATACGATTGTCAGCGGATTTCTCAACAGAAACGATGCAGGCCAGACGGGAGTGGCAAGAAATATTCAAAGTGATGAATATCAAGAATCTACAACCAAGATTACTTTATTCAGCAAAGCTATCATGCAGAATTGAAGGTTAGATAAAGTGCTTCGCAGATAAGAAAAAGCTAAAGGAGTTCATCACCACCAAACCAATATTATATGAAATGCTGAAAGATATTCTTTAAGAAGAGGAAGAAGAAAAAGATAAAAGTGTAAATTATGAACAACAAATACACATCTATCAACAAATGAATCTAAAAATCAAGTGAATTAATAAGCTGATGAACAGGATAAACTGGTGAATGTAACAGAATCATGGATATAGAGAGGGAATGGGCTGACAACTCTTGGGGATAAAGTGGGTGTGGGAAGTGCAGCAAGAGACTGGACAACATCATGCAACTATGGGAAAGGACAGTGGAGGGGGGTGAGGTTGGTGGGTGGGATGGGTACCAGGTGGAGAGGAACTATAGAGGGAAAAAAAGGAACAATGTAATTAATAAACTGAACAATAAAGATAAAATCTTAAAAAAAATTCTCTTAGTCCTTTTTTGTCTGTGAAGTTCCTGATTTAGCCTTCAATTTTGATTGATAGCCTTGCTGGGTACAGTATTCTTGGATTCAGACCCTTCCTTTGCATGACTTTGTATATTTCAATCCATTCCCTTCTGGCCTGATGAGTTTCTGTTGGGAAATCAGTCCCTAGTCTGATGGAGGTTCCTTTCTAGGTAACTTTCTGTCTCTCTCTGGCCACTTTTTAAATTCTTACTTCGTTGTTGGTGTTCACCAATTTAATTATAATGTGCCTTAGTGTTGGTCTTTTGGGGTTCCTTTTGCTTGGGAGTCTGTGAGCTTCTTGGATTTGTGTGGGTTTTTTCTTCTCTAAATTAGGGAAGTTTTCTGTCATTATTTTTTCAAACAGGTTTTCTATTTCCTGCTCAGTTTTCTGTCCTTCTGAGGCCCTTATTTTATGGATATTGTTTTTTTTCATGTCCCAAAGTTCCCTTAGGCTCTCCTCCTGCTTTTTAATTTTTTTTTCTAGAATCTGCTGTACATGAGTATTTTTTCCTACCTTGTCTTCTAGCTCACTGATGCAGTCCTCCGCTTCTTTCAGTCCAGTGGTGGGCAAACTGCGGCTCATGAGTCACATGCAGCTTTTTGGCCCCTTAAATGTGGTTCTTCCACAAAATACCAAGGCCTGGGCTTGGCGGGGGGGAGGTTTATTTTGAAGAAAAAGCATTAGAAGAAGTCTAAGTTTAAAATCTTTGGCTCTCAAAAGAAATTTCAATTATTTTACTGTTGACTAACGAGTTTCCTGACCACTGTTCTAGTCTATTCTTTTTTGTTGTTGTTGTTCTAGTCTATTCTTGATGCTTTCTAATGAATTCTTTATAGCAGTGATGTTATTTTTCATTTCTTCTTGGTTCTTCTTCATTTGTTCTTGGTTCTTAAACATATTGTTGAATATGTCTTTCATTCTTTTCAGCCACGTTATGATTATTTTTATGAATTCTTTCTTTGACAGGTTGCTTGCCTCCATTTTGTTTACTTCCTTTTCTGATAATGCCTGCTTTTCTTTCATATGTGGGCTGTTTCTTTGTCTCCCCATGGTCTCTTTTCTCTGGGTGTCTGATTATGTAGTTCTCTCTCTCCTGCATTGATTTAAAGGCACAAAATACAACACAACCAGGTACAATGCACAAGGCACTGAACAGAAATATATTCACTATATTAATAACCCCAAATAAAGGAGACCATCAGAGAAAAGAAAATTAGAGGATAATTCAATCAAAATTTATCCCAACATTCCTTATCTTGATTGGCCAACCTGAAGGTATTGCTTCATATTAGGAATTTCATATGCTAACTGACCAAGCACAAGATGGGAATCCATATTAGTTTGTTCTCATACACATACACATTACAGTGGTCATATTAAATTATATTGCCACAAACACAACCCATTTATGATATATAAAATATATATGCAATTGGTGACAATGATACATCATGAACAGTATATTTGTTTTCCAGTGTAGAGAATAACATGAAATAAAGATTAAAAGATTAAATAAATATGTTTGTTGTTATGTTTACAACTTGTAGATAAAAATCAAGGAGGGGTACAAACCATATATACATATAGCATTTTACATATAAATTATAACATTAACCTCCATTCCATCAGCCAAAATATTAATAGTGCTTTTCTTTGGATTATGTGATTTTCTTTTTCTTTCTGTTCAAATTGTCTGTACTTTCTCAGTTGTCTGATGTGAATATGTGCTATTTTAATAATTAGAGAAAGTCAAGTTAATTTATTAAAGTGAATAGGTGGAGGGTAAAACATTTTTGCGGGTTCTAGTGCCCCACCTGTCTTCCTCTCAGTCTCCCTGTCATCTCTCAGCAGCAGAGTACACAGTACTTTCTCCTTTTAAAAACCTTTGGAAAAAAAGTTTTGGCAGCTTTATTGAGGTATAATTTGCATATGCCCATGGTAAGTGTGCAAGCCAACAATTTTTAATAAATTCATCGAGTTCTACAACCCTTACCATAATTTCAATGTAGAGCATTTCTGTCACCGGAAAAACTTTTCCCATGTTCATTTGAGGTCACTCCCCACTCCAACCTCAACACAGGTAATCATTGATCTTAAGCTTATACAAAGCTGCCTTTTCTGTATATTTCATACAAATAGAATAATTCAATATGTGGGTTTTTGTAAGACACCTTTCACTTTCAGCCATGTCACAATCTGTAGCAGTAGTTTGTTTCTTTTGATGGTTAGTGTCCCAATGCATGAAGAAATCACACTGTCTTTCTCCTTTTACCAGTTGATGGACATTTGGGTTGTTCCCACATTTTGGCTGTTATGAACAATGTTCCTCTGGACCTATTCCTACAAGTCTTTATATGGACATAACTCCTCGTTTCTCTTGGGTGCATAGTTAGGAGTGGAATTGATAGATCATTTGCTAAGTTTAAATTTAATTTTTTTAAGAAGCTGTCAAACTGTTTTTTATGTGGTTGGATCATTGCACATTCCCAGCAACAGAGCATTCCTGCTTCAGTTTTTCCACAGCCTCCCCAACGTTTGCTATGGCCAGTCTTTGGGATTTTAACTATTCTTGTAGTTGTTAGTTATTTTTTATTATCGGTTTAATTTGTATTTCCCTAATGACTAAATTTTGTTGAACATCTCTTCTTGTGTTTATTAACCATTCATAGGTCTTCATTGATGAATAACCTATTGAATTTTCTTGACTGTTTTTATTGTGTTATTTGTCTTATTATTGAATTTTAAAAGTTTTTCATTTTCTGGATATAAATCCTTTTCCAATTATGCAATTTGTCAATATTTTCTCTGATTGTGTGATTTAAAAAAAAAAGTTTTAAAGTGTCTGTTCAGAGAAGTTTTTAATATTTGATGAAGTCCAATTTATTAATTGTTATCTTATGAATTATGCTTTTGATGTCATATTAAGAAATATTTCCTTAAGCCAAAATTATAAGATTTTCTCCTATGTTTACTTCTAAGGTTTTTATAATTTTACCTTTTTAATTTAGAACTACTATAATCTACTTTGATTTTTGTTTATTGTGTGAGATAGAGATTTAGGTTTATCTTTTAAAAAGTATTGATATTCACTTGTTCTAGCACATTAAAAAAAAAAAAACACCACACAATCCTTCAAAGAAAACATTGTGCTAACATATACATATCTTAAAATTTATAATTTTGGCTAACATTTTTAGTGTAAATTTTTTGGGTGCACTTTTAGTATAGTTCACTTTCTTAGTATAGTTCAATGCAGTAAATGCATTCACATTGTACAATCAATGCCACCATCTGTCTCCAGGACTATTTTCATCTTTCCAAACTAAAACTCTGTACCGATCAATTAAATAATTCCCCATTTCTCCTTTCCTCCAATCCCTGGTAACCACCATTCTACTTTCTAACTCCGTAAATCTGATTATTCTAGGTCAGTGGTTGGCAAACTCATTAGTCAACCGAGCCAAATATCAACAGTACAACAATTGAAATTTCTTTTGATAGCCAACTTTTTAAAATTTTAACTTCTTCAAATGCCACCTCTTCAAAATAGACTTGCCCAGGCCACGGTATTTTGTGGAAGAGCCACACTCAAGGGGCCAAAGAGCCGCATGTGGCTCGCAAGCCGCAATTTGCCAACCACGGTGCTAGGTACTTCATATAAATGAAACTATATAGTATTTTCCCTTCTGTGATTGCTTATTTAACTTAGAATAATATCTTCAAGTATCACCCATATTGTAGCATGTGTTAGACTTTCCTTCTGTTTCATGGCTAAATAATATATCATTGTATGTATACACTGACTTTGCTTATCTATTCATCTGTCTATGGACACTTAGATGTCCTCCTCCTTTTGACTGTTATGAATAATGCTGCTATGAGCAAAGGTGTACAAATATCTGATTTCCTGCTTTCACTCCTTTTGAGTATAATCACAGAAGTGGAATTGCTGGATCACATGGTAACTCTGTTTCTAATTTTTTAAGGAACCACCATGCTGTTCTCCATAGCAGCTTCACCTTTCCCATTCTCTTTAGGAATGTGCAAGTGTTTCATTTCTCTACATCCTCAACAACACCTATTATTTTCTACTTTTAAAATTAATAGCTATCCTGATGGATGTGATTTCTAAAAGCATTATTTTTGACTCCTTCCTTCTTAAAACATTTGTCCCATGTGGCTTTCAGAATTCCACTATGTATTTCTTTCTACCATGTCCACCATTCATTCTCAGTCTCTTCTGCTCCATTCTTTTCTTCTTCCTGATCTAAAACTTCAGAGCTCTTCTATTCTCTATCTGTATATCCTAAATATTTTTAAATTAAAACTCATAATTTTAATTATGATATATAAATTTGTATGACTTAGAACCTCCAGATTCAATCTTCCACCCCAAATTCCAGACTTGAATATACAGTTAATTGCCCAATCAACTTTTCTACTTTCATACCTAATAAGCTTCTGAGACTTAAAATATCCAAAGCATATTCTTAATTTTTATCCCAATTGTGCAGATCCTATTGCGTTCATTCTCAATCAACAGTAACGTAATATACTCATTTGCTCAGGACACATATCTTGGATTATCTCTTACTCCTTTCTTTCTCTTATACCCTCATTCTATTCAACAGAAAATCCTATCAACCTACCTTCAAAGTGCATTCTGAGTCCAACCATTTCTCATATTCTACACCGCTGACATGGTAGTCCATGTTAACTTAGTATCTCACACCGACCTCATTGGTGTATCTGCTGCTATTCTCCTCTCTTCTCTCCAGAGTTAGTTCAACACACATGAAAGCCAGAGCAATCTGTAACTTCTCTGGACTCACAGCACCCAGAGTCCTCACTACGGCCCTCAAGGACACAGGATCTCAGCTCTGGCGACATCTCAGATCTTGTTTGCAACAACTCTGTTCATGGAACATGGCCACAGTAGCCTCCTGCTCCTTCCCTGACCATATCAAGGCCTTGTTCCCTTTCCTGGCATACAATTTCTCTAAATATCTGTGTGGCCTCCTCCATCACTTCAATCCAGTCTCTGCACAAACTTCATGTCTTCGGAGGCTTTTCCAATGATCCGTATAGAGAGGCACCCAGCTTATTGGATGCTATTAGTTTACTCCTGCTTTACTTTTCAGCCCAGCTCTTCTCATGAACCGATCGAACATTGTATCATTTGCCTACTTGTTTTCTGCCAAACCAGCCCGGTGACAGCACATACTTTGTCTTTGTTACTCCTCTACTACCCAGCACCTAGAACAGTGCCTGGTCCTGAATATTTTATATTATCTTTTTAAAAAACAATAAGTTTTATGAGGAATTCAAATAATTTGTTCTATGAAATGATAGCCCTCAGTCTATGTTAATAAAAGATTTTGTTCTCTTTGTTTAATGAAGAGCTTTTATTTTCTTATTCAATAGCCTGCAAATAAAAGGCCAGTGGAAACCCAGTGAGTGTCCTGACATTCTGACCTTTTTTGTTAATGTCTGTGAATTTCCTTGAACACATACTTTGATCTGGTCTGCCTACTTGAGGTCATCAACAGGACAGCCCTTGTTTCCAAGCTGCTGCCTTCATCTTTTCCCAGCACAGCATCTGTGTCTGGTGCTGGGAGAGGGCGAAGTCCCAGGAGTGCCTCTAAATTGGGAGACGGTTTCATTACTATGCATCCCCAGTGAATCCCTAGCACAACTTATGCGACTCCTTTTAGGATGATTAAAAGAAAGAAAGAAACTAATGAAAAGATCGGATACTTCATTTGTAGCAAACATTTCAGGCTGTTTTTTTCCCCAAGATATTTATGAAGGAAATCCAGTTGAACGAAATGGGTCTCTACCCCAAAATCAGAAATGCAAGAAGCCATATAACTTAAAAAAGAAAGAAAGAAGGTAGGTGGTTCAGTAGAGCTTAAACATAGAGATCAGTGGTGTGTGGTGGTTGATGTGTGTGTGTATGTGTGTGAGGAGGTGGTAGGTGATCTGATGGTAAAGCATCTACAGTGATTTTTAGTAGGGAACCCTTAAAGAGGTTTTGAAGATGTTTCCAATGCAGTATAGAGACGGAGTGAGGTAGAAGGGCACACCAGACACATCAAGACTGATGACAAAGCCCCTCCAGTAACTCGGGAGAGACATAAATGTGGCAATGTGGACAGAGAGATATATTAAAGTGGTGGGAATGACTTTATATCATGAGATTTGAAGGAGCAGAAAGCCATCTTTAAAGGTTCTATTTTCCCTAGAGTAGCACACTGCTATCCCTTGGAGAGATGAACAGAGATGGAGAATTATAGCCTTTTCCCAGGGGGCTAACATTCCTTCTCTGCAGATAAAATGAGCTTCTCCTCTCAAGGGGCTTTGGCAATGTGGGCCCACGAGGGACATGACCAGCATGAAATCGAAAGTCAGTCAGGTTTTACAAACTTGCTTTGAGTGAACCCTGCTCTCATGACTTTCCTCAACCATGGTGCAGAGGGCAGGGAACCGGGATGCCGCATGCCAGGACAATCCTATGACCCAGCCTACAGGGCAGAGGATGACAGGTCACGTGTGATGCCAGATGCCTGGCTGCAAACTCATGATGCTTCCTGCTTCCCAAGACCCATTCAAGCCCGTTCTCCTGTGTCTGACCAGGAGCCTTGCATAGGCTGCCTTCTGAGCTGTGATTTTCTGCCAAGCAATCTTTCTCAACATGTGCCTGTTGGAATAATTTGTCCTAAGCTCACACACTTGAAAAGACTAAGGTTGTTTTTTTTTTAAAGCAGAACTTTATACCAGATAGCTTCCCTACGTAAATATTCTCCATCTGCCAATTCCTTCCCCTCACCCCCCAATAGATTCATCCTTAACGTCTGCTCTGCCCTGTGCTCTATATCACTGAGACCCTGTCTTCAGATGGTTACTGATGGACTCCACCGATGGGAAGTGCTGGCAGGTGATGGGAACATGGAGAGAAGAGTCAGGATATATCTCTTCCTCCTCCTCTGGGCATCGGCATTGGACTAGCTTCATGGGGGTCTCTTCCACTGTCCCAGACCCTGGGCACTTCCATCTTTCCTCCCAGGTTGCCTCAGCCCAAGGGATGGCCTCAGCTTCCTCCAGCTTCTGGCCTCTGGGTAACTCCTCATCCCTTGTTTGCACCCTGAACCTAGCCTACCCTTCTGTAAGTGGTCACTTCATCTATTTCTCTTCATTTGAACCATCTGCAATGAATTCCATTTCTGGTAGAGACACTGACATAAGCCCAATTCCAGTAAATCATGCTTGTCATCTGCATAGTTCATGGGGATTCCATCAAGTTGAACTTCAGTGACATGGAAATTATGGGTTAGCACTCTGTCTCACCTTAGCATCCACTGCTTTCCTGTATTTACTTGCCTAGTGGGGTTTGTCTTAATCCCCTAGCAATGCACACAGGAGCACTTTGCCATGCCACAGCCCATTGCACTCTTTCCATGCTGAAAGGGCTAACCTTGGGGTAGCTTCATAACTTCCCTGGGAATCTGAGGTGGAGCCCTCAGTCCCATCTCCATTCATATCCCTATATTCCTCCACCACATGTCCAGGAGCTTAACGTGTGTGGGAACCCCTTTCACGTCCAGCGTGATTCAGGGTCCTGGTTCAGTGTCCGAGTTTCTGGAGAAGGCCACACACAAATGAAGAGACTTAGACAAATATTAATTTGGGAAATGGGGGCCAGGAGGTAGTCCAAATCTAGTGGCAGAACTACTACCCGCTCTGGCTTTACCATTCCTTTTATTAAGATTAAAATCATAAGATACAGGGGGAGCACCAAGATGGCGGCATAGGTAAACACCTATTGTTCTGCCCCGCGCAACGATTTAAGAACTACAACATAACAGCAGAACAGACAGCACCCAGAATCGCCAGAAAGCTGGCTGAGTGAAAACTCCACTAATAAGAGTAAAGGTGGGACGCTGAGACTCAGGAGCGGAGGGAGCGCAGCCTTTCAGATGGAAACAGGTTAGGAGCCGCCCTGGTCGCGCGAGCGGGCTGGGGCTGGAGCAGCACCCCCGGTCGGACTTCTCCTACGGGGAGGGCGGAGACGTCCCACTGCCCGGATTCCCCAGCGCCAGGCGAGGTCCGAGATCTGGGGTACGTGGAGACGTCCCACTGCACAGATTCCCCAGTGCCAGGCGAGGTCTGAGGTCCGGGGGACACACCCTGGAAGCCGGGCGCAGCAGAGGCTCCTAGTTGCAAGGGTCGTGCAAACCCGCGACTTGCCTCCTGGAAACTTGTCTCCTGGTTCCAGAAACCATCTATTTTACAACCTTGGGCTAGACTTTTGGTGTGCAGGCACATTTGGGGAAAGGCAGAGTTGTCTGGCAAGGGGAAGAGACTAGCGGCTTTCTCTTGCAGGTGTCTGCAGCCATCCCCATCCAACAGAGACCCGCGCATGCGAGCGCCGCATAGGACGCAGCTGACGCTGACGCTGCCTGCGCAGCTCAGAGACTCCGCCCATCCAACCTGAACACAGTCTCCCTTCACAGCCAATTGGCCTGGAGGTCAAACCCTCCTAGGGCTAACAACAACAAGCTGGGTTTAAATTCAAAAATACTGAATACAACCCATAAAGGATTGCAGTAAGAGCACCCACCTCAGGTAACTGGGGAGGCTGAGCCACTGTCCCTTTGAGGATATCTAGCACATAAAGCAGTCACCATGCAGAGATATGGAAAGAAATCAGGTGTGAAAGAAATGGAGGTGAAAAGACGACAAGACATAGAGTTCAAAACCATGGTTATAAGGCTTTTCAAGAGGCTCCTACAAAAGGCTGATCAACTTAATGAGAATTACCAGGAAATAAACAAGACCAACCAGGAAATTAATGAGAATTGCAAGGAAATGAATGAGAACCTCAAGGAAATGAATGAGACCCTTAAAGAAATGAACAAGACCTCTGAGGATACGAACCAGACCCTCACAGATAAAAAAAAGGACCCACTAGAAATCAAGCATACACAGACTTAAATAAAAAATATTACACAAAGTCCTAAAAGCAGTCCAGAGGGCCACAAGAACCAAGTTAAAGATTTGAAATACAAAGAAGCAAAATCCACTCAGCTGGAAAAGCAAGAAACAAAAAGAATTCAGATAATTGAAGATAGCGTAAGGGGCCTCTGGGACAACCTCAAGCATGCCAACATCCGAATTATTGGGGTGCCAGAAAAAGAGAGAGAGCAAGTTAATGAAAACCTACTTGAAGAAATAGTGACTGAAAACTTCCCCCACCTGGTGAAAGAAACTGACTTAAAAGCCCAAGAAGTACACAGAACCCCAAAATATAGGAATCTAAAGAGGACCATACCAAGACATATCATAATTAAAATGCCAAGAGCAAAAGATAAAGAGAGAATATTAAAAGCAGCAAGAGAAAAACAGTTAGTTACCTATAAGGGAGCACCCATATGATTGTCAGCGGATTTCTCAACAGAAACGATGCAGGACAGACGCGAGTGGCAAGAAATATTCAAAATAATGAAGAGCAAGAATCTACAACCAAGATTACTCTATCCAGCAAAGCTATCATTCAGAATTGAGGATCAGATAAAGTGCTTCGCAGATAAGAAAAAGCTAAAGGAGTTCATCACCACCAAACCAGTATTATATGAAATGCTGAAAGATATTCTTTAAGAAGAGGAAGAAGAAAAGGGTAAAAATATAAATTATGAACAACAAATACACATCTATCAACAAATGAACATAAAAATCAAGTGAATTGATAGGCTGATGAACAAGATAAACTGGTGAATATAACATAAACATGGACATAGAGAGGAATGGACTGACAATTCTTGGGGAGAAAAGGGTTGTGGGAAGTATAGCAAGAGATTAGACAAAAATCTTGCAACAATGGAAGAGGACATTGGGGAAGGGGAGGTGAGGGTGGAGGGTGGCATAGGTACAGGGTGGAGGGGAGATATAGGGGGATAAAAAAGGGGAAACAATGTAATTAATAAACTGAACAATAAAGAAAAAGAATAAAAAATAAAATAAAATAAATCATAAGATACAGCTGTATCCCCCAGGCCAGAAACACTAGTAAAAGTCAATCAGTAGATCTTCTTAGGACTAACAGGTGGGGGCTGCTTCAACCACCAACATCCCAGTAACCAGTTCCAACCCCTCAGAGCAATCAAGGTTGACCAGCCCTCCAAACTCTCTGTCCACAGCTCTCTATTATTAAAACAATGATTGGCTTCCGGCAAACATGCACAGTGAGGATGTAGTTCTGCTCTGTGCTATGGTGGAGAATTAATTTGAGATGAAGTGGGAGACTGCTCCTTAATCTGAACTATTTGGAAGGCATCTCAAAATGAAGCTCAAATCCTGACTCGGTCCCCCTGCCTGAGCAACCGCGCAAGCCATCTGTTCTATTCCTGCGTTAACAGGATACAGAAGTCAGGCCCTTTCATTTCCACACGAAATCTAATCAGCCTTAACATTTTATGAGTTTTATAGTCTTAACTAAAGGCTTGGGGAGTCACAAGAAGCAGTGACATTCCATCATGCCCATATTCTGCCCTCATGCACTCTTTTTTCTTCTCCACAACTCCTCTCACTCCACATCCCCCCCTTCCCCTTCCCCAGGCTCACAATGTCCCTTCAGAAAACAGAGTGACTTCCCTCTTGCTAGGAAGCTTTAGCCTTTGTGTTAGACTGAGCTTCCCAGCTGCAGACTCTAAGACAGAGCTCATGCAGGTGTTTTAGGGACTACTCCTAGAAGACACAAAAAAGTGAGAAAATATAAAATAGTATTGGGCAAAAGGAGGAGCAGGTCCACACTGTGTTTGCAAGTTGGGTCTCAACAGGTCCCTCAGCCAACTATGGAGTTGAGTGCTCCTTCCTCGTTGTCCCAAATTGTACTGGGGACTGAGGCTTTGCATTCTCTCAACAGCCAGTCATCAGCTATGGGGTGTCCCCAGAGAAGGGGGCAGTGCAAATTTTGGCAAAGCAACCAAAGTCCATTCCATTCTCAATTAGCTTAGCAGATTGCACTCCTAGCAGCTTGTGGATGGAAATACAGACTTTGAAGAGAGGTCCTAGGTGGAACGCTGTAATATTTACTGCAGGCTGATGGACAGCTTGGCCCCACAAGCTCAGCAGGCTCAGTGTCTACTCCTAACAAGGATATTAGCAAGCATTTTTCCCAGAAAAGAGTAGTATCTCTAAAGCAACATTTCTTAGCAGTTGGTAAGAGAATAATATTTCTCTTCATTTTATGTATTTATTTTTTTTGTAATACAATGATGTCAATAAAAGTATTCATTATCGGGGAGGGAACCAAGACAGAGGCATAGGTAAATACCTATCTTGCTGCCATACACAGCAATTTCAAAACTATGACTTAACAAAAGAACAAACACCACCCAGAATCACTGGAAATCTGGCTGAGTGAAAATTCCACAAATAAAAGTGAAGATAGGACACTGTGACTCAGAGGAGTGGTGGACAGCATTGAAGATACGCACGGAGAGAGGTTTGGAGCAGTGTGCGCGCCAGCGGATAGGGCGGGCGGTTAAAAACCCGGCCAGTTTTCTCGAATGGGGGAGACAAAGATGTCCCACTGCACGGACTTCCCAGCTCTGGGCAAAGTCCAGGGAACCCACAATCATACAGGGTAAATACTGGACAGTGGGAGGGCAGGCTGAAGCTCGGGTGCTGCAGGGGTCTGTAGGCTTGTGAGAGGGCGAGCTTGTGCGGAGTTCGCATGAACTTGGGAACTGCGCAGAGAGCACTCGTGACTTGCTCTCTCATTCGGGAAACTGTCAGACTGCGTTGTTTTGCGACCATGGGTGAGACGTTGGGTGTGCAGACTCATTTGGGGAGAGGATGAATTCTCCGGCAGCTGGTGGAACTCAGCAGCGGCTCTCTCTCAGAGGTGCTGGCAGCCATTGCCACCCAGCACAGAGACCCTGGGGCTGCATAGGGTGGAGCTGACGCTGTCTGCTTGGCCCAGAAACTCGGCCCATCCATCCTGAGCACAGCTGAAAGTCCCAGACAATTGGCCTGGAGGTCAACCCCTCCAAGTGCTAACAACGATTTATCTAGGCTTAACTTCAACAAGACTGTGCAACCCATATCCACCTCAGGTAACTGGGGAGGCTGAGCCACTGTACCTTAGAGGACATCTACCACAGAAAGCTAATCGACCAACTCAGGAAAGCAGCCACCATGCAGAGACAAGGAAAAAAATCAGATGTGAAAGAAATGGAGGGGAAAAAAACGACTGGACATAGGATTCAAAAACACGATTATAAGGCTTTTCAAGAGGCTCCCAGAAAAGGTCAAGACCTACAAGGAAATAAATAAGACCTATGAGGAAATGAACAAGACCTACAAGGAAATGAATGAGACATACAAGGAAATGAACGAGACCTACGAGGATATGAATGAGACCCTCAAGGATATGAAAAAGGACCAACCAGAAATCAAGCATTCACTGACTGAAATAAAAAATATTATATAAAGGCCTAAAAGTACTTTAGAGGACCGTAAGAACCAAGTTAAAGATTTGAAATACAAAGAGGTAAAATCCACTCAGCTGGAAAAGCAAGAAACCAAAAGAATCCAAAAAATTGAAGATAGTGTAAGGGGCCTCTGGGACAACCTCAAGCATACCAACATCCGAATTATAGGGGTCCCAGAAAAAGAGAGAGAGCAAGACAATGAAAACCTATTTGAAGAAATAGTGACTGAAAACTTCTCACACCTGGTGAGAGAAATTGACTTAGGAGTCCAAGAAGCACACCAAACCCCAATATATAGGAACCCTAAGAGGACCACACCAAGGCACATCATAATTAAAATGCCAAGAGCAAAAGACAAAGAGAGAATATTAAAAGCAGCAAGAAAAAAACAGATGGTTACCTATAAGGGAGCACCCATACGATTGTCAGCGATTTCCCAACAGAAACGATGCAGGTCAGACGCGAGTGGCAAGAAATATTCAAAGTGATGAACAGCAAGAATCTACAACCAAGATTACTCTATCCAGCAAAGCTATCATGCAGAATTGAAGGTCAGGTAAAGTGCTTCGCAGATAAGAAAAAGCTAAAGGAGTTCATCACCACCAAACCAATATTATATGTAATGTTGAAAGATATTCTTTAAAAAGAGGAAGAAGAAAAAGATAAAAATATAAATTATGAACAACAAATACACATCTATCAACAAATGAATCTAAATATCAAGTGAATTAATATTCTGATGAACAGGATAAACAGGTGAATATAACAGAATCATGGACATAGAGAGGGAATGGACTGACAACTCTTGGGGAGAAAAGGGGTGTGGGAAGTGCAGCGAGAGACTGGACAAAAATCATGCAACCATGGGAGAGGACAGTGAGGGGGAGGTGAGGGCAGAGGGTGGGATGGGTACCAGGTGGAGGGGGAGCTATAGGGTGAAACAAAGGGAGGAACAATGTAATTAATAAACTGAACAATAAATATTTTTTTTAAGTATTCATTATCTGAGTGCAAGGGCAGTCACCCTTTAGGCCTTGGCTTCTGGCCATCTTTTACAGAATGTATATTTAATAGCAAAAGTATTGTCTCAGGGAGCTGACAGGGAATGTCTGAGTCTGGGTCACTGAAATGGAGGACATAGAGCTGGAAGGTTTTGTACTTGATCATCAGATGTGGCTCTGAGCATCTGAATCCTCACATCCTTTATCCCCATTCACATGTCAGAGAAGCTGAAAGACACATTCAGAACACAGATCCTACCCGTCATACTGTACTCTCTCAGGGGAAGCCGGTAATACCTCAGCTGGCAGTACACAGACAAGGGCGATGGAGCCTGGAATAAGAACAGGAGATGCCATTTGCATAGATAGATAATTTTCTTATCTGGTGAGCTCCAGATTACATCAATAACACCCACGTGATTCTTTTTTCAGGGACTGTCCAGCTCTCTGACCTGGAAATCTTCCCCAAACTACCTTCAAGGGCTTGTTCAAGACTCAGTTGGGCAAGGGGTCTCTACTGCCTAGATCCTTTTGCAGTGATATTACCTTTCCTTGAAGCCCATCTCCAAGCCTTTTGATAATGCCCCATCACTCTTCTTGACTTAGATGAAGTCTTAGACTTTAATCTTATACCTAAGTCTCTTTACCTATAAATAGATGTAACTGCTCAACCTCAATGTATTTTCTCCTTCTTTTTGGTCATTTTTATTTCCCTCAATAAGTAGAAATCATATAAATTATGGATCTGTGATATTATATTGCCTGTGAACCTAAAAGATATTTAAATATCTTTTTTTTTTATTTCAACAATGTTTTATTACCAAACTCTAGCAGGTGTAACTTGGAGCCCGGCTAACAGCATCGCTAACGGAACCTAGGATGGAGGCTCAGCTCTAATGAAGATAAGTCTCTTAAAGGGTTAAAAAAAATACAAAACACCCGCATAGAATAGTAAAAATACAAAACGCCTGCATAGAAATCGAACCGTGACATCCTTGAAAACGGAGCCACGTCGGCCAGACATTTAAGCATTTTTTTTTTCAAAAGAGCGAGAAATTCTCCAGTGTTCCAGAACATGGTATTTCAGAGTGATTTCAGTGCAGAAAAAAAAAATTTTTTTTAAAGCATTTGGCACTGGGCTGCCTTTTCTCCCAGTTCACAATACACATGGGAGAAAATCATTTTCCTTCTTAAAACAAAACCCCTTTCTCCTTTCTGTTCAGCTTCCACTACTGATTCCTAGAAACATCCAGAGAACAATATAAACCAGGCCTGGCCCACTTCTGGCCTCTGCTGGTCCGGGGGCTCACAGCGGAAACTGTTCCTTTAGAATTTTCTCCTCTGCTACAATTAGGTAACTGACCGCCAATTTCTGGGAACTGGCAAAAAAATAAAATAAAAACCCCATTTCCTTCCAGGAGGGGCCTGCGGGCTCTGTAAGGATCAAAGGGCAGTGGACCTGGCCCATGTGCAAAGGGGGCCTTTCTATATAAAAACACCCAACACCTTATAACCTAACGTTTATCCTACAGGGAATAAGTATCTTAACTATAAGATAATAAATAGCTGTGGCCAGGTTGCTTAGTAGGTTGGAGTGTTGTCCTGTGCCCAAAGGATTGTGGGTTTGATTCCAGGTCAGGACACATACCTAAATGTGGGTTCGATCCCAGTCAGGGCAGGTACAGGAGGCAACCCATCGATATTTCTGTTTCACACTGATGTTTGGAAATGGTTATTTATTACTACAGGTGCTTTCTAAGAAGGATAGCTTTTTTTTTACTTGTGGTGAAACGGAGTGCTCACCATCATGGAATTGAGTTTGTTATGCAAGTAATGAGGTAAAAGCTGGAAGCAAAGCTCAAGTTATTTTGACAGGAGGATGAGTACAGTTGTTTTTGCCTGAGGGGTTTGGGTATGGAGTTGAGGAAAATGAGCATTGTGGGAAGAGAAAGGCAGAAAGGAAAGATAAATACAAAATATGAGTGATAAAGAATTCTTTAATGTTGGTACTATCTAAGCGAAGATAAAGTATCTAACGGGGATTTTTTTTTAAGTTTATTGTTGGATGAGTGATATAAACTCTCATCTACATAATCTTCAGTAAGTCTTCCTTGCTCAGTAAAGATTTTGAGAGAACTACTTTTAGCTATTAAAAGAAGTATGTTAGCTAGTGTGGCTCAGTTGGTTGGATTGTCATCGAGAACACTGAAAGGTTGCCAGTTCAGTTCCCGGTCAGGGCAAATACCTAGTTTGCGGTTGTATCCCTGGTTGGGGTGTGTATGGGAGGCAATGGATCGAGGTTCTCTTCCACATGGATGTTTCTCTCTGTATCCTTGGGCGAGGATTAACAACAACAACAACAACAAAAACAAAACAAAAAAAAAAGGAAGAAGCAGCAGCATCAGTCCTGGTCAGTGTGGCCCAGCTGATTTGTTGATTGGGCATCATCCCATTTAAGGGGAGGTTGCTGATTGGATTTCCAGTTAGGGCACTTGTCTGGGTTGCGGGATCTATCCTGATAGATCTATCCTGCAAGAGGCAGCCAATCAATATTATCCTCTCACATCAATAAAAATATTTTTAATAAGAAGTCTGAAAATTCATATCTTGTTCAATATGGTGAAGAGCAAAGACAACATTCAAGGAATAAAAAACTTGGGACGAGTATAGGGTCCATCCCTAAGAATTAGCACACTTGTGGGGAGAACTCCAGAGTCTCACATGCTATGGAATTGATAGAAGTAGGAGCAAATTACACGAGGGTCTCATCAGAGATACTATTCACTCAATGAGCAGGACCATGCCACCCACTAAGTTCTCCAAGCCAAAAATTTGAGAGTCATCTGTTCACTGGTATATCCTTGAAGTTATTTCTTAAGAAATATTTATTGAATGAATATTTCAGTATTTATTGAATCCTGATTCCTCTCTGCCTGACCTGCCTCAGCCAAATAATACCTAAGTCCTAACTTCATTATGTCTTTCAAACATATCTTCTTTTCTTTATCCCCAACTCCTCTATCCTCTCCTAGGCCACCAACATTTCTTTGGATAAATGTAGCAATCTCCTATCTAGTTTTTCTGACTCACTCATCTCTCTTTCTAATCTGTCTTCCTAAAATGCAAATTTGATCAAGTCATTTCTTCGCTTAGAATTCTTCAGTAGCTCCAAATTGTCCTCAAATTTCTTAAAATGGCTTACAATAAGATTATTCCTGACCTGAAATCTATATACCTTACCACACTTACCTCTTGCCACTCTTAACTTCACAGTGTGTTTTGGCAACACAAGAAAAAATTTCAATCACCCATATGCTCTTTTACCTCCAGGTCTCAAACTATTCCATGTTTTCCTTACCCATTTCCTGTTCTCTCTGGACTTAGAACTTTCCCCAGAACACTCTTTCTTCCTTTCTTCATTTCCTAACAAACTCCTACCTATCTTCAGATTTCAGCTAGTTGCTATTTCATCTGTGAAATAGTTCATGGCACTCCTAAAATGTGGGTTAGTTCTGCCTTTTTTGTGCCTCTGTTTTACCCTAAATTTATTCTACCAAAGCATTTGCAATCTTGTATTTGTTGGTTTAATTGTCTATATCTTTTACTAGACTGATACATTCAAGTTGTTTGAGGGCTTGCTTTATTTTTTATTATTATTTTTTTCTCACCCGAGGGTACATTTTTATTGATTTTATGGAAAGAGGAAGAGAGATTGAATAAGAAGCTAGTAGTATAGATTGTCTCTGACATGGTTCAGCTTTCTCTGGTGGATGTGGGTGATGGGTGGGAAAGAAGGAAACAGGAAACAGCTTCTTTTGTGCGTGAAGTTTGAAGAAAAGCACACCAGGAGATCTTTGGGGATTACTCTATTGACAGCCATTTCTTCAACTTGAACTAGTGAGAAACACTACAGAAACAGAGCTTTTAGTGAAAATAGCTGGATCACTTCAAATTGAGATAGTATTTTCAGAATCAGAGAGACAATACCCCTTACCCATGAAAGGCAGAAAGGAGACAAAGCCACATGGTGTACACACAATAGAGCTCATCCAAATAGAAAAACTTGTCCCTAGTGCTTTAGTTTGATGACCACAAAGAAAATAAAATATGCAAATCAATTCTCCTGAGGGAACTGCCCTAGCCTCATCTACCTTCCCCACTTCTCTTAGGACACTGAGTAGCTGAGCTGGTGATACAGACCAAGGGGACCCAGGGAAATAAAAAGTGGTCCACAGAAACAAACACCTATCCAACAGAGTGAAGTGATTTGTCTGCATTGATCTGACTAATGAAGGAACAGTAACCAGCAAAACAACCAATAACATATAACTTATTTTAATATTTAAAACATTAAAGAAGGATGTAAAGCCATATAGAATATTGATCCACTTACCATAATGAGCCAAATAAGTTTAGGCTAATTCTCCCATGATTTTTTAAAATGGGCTTAATGAAAATAAAATGACAAGATAATAGGTTAAGAAGAAAAGCAATATGAAGCACTTAGGAAAAGGTAGAACTAAAAAAATTTTCACTTCAGAGTTCATAATAAGGATTGTAAGCAATAAAGAAAATAATCGGAGCAAAACTTGAATTATATGATGGAGATAGCTTTCACAATTCAGAGAAAGACAACTAAAGAGAGGGACACAATCAGAAATAATTTGACAGATGAAGGATAGACAGTGGAGATTCAACAATATACATAATCAGCATCCCTGAAAAAGATAATAAAAAAAGGAGCACAAATATTTACAGTGATATATGAAAAAAGTTCCTAGAATTTAGAAAGATCTGAATTCACCAATTCTTAGCCAAATTAACAAAAAGAAACAACTAGTCACATTATGGTGACAATATTATCTATAATAATAAAAGCGTAAATGCTGATTATCTTCCAGAAGAAGCTGGGGCTGCTATTTTCAAGAATAAAAAGAACCCTATCATCATCTAGTTAGAATTAACAGGTGACTTACAAGAAGAAAAAATTGGGCCATCCACAGATTTTTTTTCTTCAATGTTAAATGTCAGAAAATAATAAAGAAATGTTTAGAAAACCTTGAGGTTCTTATGAAACTGCCATTCCCATGAAAGAGCAAATATGCACCAGCTTAGGGAATATATGACCCACATACTCATCCTTAAAAATCTACTCAGGAAGATAAACAGCCAGGAGATGAATTCA
Organism: Antrozous pallidus; assembly: GCA_027563665.1. Lineage (NCBI taxonomy): Eukaryota > Metazoa > Chordata > Mammalia > Chiroptera > Vespertilionidae > Antrozous > Antrozous pallidus. The sequence goes on from CM050526.1 coordinate 9,189,143, forward strand.
GTATGTCTCTGGGGGAACCTTAGGAAAGGCTAATTGAGGTAAAGCTGCAGCCAATTGTTAAATTCAGCAGTTTGCCCTATGTGCCAACCAAAATTATTCAACCCACCAATGTACAGAATGTAAAGGGGAAGCATTCTGTTGATTAACTAAATTCCTCATCTTGAAATCATTTGTGTGGGTTTGATATATCTACAGGGTGGGGCAAAAATAGATTTACAGTTGTTCACATGGGAGATAATACAATAATAAATAAATAAGAATACAAAGAATAAACTGTTTTGCCTCCTCACAACCTACTTCTGCCAAGCCTTGTGTGTGTGTGTCCACAAAAAATTTTATTTCCTTTAAATTTATGAGTAATTTCTACCATTCCTTTACTAACACATTTTTTATTTTTCTCACTCCAATTTCTGGGGCAAATCTAAGCCTAGGTTTAAAAAGACCTGAAAAATGAAAATATATAGCCAAAAATATAAAAGTCATTCAAGTTTGTTTTAATTATATCTAATCAGACTGCTTGGGACAGATGCTATTATCTTAATAGACGAAAGGGAAAGGGCTATTCACTCTTATTTTATTGCATTGTGTTCCTTTAGCCTCCATTAGAGAAATTATCTTCAAATCAAGAAGGCTAGACTAACCATAAGACAACCAAAACTCCATATAGTAAGGAAGCTAGTTAGAGGACTCCCCACCAGTCTCAAGAAGTTCAAGGCACTGGAGACTATAAAATAGACTTGAGAACCAAAGGGATGTGCAGATGTTATTGAAGAATCACTGCTTTCTGTGAAAGATTATGAAGCATAAGTAGGTTGACAGAATACTGAAAATGGACAAAACTGACTTGATTTTTTTTTTAATGGGAGAAACTAAATTCTTCAAAATAGATTTTTCTGTCTGATAAAAGCTATAATGGATTATTTAAAACTTATTCATTGTGTTAAAATTAGTTGTGAGCTTTTGATAAAGAAATTGAAGATTACTGAGGATCAGAATAGGATCAACTTGAGAATTTTGCAAAACAAATCTCATCCGCTATTGAGTAGGATTTCTGGTCTGGAATAATAAGGAACTGAAAGATCACATGTATTATCTTAGCAAAAGGTGCAGCATAGCTTTGATTATATTATTTTGGAGCAGATAAACTCAACCAAACACACTGTTATATAGTTACATGTCCCCAGATTCTGGTTTTTACCGACTTCTGTTGCATACATATCAAAAAGTGAATTTGAGGGGATATTATAAGGTGGTTTCACACTGCCCACTCCCGATGTTTTTCTTTATGACTTCAAATCATCCTTAGTTCTCAGCTCAAACATTAAGTCTCTGACAGGGACCCTCCCCTCATCCCCCCATGATTACTCAGGTCCCCTGTCCACAAGCTTTTATTGCATTATGCAATGGCTGGAAACTCTGGGTTTTGCAAAACTTCAATTTTAAAGATTTCTTTTATTTATCAAATATCTTTAATCAGAGCTTAAGAATCTTGTTTACATAGGTTAGGATGATCGAACTTTCTCGTCTCCTCAGGACTGGGGGCTTACCAGGATGCTGGGCTGTCAGGACTAAAACTGGAAAAGTCCTACGTGAATTGGGACGTGTTTGTCACTCTAATGTGAGGAAACTTTGCCTTGTCACTCTTCACTGTCCCCAGAACTTTGCTTCTCTTCTTCCTCTTTGGACTGAGCAAGGCTCAGTACCAAGCCTGCTGGATGGTGGAAGCATCACTTGCCAGCAGGGGCCACTACTGACACATCATGGTTTGTAGGATGGATTTTCTTTCAGCAGATGAGTGGATTAAAAAACTGTGGTACATCTACTAGTATTCAATGGAATACTATGCTGCTGTAAAAAGAAAGGAACTCCTACCATTTGCAACAGCTTGGATGGAGCTGGAGAGCGTTATGCTAAGTGAAATAAGTCAGTCAGAGAAAGATAAATATCACATGATCTCACTCATCTGTGGATTATAATGAAAAACATAAACTGATGAACAAAAAGAGATTCAGAAACAGAGAAGCATTGATTAGATGCTCAAACCTCAGAGGGCAGGTAGGCGAGGGTGGGGGTAAGGAGAAGAGATCAACCAAAGGACTTATATGCATGCATATAAGCATATCCAATAAATGTAGACACCAGGGGGGTGAGGGCATGATTGGGAAGGTAAGGGGCAATAGGAGAATAAGGACACATATGTAATACCTTAATCAATTAAAAAGTATAAGGGGTCCTGAAGCAAGACATCCTTTGGGTTAGGAATGAAAGACACCTATAATTACCCAAAATAACAAAACTGAAAACAGGTGAGGTAGTCAGGGTAGATCTTGCTATTTTTGGCAGGCTGATCCAAAGAAATATCAAGTTAATAAAATATCAAATTAATAAAAATCAGTTGGATTAGTAGATTCAGAAATTAGTATTGATTTCAGGTTTCTACGAGGAAGTCAGTTCTCCCAATCAGGACTTATTAGACTCACATCCCCTATAGACAGTGAAGAACACTCATTGGTAGTTTGTATCATAGAAAAGCTAAACTCTTTAAACTCTAAGCTTGCAAAGTTCAAATTCTTCAAGGAAAGTTTTGTATAGGATTGTGGCCAGGACAAGAGTTTTAACTAGGACTGGGAGCAGAAGAGAGCTGAGAAGATAAAACTTAACAGAGTGAAATGTGAATCCATACTAGGCACAAAGCAGGATGGGGGCAGAGGGCAGACCTGAAGACACAGAACCTCCATAAAAATCCAAAAGGTGTTTGGGGAATTTCTAGGTTTGTGAGCACATGGAGATTTAGGGAGAGTGACAGGCTCAGAATGGGAGCTGATACAGGAAAATTGCTTGGTGTTATGGGATCCCCCCATCTCCCCTGCTTCTTCCCCCACCTCCAGAATAAGAACATCTGAATTGGTGACCAGAATCTTCTCTACCCTTGAGGGTTGCCTCAGGCACTGTTTGTGGGCATCTGAAATGTCACTTGAAAGTTGTAAGAGCCACAGTTAATAAGAAGGTTGCTGAGACGAAGGGAAAGGGGTTGTTTTAATGGTTTGAACAGAAATGCAAAATGTGGAGTATGAAGTATTAAAAGGGAGCCAAGGGATGTAGAGGCAGTCCAAGAAGCATCCCTGCTTAATTCTACTAACCAGGAATGTTTTGAAGACAGACTTCCATGTAGCAACAGTCTTAAAATGGATCAAGTTCGAGAAGTGCAGGTGGTCTAATGCTGCAAAGATATGTGTCATGAAATACAAATTAAAACAATAAGGAGCCAGGATTGTGTGGGATAGTCACCAGATACTTTAGAGTCCCTGTAAAGTTTTATTTTTAAAAATCCAAAGCAAATGGCAAAATGTGAACATTTGTCAAATATCAGCAGAGAGCACATGGATATATGTTATATTATGTTCTGCTCTCTTCTCTGGTTAGAAATATTCTATAATAAACTATTTTTTAAAATGAAAAAATACATGCCCCATGGAGTTCATCTTGGTGGCTGAAAATATCGGGATCAGGTAATGACCACAGATGAAAGCGTCCCACGCCCCTATTTCATGCGGAGTGTTAAATCTTCACTGTACCAGCTGTCAGAGAATGAACTCGGGAACTCTGGCAAAGAGTTGCTATAAATTGGCAAGCCTGATCTTTGTAAATCTTGAGGGTTGGCTTGGTTCATGTGATGTATTTTTTTCTTTTTGGTCTGTTTTGATTTCATTCCTTAAAAATCGGATTAACGATTAACTTATCTTCACAGGGACATTTCCCTGCCAATGTAAATTTGGTATGTCAGAATATTGGTCTTGTTTCATGACTACTTAAACTTTATGTTTTCTAGTTAATCCATGGAAGAACTGATTATTTGCTGAGAATTGATTGTTACCTTAAGCAGTAAATTCAATACTTTCCTTGGTGTTTTTAAAGAATGGAGAGATTGCTTCTCTGTGTGACATATGTGTTGAAATTTATACTGGAAATATCTTAATATAGAACTTAGCATAACTTTATTATTTTTATTTTTTTAAATATTTGTATTTATTTCAGAGAGAAAAGCATCAATGATGAGAGAGAATCATTGATTGGTTGCCTCCTGCATACCTCCCTCCCACCCAGACATTTCAAGGGTATGTTATTATAGATGCAAAAAGATAGATAAGGCTCAGTTAAGATAAAGATTGACCTTGTCAGTGAAAATACCGGCCTAGGGCATAACTGTCCACCATAATTGCATTTAGTTAAAGTTTAATTTCAGACCATCCTTTGTGGTTACTTTAGGTCTCTGAGTTTGCAAGACTGTTATGCAGGCCTCCCCTGAGCTTGTCAGGTCAGCATGTGGCCCCTTTTGTCCACATAAGTAAGATTAAAGGGGTTCTAGAAATTAGGAGTGTCTTTGGTGCAAGTAACCGAGGGCTAGTTTGTAGAGGCTGATACAGAAAGTCATTTGGTTATCTCACAGAGCACAAAGTCTGCCGATAAAAAGCCTAGGACTGGTTGTGAGAAGGCTAAAAGGGGCTAATTCCAATGTAACCCTGATATTTGGAGGCTAGTGATCTGAACCCATGGCAGATAACCTATAATTAAGCCACTGCCTCCTTCCCAGATACTGGTCTTACAGAACCGATTGCAGAGGCCATGGGGCTGTGGATAGTGCACTGCCCCAGAGGGAGGCTTATTAACACTGGTGCCAGGCCAGACCATCAGGTATGGCCTGGAGTCCCCCAACACCTGGGGGCTTTCTCGCAAGTCCCGAGTAAAGGACCGGAAACATAGCATAATCCATATTTGCGGGACAAAGACCACAAAGAGGGAGCTATAAAGGAAAAGTCCCATGCACGTTCCTTCACTCACATTTGGACGTCTGTTCCCTGAGTCCGCCAGTGTATTATATAGTGTCCCTCCTCTTCTTTGAAGCATCCTTGGTTTTCTTTGGTCTTCTGCAACAGCTAAGCTGCTCAACCAACAGGGACCTGCTCAAACTTGACAGGGACCATTCTCTTCCCATCTTTCTGCTCTGCCAAACGCAGTGTGGTGGCTTGTCATTTTCATTGTTGTAACTTTATTATGATTACTTTCAAAGGCAGGGGGCAGGGGCTGGGAGAAATCAGAGGAAGGTTGGGAGAAACAAATAAAAACAAACCCTTTCCTCTTCTTGTGTCAACAAAGTAACAACTTTTACAAAGCCTTCCAAGCTGACTTGATTCATGATTCACTGCCTTGTGATATGGCAGGTACGTTACTGAGTATGCGTAACAGTCTCCTTGCTGGCTTCCCTACCTCCACTTTTGCCCCTCTATAATCCATCCTCTGTACAGTGGCTTAATAATATGAATCAGATCACTGAACTCCACTGGTCAAATCTCCCAATGGCTTCCCTTTACGATGGAATGTTCACGTGTTGCCAGGAGCTCTGGCCTCTTTCCCTTCTCCAATCTCACCTCTCTCCGCTGGCACCCTGGCTCCCTCTGTTCCAGCCACACTGGATATTTGCTTTGTTTTAAAACACAGACCTCAGTGTTGATGTTTTATTTGTTTAAATGGTACTTCCTTGTTAGCTTTCATTTTGTCTTTAAGATCCTTTTAAAAATAGGATCTTTTTCAAGAGAAATTTCCTGACTGATGTCTTTAAAGTGCATACACATACTTTTTAGTCTAGCCCCATTGCATGCATTATACTCTCAAATAAAAGCTTTACTGTCTGAAATTGCATAACTTATTTGTTCCCCTGCCCTATCTTTTCACCTCCTCTAGAACGATACAGCCTTAACTGCCACATCTTGTGGGTCTGGGGCAGTGCCTGCCACCCAGTGTGTCTCAAGGACTATTTGTTGAATTTGCATTCAATCTTCACAACAATACTGTAAGGTGGATGTTTATTGCTCTCAGTTTCACAAAGGCTGACACAAAGAATGAGAGAGATAAAATCATTTTCTCAAGATAACTGGCTATGAAGCAGTAGAGCTGGGATTTGAAACCACTCCTCTTCTCTGCCTCTCAGCTATTCCAAGATTAAAAGCTAATCTCAGCTACTCCTGAAGTTATCAACAATCCTAAAGATATCAGTTGTGTAGACATTCCATAATTTTTTTCTGGCCCAATGACAGCTATTTTCTAGAAGAGGCTTATTTGTGTGGTCCCCCTTTTGTATGCCATCTGGTTAACCTTTGAGGTTGCCCCACCCCCACTCCAACCAATACATACACAAAACATCTTTGCTCAGTTATATGTTTTGAGTGGAGTTTATTGTGATTTACTTTGAAGAAGATGGGTGTTTGATTTTTATTCCTTAAATAGCCTTGATTCAGCTTTATCTTTAACCTTTCTCTTTCTTTTTATATTCTGTTTTAAACTCATTCTGTCTTGTATTTTATGTGTCTTTTTAGGCTACCCTAAATCCTAAGTATAGGGTGGGTATAATTAAGAACATAATCAGTTAAATGTGTATTCATGATGGATGCACTTGAGATATGTTACTTTGAGTAACATTAACTTTCACTGTAGGTAAAATAATGAGACAAAATGTGAGTTTCAGCATTAAGAAGCCAGTAGGGGTAGCCATTAAGAGACTGTAAAACTGTGCAAAGATGCTTATAGTAGTAGGAAAGCTGGTTGCAAAATTGCATATTCAGTACAGTCAAGAACAATTTAAAAAATAAGACTGGAATGAAATATAAATGTACTCCATTTTGTGCATACCTGAACTATGCAGGTTTGAAATAGTGTGAGACACAAATATAACTCACTTTATAAATCAAATTTCATGACTATTCCATTTTAAACTCTTTATTATGGGGAATTTAAAGCACACCTAATACACACAGAATAAGGTAATAAACATCCATTCTGCCATCACCCAACTCCAACAACCCAGTTCTGCCTGTTTGATCCATCTCTTCCTCTATCTACTCTCCAACCTTCTTATTTATTCATCAGATTTACTCAATTTGAAATGTATAATGTATAAGTTTGACATTCATGCAACCTCCTATTCCAGAAAGTACCCTACTATACCCTTCCAGTTAATCTCTCACCCCAATAGAGGAAATCCTAATAAATTAGTTTTATTTATTCTAGAACTTAAATAAAATCATAAAACCATACCTTTTTGGTGTATGACTCCTTTTGCTCCTTTGTGGCTTCTATCAATAGTTCATCCCTTTTTACTTTCTGAAATAGGGTGCATAAATGTGATGTTAAATAACACCAAATCTTCCTTGAAATGTGATAAAATTCTCCACTGAAACCAAGTGAACCTAAAGTTTTTTGGTGAGTTTTTTGATAATCGATTTAATTTTTTATTAGATAAAAGGTTATTCTCGTCAATTTTTCAGGGAACTGGCTCATTTCATTTACAGGGTCAATTTTGTTGACATACAGTTGTCCATGGTATTTCATTTCAATAATTTGATAAATACAATCTGTCAGGATGGTCTTTTCATTTCTGACATCAATCATTGGTGTTCTATCCCTTTATTTCATCAGTCTCGCTTGGGATTTATCAGTTTTGTTCACCTTTTGGTCAAAAGAACTAACTTTTGGCTTTGTTGATTGTTTTCAATTTTACTGATTCCTGCTCTCATCCCAATTATTGCTTTTGATTTATTTTCAGTCAATTTCCCTAGTTTTCATCTAATTTTTGAAAGTGAAAATTTAGATAATTGATTTTAGACCTTTCTTTGTTCCTAATATAAGTATTTGAAGTTACGATTTCACTCCAGAAGGATCTATGATGCAGGAAAGAGAAAGGAAAACCAAAGCAGCCAATTATTTGGGTGAGCAGAAGGGAATGCCACTCAGGCCAGCAGTGGAAGGACTCAGTTTGGGCTGGTGATGAAGTGCTCTCTTCGTTACAAAAGGAAGGAAAAGAAGAAGATGGATAAAAATAAAGGTGTGGATTTGCTGATGGAATGTTGAGAACATTTCTATGTAATGGCTGTTTTTTAAAGTAAGCGTGAGGGCACATCACCAGCTGAGTGTGTGGGAAAGAAAAGTGGGGGAAGTTATGAGCAAAAAGGAAACTATGAAATAGCCATCTCAGGGTGTGGAGAAGGGAATTTAGTAATGAAGGGGAACAGATACATCAGGCAGATAACAGCTATGACTTTTAAATCTGTGATTTTTCTACCCAAAGTTCAGTTGCCCATGTGACTGCATAGAAAAGGCAATTATATGGGTTCAGACAGGGCTGGAGTTTACCAAGTGAGCAAGGCACTGAGACAGGTAGGTGGCAGAGGTGGGGGGAGTGGGGGCGGGAGGGGAGGAGTTGGGGGGGGGAAAGTCAAGGGACTTAGAATATTTGCCAGGAAGTCATTAAACTCATATAGCTGGGCAATTAGAAAAGTGAGAATGAGGTGAGGAAGTCACAGTGAAATCAGAGGGCTATAGCATTGGAAGGTACCAGAGTCAAAGACCTAGAAGAGGTGGCCATAGAGTCAAACTCTTTTTAAAATATATATATATATTTATTGATTTCAGAGAGGAAGGGAGAAGGATATAGAGATAGAAACATCAGTGATGAGAGAGAATCACTGATTGGCTGCCTCCTGCATGCCCCTCCCCCCCTCCACTGGGGATTGAGTCAGAAGCCCAGGCATATGCCCTGATCAGGAATCAAACTGTGACCTCCTGGTTCATTGGTCAATGCTCAACCACTGAGCCACAATGGCTGGGCTAGTGTCAAACTTTTAAAGTTAGTTTTGAGAGAAATTTCATTACTGCGGGTGACAATGAATAGATTTTGCCATAGAAGAGAGTAGATGACATGAAGTTGGAAGTATCTTTGGAGGTGATGAATCAAGGAACTGAGAGGGCAGGGTGCTATCTGAGTCATTGGCAGAGATGTTCCTATCATCAAGAATGTTCACTGGGCCTGGTCTGTGTGGCTCAGTGTATGAGTGTTGACCCAGGAATCAAGAGATTGCGGTTTGATTCTTGGTCATGGCACATGCTTAGGTTGAGAGCTCGAGTCCCAGAAGGTGCTATGCAGGAAGCAGCCAATAGATGATGTTTCTCTCTCTATCCCTTAATCTCTCTATTCCTCTCCCTTCCTCTCCCTCTAAAAATCAATAATAACACATTTAAAAAAAAGAATGTCAACTGGGAAAATGATAGATATATAATGTGTAAGACTTAATATCTTCAATAAATGATGAGGAGTGAATGCAGGCTAATAGATGGTAGGAGGGAGAAGGGTGAGAGAGTAATAGAGCTAAGTAGCATGAACTTTAAATAAGAAAATGCTTTTGCAGGAGGGAAGGAGTAAGTAGATTATCTGGAGGTGGCAATGGTGAGTTAGGAGAATAGTGAAACTACTTCCAGACCTTGAGGTCATTGGCTGTGAAAGAAAACGCAGTCTCTGCTGGATTGGCCTTCAGAGACACAGGGCTTCCAGATGGTGTTACAATAGAAGATTAAAGTTATACTAGATGACACAGTGACAGCATTTAGGCAAAGGAGAGGGATGAAAAATTGACTCCAATTTGGAAACATAAAAAGCTAGGGTAAGATTGGAGAGAAAGAGATGTGACTAATGAGTTGCCAAGGCTGGTTACGACTACAGCTGTGAATGTCAGATATTCCTGTAATGCCTTTTTGGAGTGTGTATTAGTTTACAGTGACTGCTATAACAAGTTAATGTGGACTCAGTGACTTTAAACAATACAAACTTATTATCTCACAGTGCTGATGGTCAGAAGTTTAAAATGGACTTCACTGGACTAAAATCAAGGGGTTGGGAAAACTGTGTTTCTTCTAGTGGTTTAAAGGGAGAACTTGTTTTCTTGCCTTTTCCAGCTCCTAGAGGCTGCTTGAATTTCTTGCCCTGGGTTCCCTTCCTCTATCTTCATGAATCTCTAGTTCTGATTCACCTTTATTTCTCTCTCCTTTGTAAGGATTTCCCTTCTAATTACATTTAAACCCACTAGGATAATCTTTTTATTTAGTAACCTTATTTTTATTTTTATTGAAATTATTAGGGTGACATCCTGTCTAATAAAAGAGTAATATGCAAATTGACCATACCTTCACTACACCAAATAAGCCATGCCCACCAGCAATATGCAAATTAACACCCAACCAAGATAGCTGCTGCCCATGGCAGTCCCAGGCTGGGGTGGAGCCAGTCAGCGATGGCAGGCCAATTGCAGAAAGATGGCTGGGTGCCCAGGGCTGATAAATTTGCATATGCAGGCAGGGCAGCAGCACCTGATATAGCCTGCAAGGTCCAGACCACCATGGATCTGGCAGACCTGACAGGCAATGCCTGATGCCCTGAGGAGTCAAGGCAGCAATAGGGGCCCAGGCGGGCTTGGCAGGCAGCGCCTGATGCTGCCTGTGGGGTCTAGGCTGTGATCAGTGGGGAGGGAGGCAGCACCTGACGCTCTCCACGATGATTGGGATAGGGCAGGTGGCATGGATAATGCCGCATGCTGCCTGCTATGTCCAGGCGACGATTGGGACTGTGCAGTTCCAGCAGGCACCTCCTGATTTCACCCTCAGGGTCCAGGTGGTGATCAGTATGGGGCAGGCAGCATGGATAGCGCCTCATGTCACCCATGGGGTTCAGGTGACATCGGGACCGGGAAGGCCCGATGAACAGCACCTGATGTTGCCCACGAAGTCCAGGCATTGACTGGGACCGGGCAGGCGATATGGACAGTGCCTGATGCTGCCCATGGGGTCCAGGCGTGGATTAGGACTGGGTAAGTGGCATGGACAGTATCTGATGCTGCCCATGGTGTTCAGGCGGCGATCAGATCAGGAGGTTCCAGCAGGCAGCTCCTGATGTTGCCTGTGGGGTCCAGGCAGCTATCGGGGTCCAGGCAGATATCATGGACAGCACCTGATGCCCCCAGCAGAGTCCAGGTGGCAATCGGAACAGGGCAGTACCAGCAGGCAGTGCCTAACGCTGCTTGCAAGGTCCAGGTGGTGATCAGGACCGGGCAGTTCCAGCAGGCAGCTCCTGATGTTGCCCACAGGGTCCAGATGGTGATCAGGATTGGGCACGCAGCATGGACAGCACCTGAAGTTGCTGGGGGAGTCCATAGGCAGGGGTGGCCAGGGTCTCTGGGATCACTGTCTGCCCTGGGCCACCTGAGGACATTGGTGGAGCAGGCCTGGTTGAACATTTTAATGAAAATGTGATGCCTGTGTCCCACCCCACCATGCCCTGTTCCTGGAGAGGAGGGGGAAGTGGGCAGTTAGGAGGCACCTGGGCTCCAAAGTGGCTGGGAACAACCTGCAGGCATGCTACCAGGAAGAGGTGCTGAATCATCAGGATGCAGAGGGCTGGCTGATGGAGGTGAGCAAAGGTGCAGACGAGGCGGCTCTTGCAGGCTCTGAGGTGGAAAAGTGCATCTACAGCCTGATGGACAAAATTGCCTTTCTGAAGAAGGTACACGACGAGGAGATCGCCAAGCTGCAGGCGCAGATCCAGTACGCTCAGATATCCGTGAAGATGGACGTGTTCTCCAAGTTCGACCTCTCCGATATGCTCAAGGACATCTGTGCCCAGTACGAGAAGCTGGCTGCCAAGAACATGCAGAATGGTACAAGAGCTGCTTCACCAAACTGACCAAGACCTCTACCAAGAACACCTATGCAGTGGGGGCCAGTGACTGCTCAAGGCCAAGACCCTGGAGACGGAAACATGCCGGGGCATGAAAGAATCACTGGGAAAGCAGTTGCGAGAGTTGGAGGATAAGCAGAACTCCGATGTTAGTGCTATGCAGGACATGATCAACAAATTAAAAAATGAGTTGAGAACTACAAAAAGTGAAATGGCACGACATTTAAAAGAATACCAGAACCTCCTCAATGTGAACATGGCTTTGGACATTGACATTGCAGCTTACAGGAAACTCTTGAAAGGTGAGGAGACCCTGCTCAGTTTTACCAGCATGGGAAGCATAGCCTGAGGATACCACCAGAGTTCCCAGGTCTTTGGTGATCTGCCTATGGTTGTTTACAAACTAGCTCCTACTTGATGTTTGCTCACTCCTTCACTTCTTAATACCCCTGCCACGTCCAGGAAGAGCAGACTGAGGTAGAGGAGACCATTGAGGATGCAAAAGCCGAGGAAACTAAGGATGAACCCCCTTCTGAAGGAGAAGCTGAAGAGGAGGAGAAGGAAGAGGCTGAGAAAGAGGAAGAAGAAGAGAAAGAAGGTGCCAAGAAAGAATTTGAGGATGCAAAGGAGGAAGGAGGTGAAGGTGAAGGAGAAGATGCCCAAGAAGCTGAGGAGAAGGTGAAGGAGAAGCTGCCCAAAGAGATGAAGGTTCTGGGGAGGAGCAAGCAACCAAGAAGAAAGATTGAGCCCCCCCTTTCCTTAATTATTTCAGATATAATTGTCCCAATAATCAACTCCATCACCAACCAAGCAGTTGAGTCCCCGATACTATATGAATAAAAGTCAGACATTAAATGTTATGCTATGACTTTTCTCCTTATGCAGAGTATCTGTTTGCTTGCAGAGTGGCTTCCTGGCTTGCTGCCAGCCTGTGCATGGTCCACGCTTATGAGTTAAGGATCTATGACAATGTGACTAATTCAGATGTTTACAATAAAAACACATGAATACACGAATTCACTAATGTTAATGTTAAAATTCATGGAAAAAATAGACCTTTGAATCTTTGGTGATTAAAAATTAAAGACCTCAAATCATGTGCAATAAACAGTAAATAAAGTTACACTGAATGACAAAAAAAAATAAAATACATTAGGGGCCAGGAAATGTTCAAAGACCTGGGAATCATCCCCAGATTAGTAAGGGAAGTCACAGGCTGTATATTATTGTTACAAATACTGTATTTCCTACCACTTACAACATATACAATGTAATGTATTAGATGTCTTCCTATCGCCTGAAGTATGTACTCTCATAGATAATACTGGCATATATGTTATAGTTGTGGCAATATGTCATATCCTATCTATATTAATAAAAGGATAATATACTAATTAGACCATGAGACGTTCTAGATGTCCTTCCAGACAAAGCCATGGTGGCAGGGCCAAGGCAGAGGTGGTTATGGGTGATCAGGCCAGGAGGGGAGGGAGGGGAGTTGAAGGTGATCAGGCTAGCAGGGGGGTGCAGTTGTGATTAAGCTGGCCAGCATGCATAATGGTTAGGGGAGATCAAGCAGGCAGGCAGGTGAGCAGTTAGGAGCCAGTAGTCCTGGATTGGAAGGGGGTTGTTTGACTGCAGTTTAGGCCTGATCCCACAGGGGTCTCAGATTAGAGAGGATGCAGGCCAGGCCGAGGACACAACCTCCCTCCCCACCCCCCCCGCATGAATTTTGTGCACCGGGCCACTAGTCTATATATATAAAAACCTAAGTGAACAAATGACCCAACAACAGGTTGACTGGTCACTATGATGAGCACTGACCACTAGGGGGCAGATGTTACATGCAGGAGCTGCTCCATATTGGTCAGTGCACTCCCACAGCTAGACTGAAGGGCAGCTGCTGATGAACCCAACTGCTGCTGCTCGCGCCTCTCCCACCTCTGCAGCAGCACTACCAAGCGGCAATGTTGGCAGGCACAGTGGGAGGAGCGCAGCACCCGGCCTGGGCTTGGGCTCCTCCTCAGCCACCTGCTTATTTGCATGCTACTATATCCCTTGGGGAATGCCAGACTGCCTGTTTCAGCCTGATCCCCACAGGCAGCTTTCCCCAAGGGGTCCCAGATTGTGAGAGGGTGCATGCTAGGCTGAGGGACCACACCAGTGCATGAATCCATGCACCAGGCCTCTAGTTGGTTAATAAGATTATATAGGTTTCATGTACACAGTTTTATGATATCTCATCTGTATATTACATCGTGTGCTCACCATCCAAAGTCAAATAATTTTCAGTTATCATATATTTGGTCCCCTTTACCATTTACTATCTACTCCTTTTCTTTGATAACCACAATACTTTTGTCTGTGTCTGTAAGTTTCTCTTTTATAACCCACGTATGAATAAATTCATATGGTTCTTAGCTTTTTCTGACTGACTTATTTAGATTAGCATGATTTCTCAAGATCCATCTATGTTGTTGCAAACGGCATTTTAAAGTCATCTAATTGGTAATCCCCTTGGGCAGGTAATGTAATATATTCACAGGTCTCCTGGATTAGGATGTGGGCCTCTTTGAGGGGTCATTATCCTTCCTAACACAGAGTCTCCCCCAAGATAAAAGGATCTGCACAGCCACTTAAATGAGTTATATTGAGAGGAACAGGAGATGATAGACACAGGAGAGGTGAGAAGGAGGCAAATAAGCTCCTACTTGGTTTCTGGGGAGAGAACAGTAATGGTGCAAGAACTGTTCTAGGACCTCAGTGTCCAAGGATTGAAGCATGCTGTAGAGCTGTAATTCTCAAACTCCACTAAGCATCAGGATCCCCTGGAGGCTGTGTTAAAAGACAAAGTGTTTCCCCTCCACCTCCGCATTTCTGACTCCATAGATGAGGTGGAGCCTAAGATTTATATTTTTAGCAAGATTTTTGGTGATACTAAGGCTGTTGGTCCAGGAGTTGCACTTGGAGAACTGTTACTCTAATAAACCCTTGCTTCAAAAATTCTGTGACTCAAGATACATTAATTTGTACGAGTGTGTGTTTTGTTTGTTGTGTTCTAATTTCTGGTTCAAAGCATGGACTTTGGAGCCCATCTTCAATGCCTGCTCCATGGCTAATATACTGTGACCTCTCTATTACTTAGTTTCCCCATCTGTAAAGTGAGGATAATGATAGTCCTCAATGAAACAAGTTATGAAGATTAAATAAATCAATCAAAAGCATTTACTAATGACATAAAGTGTTTACTATTATTTAAGAACTTTATAAGCCAAGAAAGAAGAACTAGAGATCAATATAACAGAGTGAGACAGAATAATTCAGGGACTGGGCTACACAGGTGATCAAAAAGCTGGGAAGCCAAGATGAGTAACGATGGGAATCACTGCTACCTTGGGGACAGAGGCCACAGGAGATATTCCAGAGCTCAGAAACTGTGGCCACAGTGGGGATCATTAGTAGGAGCAGAGCAGGTGCAAGGGTGGGAAAAAGGTCTGCCAGCAAACGGTAGTTGACTGACTCACCAACTTGCCCATAGATCTTAGGGATAAAAAGAGCAAAAGAAAAAGCCTTCCTTCAGAGTCCCATGATTCCCATGAACTAATTGGTCTCAGCTCAAATGTGGTTCAGGCAATCCCCATTCATTTTCCGCTCTTGGCACGATGAACTGAGAAACAACATTCCGAGCAGATATGCAGAGAACATCCACTCCCACGTGCAATCTGCTTGCACTTAGTTCTTCACAAGGAGCCTTTGTTAGGGCCGAGACACAGGCCCTCTTCTGGCTCTGAGAGTGTGCGCTGGGCTTCTTGAGGAGGCCCTTCCAGCACCTGAGGAGGCCAGAAGGTACCCAGTGAGATGTATCACATAGAACTAACTGAAGAAAATGCAAAGAGGTGGATGCTGGATGTGCCTGGGGCTAAGGGGATTGCATTGTTTCTTTCATTGCTTGTCTTGAATTTGCTTCAGGAAAATCATTTCTCCCCAGATGGCTTTGCTTTATTTCATGAAAAAGGTGCCTCCTCATGCCGTTATGATGAGTAACAAGCATAGGCCATCTGGTATCTTTTACACAAGGTGTAAACTCCCTGATGCTGGTGTTCATGTCAGAGAACAGCTGTGCGAATGGCACTAGGAGACATGACGACACTGGCATTGAGAAGGTTGTCCTCAGCTGGTGCCTGCTCATGGACAGCTATAGCTGGACCTGATTTAGGTGGACCTGGTTAAAGTAGACCTATGGTCCAGACCAAAGAGGGGGCAGGCTATCAGAATTATGGAAGGCGTGGGACACAAGGTATTTGAGCACATGGATGAGCACACACAGGATGCCTGCAGGCTTCCCACCCTTCTCACCTGTGGCCTCTTGTGATATTGTGATTTGTAATAAGAAATATATATTTGGGTCTTCATGCAGAATTCCTGGCACATATCTCCTGACACCCTTGGACTTTCTTACATGGTAAGAGCCACACAGGTGTCCTAGTTATAACAAGCCCTTTTCAGCCACACAGAGTTTAGGTTAATGAGGTGATGTTTGGGAAGCCCCTTAGGATGGGGACTAGTTGCTATGTGATTAGAGTGTTGGGACTTTCAGCCTCCCAACCTAGACCTTCTGGGAAAGGAGAGAGGCTAGAGATTGCATTTAGTCACCAGTAGCCAATGATTGAAATAATCATGCCAACATAATAAAACTCTATAAGAATCCTAACGGAAGGGCTTCAGAGGGCTCCAGGCTGGTAAGAGTGTGAAGATGGGAAGCGTGGTGCCACAAGAGGAGGCCAGGAAGCTCCATATACCTTCTCCCACATCTTGCTCTGTGCATCTCTTCTTTCTGGCTGATCATAACTTACATTCTTTAAAATAACAATAATAATAATAATAATAATAATAATAATCTAGTGAGTAACTGCTTGGTTTGTTTGTTTGTTTTGTTGTTTGTTTTTAGTTCTGTGAGCCATTCTAGCAAACAGTCATATATCAGGAGAAAACCTCTGATTTATAGCTAGTTGGTCAGAAGTATAAGTGACAACCTTGGCTTGAGCCTAATGTCTGAGGTGGGGCAGTCTTTGGGGGCTGAGCCCTTAACCCGAGGGGTCCATGCTAACTCCGGTTAAACAGCTTCTGAATTGAGTTAAATTGGTGTCCTCAAATTAGAGAATTGCTTGGTGTGAGAAAAAGCCATAAGCATTTAGTAACCAGAGCATTGTGTGAGTAGAAAACATAGAGGAGTTTTTCTTTTTTTTCCTTTATAGCTTTCAAGGTTAAACAGGAGGGAGATTCTGTGAGAAGCCTTTGGTAGGGAGGCTTTCAATAGCATCTCAAGATGAATAGGCAGACAGTAGAAATTCTGTTTGGCCTGTGTTTGAGGATCTCCAATCCTCCAAGCAGAATCTTCTCTATCTTGTGACTAGCTGTGAAAGTACTTTCTTTCATTCCATAGATTTGAGAGTCAACCTTGTCCTTAGACAAAGAAAATTTAAAAATTCCTTGATCAGTATTTCATTTTAAAATTCCACCCACTTCACTCTGCCTCATCCTCCAGCCCCAGCCTCTTTTCCTGTAATGAAGGTGCTGATTCGGATCCCACTCAGATGGTCTAAATTTCCTGAACATGAGCCATAGTCACCTATTACTGACTCTTTGCTCCCAGCAGCCAGACTGCCCCTGTCTCCCTCAGCATGTAAACCTGGCTCTGAGGCTGAGCTTGGACTTCCGGTCAATGGTACCCATAACCAGTTCTCCTCCCACTTTGAAATTGATCTCCCAGACTGAGACCTGCATTTCCCTTCATGTCACTGCAGTCTGATGCCTGGCCTCCCCACTCCCTTCCTTTCTTGTTCTGTCACTTGGTCTTCATCTGCCTGGCCAGGGAGGGGACACTTTGGATACTGATTCAACGAATTTCCTGTTGTTGGTGCAAGGACTGAAATGCAAAATTTTTATATCTTCATTTGTAGGTTCTTCTTTCTGGAAATAGAAAAAGTGTGGCAGGCATGTGCTGGGAACAAGGCCACTACCCAGGGGACAGCGACTGAGATGGCTATCAATAGCCACCGATCAATACAGAGAGGCTAAGCTCATCACCAAACCCAGCTGCTCACTATTCTCACCACAGAGAGAGCCCACAGACAAACTCATGTTTCAGTCCCAATCAGGACATTTGAATGAGGTTCTCAGGGAGCAGTTATGACCAAGGTCAGGCTTTTCTCTTCTTAAAGATTCTGATTCACTAGACCTGGAGCAAAACCTGAAATTGTGAACTAGCACCTCAAATCATTCTTACCAGTCAGACAAGGAAAGTTTAGTAAACACTAGGTATAAGATCTAATCCCAAAGTTGCTCCATGAAATGCCACACTCAAAGAGGAGAACTTCAAATGTCCCAGGTACCCTGCTTCTAGACAGCCCTCAAACCACATGGCAACAGAACCGCAGTAAGAAAACCCAAAATCAGATGAGGAAAATCATATCACACCCACCTGCCCTGCCTTGGTGGCTCAGTTGGTTGGAGCATCTTCTTGTGTACCAAAGGGTTATGGGTTTGATTCCTAGTCAAGGCTCATACCTAGATTGTGGGTTGGATCCCCAGGCAGGGTACATATGGAAGGTAACCAATTGATGTTTCTCCCTCATACTGATGTTTCTCTCTCTCCCTTCCTCTCTAAAATCAGTAAACATATCCTTCAATGAGGATAAATATATATATATTACCCTAAAAATTAGCAAGAAAGGTTTCACATCATACTTACATTTTTGTATTTAAATTCTTTGCTGGATTTTATTTTTTCTGACATGTAAAAAAGTTGTGGTTGGTTAACACTTTACATATTTCTTTTATTAAATGTGAGAATTTTGTTTTGAGAAAATGGAAAAGATATCAGGTCATGTATGTTCTCTCTCTACAGTTTGGTAGCTATCTACTACCTGTGAAAGGCCAGACAGTATTCCTCATGTCCCTGAAGCTGCATGATATGTGCTGTGATGCATATCAACTCTGAGGCCCAAGGCCTGGTTCCCATTTATCCACTGAGAGATGTGTAGGCTGTTTGCTAATCTCTGGGCCTTGATTTCCTTACATTGAAATATCAGATGGGGCTGATATAAGCCTTACTTCATAGGGTTGTGAAGGTTGAAAAAGTTAAAAATACTTGTAAGGCTTCTGGCCGGTGTGCTCAGTGGTTGAGCATCGACCTATGAACCTGGAGGTTATGGTTCAGTTTTCCATCAGGGCATATGCCCAGGTTTCAGGTTTTATCCCAGTTGTGGGGCACGCAGGAGGCAGTTGATCAATAATTCTCTCTTATCATTGATGTTTCTCTCTCTCCCCCTTCATTTCTGAAATCAATAAAAATATATATTAAAAAATACATGTAAGGCACTCAGAAAACAGCTTGACATTTAGTAAAGCATCTAAATATAACTATTACATTTTCACTATTTATCTTTTAGCACATACTATACTCAGGATACCTTGGCAAAAGTCAAAACCCAGCTTTGAAGGACTGGTAAACCCCAAACCAGAATGGAGACACACCCCCCCACCCCCCCATTTCATCACAGGACTCAATTCATGTTTCTGACATTTCTCTAGAAATTTGATACAAGACATTGTCATTGAGTTTTGGTACCTTCAAGTTCCTGGACAACATTGGTGGTTAGGGAAGGAAGAAACCAGAGGAGGATCCATAGGTTGTCCCCTTCCACCAACCAGCTGCACCCTAGCCTCATTCTCCCCTCAGCTCTCTGAACCACCCGCCTAGTGTTGCCTGGAACTGCCTTCAACATGGCCCATCCTTGATGGAAAAGGGGTGCATTTCAATTGAGTTTCCTTTGAACCTGCACTGCCTTGGGAGGTAATTTCTGTCATTAATAAGGGACAAAACTACATCAGGACTTGTGGCACTCAGTGGTCAAGTAATGCAGCCTGCAATATTCATAACCACTGCTCTTTGTGTTGAGTTTCCTGCAGCCAGTTATTTGTTAGGAAGACATAATAAATATCTTAGAGCTAGACTTTGGAAAATAACAGCTCTCCTCCCTTCCCCTAGCACCCACTCACTTCTGGATCCACAGGGCCCCTGTTCTATCTGCTAAAAGGCCTTGTTTCCTCTCTTTATGGGAAACCCTTTCAACCAGGGGAGTAGCGGAGTTGGGCCCAGAAAGGATGGAAGTAGCTCAGCCACCAGGAAGCTGGTGAACCAGGACAGAGACCAGGAGCAACTTTGGGGTGAGTTAATCCCAGTGTTGTATCAGGAAATTTAGGTAAGGTGGTCCATGGACAGGATACAAAGGGGACTAAAGAGGAGAGGGAATACTTAACAGATACATGGATGATACTATGGCTTAATCAGAGACATGATGTTGCCACTGTGTGATTCTGGAGACCTTGACTTCCCAGAGCTATGCTGAGCCAGAACAGTAAGTGCCTGGCACAGAGCTAATGCTCAATGGGTGGGAGTAATTGATAGCAGGATGATGATTATCAATGTTCTTGGGTGCCATTCCTTGTTGTATCCCTTCCGGAACATGAATATGCATATTGCAGCAACAATAACAATAATAGAAATAATAATATTAATAAGAATAGTGTCTCTACAAGAACTTTCTGCTTTTTCTGGGTGGCACTGGCTTTTCCCGAGTTTAGGGAAGTGAGTCAAATGTATTAGGTTCCAGATGAACCCTTGGTCCACCTCTAGGAATAGTACTCAGATGCTGTATGTTTTGTATGATTACATTAATTGAAGAGCTTGAAGCTGAGGTGAAAGCTGTGGGGTAGAGAGATACTCTGGGGGCCAGGGTCAGAAAATCTGTCTTGGAACATGTAGGAGGTTGTAGGAGAATTTGGGGGCATGTCACGGGAAAAGGTGTCACAAGGGACAATAACCATGACAAGCCATGTTAAGCAGGGCTCGGTAAAGTTGCATGGGAAGGTCCAAGAGGAGTGAGAGGCCGAATTAGATGAGGAGGAGGGCAAGGGACTCCCTGGTAAGGGGAGATCAGAGAAGGGGCCTAGGTTCGGGGTTGTCAATCAGCAGCCAAATTGGAGGCCATGTTCCAGAGAGCAGAGGGTCAGGGTGCAGGGTTATGGCAGCTCAATGTCTCTATGGCCTGGGGTTTATTTTGTCTGTTGCCAGTAGATGTGGGACGAGGTTTCTCGAAATATGCAAAGCAGACAAGCTCTCCATGGCTAAAAGTTTGATTTGGGGGCCTTTTTTAAAAAAAATCCTCATTGGGGGATATGTTTTTATTAATTTTAGAGAAAGAGGAAGGGAGAGAAAGAAACATTGATCAGTTGCCTCTGTATGTGTCATGACCAGAAAAAATCTGAAACGTAGGTATGTGCTCTGACAGGGAATTGAACTGGCAACCTTTTGTTGCGTGGAAGATGCTCCAACCAACTGAGCTATCCAGCTGGGCTGGGCTATTTTTAAGGCACTTAGATGTGTAAAACTTTGAGTTTGGCAGCAGCTGGCTTTGAGATGATGCTGAAGAAATAAACAATGGAGAAGCCAATGTCCAGAGGCCCTTTGGCTCATTTATGTGACAGATGCCAGGGCAGCCATTTGCTGGCTGTGTCGACTTGGAAGATTCCTTAATGTCTCTGAGGTCTTGCTTCTTCATTCATTAATGGGTGGTAACTACCTTGGATGCTTGTTGAAAATTAAAATCAAGGATCTAAGCCCAAGAATTTCAGACAGCTTCATGTGTGTTTTCCCCATTTTCTTTTTTAACTTGTGAAAGTGAATGGTGATTCTCGTTTACTGGAAAGTCTTAAACTGGGGCAGGAGGCCCTGGAATTGGACCCTCTCCCCATCTCACCTCTTTAATTCTGACTTAAAACCCATTGTCTTTACCTGCCTTCTGCTTAATCTTTGCAAAAACAGAGTAGAAAAAAACAATCCCAGAAACGAAGAGAAGGATGAGAGGAAAGAGGTGGAGGGCGGGGGGGGGGGGGGGGTGGGGGGGGGGGGGCACAGCACATGAGCACAAGTGAAATCAGCAACACTCACTGTAACTTCTTTCCAGTGTCTATCTCAGCCTGAGCTGCCCAGCGCGCCCCCCCCCCCCCCCCAATCCAGCCTTGGATGCAGGGAGAGAGAGCTGGGCTCCCTCACTTACACCACCTGACCCTGATCATCCTTCATCTGTCCTACAGGGGCAAGGACTTAGTCTAAGCATCTCTTGAGCTGCCTGTCTCCTGGTCTTTAAGGGCACCAGTGGCTTGTCAATAGCTCTGAGTTTTCCCTTCCATCAGGGTTTCTCAACCTCGTCACTATTGACAGTTTGGGGCAGATGCTTCTTTATTACAGGGTACTATATTGTGCATTGTAGATTTTTTGCCAACATCCTTGGCCCCTCCCCACTAGATGCCAAGGTCCTCTGGGTGGAAGGGAGGAAGAAAAATCATCCCCAATTGAGAAACACTGCCTTATTATACCCTCCTTTCTGCTTTGTTCTATTTTCTTCTGAAATGAAGTTAAATAAAAATTCAAGAGGATGTAATCTCCTAGTGAGGTATTTGCAGGCTGCTGATACCTACAAGCTCTGACTAAGGGCAGCAGCTCGATAAGAGCTTCTTGAGGCCCTGATAGGAGTAACTATGCCTTTGTAACATTTCTGCAGAGCTTTGTCTTTCTCATCACATGACCTCTCACTTGGTAGTTGTTTGCACAGTGCCCCTGATAGAGTGAAAGCGCTTACAGCATAAGTATTGGTTCAGTAATCTTTAAAATCCCAGAATGCCTAGCACAGTGCTCGAAACACAGTCACACAGTGGTTTTCTATTTAACCAGGACAGACTCATCCCCAGCTCCATTCTTGTTTTTTGTTGAAAGAAGGGATTTAAGTGAGCTTGTCTTTAGGCTGTGCGCACCTTGCTCTCAGGGGCTCCAATCATTCCTCTCTAAGCTCAGATCTCACACACAGTCCTGGCCCAGACCAGGGCTCTGCCACCTATTCTTGAATCTTTGTGTCCCCTGTGGCCATTTCTTTCCTCCTCTGTGACTCTTCCAAATCTCCACAACATCTCTACCTGCCAGACGGGAGCAGCGGTATGCCTATGGAGCCAGAATTCCACCATTTCTCAAAAGTTAGCTTTGCTTTATGGGCCAACCAGCACCAATTATTAAAACAAAACAAACACATTTCTCTCCCCCGCCCCCCAGCAAAATCTAGAGCCATGTTGTTCCAAGCCCACTGGCAGGGTTTCCTCACAACAGAGCCTGCTTCCTATTGGCAGGGGAGAGAAAATGAGAAACGTAGAAATTTAATATCTTCACATTATGCAGATCTGATTTAATCAGAGATGAGAGCGAAACTCAATAAAAACTATAGTTTCATTAAGTTTATGATTTTCAGACTGTATGTCAATTACTCTGTTACCATGGCCACCAGCAGCAACAGCCTCCACACAATTATTTCCCCACAGAGAGGGGAATGGGAGGAAATGGAGAAAAGACAAGACTGAATTCCCAGTTTGCATACTTATTCTGTGCTGGAGGTTTCTGGAAGGAGTAAATCAAGTTACAAGAATCCTTATTATTCCTTCTGGGAAAAAGCCAGCAGACTGAGAGGAAGAAGAGAGAGGCCACATCTGTCAATGTTTTCACGGGTCCCAAGGATCTTATGGACTCTTACCATCCCACGTCAGTTCAGCCCATAGATATTGTCACTTCAACAGTCTAGCAGCAAAAGCAATCACCAAGAGTTCCTTGTTTCCAATAGGACAGCCCATCCTTCACCTTGTGCTCTTCTCAAGGACTGCACTGTTGAGCTAAATTTCTGGAACGGGGTGCATGCAGTTGTATAAATGGTGGATTGTTTGGCTGCCACCTTTTCACACACTCCATGGGCCATGAGGACATAAAAGTCATCAAAGTGAAATGCTGCCAAGTTTCTGGTGGGAAGTTGGACTGCTAACATAACTGTCCCCATACTGCCTGACTCATGGATATTTGGGAGGAACTGTATCAGCTCTACCATAAGGAAGGGGGAGAGAGTGGCTACCCTGTTAGACATCATACTAAGCTGACCGGGCTAGTTGCCTGACCAATACCCATTCCATTCTTTTTTACAGGCTGTCCTCTTACTTAGAGACTACGCCACTAAGAGGAAGGCAATCTCTAGCTAGAGGTGGCCATGTGACCTACTTCTGGCTGAGGACAATTAAGTGGAGGGTGCAAGGACGGTAGTTTTTACTTTTCCGATTGTAACAGATTAGTTTTGTGCCTTCTCCTGTATTTTCTCTACCCACCTCTGAGTTCAGCCACAGCTGAGCTGGGCAATTCCATGCTCTCTGCCATCTCAAGGGCATAGGACAGTATTTCTTCTCTTCTTCTTCCTTTTTTTTTTTTCACTTTAAAGACACAGAAGGTCACTCAGCTCACATCTTGTCACAATTGGGAAAAGCACGAAGACTAATACCCCTGAAGTTAACCCTCAAACCATGAGGAATGGCAGCACATGAACTAATGCCCCAGCCTCCTGTCCTTCAGATAGAAACTTCTGGGAGTCATTCAGTATGCTTCTCCAAGGTCCCCCAAGGAGTTGAACCTGGCAGTGGTTCCTTGGTCTCACCTTTACTGTGAGACTTACCCTGTCTCACCATTACTATATATATTCTTTATTACTCTTATTTTTTTTGGGGGGGGGGGAGGGAGGTCATCTGACCCAAAAACTGCTTGCACACCAGTCTTTGTCTCAGGCTTTGCTTTTGCAGAAACCCAAACAAATACATGAGGAGAATAATCCAAACCTTACCATCATTACAACAGGATTCAAATCCCTTCTCCACCCATTCTTCTCTTACTACCATTGCTTTCACAGATAATATCCCTCTGTCCTCCTTCTAAGCTTACTGACTATAAACAAGTGCCCTTTCAAATAATCACTATGTAGAGCTGCTTTCACAGAGCATACATCTTAAGTCTTTCTCTTCAAATAAATCTAAGCTTCTCTAGGGCATGGATTATACTTAGAAAATCTCTACAACAGAGCTGAGCAGATGCCCATTGACATTCTATGATTAATTCATGGATTGAATTTGTAAAGTTGTGTATTATTTAAGTGGTGAATAATGGTGAAGAAAGAATCTCTTTTAAGGTGAAAAATATATTTGGCTTTAAGGAATTTTCTACTTGCCCAAATAAATATATCTAGTCTAAATAGATGTTCAGAAACCAACTTTTCTCTCTCTCTTACTCTTTTATCTCTTGGTCTTTAAAATGGATGTCTCTGAGTAAGATAAATGCAGCTGAACATAACTAGATTTTGAGGTCAATAGATATTTGACTAACTGCAGTGTATAATTGGTGTCCTGAGAACTCTTTCACCTGATCTGTTTCTTAGGTTTTTACTCTCAAGTTTAGCTCAATGGAATCCCATCTAAGTAATGATTTTCTGTTTCCTCAATCAGTCTAATTTTCAGCTCCAACTCTGGTTTCTGTTGCCAGTCTTCTCTCAATCACAGACTCATGCTACATTGGCTTCTTTCTCCCCTCCATAGGTAGCCTCCATTCATACTTGCTCATTCATCACACACAGAAGTTACATTCATAAAGGCAATTTTGACTTATGAGACACTGAGCTATTCATTGAAGTTCTGAATCTCATCATTAAGTCTGATGGGGGAAATGGTGCAAATAACTGGAATGTCTGGGACATAATAGGTACTCAGTACACTGTAGTTTCTTAAATTTTATCATTGTTGACTCTTTTATGACTATCTAAATATCTTGAACAATTTGGGGAGAATTTTTTATAAGGGAGGCAGTATCCTAAATTGGTCCAGAGTATAACTTTGCAGAAAATAGACCCAGGCTTAACTCCAAATTCTACCATCTCCAAGATGTTTGGCAGTGATTCTCCCTGTGCATGCCCGTGTTTAGGAGTTTCCTCTACTGGATCATTGTAAGCTTGTTTATCCAACAGAACACAGTGAAAGTACCAGTGTGACTTCTGGAACTGGAATATAAAGACATTGAATTTTCCATCTTGATCTATCTCTGGGATTATTTGCTCTGGAGAAAGCCAACTGCAATGTTGTATTCCCTACAGATGCTCACTTTGGTAAAAAACTGAGGCCTCCTTCTAAAAGCCAGCATCAGTTCACCAGCCATATGAATGAGTCATCTTGGAAGCAGACCCTTTAGCCCCATGTAAGTCTTCAGATTACTGCAGCCCCAACTGACATCTTAATTGTAACCTAATGAGAGGTCCTGTGCCAGAAGTACCACTAAAGTACTTGTGAATCTGACCTAGGAGATGATAAATGTCTACTTTATTTTAAGTCTCTAAACTGTAAGATAATTTGTGATGGAACAAAAGATAGCTAATATACTATTTATGTTAGTACAGAGTAATTGTTTGTAAGCCTTAATTTCCTTATTTTCAAAGTGAGAATAATAATAGCATTTACTCCAGTGTTAAGAGGATGCAATGAGCTAATACACACATAGCAATTATAAAAGTATTTTGCACATAGGAGTGCTCAGTAAAAAGAGTACTTTCATTGATGATATTTCCTGATCTTATTGTGCACATAGTGCTGGTCTCTTGAAGTACATTAAGGGGTGAGGCAGACTAGAAGAGGTCAATGGGGGCAAAAAGCAGACATATGTAATACTTTCAACAATTAAAAAAACTAAAACAAGTTGATCTCCTATTTAAGGCAATTTCTGTCTACAATACAAGGAACACTCACCACAAAAGACATGTCATTCGCTGATTCAGGATCATCAGACTCCATGATTGAAGGTATCCTGGACCAAGAAACTCTGAGAAAATGTAATGTAGGCAAAATGTTCAACTGTTCTTTGACTTGAGAATGCGCCTGTGTGATCAGTACCTAATTACATAACAGGAGTAGTAGGAGCCCTGTGGTGGTGGATTAATCCCCTAAGCATTCTATCAGGAATTAAAATTTTTTTAGGTTTAAAAACTGTACAGAGAAGAAATGCTACAGAGTCTTCACTCACTTTTTAATAAAAAGAACAGTTTTTGGTTTAATAATGGGCACATCTAAAATTTAACCCTAGCTTTTTAAAAAGAAAAAACACACACATGTTTTTATTGATTTTAGAAAGAAGAAGAAAGAGAGGGGAAGATAGAAACATCAATTGTCTGTCTCGTGCATGCCCCCTATTGGAGATGGAGGCCGAAACCTGGGCATGTGCCCTGACCGGAATTTGAACCCGTGATCTCTTGGTGCATGGGACCACACTCAACCACTGAGCCACACCAGACAGACCCCGACTTTTTATGCAGAGCAATCCTAAGGCACAGAATTGAACTAGTCTCCTTTGGAACTTCTCTCTGCAGAGTCATCTGCAATGTAGCTCATTAACAAGAAGAGTTTGAAGAGCCCCTTTTGTCAACTTTGCTATGCAGAACTCCAGCAGACTTCTAGGTGCAGTTGATCTGGGGCCACCCTTCAAACGTGCATCACTAATTATTTCATTAGCTATCATCCTCAGAGTTCTTTAAGAATTTAGGAGCTCTTAGGGTGTTTTAGCTGTAGAAGTGCCCTCTTCTTGTTCCATGTGGCTAAGTGTAGAGAAAAGGGCTTTTACCTTCATCTATGGCTCACTGAGCTCGAAGGATGCCCAATAACAATGTTAATTGTGCTCCTGCTTTGCCTCCACTCTAATTAGCCAGTCATGTTGGGTGTGTCATTTCCCCCTGGGTCTTTGTTGGTGTTTAACCTAGAATAAAGGAAAACTTTTACCTGGTGCAATTTCCCAGCTTCTGGTATGAGTCAGAGGAAGGAAGGCGCCCTCGGATTTGAATGCCACTATGTGCCAGGCTTTTTATAGATGCGATTTCCTTCATCTGTATGCACCCCTGAGAGGCAACTGTTCAGTCACTATTTGGTAGATAAGAAAGCAAATCTCAGAATCTAGTCACCTGACATGCCCCTCTCTCTCCAGTTCACACATCCTGTCTCTGGCCGAGAAGGGACTGCTGGACACTCTGCGGGTACAGAATGGGATCTTTCACAGGCTGGTGTTTGGTGCTCCCATAACACCAGGGTGCATTTCCATCCTTATACAATAGTTTATGATTCTCTGCTTGAGTACATGCATCACCCACTTGGGTGGGCACTAATTCGGGACAGAAACTCATATCCCTTTGCATGACCAGGTTGGGTTCACTGCCTAACGCAGCAAGTGCTCAGTAAGCACTTTATATAGTACTAGAGGCCCGGTGCACAAAATTCATGCACGGGGGGTGGGCGGTGTCCCTCAGCCCAGCCTGCACCCTCTCCAATCTGGGACCTCTTGAGGGATGTTCGACTGCCCGTTTAGGCCTAACCCCGGTGGGATTGGGCCTAAATAGGCAGTCAGACATCCTTTCTACAGTCCAGGACTACTGGCTCCAAACTGCTTACTTGCCTGCCTCCCTGATTGCCCCAAACCGCTTCTGCCTGCCAGCCTCATCACCTGCTAACCACTATCCTGCCAGCCTAAGTGATGTCTAACTCCTCCCCTGCCAGCCTGTTTGGCCTCCAACTTTCCTCCTCTGCTGGCCTGGTCACCCCTAAATGCCCTCCCCTGCAGGCTTGGTCAACCCCAACTGTCCTTCCTTGCAGGCCTGGTCCCTCCCAACTGTGCTCCCCTGCTGGCCTGATCGCCCACAACTGCCCTCCCTTACAGGCCTGGAACCTCCTAACAGCCTTCTGCTGATGGCCATCTTGTGGTGGCCATCTTTTGTCCACATGGGGGCTGGATCTTCGACCACATGGGGGCAGCCCTCTTGTGTGTTGAAGTGATGGTACATCTGCATATTACTCTTTTATTAGATAGGATTTGTGGGACTATCTAAGTTTTCTTTTTTAACCTGGAAAATAAAAAGAAAATTAAAATAGCTTTTAATTCAACATTAAGATAACGCTGGATACCCTAAAATAATAATAAATATATTATTACCTATATATTGTAAAGGAAATCCACATGGTACCAAAAATGAAAAATAAGTTTTTTTTCCTCCATCTACCCACAGTTCCTTTGTATAAAAATGTCAAACTAAAAACAAAAGTTTTTTTCCCTTGATATCTTTATAAAATTTAAGTGCATACACACGTGTCTAAACATATAGTCACACACAAGTGTATATATGTTTACATGCTGCTTAACGATGGTGATATGTTCTGAGAAATGTATTGTTAGATGATTTTTCCATGGTGTAAGCATCATAGTGCACTTACACACACCTAGATGGTCTAGCCTATTACACACCTGTACTATATGGTCTAGCCTATTGCTCCTAGGCATGTTACTGCACAAAACAACAGAGAAAATTATGTGAACCAAGAAACATAATAAACACAGGATTACGAGGCTGCTACTGGCATATCACCACCTACTGCTTCCCAGCTTTTATAAATATAAAGAATACACTCTAATGATAAAAAGTATAGTATAGGAAGTATGTAAATGAGTAACAGCTTATTATTCTTATTATCATCATCAAGCATTATGCACCGTACATAACTGCATATGCTATACTTTATACAACTGGCAGTGCTGTAGGTGTTTTTACAACAATATCACCACAAACCCGTGAATAATGCAGTGAGGAAAGATGCTACAACAGTCATACCACCAGTCATTTCATTTCAATATATGGGACCATAATCAGATATGAGGTTCCTCACTGATTAAAATGCTATTATGCAGCACATGACTGTCTATATTTGTGTATGGACGTGTGTATATTCTTAATATGTATGGTCTAAAAGAAATTATATGTATACACATATATTTTGCACACTAAATACATTGACCTGTACTTTGGTTTTCCACGTAGTGATATAATTTGGAATTCTCATATCAGAAGAGAGAATACATTGTATTTTTAACCTATGCACAGCATAGTGTTTCATAGTATGAATATTTTAAATTTATTTAACTCCCAACTATTCAATGATTAGGGTGTTTGCAGTTCCCCCACCGGTTATCCTATCTAATAAAAGAGTAACATGGAAATTGACCATACCTCTGATATACCCAGCAGTCATTCCCACCAGCCAATCAAGAGTGAATAAGCAAATTAGCCCAACCAAGATGGCTGCGGCCACAGAGAGAACAGGAGGGAGGCTTGGGTTTCCCCAGTGATGGCCTGGTTTGGCCTCCTCTTAAGGCTACAAAGTTTCAATTATAGAAGATAAATAAATCCCAACAGAAATGGCTGTCACCACTGAGCAAGAAGGAGGCTTGACTTCACTCCAAGCTACAAAGTTATAATTGTAGAAGATAAATAAATCCCAGATACCAGGGCCTCTGCTTGGGTTGCCATGGTGTGTGGCCACCCTGCAAACCACCATAGGCCCCTTACCCAGGCTGCCCTAGGCCCCAAGAGAACCCCAACCCTGATCCAGGACACCCTTCAGGACAAACAAGCTGGCCCCCACCCATGCACCAGGCCTCTATTTTATCTAATAAAAGAGTAGTATGCAGATTGACCATCATTCTAATACACAAGAGGGCTTCCCCCATGTGGTCAAAGATTCTGCCCCCAGTGGACACAAGACGACCACCACAAGGTGGCCAGCAGGAGAGGGCAGCTAGGAGGGACCAGGCCCGCAGGGAAGGGCAGTTAGGGGCAAACAGGCTGGCAGGGGAGCAGTTAGGCATCAATCAGGATGGCAGGGAAGTAGTTAGTGGGTGATCAGCCTGGCAGGCAGAAGCGGTTACAGGCAATCAGGAAGACAGGCAGGTGAGCAGTTGGGAGCCAGCAGTCCTGGATTGTGAGAGGGATGTCTGACAGCCCATTTAGGCCCGATCCCACTGGTTAGGGTGTTTGCAGTTACCTGGTGCTCACCTGCCTGCCTTCTTTATTGCCCCTAACCGCTTCTGACTTCCAGCCTGATCACCCCCTAACCACTCCCCTGCCAGCCTGATTGATGCCTAACTGCTCCCCTGCCAGCCTGTTTGCCCTTAATTGTCCTCCCCTGCGGCCCTTGTCACCCCTAACTGTCCTCCCACTGGTGGGATCAGGCCTAAACAGGCAGTCGGACATCCCTTGAGGGGTCCCAGATTGTAGAGGGTGCAGACTGGGTTGAAAGACACCCCCCATGCATGAATTTCATGCACCATACCTCTAGTTTCTACAATAACTATACTCTGAGCATCTTGACATTCTTTTGTTTTTATTCATATCTTGATATGACAATGTTGATGGTATTTTCTCCCATGATGTGCACAAGCATTGATACTAATATTTTGTTTAAAACCTATCCTGAAAGTAGAAAACAACCAGATATACTTATAGTGTAACTAGGGGCCCACTGCATAAAATTTGTGCAAGAGTAGGCCTTCCTTCCTCCAACTTACCTCTGGCACCCAAGATCCAGGCTTCCCTCACAGTCATGGCTTTGTCTGGAAGGAAGTCTGGTCTAAATAGCATATTACACTTTTATTATTATAGAGTAGAGGCCTGGTGCACAAAATCCATGCACGGGGGTGGGAGAGGTATGTGTGTCCCTCAGCCCAACCTGCACCCTCTCCAATTTGGGACATCCCTTTCACAATCTAGAACTGCTGGCTCTCAACTGCTCACCTGCCTGATTGCCCCTAACCACTTCTGTATGCCAGCCTGATCACTCCCAACCACTCCCCTGCCAGGCTAATCGATGCCTAACTTCTCCCCTGCTAGCCCGATTGCCCCAAACTGCCCTTCCCTGCTGGCCTGGTCATCCCTAACTGCCTTTCCTTGCCAGCCTGGTTGCCGCTAGTTACCCTCCCCTAAAGGCCTGGTTGCCCCCAGCTGCCTTCCTCTGCTGGCCCAGTCACCCTTAACTGCCTGCCCCTGCTGGTCATCTGTGTCAGCCATCTTGTGTCCACCTAGGAGCAGCCATCTTTGACCACATGGGGGCAGCCATCTTGTGTGTTAGAGTGAAGGTCAATCTACATATTACTTTTTATTATATAGCTGTGATGGTGAACCTATGACACGTGTGTCAGCACTGTCACGTGTAGCCATTTTCAATGACACGAGGCTGCATGCGGTCACATACAGAGAAGTATGGGGCCATATGCCGAGAAGGACTTTTCATCCTCAGCTACTGCATGGCCAGGTGCAGTAGCTGAGGATGAACCATTTGCTGAAGTGTAGTGTGGACACTCTAAATTTTCAAGCAAGATTTAGAAACTAAAACTTATAAGTATTTTCCTCAAGTGACAAAGTATTTTGAGAAGGCCAGTGCAGCTGTACAAATGGAACCCTTGCATATAAAGTACAAGCATGTTTTAGACTCATCACTTGACCAGTCAGTGATAGATTTAATCAATTTAGAAACCTAGAACAGATTATAAAAGTAATTAAGTATCCTGATGTAGTAGTCTACAGTAGTTTGGAACTAAATGGTTTCCAATGGATGCAAATTGATGATTTGGACATGCAACTTGCAGAATTTCAAGACAGCATCTGGGCTCAGGTGTTTGTGGACTTGAGGTCAAAGCTTGATAATCTGGAAAGGTGCTGCTTGGAGAATCAAGAGGAGTGCCACTACAAACAGGAAATTTGGAGTGCCTGGAACCCATTACCAGACACTTTTTTAGCACCCTGAAAATATAGCAATGGCTTTACTCACAATTTTTTCCTGTACGTACTTTTGTGAGACTTTATTCTCAGTGTTAAATAATATCAAAACCAACAAAAGAAACAGATTGACAGATGAAGTTATAATCACTTGCTTGGGCTTAAAGTGTACAAAATACCAACCTTCAATTGAAGGTTTAACCAATGAAATTCAGCAACAAAAAAAGTCACTAATAGGCAGGTTAGTTAAAGAATTCCTCCTCTCCCTCACTTATCTCAGTTTACGGCACCCCTCACAAGTTAAATAATTTCAAGATCAACAAAAGAAACCGACTGACAGATGAACAAAGAAGTCATTAAGCAGGTAAGTTAAATAATTAGTTTTTGGTTTATTAAATACAGTTATATATTACAATTATACATTTTTGTTATTTAAACTATAAATATCACGAAATTATGGTTTTTTTTCTCTAAGTGACACATCACCCGAGTTATGCTTGGTTTTTTGGCGAATTTTGACACACCAAGCTCAAAAGGTTGCCCACACTGTTATATAGGATGGTTATGCAAGTCTTATTTGTTGCAGAGCCATATAGTGACCAAAGATTATAATTCCTGTTGCTGTGATAGTTGTACATGTCTTGATTAGGCAACAGATCCCAGTTATTCGAACAAACACAAATCTACGTGTTGTTGTGAGGGTACTGCATAGCTATGATTAATGTTGTAATCGGTTGACTTTAAGTAGATATTGTCATAGGTAATCTCAGTGGGCCTCAATCAATCAGGTGAAGCACCTTAAGAGCAGAGCTGAGGCTTCGTGACAATGAAATTCTGCCTGTGGACAGAAGTTTCACACCCACCCATGAGTTCCAGCTGCCCTTCATGATGGCCAGCCCTTTGAATTTTGGATTGGCCTGGTGAGCCCCTATGCTTGCATAACTCTTGCAGTATATTTCTTAATTTGAAATTCTTCCTGTTTTTTTTCTCGGGTTGAACACTGATCAATGCACAGGCTCAATGTCACCAATCCTGTAGTGCTCAGTACAGACTTATTTCAGCACTGAAAACAAGTGGGTTATCTTTTCTTATCCTTCATCAATAGCTTAAAACTATGCTTCAGTTTATTTAAATTCATATCTGGATTTTGATTATTTTACATATTTGCTTTTTTCTGAGGTCTCTAATTGACTTTCTTTTATCTGACAGAGAAAGAAATGTGTACTTTCTTTCCCATGTTGTTATAATCATGCAGGCACTTAATCATTCCACTGCTTGACTAGCTTCCATTTTCCTTTGAAGAGATTCTTCTTGTGTGTGTTTCTATTCAATTTTGGCCTGCTGCACAGCCGCCATCCTAAAATTTCTTTCCTCCAGCTTTCTCCCTGTCTTGTTATTTATTTACGTTGTCTTCTTTCTTGGTTTGTACTCGTGTTCTGGGTAAATCTTCAGCCTCCTCAGAAAGGGATTATAGAGGGTGAATGCTAAATTCTTGCAAATCAGGAAATCTTTTTTCTCTCCATCTCTACTTGTCTGTTAGTATAATTGATTATAGGATTTAAGTTCAAAATAATTTCCCCCTAGAACTTGGCTGTCTGGCCTTGAGTTTTGCTAATAAGAAGTCTGTTGACTGGCTAATCTTGCTCTTTTTTTCTTTTTTTTTCTTTTTAATCTTGGAAGTTTTGAGGATTATCTCTTTCCCTGTAATTTTCTGGATTTCCTATGATGTGTGTTGGTGTGGATCTTTCCGGAACTTAATATGATGGGTGTCAGTGTGGATCTTTATGCTAATCTGCACTAGGAAGGCCTTTTAAAATCCCCAAATACATCTCTTTTCAGCCTCAGAAATGCATTTGCTTCTCTTTATTGTTGTTTTTTGCTCCCTCCATTCCCTCCATGCTGCCCTCCCCTTCTAGACTCCATGTGGAAGATACTCCTCTTAAATCCTCTTTAGCCACTGTGCTCCTCCTTTCACTCAGATTTTCTGATTCCCTGCCCTGTGATCTGGAAGATACTTTTAAAGTTTTTTTTCCAGCCCTTTATTAATTTTTTAAAAATTTTAGCCATCATATGTTTACTTTTCAAGAGATTTCATATATTTAAAATTACTACATTTTTATGATACACCTTCCTTGTTCTATGATTACAATATCTTCCAAAATCACTATAAAGTTACTATTTGGAGCTTATTTTTTCTTAAGGTTTTTTTTTTTTTTGTGTGTGTGTTGTTGTTTTTTAAGTTCTTTTCTGTCATCAATTGTTCTATTTGTTCATTTTTGTATTTCTTTCTTATGCTATTGTTTTTATCATGAGTTTAGTAAATGAGGGACTGGGTTGATTTATGTAAATAACAGCTTCTTTCTGTTGCTTATATTGGTTGATTTCCCACTGGGTCTGAGCCATCAAATTGGAAGGCAGACTAGGGATCTGCAGTGAGAAAGGCTTGTAGGTGGGCAGGTTGCTATAGAATCCTGGTAGGGCCCCACTGCCAATATTGGGGATATTTCAACTCTGGTGGACTGTCATTCACTTTCCCTGCCTCTGCTCCCTGTAAATTAACCAGATGGCATATTGAAATGTGTATGATTTTGTTAGTTGACACTTTTGCTTTTACAAGACATATAGTCATATCTGGAAATAGTGATAATTTTGTCTTCACTGTTTTATTTTCTTGTCTAGTTGCATTGGTTAGTAATTCCAACTTCCTGCTAAATACTGGTGCTGGGAATATACTTTTTTGTTCCTGACTTTAATGAGCATTATTCTAGTGTTTCCCTAGCAAGCCAGGTGCACCCTTTGATTTATGCCAAACACATTTTATTACATAGTTTTCTTAAGATTTTGTTTTCAATATTTTGTCAAGAATTAATGTAAACTTTTTAAAAAAATATATTTTATTGATTTTTTACAGAGCGGAAGGGAGAGGGATAGAAAGTCAGAAACATTGATGAGAGAGAAACATCAATCAGCTGCCTCTTGCACGCCCTCTACTGGGAATGTGCCCGCAGCCAAGGTACATGCCCTTAACCAGAATCGAACCTGGGACCTTTCAGTCTGCAGTCCGATGCTCTATCCACTGAGCCAAACCGCTTTCGGCAAGAATTAATGTAAACTTTTAAAATCACTTTTGGTATCTACTGGGATGAGTGTGTGTGTGTGTGTGTGTGTGTGTGTGTGTGTGTGTGTGTTAACCATAAAAGAGCAATGGAGGAAAATCTGCAGTTTATTAGCAATCTTGGGTACCTCTTGGTTTGCAGATGCATCACCCTCATCTCTGCCTTTATCTTCATCTGGCATTCTCTCCATGTGTGTATCTATTTGTGTCCAAATTTCCCCTTTTTTGTGGACACCAGTCATATTAAATTAGGACCCACACTAATGATCTCATTAAACAACTGCAAAGCCCTGATTTTCATACATCACATTCACAGGCACTGGCCTTAGGACTTAAATCTCTTTTGAGGGAACAAAATTAAACTTTAATACCATCTTTATATTCATCCAAAA
Organism: Antrozous pallidus; assembly: GCA_027563665.1. Lineage (NCBI taxonomy): Eukaryota > Metazoa > Chordata > Mammalia > Chiroptera > Vespertilionidae > Antrozous > Antrozous pallidus. Next base: position 9,224,744 of record CM050526.1, read on the forward strand.
ACAACAACAACAACAACAACAACACATAATCCATTTGACACTTTGCTAATTTGTTTTGCTAAGATTTTATTGAAGATATTCTTATTGATACTCATAAGTAAGGTTGCTCTTTGTGCTGTTTTTATCTTATCTTAGAACAAAAATTTGTTTATGATATTGGTATCAGAGTTACTGTAATTTTGTATACACGTTGAAGTGTACATAATAAAATTTTTCTCTTTAAGTCCTCATACTAGGTAATAATAAATAGTATTATAATTAAATATCTCCTTGAAAGTTAGAATGATGTCTATGAAAACATCTGAGGCTTTGGGGTGTTTATTCTCAGTTTCTTCCAATATCATCAATATGTTCAGAATTTCTATCTCTTCCAGAATTAGGATTGGCCATTTATATTTTTCTAGGTAATTATTGTTTAATCCAGTTTTTTTCTAATTTATTTACATAAAAGTAAAGTGCTTTGCAATGTTTGTATTTAAAGTATTCTCTACATATTAGATTATTTCACCTTATTCATTGCTAATCAGTTGCTTTTTTCTTGCCTAAGCTAAGCTATACATATCTATGGATTAATGGGAAGCTTTCCATGGGTATAGACAGGATGCTAGATCTTCGGGAATAAGCTTACTTACGTTCACTAAGTGCTACCAGTTTGCTTTGAGGAATTGTTATACTCGCACCAGGGGAACATGAAGATTCCTATTTGTTAACATCCTCACTAATACTTACCATTGTCTGAGAGTCTAGATTTTATCAATCTGATGGATGTAAAGTCGTATCTCCACAAACTAATTTTTCATCACCAACATCTTCTTATCTTTCCAGGTCCTTTTCTCTAGAATTCAACTTAAAAAGCCTCTTTCATGGAGACTGTCAGTCAATCCACCTACTCCTTTCGTTTTCATTATCCCTTACCCTCATGCTTTCTACTGTCACCCTAACCCAGTTTAAATTCATGGTTTATCATAGTGTTCACTCTAGTTCTTTACTCCTCTTTTAGTTCATCAAACTGTCTTGAGTAATCCATAGCCCTAATTAAATTCAACTTTCTGCCCATTTAGTTCCTGCATCCATGGAGCTGACTGTGGTTGAAATAAGGCACACAATCATGTGGATTCATCTTGTTTTAGATTAATGATCTAAATGGGCTCTCATTACTGATCAGTCTATATACTATATTTTCCCAGTCCACCTACTTGCCCCATTCTCTTAGATGACTTTCTCAAACATTTTCCTCTCTTCTCAAGCCTCTTACACCTTCTTCTTCATCCTACTGTTGCCTGATGGTCTTGCTTCCTTTTCACTCAGAAAAGAGCACACTGAGAACTTTCACACATTCCCATCAACATGATCTCTGTATACCCATGGGCTCTTATGCCCAGAACTTGCTTCTTTTCTCAAGTTATTATGGATGAGCTATTTATTCACCAGCTAAGGCCAATTCTCCCACTTGTGAAAATCCTGTTGAAGCAAATGTCACCATATATTTAGAATCTGACTATTTCTCACCACTCCCACTGCCTCCATCCTGGTTTAAGCCACCATAATGGTTCATTTCAAAGCTCTCTTCTTAATTCACAGCTTCTTCCTATCACCCGGATTGTCTGCTGGATACAGCAATGATGTGGTACAGTTAAAAAGGAATTACAACATGGCATATCTCCACAAACAGCATCCAGAACTTGCCATGTCATACTAAAAGTCAAGACTAAGGCAAAATGAATAAAAATAGAACTTGAAATGATTCAAGATGGCAACTGTTTTCATGTCCTTGATATTTTTAAAACCACTGCTTGATTAAAGTCTGGCTAAGAGTTCTGGTGAGATGGTCTAGGCCAGTGGTAAGCAAACTGCGACTCACGTGCCACATGCAACTCTTTGGCCCCTTGAGTGTGGCTCTTCCACAAAATACCATGGCCTGGGCAAGTCTATTTTGAAGAATTGACGTTAGAACAAGTTTAAGTTAAAAATAAATTTGGCTCTCAAAAGAAATTTCAATCGTTGTATTGTTGGTATTTGGCTCTGTTGACTAATGAGTTTGCCAACCACTGGTCTAGGGTGTTCTTAGAAGAGGTTTGGGGCCAAGACTGCCCATGACCTCTGAAGTCCAAGATCAGCCATTGCAATGCCATTGCAGCTCCCTATGCAGACCCTCCAGCCTGAGTCCTCTTGGAGACCTGTGGACAGACCCTGGGTGTGCACAACTACCAGGGACAAATCACTGCCCCTTCCCAGACACACGGCTCATCCGGGAGGACATTTCAACTCCCCTTTAGGATTCACTTTCTAGCACATGTGCTGCCGGAGCCAGCACAAGCATTCACTTCCTGTTTCATAATTTTTCTCTTTGAGAAACTGATTTCTCCCCCTAAAACTCTTTACAGTCCACGTGAGTTCATCTGAGAAACTCATTTTGGGGGGCCTGATTCTCACTACAAACATCATTTCGGCAAAGCTTTACTAAAGTGAAGGAGATATTTACTCCAGTTAAAACCTAACCCATTTACCATATTTTCCAGCGTATAAGATGACTGGGCGTATAAGACGACCCCCAACTTTTCCAGTTAAAACATAGAGTTTGAGATATCCTCGCCGTATAAGACTACCGCTCTTCCTACGCACACCAAATAAAAATTAAAAAAAACCATCAGATTTGATTTCAATATGGTAATTTTAATTCAAATGCTTGTGACATGCAGGTACTTAGCAGGAAAACTGTCATTTAGAAACATAAGGCTGTCACAAACATGTAAACATAAAACAGTGCAAGTGGACTAAACTTTTCCTAATTCACTCTAAAGCTGAAAGGAAGGATAAGACAATAAACCCCTGGGAGCTGCCATGCTGTTTGTTTTCTTCTATGGTAGGTGTACGGCACTGCCCTTGCTGCTTGCATAAGGTCGCTGCATACACATACAGTGGGGATCCGGCCGCGGCAGTTTTTTTAGCTACCCCCCCCCCATGTGATGACTGCAGATGCTGCAGTCTGGCTCAGTAGTTTCAGCACCCGCCCTATAAGACCATACCCCGGCGTATAAGACGACCTCCAACTTTTGAGAAGATTTTCCTGGGTTAAAAAGTCATCTTATATGTTGGGAAATACGGTAAATTGAGAACTCTAGCACTTCCTTTCTTTTCTCTACCATATTATTTGAATTTAACCAAAGCTTACAGTTGGCCTAGAAAATGTTATTTTATTTGGCAATGCTAACTGTTATGGATTAAACATTTAAGTTTCCACAATATTCATATATTGAGGCCTTCACCCACAATGTAATGGTATTCTGAGGTGAGCCTTTGGGATGATTAAGTTTACAGGAGGTCATAAGGGTGGGGCCCTCATGATGGGGCGATGGGATTAGTGCCCTTTATTAGAGGACAGTCTTCCTCCCTTCCACCCCCTCCCAATGCCACAGGTACTGGGGAAAGGCCACGTAGCACACTGTGAGAAGGCAGCCATATGCAAGCCAGAAAGAGAGCCCTCCCCAGAACCCAGCCACACTGATCTTAGACTTCCAACGTCTAGAATTGTGAGAAATTTCTATAGTTTTTACCTACAAAGTCTATGGTATTTTATTATAGCAGCTCAAGCAAACTGATTACTAATGAGTTTGCTGACCACTGGTCTAGGTAACTGTTTCTATGTATCAATGTTTTTAAAACCAATGTTTTTATTTATTTGGCTGAATAGTAGGAGATATATTCCATATCCTCAATATTTTAAAACCACTGCTTGATTGAAGCTTGGCTGCCAGTTCCGGTGAGATGGTCTAGGGTGTAGGCTGTGTGTAAGGCAGCAGAGTTGGAAGCAGTGACCAGTAAACTGCACCTGAAAGTGTAAGGAGGCACCAAATCTGGCAGGCGCCAGCCAGACTAGATCAGTAAGACCCACGTCCTGCTATCACAGCAGGGTGAAATACCCCAGAGCACTAACAAGGAGGTAAAAACAGGTCGTTCCACCCAGCTGGTCAAGGGTCTTAGGAAATTGCCAAACCATGGTCTTGGGAAAACAAAATGTAAATATTCCCTTTGTGACATCCAGGGCTTCATGTTGTTACAACTCTACTTTAGGCCATAAATCCTGTTACAACTCTACTTTAGGTCATAAGGGGTCACGCCTGAGTAGGGGGGGAGGGGGGGGTAGCAGGCCAGAGGGCCGGGCCGCAATGCCAGGAAGCCGAAACTCTGTGTAACTGAAAACCCCTGAATGTCCTGACTCCCACCCCCCATAGATAAGGTCTTTTGTTTGTGACTCTGTATAAATACCCTGCTGTACTCTGGTTCGGGGCTCTCAGCCTCTACTCTGACTTCAGGGTAGGTTGTGAGCCCCAGCATGCTTGGTGAATAAACCCTTTGCTGTTTGCATGAGAACGTCTCTTGGTGCCTTTGTGAGAGCGGCGGGCGTCCCGGACTTAACAGTGGTGGAGGTTTGGGGCCAGGCCTGCCACCAAAACCTCCAAATATCCAGTCACACAGCTTCCCTTCTTATGCATGCATTGATTTTTTTAAAACCAAAATGTGAAGATTTATGTTTATGCCTATTACATTTCATTTTCTCATTCAATCTTCTTATTGCTATAAGTCTTAAATTTTTTTGCTATAACACTTTTTTGTTGTTTCTGACTTAAGTCCTATAAGTTAGAAAGCTGAGGGAGGCCTGGGTTCTGAGCAATGTTATAGCCTGAAAGAAGTATAGTCTTGGATTGGGCATAACAATAATGGCCTGCCTAGCAGTTCAAATATGGGGTTGATGAAATGCAAATTAGAGAACAAGGAGGTAGCCAAGTTCACAGAATAATGGGTATACCTCTGAGTCTCTGGTTGTGCATATATTTCACACCCTGGAATCCAGCACAAAGTATTCAATCCATTTGCTGCCAGAGGAGCTGACTTGCTAGCTTGACTCTGCACTCTAACTGTAGTGGATGAGAGTATAAAATGTGAGCCAGGCTGCGGGAAGGGTAAGAAAAGGGACCTTCCTAGTCTACCCAGATTCTCTCAGCCTTGCTGTGTGATTTTCTAAAAGGTAAACAACATCTCTGAACATGGATTCTTTTGATTTACAAAGTGCACGCCTTGGCTCTGAAATGCCTTCCCACCTTCAGGTTTTAGATTTTTGTGTATAGGTGTAAACAGAGATGAGGTAGGGGTGTCCTTAGTGCCCTACAGTTTGCACCAAAGGGAGATGGGCAAAGGCAAGTGGCAGAGGCCGCCCCCCACATCCTCTCTTCCAGGATTAAACATGAACTGAGGAAGGAGCCAGTGATTTGGCCTTGAGCAGTCCCTCCTGCTCTCCACCCTGAGCCACCTGAGTCAGGTCCTGCCACTGCCAACTCATCCCAGTAGGTCCTCCAAATTTCCGAGGGATGTGAAAGAGACCTGCACACATCCCAGCCCCTTTCTGCTGACTCTGGGATTACACAGCAAGCTGCAGCCATTATTTTTATTGCTGATGCCACTTCCTATCGGAACAATTTGTTGCTAATAAGCCCCTATAATAGTAAGCAATGGTTTGGCTGATAATTGTCACTAAATACCATTCAAGGCTTTGTTGCTTCTTGGGCATATTGCTAATTATGCTGCATCTGAAATAACACCCAGAGGCCCACAGAACGCTAGTAAATAGGGTTTTTGTCTCTTCCAAAGCCTGAGGCTGGGAGTGATTAGGAATGCCAAGGCTCTAATCCAGTAAACAATGGCTGCCTCAGTCTCAACTCAACAAAATCACAGTCTTTTGCAAACTGTGCTGGGCTCAGACACATCAGGCTTCCATTTCAGGCCAGCACTGGCTAAGGAGAGTGGTGTGTGTGTGTGTGTGGGGGGGGGGGGTCACCTCAAGGCTGCCCGGGGGGGGGGGGGGGGAGGGGGCTTCAGGAGTTACCAGGGGGGCAGTGTGCAGGGAGAGGCAGGATGGAATGACAGGTCTGCCTGGTGCACCTGGGACTGTATAGAGGCAAAAGGCCCAGCAGGAAAAGCAAAGGAGGAAACATGGAGGGCGACTGGAAATGGGGGGTCAGAACGTCCATGTCAAGCTCCTTATCACCGAGCTGTCTATAAAGACTTTGTTTAACCAGATCCAGACAGCAAATGGTTTTGTCCTCTGCACAGTGCTGCTCCAGAGCCTCAGTTTCTCTGTGTGCCTAGGAGAATGGCACTCCTACCACCCCCTCTGTGCCAAGATGCTTCCCACAGGCCATGCAGAGAGAGACTGGGGTACGTGACCTGCTGGGAAGCAGGGCACCTGAGGCCAGATCACACAGAGGAGCACAGAATTCAGAATTGATGCGTGCTGCTGCCAGCACAGGGCAGCTCCAGAAAACCCAGGAGAATGGAGTTCAAGGTGGTTCCTTCTCAGGAGAAAAAGTCAGGACTTGGAGATGGGATAGAAGACAGGCATACTATTCATTGCCTAATTTTTCCTATGAATTAAAACTATAAGGCAATATATACTTGCTAAAAATAATATTTAAAAATATTACAGCATGTTCATGAGCCTGGCTTGGTTCTATGGCTGAAATAGTCAGGAGACATGGGCAGGTGGGCATTGGTACGTTTCTTTCCTTTTCTTTCAACCCACCGTACCATCTGGTCATCAGCCAGGTGTGGCAATGGAGCAGCTGATGACCAGATGGTACAGTGAGTAGATTCTAAGTACCTGAAAAGCAGAGAAGCTGGACTCAGGTGCCTTAATGCCTGATCACGTGGGCACTGCGGGCAAGCAAGAAAACAGAGTAGGCACTTAGCGTGTGCCTGTTGAATAAACGAACACAGTCATCAGACCTTGGAGATTTTAATTATGGGACTCTAACTGGCCTGAAGAAGCATTGAGAGGGCAGATCATAGGAAAAGAGGATTTTCCTTTTTGCTGTGTGGAGCCTCCATGGCCTGGAGCTATTGCCAGGCTGTCAACGTGAGAATGGGCACTCTCTTGGTTTCAACGACAGCACTGACCACAAGGGATGCAGAAAGATTTCTGGAAGGAGCATAAACAATTTCTAGAAAAGCAACCCCTAGAAAAAACTAGGTCTTTCTCTAGGAAGGCCTGAGAGGGAAACTCCAGAAGGGCCGTATTCCTGCTACTTGGAGCAGAAACAAGGGTCTCGTTGGAATGGGGTGGGCGTCTTTCTAATTTAAATGTTGAATGAACTATGAAGAACGGCACACAGGTGATACTGTGCTTGGAAACTCCTCCCAGTTGCCTTGGCTATAAAGGCCTCACATTGATGTCATCTTCCTCCAAGTCCCCCTAACTTTCCTCCCACCAAACTGACAAATGTCTTGGAAATCTGAGTACGTCACTGAACCCTCTCCCTTGGCATTTACTCTGCTTCTGCATCACTCCTTTCTCCACCACTTAACGAATGCTGCTTTTCCCAAGGGCACCACTAACTCCTTGTGGGTAAATCCACTTGAGCCTCCACAGCCTTCACTCTTGCCAGCATTGGCAGCATTTTCTTTCTCAAAATACCATCTTGCTTTGGCTTCTCCAGCTCCCTCCTGTCTCCCAGTCACCACCCACCTCTCCGGCATGCCTCATTTTCTCAGTTTCTCTTCTGCCTTACATGTCAGCGTCCTTAAGGGTTCTTCATTTTTTGTGTGTTCTCTGAACATTTTACTTCACAATTTACATATGTTTTCCCTTGAGTATTCTCAAACATTCCTATTACTTTAATTACCATCTGTATGCTGACGGCTTTCAAATCTGTCTCCAGCCCAGCTTTTTCTCCCCAGCCATGGACTTATAGATCCAAGTTTCTGCCCTGTGAGCCAAGCTTGCACCCAGCATTGGTGAGGCCACAGGATCTGCATACACGGAGCATGTCAACACGTATCATTTTGAAGGTTAATTTGGCCTACTACCAAATCTAAAACTATGCATAGTACTTGAACCTAACCTTCTACTTTTAAGTATCTATTCTGTGAAAGATGGCTCTTATGTGAGACAAATAAAATAGTCCAGCATATAGAAGCATGAAATAAAGTAGTGATTTGATTGCCAGGGGGCAGACGTGATGGCGAGGGGTTGTTCAACGGGTAGAAAGCTATAGCTATGCAAGAGGAATGACTTCTGGAGCCCTGTTGTACAATGCTGTGCCTAGTTTACAATGTGGTATTGCCCACTTAAACTTTTATGAAGAAGGCAGATCTGTTAAGTGTCCTCACCACACACACATACACAAAAACAAAACAAAAGGGCAAGGAACTCTTTCTTGGCAGTCATGGAAATATTTATCCTCATGATTGTGGTGATGGTATCATGAATGCATGAGTATGTCCAAATAAATCAAATTGGAAGAAACTAACAATATGTACAGTATTTTTTGTATATCAATTATACCTTAATAAGCTGTAAAAATTGAACTAGAAATAATGTGCAAAAAGTGTGCAAAAATATACAGACATACAGGACTTTTTTTTGGAGAATTTTCCACAAAAGTGGAAATTGGGAAATAGTCTAAGTAGAAAAAGTAGGTAGCTAAGAAAATTGTCATACATACCTACTATGACCATTTACTTCTGGTTTGGAATACACCAGTGGCACTCCACTTGCAAGCATAGGTGACTAAAGTAGGAGGCAGCAAACATTTTTCTGTGAGGGGCCAGATAATAGATATTTTAGCCGGTGCAGGACATACAGTTTCTCACAATTACTCTTTCTTTGTAGTGGGATGGAAACCATAGTCAAAATATAATAAAGCTTTATTTACAAAAGCAAGAGGTGAGCTGGAGTTAATTTGTAGGCAGGAGTTTGCTGACACCTGATTCAAGGGCTTTTTTTTTTAAAGACCCCACAATGTGCAGGGCAGTGAACGCTACCAGGGACAACTATTATGCAGTGATAGACAGGTGTTAGAAGGTAAAAAGCACAGACTCCTAACCCTGTGGAAGAAGAATGTATTTGAGATTCCTCTCGGATGTAGTCTGAGTTGTCTGTAGAAGCAACTTGCTCAATAACATGACCTCTATTAGCTTCTTTCCCTTCTCCGCTTCCTTCCTCACTCCCGCCCTAATGAAAAACTTGAACTTAAATTTTTATCTCCAGATCTGTTTCAGGAGAAAACCCAGCCTAAGATGGTTGATAAAAGAAGTGACACTAGGAAGCAAATGCTTCTAAGGGATTTCTGAAGTTGGGTTCCAGATCAACCATACGACACCAAGGATCCTGTGTCTATTTCTTTTTAAAAAATATGTTTTTATTGGTTTTTTGAGAGAGAAGAAGGGAGAGGGAGAGACAGAGATGAGAGGATGAGAGAGAAACATCTATTGTCTGCCTCCTCTGCAACCCCCACTGGGGATCGAGGCCACAGCCCGGAGATGTGCCCTGACTGGGAATCAAACCCGTGACCTCCTAGAGCATGGAACAATGCCCAACCACTCAGCTACACTGGCCAGGCACCTTTTGTCTATTTGGGATGTTAAGGAAACATGGACAAAATCTTTATTATGCTGTGGAATCACATTTACTAAGATTCTCACCTGAAGTTTATTTGGATAGAATAATAGGCAGAAGGGGAGGCACATACTTATTCAAAAGCTCTGGTGCTTGAAAGATATGGAGACAGTAGTAATTATATGGATTATAAAGTTGGGTTTTTTAACTGCCCAGAAGCTCTACAGGAAGAAACTAACAAACTCATGTCAACCAATTATTAGCTAAGGACATGGTGAGAAGGCCAGAAATTATCCGTGGTAGTATTTAGAGACTCTCTTCTAGAGGCAGAAGGCAGACTGAGCTGAAAATCAGGCCCAAGACTTTATTCTAAGAGAAGCAAAATTATAAAGGAGACTGAAAGCACAGCCCAGTATGTCTCCTTTGCTAATTATTGAGAACTTAGATTCATCTGAACTCTGTGGGTCATCAGAAGTGGCCTTCTCCCTCTAGCTAGGGGAGCTCAACCTCATTGTCTGAGATCAGCAAAGAGGACTCCTAAGAAGCCTGCCCAAAAAGAACAAGTTTGCCCTTCTCAAGATCTGCTCTGCTTGCTCTGTTTATTTCAAGACCAATAATGAGGGTCAAGATTCAGCATGACTCAAGCAGGGAAGTGCTATTCCAGCTTTGGGAAGAAAGATATTGCTTTCTAAAGAAGCGGCAGAGCATGGCTAATATGTCCTGCAATGATTTGAGAGCATCTAGCTGAGCTCTGGATGGTGTTGGATCAAAGAAGCTAAAATAGAAGGCTGAGTGGAAAGTTTATGGATATAGACATGTCCTCTAATGACTGTAGACTGAATGGTGAAGATGCTGGGAGCTGGGCAAAATATGTTGTTGGAATAATTTCTTCTTGAATATTGAAAACAATGATGTTTTACAGAAAATTAAGCAGAGATATTGAAAGTACCTTTGCAGAATTTTGAGGAAGATATCAAAAGACTCTGTGGCCTGCATGCTAGAATGGATTTTTAAGGAAAACCAGACAGCTCACTAGCTAACTACATTTCCTGGGAGGGCCCAAAGGAAAATGCCTGCATTAAAGAAATAAAGAATGTGCTAGTTAAGGGACACAGACTTGAATTCCAGAATAGCAGGTACAAGCTGGTGGCTCTTAACCATCAGAAGCAATGTGGATTTAATGATCATGATGGACAGAAATGCTGTAATAGCACCTAGGATACTCAGAGACCATGGCATTGCAAGGGGCAGCTAGTGAGGGAGGGGAGAAGGCAACAAGAGTATTGCTTAACTTATATAATCAAGATAGACCAAGAGCAAATAACTGGAATGGTGAAGTTGGTTGCTAAATGGAATATAATGATCCCTCATCTAATTTTCATATCTGAGCCTGATCCAGAATATTATGACTAGGAGATATGCTAATCCTCTTGCAAAAAATCATACAAAACCTCAGAAAGAACGTATGGTACTAACTTCCCCAACCTTTCTCTAAAGGAACCTGCACTGCAGAAAGGGAATCACCTAGCTATTTCAAGGGCTGTTGGATGAGGGTTTGAGCTGACATAACTATCCGAGAAACCTTGGAGTGGGTATGTAAAAACCAGATGATAAATGGAGTGTTGATCCAAATCCATTTGATAAATGCCAAGTCTGCCAGCCCATACTGTGATAATTTTCATGGCGTTTGAGTGCTTAATTGGGTTGAATATACTTAGCAGCTGGGATAAATCTCACATTTGTGCCTGACCTGTAGAGTAAAAGCTGTTGTGGTAGAAGGGCTAAGTGGAAGCCCCGAAACTGTTCACCATTCCATTCAAGGTAGTAAATTACACGCAAAACATCCCAGCTGAGACAGCAAAAAGTAGTGCTACACTAGAAGACTGGAAGGTTGCAGAGGTGTTGGTTCCCATGTCTTCATTTACTTCACTGGCATGGCCATTGTAAAGGCCAGATGGTCATAACTACAGCATGGAGGGACCTGAAGACCATTGTGCTAAAGTGAAATAAGCAGAGAAAGACAAGTACCATATGATCTCACTCATATGTGGAATTCAGTGAACAAATTGAACTACCAAGCAAAATAGAGACAAACTCATAGATAGAGAGCAGACAGAAAGCTCTGATATATGTGTATGTGTGGAGGGGAAGGGTGTTGAGGCGAGTGGGAGGAGGGATTGAGCAAAAAGAAAAAGAAAGAACTCATGGGCATGGACAACAGTGTGGACGGGTAAAAGAGGACACAGAGGGGATAAATGGTGATGGAAAAAATAAAATAAAAAAGATGATACTAAAACTCTGTCGGTATAACCAAATGGTAAACCCAGTAGCCACACTTTTTTAGACATTTTAGTATACTACTGGAACACATCTACACAAATACAGACTTTGGTGTGAAGCTACTGTGTTGTCGGGTGTTAGTGTTATGTTGCATTGTATTGCATTTCATTGCATTGTATGGTACCATGGAATTAGCTCAACATGCAGGTGCGGATATAAATTAGGTGCTGCCACAGCCCCACACAAGGAGGCCCTACAATAGCGGTAGGGGAAATCCTCTTGGGAGCAGAGCTTAGAGCAGTACACTAGGCCATCAACTTTGTGTGGGAAGAGAAGTGGCCTGGGGTAAAGATATATACAGATTCCTTGGCAGTGGCAAATGTCTTGGCTAATTGTTGGTGGCCTCAGGTGCAGTGAACTGGAAAACATAAAGGAGGTATCTGAAAAAGGATAGGAGTATATGGATAAACATAAGAGTGAATACAAAGTACCAGGGACCTTGTGTCTCATGTCTGTGACAACTAAAAAGCATCTACCACTGACAAGTCACTGACAAACTAGGTGAATGTGTTGACTTCTAGATTATAGCCAGCCTTTGTCCTTGTCCACCCAGTGCCTACAAAATGATCCCCACATCCATAATGCAGAGTGTTCATGGACCACTGCATGAGCTCCCAATCATCAAGGCTGACCTAGCTACTGCTGCTGCTAGTCTTGGTCCTTCAGGAGCTCTGAGCCTGGAGTTTTTAGGATACGCAGCCACTAGATGTCAAGTAGATTACACTGGAGCCTCCTTTTCCAGAAAAGGCAATGATTTATCTTTAGAATTGGTATATATTCTAGGTATGTGTTTGCTTTCCTAACCACAGTGCCTCAATCAGCACCACTTTCCAGGGCTTATTGACTCTCATTTTCCAATGTGGGATTCTGAATAATATTACCTAAGACAAAGGGACACATCTTAAGTCAAAGTAGTTCTGATAACAGGCACATGATCCTGGAATCCACTTGTCTTATTCTATATGACTTCATCCAGAATCGGCTCATCTAATAGAATATTGGAACAGCCTCTTTAAGCTTGAGCAAATGCACCAGCTAAAGGGTGATCTCTGAAGAGTTTGGATGCTGTGCTTTTAAGAGTGGGAGTAGAAATGGCTTTTCAGTATAATTGCAGGGACCCAAATGGGGAAATTGTGCTTCTATGACTTTTGGCTCTTCTGAGCTAGAGGTACTGTTGCTAATGTGGAAGGGATAGCTCTACTAGGAGACACAGTAAGGGATAGCTCCACCACTGAACCTTGAGCTGTGGCTGATGCCTGACTATTTGTGTTCTGTAGATTACCAGACCTTAAACTCATATTTTTTTATACATTGCAATGGAGAACATCCTATATAATAAAAGGCTAATATGCAAATTGAACAACAGAATGACCAGTCGCTATAATGCTCACTGACCATAATGGGGAAGATGCTCAAAGCAGAAGCTGCCCCTTGTGGTCCATGCACCTCCATAGGGGGAGCGTTGCTCAGTCAGAAGCTAGGCTCACGGTTGGTAAGTGTAACTAACGACAATGGCTGGAACCTCTCTCACCTCTGCAGCAGCGCTAAGGACCCTTCGGGGAAAGCTGGCAAGAGGACATCCTCTAAGGAATCTCGAACTGCAAGAGATTGCAGGCTGAGTTGAGGGAACACCCCCTCCAGTGCACAAATGTCATGCACCTTTAGTTGATTCAGAAGAGGAATGTTTATCTCAGAATTATTTAATATTTAAAACATAGATGAGTGTCCACTGAAAGTTCTGAGTAATGCACGATTATTATTTACCCACTGCATATAATCCAGAAGAGTAACCTGGGCTCTATCACGTGTTTTAGCCCCTAACTGCTAAGAGGGTTACACTGCTTTCCTCAGGTTAAATCTTACTCACCACACTGTGCATCCATTTAACCTCTCTTTCTGCTGCATTTTCATACTAGAGATAACTGTGGTCCATCATGGCTAAAGAAAGCATACCAGGAATGGCGCAAGAGTGCTAGGAAGAGCATCTCAGTATACTTCATGCAGACATCAAGGTGGGTTCCAGGTACCCTGAAAGAAATCCAGGAAGAAGCAGAGTGGCATAAAATTCAGCAGAAATTAGAGGCTGGTGGACTTGCTTCACCATTATGACTATACTAGGGGCCCGGTGCCCAAAATTCTTGCATATTAAAAGGAGATTAATTAGAGGAAATATTTTAATATTGCTATTTACCTTTTTTCTATAATAGAAGTGTCAGAGATTAAAGAAAATTAGTAAAATGTATATGAAAATCTTCCTCCTGTCAGAGTCTGAGGTGCACCATGGACTCAGAGTCAAGTCCCCACCCATCCACATGTGCCTCAAAATGGTGCAAGACCCAGATATGGCTGCCCCCCCCCACACACACACACACCCACATTGGGCTAGAACCACACCTGGCTGGTTTCATCCTTGTCAAGCTCTGCTGGGCTAGGGGCACAGCTTCAGGTCTCCTGACCCAGAGCCCTGATGGGCGTGGAGCCTGAGGTCTCCCAGCACAGGCTGGAGCAGGGGGCATGACTTGAGGTCCCCCATCAAGCCCTTCCAGGTGGGGGGCACAGTCTCTGGTCCCCCAGACTGGCGCCAGGGGGGCATGGCCCTGTCAAGCCCCACATGGGCTGGGAAGGGGTCACAGCCTCAGGCCTCTGCTGATTGTTCATTAAGGTTCATTATGGGAACTCAGCCTCCGCTGTGGGTACAGCTATCTTGTGTTAAGGAAATCCCTGCCTCTGCTGTGGGCACTGCCATCTTTGTGGTGGAGTGATGGTCAATTTGCATATTCCTTCTTTAATATATATATATATAGGATACTGTAAGGAACCATGGCCAGACCCATGTTCTGACTTCAAAGGGTGGGAAGGGAAGAGAAAAAAAGGGAAAGGGAAGGTACGGGAGGGAAGGAAACAGCTTTGCTAATGGATTCAAAATTGAGAGTATATTTTTTCAGGGCCTATACTCTAGTGATGCCAAGTGATGATGCTGAAGTCAAAGCTTCCTTTCTAGGACAATGAAGTGAGGACACATATGTATGTCCATTCACACAGTGATCTATGTCTGCATGTCCTGACATGGGAGGAGGTGCAAGGTAGGTTTGAATATGTATATATATTTATTAATGGTGAATTTTGTTAAAAATAATTATTGTTATACATAAAGAGATAGTATATTGTGGGCATAGATTCATTATGCATTTACCTTTCTTCTCTCTATCCTATCTAATAAAAGAGTAATATGCAAATTGACTGTACCTCCAATATGCCCACAAGCTCCAGCCAGTTAGGAGCAAATAAACCCTAACCAAGATGGCTGTGGCCACTGAGAGCAGGAGGGAGGCTTGAGTTTTCCTGACAATGCAGGAAGCCAAGCTTTCCACCTGCCCTTGTCAGCCTAGGCCTCCACTCAATGCCACAAAGTTTCAATTATAGAAGATACATAATCCCAACAGAAATGGTGGCAACCACGGAGCTGGAAAGAGCAGAGGCTACAGTTGCCCAGGCAATGGATGAAGCCAAGCTTCCGTAGCCCTAGCACCTAGGTCTCCACTCTAGGCTACAAAGTTTCAATTATAGAATTTAAATAAATCCAAATAGAAATCACGGAGCAAGCAGAAGACTTGGCTCTGCTCCAGGATACAAAGTTTCAATTGTAGAACATAAATTAATCCCAGATCCCAGGGCCTTCACTTGGGTCGCTGGGGGACATGGCCAGTCTGCAAACCACCATAGGCCCCTTGCCCAGGCCACCCCACACCCCCCAAAAAACCCCATTCTGATCCGGGACACCCTTCAGGGCAAACCAGCTGGCCCCCACCCATGCACCAGGCCTCTATCCTATCTAATAAAGAGTAATGCACAGATTGACCATCACTCCAACACACAAGAGGACTTCCCCCATGTGGTCAAAGGTCCTGCTCCATGTGGACACAAGATGGCCACCACAAGATGGCCAGCAAGGGAGGGCCATTGGGAGGTTCCAGGCCTGCAAGGAAGGGCAGTTGTGGGAGATCAGGCCAGCAGGGGAGGACAGTTTGGAGGGACCAGGATTGCAAGAGAGGGCAGTTGGGGGCTATCAAACCTGCAGGGAAGGTCAGTTAGGGGTGACCAAGCTGGCAGGGAAGGGAAGTTGGGGGCAAACAGGCTGGCAGGGAAACAGCTAGACATCAATTAGGCTGGCAGGGTAGTGGTTAGGCAGTGATCAGGCTGGCAAGCAGAAGTAATTAGGGGAAAGCAGGAAGGCAGGCAGGTGAGCAGTTTGGAGCCAGCAGTCCAGGATCGGGCCTAAACGGGCAGCTTGGCATCCCTCGAGGGGGTCCCAGATTGGAGAGGGTGCAGGCTGGGCTGAGGGACACCCACCTGCCTCCCATGCACGAATTTCATGCACCGGGCCTCTAGTCTATAACAATAAAAGCATAGTATGCTAATTAGACTGGATAGCCAAATGGCTTTCCATATGCCCTTGTCAGCCTAGGCCTCCACTCAATGCCACAAAGTCTTTTATGCAATCAGACAAATGCAGGGCTGCGAGGGTTGAGGCAAGCCTCTATAGCTGTGAGAGCTGAACCCCTTGCATGAACTTCATGCATTGTGTCTTTAATATTTTTATATAGTTTAAATTTTTTATAATAAGTATGTATTTTACTTATAGTCAGGTAAAGAATCTCTACTCTTTTTTTCTCTTTGAAGCTGCCTAAAACCAACAAAGAGAATGATAAACAGAAAACAATTGAATATTTGATGAAACTAAGGCAGCTCATAATTTCAAACTAAAACTTACTAACATGCATGGTTAAAATCCTCAGGTGAGGAAGGCCTCTGCCTCTGAGGTTTTTGACTGGAGGCAGAGCACAAATTCACAAGTAGACAGTACCTGGACCCATAGTTTAGAATCATAAGTTTGGGATATAAGATAGCTGAGGCAGTTTTCCTGAAGGTTGACACTCGGAATAGTGGGGATGACTGTGAAATTATGTATACCTGCCACCCCTGGAAAAAGTCAGCCATCACGTCTTTGGAGGAGATACCAAAAGCTGGGAAGCATATATAAAGCTGCCACTCTGAACTATTGGAGAAAAGGGCTAGGCCACCCCCACCCCAAACACCTGTGACCTTCAGAGTTCCCTTGTGACCAGTCTCTATGGTTTCTCTGAATCTACGGCAGGAGAAATGCAAGTGAACATGTGCTGAGTGATGGCAGACCAAACTCCAGGCTGTTTACTACTCCAGCTCAACTATGCAGCCCCTTACTCTCACTCTCTGTCATAACGAGCTTATTGAGGAAGAATGAACTCCATCCCACAAGGAGCAATAATCATGAAGGAAACAAACAAACAAACCAATGCGTGGGGGACACTCCTCAGAAATATAAAACAAAACAGAAATTCTGATCAGAGTTCTATATAAAATAACAGACATAATTTTCTACATGAAACAAAAGTTCAGAGATATAAGGGCTCAAGAAAGAAATAATAGAACAACAGAAGGGGATGCAAGGTGTGCTTGTGCCTGACCAACATGGCTCGGTGGTTGAGCATTGACCTAAGAACCAGGAGATCATGATTCGATTCCTGGTCAGGGCACATGCTCAGGTTGCAGGCTTGAGCCTCAGTGTGGGGCGTGCAAGAGGCAGCCAGTCAGTGATTCTCTATCCTCATTGCTGTTTTTCTCTCTTCCTCTTCCTTCCTCTCTGAAATCAATAAAAATATATTTAAAAAGCAAAGTGTGCTTGTAACACTCAAGAATGGAAATGAAAAATTAAACCATTTCAGATGTGAGGGTTAACTCCAAAAGCAGTAAAGAAAACAACTAGGTAATGCAGAAACACAGTCAGAAATAAGGAAAATAAAATTGAGAAAGTGGGGCAAGTGAATTTGAAAAGGATAAAGAATGTAAAAGGAAAAGAAGAACAAGATAAAACAGATTAGGAAAGCTATGCAAAGATAAGATGCAAAAACTTCTGTGCCTCTATAGATTCCTCCCAAGGAGACTTAAGAGACTGAAGAATAACTACCAGCAACAAAATAATATCCTAATATAGTTAAGGGAGAATTCTAGTTAAGAAAGAATTCTATTTGTATAGTAGTTACATGTAGTATATATACTACAGATATATATAACATGAATTTTGTTAAAAAACAAAATTCAACCACGTAAACTTGAAGATCTAATTGGCTTCATTAAGCAATGCTGAATTGGACAGCATCCCCTGAGTGGGGCTGCACAGAATGGCAGGGTTTTGTAGAAAGAAGGGTGGGGCGAGGGAGCCATTAACAAAGAAAAGAAAGGGTTATTTGGGGGCTGGGATATTTTGGGGGAGTGGGGAGGAAACAAGAAAGGTTTTTACCATGCAAATTGCCTCTTCTTTTTATTGGTGGGGCGGCGGGGGTGGTGGGGGGGGAGACAAATATGAAGAAGGCCACGAGACAGATTACCTTACTGGAGCCTGACCACAGAATTCTATACCCATTGACTAAGATTAAGTTTCTGGGAGAGGCTGAAACTGCAATTAGATCAGAAATAAAATCTAGGTTGGGTATCATGGGCTTTTTAGCATGATATGCCATTTTGGCCCTGTGGTTTTCTCTTTGATGCTATTGATGCATGACACATTACCCCCAGACTCAGACCCTTTAAAAAGCCAGACATCTCTTACTATATAGTTTCTGTAGGTCAGGTATCCAAGTGTGATTCAGCTGGTACCTCTGGCTCAGGGTCCCTAATGAGGCAGCAGCTACAGGTCGGTCAGAGCTGTAATCATTTCAAGGCTGGACTGGGGAAGGGTTCACCTCCAAGCTCACTCACATGGTTCTTGGAAGAATTCAATACCTCATGGGCTGTTGGACTGGGTGCTTCAGTTCTTCTCCACTGTTGGCTGGAGGCCATCCTCAGATCCTTGCCCCGTGGCATTCTCATTAAGCAGCTCAGGGTTTGAGAGTGGACTTACCTGAGGTTGAGTAGCCAGGTACAGTAGAGAATATCCAATTGTTTGACTTTCAGATGAATGATGAATAATTTTTAGTGTATGTCCCAAATATTAAATGAGACATGCTATAAGATGATTTGTAATTTTCCTGAAATTCAAATTTATCTGAGAATCCTTTATATTTACTTCCTAAATCTGGCAGCCCTACTCAGCATGAATCAGCGAGGGAGCTAGAGAGGATGCAAAAGGCATAAGTCACAGTTTTCTTGTAACTTGATGTTGGAAGTGATATCCCACCACTTTGCCATATCCTACTTGTTAGAAGCAAATCACTAGTACAGCTCACACCCAAGAGCTGGGGACTTTATGAGGGACTGAATACTAAGGGGAAGAGATTACTGTGGGTTGTCTTAGCGGGTACTTACTACACATCCCTACACACACACAAAAGAAAATCAAATCGTATATGAGGATTAAATCAAAATTAGACATGTGTTAAGACATCTACATCAACATTTAAAGCTACAAAATTGTGAAACAGTGTCTACAAAATTCTTGGGGTGGTGTGCATAGGGGGTGAGTAACTGAAATTCAGATATAAAGACCACAAAAATATTTGTGAATCTTTAAAAACTCAGGGAGAAACAGTGAAACTGAGAGACAACGTCCATCTCGTCATGAGATGAATGTAGTCCCAACATAAAAAGATTGGTTTGGGCATCAGTGTACAATGTGAAACTAAAGCTAAGTATCTATGGGAAGATATAATAATGGAATGAACCATGCTCATGAGTTGAAACATAGGAAGAAAATAGGGGTCATGTATATGTGCTGGCTTCCTTGTCCTTCAAGGCAGGCTAGGGAGGATTGTCCAAAGATGTTATACAGAGTTGACACATAAAATAATAAGGTTACAAAGGTTATTTCATTTATCAGGTTATTCGGCAGAAAAATCATGAAAAATAATATACCAACCCCAATCAGGTGTTGAGAGAATCAGGGTGGAGGGGGGTGGAGGAGAAGGGGGAAGCATATCATGGTGTACTAAGTTTCTTATCTTATATAATAGGGACCACTTGGTAGGGTTGAAAGGTGAAAACTCAAGAAACTATTAAAGATAACAACAGAAAGTGTTTATAACCTTCCAGATAACCAGAAGGGAAAGAGAGTTAAAGCAAAGAAAACAAATTCTAAGAGTACAAGGGATTTTTCTGAAACAATAAGAATTGAAAGGATTTAAAAAAAACAAACCCAAGATGACAAAAATAAGGTGATTTGTCTTATCAATAAATGTAAATCAAATACATTCACCTTTTAAAATATTTTATTTTATTAAATATTAGCAGATTGTCCCAAAAAGCAAAACCCAAAAGAAGAATCTAAAACAAAATGGCCCCAAATACTGAGAATAGATGCATTGTCAATAATATAACAAACAGGTGTATATAGACATAAATGTGAAAAGAATTATTACATTAGAAAAGGAAGGGTTCTTTGTAACTATCAGGAGATAGGTTATAATGCAATGAATCTCCCTTATGAGTTGTTCGACATCAAACAGCAAAGCATCAGTATTTGTATGGCAAAGGGAGATTTTCCTACAACTTTCTTGGTGCTTCATAAATGAAGTAGAACAAACCATGTGGTGATGGAGATACCCCAAACCACAAGATCAACAAGATGCACATTATACAGAAGAATAGATGAGAGCAGAAGGGAAAAGGTATTTTGAAGGGACCACAGAACACTTCAAAGAGTAGAAATAATAAGAGTAGGTTTTCTGAACATGAAGCAATAAACATATAAATTAACAAAAAAATAAAAGTTAAAAAAAAAGGCCTACTGCCTAGAAAATTTGAACTTTCTTAAACAACTCTTGTGCCAAAGAGGAAACAAAAGCAGAACCAAAATTGTAAAATATCTATAAAACAAAGAAAATTTGAAAAGTTTACAATGGTCTTCATCATAAAAAAACAAAGTATATTTCTTCAAAAATGTATGTGATCATGCCATCTGGTTACTTACAACTAGTTAATGGTCATCCATTGCTTTTTGAATGAAGTCTAAACTCCTTCAGGCTTTTCATGTCCTGTGTGTGGCAGGCGGTCTCCAAGATGACACTCCATGGTCTCACCTCCCAGTGTTCACATCCTGTAAAATCCCCTCCCATAGGATGTGGACTGGACTTGGAGACTTCCTTCTAGCAAGTAGACTGAGGCAAAAGGCTCTGGTATCTCTCTCTCTCCCTTCCTATCTCAGAAGCCAGTTGCCAACTTGTAAATAACCTATGGAAAGACCCATGAGACAAGTTGCTAATGTCTCTGGCCAATGGCCTGTGGGAAGCTGAGGCCTGCCTGCCAATTATTGTGTGGATGAGCTTGGAAATGGATTCTTCTCACTCAAGCCTTCAGAAGACTGTGGCTCTGGCCAACACCTTAACCTCAGCCTTGTAGAAGACCCTGAGTCAGGGGCACCCAACCTAAGAAGTGCTCAGATTCTTGACCCACAGAAATCACGTGATGATAAATGTTTGTTGATTTAAGCAATTCGGTTTGGGGTAGTGACTTATGGAGCCATACATAACTAATAAATGCTGTCTCTTTTCATCTCAAATAACTCTCCTATAATGCACTTGAACTCTGAGACACCCCTCAGTCTATCCTATTGCTCTGCCTCTGCTTCCACAGTCCTTTTGCACGTTATTCCTTCTGCCTAAAGTGCCCCCCATTCCAGATTTACTCAAATCCATTCTTCATAGCTTAGCGCAATGATACCTTCTCCAATTTAACAGTTCAATCTCCAAATTATAGGTTTCCTTTTTATACCATTTGTCAACATTATAATTTCAAAATTGCCTTGGTAATTATTTGATTAATGCTACCTCCTCCCTTGATAGAAGGTAGTTCCCAAAAGGCCAAGGTCATGTAGCTTTTCCACATCACTTTATCCAGCAGCCATCACAGTGCTAGGCCTCATGTCAGAACTATTCCCTGACACTGTCTTTCCTACAACTGTTCATCTTGCCAGCCTTAGTTAACTCACTAGTCCAGTGACAGAACACACGGTCCTTCCTTTCATCTCTTGTCCTGACTTCTTGATCTCTCTTTAGAAACGTAAGAGGCCCTCATCGCTCATGGAATTAATTATAGGACAGGAAGTCACAAGCACACAATCTGTTACTAAAACTTCTGCTTTAAAGGGAACCTTTCCTGCCCTTTCTTCTAGTAAGAGACCTGTCCACCCCCCTCCCAACCCTGTTTCCCCAACCCCTATGCACTCTGAGATTTAGGAAAATTGAAACCATCTCCCTTTCTTCCATGAAAAAAATCTCTGAATCCTGAGCCCAAACCAGGAGCCAGTGTGAGCACCAGGACACTCCTCTTCTGGCTCCAGTCATTCCTTTCTCCTGCTAAACCCCACATGGGGGCCAGCTGCCATAGCCAGAGCTCAGCCAGAGCTGGCTCCCAGAACTGGGGCCAGAGCTCTGCTCTCCCCATGTAGTGCTTTGGCCCCCAAACATGTGTACATTTACCAATCTGGCTCCAGATCAGGCACTAATACATATGGATTCATGGTAAGGCTTTGTTAATATGATATTATTGCATCTAAGGTCCATAAATTCTCAGATATTACTGAGGGAACTATACATTAGGAACAACAGAAGAATAACAATTAAAGTAATCACTACTTAATACCAAGCAAGTACCTTGTATGCCCCAGTGGAGCTTTTAGGCAAAACTGAATAGGAAATGCAACATAAGCCTTTTGCTTCCTTCCTCCCTGCATTTAATATGAATAGTCTTCAAAGTAGGCCCCAAACCATTCACCCAATCATGGGTGCAGAATAAGAAAGAGAGGCTTTATCAGTCTGTCTTGCCCTGTCTGCTCAGCCTTAAACTCATAGTGACTCTTCCCGGTATTAACTCTGGTCTAATATGTTAATTTGTTTATCAGGTGTGTTTTTTCTGTTTTAATCTCTTTTATTCTTTTTTGATTAAGGTATATTATATGTGTCCTTATCTCCCAATTCAAGCCCACCCCCCAGCTAGTGCCCTAACCCTCCTTGTGTCTGTGTCCATTGGCTATGATTATATGCATGCATACAAGTCCTTTGTTTGATCTTTCCCTCTCCCCCTATCCTCCACTGCCTTCCCTCTGAGGTTTGAGGATCTGTTTGATGCTTTTCTGTCTCTGGATCTATTTTTGTTCATCAGTCTACACTGTTCATCATATTCATAAATGAGTGAGATCAGGTGATGTTTCTCTTTCTCTGACTGGCTTATTTCACTTAGCACAATGCTCTCCAGGTTCATCCATGTTGTTGCGAATGGTATGTGTTCCTTTCTTTTTACAGCTGTGTAGTATTTCATTGTGTAGATGTACCACAGTTTTTTAATCCACTCATCTGCTGATGAGCACTTAGGCTGTTTCCAAATCTTAGCTATCGTAAATTGTGCTGCATAGGGTACATATATCCTTTCTGATTGGTGTTTCTAGTTTCTTGGAGTATATTCCTAGAAGTGGGATCACTGGTTCAAATAGGAGTTCCATTTTAGTTTTTTGAGGAAATCCATACTGTCCTCCACATGTTTATCAAACATTTACTAAGTATCCAATATATGTTGTACAGTTTCTAGGCATTAGGAATCAATAGGACACAAAAAGGTATTATTCCCACTGAGTTTACATTATTCTGGGAGAAACAGACTATAATCAAGTAAGCTAATAAGAAATAATTAAAGTGGGAAATTGATTTTTTTTTAAACATTAACATGGCACTATGCTGCTCAGTAACTAATGAAGGTGCTAGAGTGGCTTGGAGTGTTCGTAGAGGACTTTCCAAGGAGATATTTGATCTAGAGCTGATGAATGAGAAGACATATGGTGTGAGGAGCCAGAAGAGATGCATTAGAGCAGAAATATCATATGCAAAGGTTCTGAGGCTAGAAAGACTTTAGCGCATGCTCAGAATAGCCAGTGCAGCTGGCAACAGAGAGTGAGAAGAAGAGTTCCAAGAGTGATGTTGGAGGATGGGTCAAAGTCAGAACATGGGGACTGACAAGGCCATTATGAATATGGAAAGGACTTCAGAACTTATTCTAAGGACACTGGGATGCCTTGGGAGAGTATTAAGCAGGAAAGAGAGAAAGCTGATTTGATTTATCTTTTAGGAGCATTTACTCTAGCTGCCATGTGGATATTGGACTGTAGGAAGGAAAAAGAAGAAACTTGGTTGAAGTCCAGCTGGTTCCAGACTCTGAGCAATGGGATCAGCAATTCTTTCTCCCTCAGAAGAATTGAGGATGAAAACACTGACTACCCAGGAGGAAAGCTTGAGGAGAAAACCCTGAAGGCTCCACACACATCAAACACTAGTTAACAAATTCAATAAAGTCATGGGATACAAACTCAACATAAGATACAAACTCAAGAATCAATTGCATATTTTACATTAATAATAACTTATTTGAAAAATAAATTAAGAAAGCAATCTCATTTACAATAGCATCAAAAAGAATAAACTTAACCAAGCAGACAAACGACTTGTACACTGAAAACTACATAAAATTGATGGAAGAAATTAAAGACACAGATAAATGGAAAGCCATCCTGTGTTACGAAGTGGAAGGCTTAATATCATTAAAATGTCTAGCCTGAGCTGACTAATATGTCACCTGGCGGGCTAATGTCAGAGGAGAGAGTATGATGTTACAAAATTTGTGTAAATCAGCTTTCATTTCATGCTGGAACAATACATGCTGATTTCTCTACATGACTCTCTTTCCCTGTCTCTCCTCCTTTCTTATTCTCTCTGGCACTTTATGGCTTCCATTTATTCTCTGCTCTGTTTTTTTTTCTTTCTTTCTTTCTTTCTTTCTTTGGATTATAATCTTTATTTACTTAAGGCTTTTATAAGTGACACATTTTACTTCTTCCAGATAATAGGAAAGAAAAGAGCCAGGTGGTGAGAAGAGCAGGGATGGCTCGACTTGGCATGTGAGATGAAGAAGACAGACACCTGTGTGTGCTCCCATGACATTCATAGGAATCATGGGGGCCTCTTGTATTTCCTGAAATCTGTACAAGGAATCTCAGTGAGTAGGACAGTTGCTATTGCCTAAAAGGTCTGAATAAAGTTTTAAGATCAGTAATGATAGGTTCTCATATTTTTATTAAACTTTACATTCAATATTACTTTGTATTAGTTTCAAGTATAGAGCACAGTGATTTGAAAATCACATCATATACAAAGTATTCCCCTGATATTTCCATACCCACCTGGTACCATACATAGTTATTATAATACTACTGACTATATTCCCTATGCTATCATTTACATCCTTGTGACTATTTTGTAACTACCAATTCTTCTTATTTTAAAGATGTTTTACTTCTTCTTAGAGAGGGAGGAAAGAAGAGGGAGAGAGAAACATCAATGTGTGAGAGAAATATTAATCAGTAAATTGAGCCTGTAGCCTAGACATGCACCCTGACCAGGAATTAAATCAGCAACCTTTGGGTACATTGAACAATGCCCACCCAACTGAGCCACACCGGCCAGGGCATGTAACTACCAATTATTAATCCCTCCCCCTTTTCACCCAGTCCCTAACTCCCTCCCATCTGACAACTATCAGTCTGTCTTTCATACCTATGAGTCTGTTTCTGTTTTTTTTTGTTGTTGTTGTTGTTCATTTCTTTTCTTTAGATTACATATAAAAGTGAAGTCTTATGGTATTTTTATTTCAACAACTGACTTAGTTCACTTAGCATCATGCCCTCTAGGTCCATCCATACTGTGGCAAATGGTAAGATTCCATTCTCTTTATGGCCGAGTAAGGTTTTTGGATTTTAAAGAGGTCATCCCAGCAGGGTAGATGCTCCAAAACTTATTAAAAGTTGGACCTGGCCCTGGCCTGTCTCTCATCACCCACCAAGAGACCAGAGGGAGCCATGGGAGGGCTGTGGGGATGCTGAGGCCCAGGGAGGAGGATGCTATGACTTTCTTCTTTATCTGCCATGCTTCCCTCTCCTAGATCAGAGAGGGACTGCACCAAAGGAATTTTGGTGGAGACTGAGGTACCCACAAAGTGTACAGTTTGATATCTCATCAGAGCTGGACATCTGCTGTTCTCTGATCCTACAGAAAAGGTGAGTGTGGCAGGGCAGTCCCTGAAAGGTAAGGCGAGACAGCATGGAGACAGCCATGAGCAGTGGAGCAGCCAGCATTCCCGTCTGCCATGGCAAGAATGCTATGGGTCCCAGGGTCCTGGTATAAGTGAACGGCTACTTGACGTACATGATCTCTGAACAGCAAGAACTTTTGTCTCAGAAGGAGCAGAAGCTAAGGGGAGCCCAAAGAGCTCAACCAGGCATAACTTCACTTCAATGTCCTCACACATTCGTCCCCCTCTTCTCTCCCATGCCAGACAGGAGAGAGCCACCAGGAGTCACCAGGACAGCTGAGAGAGAGCTGCTGCTGCCTCAACTACCTTCAGACTAAAAACAGCCCTGGCCAGTGTGCTCAGTAGGTTGAGTGTGTCCTGTGCACTGAAAGGTTGCTGGTTCCATTTCTGATCAGAGCACATGGATAGATTTCAGGTTTGATTGCTGGTAAGGGACATGCAAGAGGCAGCTGATCAATGTTTCACTCTCCCATAGATGTTTCTCTCTCTCTAACTCTCCCTTCCCCTCTCTCTAAAATATCAATTAAAAATCTTTTTAAAAAAATTCTTCCCACCTTGCACACAAACCCAACACACCAGAGGAGAACGAAGAAGGCATGAAAAGAGAAGTTTATCACTCGGTCACACTAAGGGCTAACCATTTCTGAGAGGAAGAAGAGGTGAGCACACATTGGAAAGAGATGAAGTCCCAATGGACTCCTTAATATTTAGAAAGTAACTGGGAAATTAAAGAATCTGAGAGAGACATTAATAAGAGACACAAAGGGGAAATTTGGCAGAGCATTTTGAAGAAAGTGATGGACAGAAAAATAAATGTGTATTTTTCCTACAACTAGCTCAAAGGTGGTTAAAATTAGGGTAGTAATAAAGCTAATGACAGCTAATATTTACGAAGTGCTATGTGCACAAAAATTGTTGCTGGCACTGATGTGAGTGCCACGTTGAAGACACTGCAGGGGTCCGCTGAAGTCCCACCACATACATGATCCCTGTCCCAAGGATCATGCTCTCCCCCTGGCTTATGATGCACAGCTGTGTTCCCCAGCAGGTGGCTGAGGGCACTGGAGGGCCTCAGATGCTTGGGGCTTAAGATACCTAGCTGCTGTCTTCCCAGGAGGTGTCTGACAGCACTGGGAGGGCCTCAGGTAGTGGCAAGTATATGGTGCAAGCTGAACTCTGAGGCCGTTGGAACCTCTGGCTTGAACAGCCTCACCCCACCATCCAGTGTGCTGTAACAGCATTATCTCTCTGGGGTCCACAGTGTGAAAGAAGTATGGCGAGCATTGCTACTGGGAAAGTAGGGGCTGAGCTCACAATAGCACCAGCTCTGAAATAGATGTTCTGCAAGCCAAGCATGGTGTTGGGAGGGTCCCAGGTGTTCTCTCTTTTAATCCTCTGAAAGCCCTAGGGAGAGGCTACTGGTACTGCTGGATGGAAAGGGATCGTCCACCCGGCGCTGGCAGAGCCAAACACGAAAGCCCGGAACTGCAGTGGAGAAGGATGAAGACCGACTCAGGAGAACGGGAAGCCAATGTTCAGAAGCCCACCCTCCTTGATCCAGGATTTGGGGGGTCTTTTTGGGGTGTAGGGGGAACAGCTATGCAGAAGTGCTAGCGGGGCAGGTTTAAACAAAGGACCTTAGAGCTTGGCCATTCTTGGGTAACTTGTGATTTTGGTCTGTTGCCTCTGTAAAGCAGCTCAGTATCTTGTTAATTAGGACAGGACTGCTTTTAACTGGTTCTGCAGTTACAATAGCTCTGTCTTGAGTAAGGACATTAATTAGGCTTGGAGAGTTTAAGTGACTTGTCCACATCCATGTATGTTGTGTCCAGGTCTTGATTTACAAAGGTGATTAAGTGATGACACTAGGAGGTCAATGCCATTGAAAGAAGGGTTTAATGTCACAGTCCCCATGGAAATGGGAGGCATGCTACTCACACAAGGCCACAGAGGAATGCCAGGTCTAGTCAGGAAGTGGAGGGGAGTGATTGGGAGTTTAGGCCACTGTCTTTATTGAGCAAGGCAGGGCAAGGTGAACAGTGAGACTTGGCTAGTTTGAATAATTTTCCTGGGCTTTGGGCTCCTGGGGTGGCCCTGGGGTGGGAAGGCCTGATAGAGGAGCTTGGCTCCAGATTAGTTTGCATCTCAAAGATAAACTTTTGGCTGGGCCCTGTGCTCCCTTCAAAAACTGGCCTAGCCAGGAGAGGCAATCTTCTCCCAGCCAGAAAAAATGCTTAAGATAAAAAATGTCAAAACATCATAATACACAAAAAAATTTTAAGTGATTAATATACCATATGAAGCTAGAGAGAGTTGGAGCTGGGTTTCAACCCAGGACTTCCCCCTTCACCTTCTTTATTTCATGAGTCCAACCAAGTCCGTGTGGGGAGGGAGGCTCACAGCCAGGTCCTTGGGCTGGCATTGTTGAGACATGGCTATTACTCAGACAGGAGGTGGCAGCTGGCCAGGGATCAGCACCACTGCAGGCACACACAGCAGCTCAGTGAGAAGTGACCTTCAAGACAACTCTCGAAAGGGGTTGGCGATGCACAAGTGGTGGAAGAACTCGAAGGTGAGGGATATCCAGCACCTGTGTCCGCTGGGAATTCTGTTTACCTCGTGTTCTGTGGTTTACAGGGAGCAGAAGCCAGGCTTAGGGGGTCTCTGAAAGACCCTCAGGAAAGAATCAGGTGATGGTGGCTCTTGCAAAACACCTGCAGCAGCTTCTGATGAGCCAACCCTGTTACTCTACATGAATGGAAGAGGAGGAGGGAAAGTAAGGTTAGGGAGCTAGGGTCCTCCCCTTCTTTTATGTTTCCACTCTAATGAGGGTAAGAAGTGATTAGTCATACAGAAGAGCAAATCAGAACCCACTGTCACCCTTTCACAGTTAAAGAACCAGAGAACAGCCCTTGTTACAGAAAGACTGAACTGAGTTTTGAGGGGGCAATTAGGACAGTCTCTCTGCTGTGACTGACAGTTAATGAAGGACCTTTAACTTTGCTTTTTGTAATGTGAAGTCAAGTGGAAGAGATCCAGACATCCAGGCTACACCACTTTAAAGGCGCATGCACCCACATGCACAAACACATACACACACTCTTATACACAGTCACACCACGTTTTCACCACCCCAGACCCCACAGTTACCATGGAGGGCCAACTCCAGTGAGAGCCACACGGTTGGACCAGTCGACATAGGCAGCTTGAAAATAACACAGATTTCTCTCTTTCTGTTAGCTTTTTAAAAATATACCTATAAAGACGTATTCTCAATCTCTGCAGACAGCTCCTATGTGTTCTTTCCTCTGTGTGTTCACTCACTCATTCATCCATCTACTCCTCATATGCCATTGGGTTCCTTTTTCTGTCCCAGGACTTGAGCTGGAACTAAAAAGACAAACTGGAGAACTACTTTTCCGTGTGGGACCTTGTTGGCTCCAGGAATGCTCCCCTTTCCACCAGGCAAATGCACCTCCAATTGGCAGATGCTGTGTTGTTGTCATGCAAATATAATTTCACTTTGAACAATTTTTTGAACTGATGACTAAGCTTGCTTTTTAATCCTAAAAGCATTGCACGCGTGCATGTGCACACACACTATGCTGTCTTCATCCCCAAACACAGGCCTTCTGCCAATCACTGATGGGGATGGCCGTCCTCTTTTGAAATGAATTAAAAACACATATAATGAAATATACTTCACTTACAGTGACACTTCATATAATGCCAGTATCAACTTTCATAGTTTGGCTCTTCTTTCCTTTCATTTCGACATCATTTCATGCTTTGAGGTTTTGAAGTGTCAGAAAAGCCAGACTATCAATAGCCAACACGTAAGAATTACTCATTTTCTGCCAGGCACTGTTTTTTACATTTTTAATGCATCACCTCATCTAGTCCTTGCAACAACCCTAGAGAGTTTATCACTCTGTTTAATGGATGAGAAAACTGAGGCACAGAGAGGTTAACTTGCTCGAGGCCATAAAGCTAGTAATTTGGCAGAGCTGAGGTTGCAACCCTGTGGCCTGTCCCCAAAGCCCGCTACCTGGCTACGATGCTACACTGTGTCCCAAAGCCAAGGGAAGCACTGCCAACGGGAAGCCTGAAGGGTAAAGTAGCCCAGAGACTGGCAGAAGTGACAGATTCCTCCCTAACGCAAGCAGGACACTAAAATTAGAATAGTTTGACAGATAAAGCTGCAGCTTAGTGGGAAGTTATTTTTAGTTGTCAAAAGAAAATGTTTTCCGGGGAAGAAGCAAAGATGGCGGCATAGGTGAACACCTATTGTTCTGCCCCGCGCAACGATTTAGGATCTACAACATAACAGCACCCAGAATCGCCAGAAAGCTGGCTGAATGAAAACAATAAATGGAGTGGAGGTGGGACACTGAAACTCAGAAGCGGCGGGAGCGCAGTCTTTCAGACGGAAACAGGTTAGGAGCCTTCCTGGTCGTGCGCGCATGGGCTGGGGCTGAAGCAGCAACGCCAGTCCCACTGCCCGGATTTCCCAGCACCAGGCGAGATCCGTCCCACTGTCCGGATCCCCCAGCGCTGGGTGAGGTCCGGCCGAGGTCCGGAGGATGCACCCTGGAAGCGGGGCGCGGCAGAGGCTCCTGAACTGCGAGTTTCCGCGAAAGGGTCGTGCAAACCAATGACTTGCCCCCAAGAAAATTGTCTCCTGGGTCTGGAAACCATTTATTTTTACAATCCTGGGCTAGACTTTTGGTGTGCAGGCACATTTGGGGAAAGGCGGAGTGGTCTGGCAAGGGGAAGAGACTAGCGGCTTTCTCTTGGAGGTGCCTGCAGCCATCCCCATCCAACAGAGACCCACGCGCGAGCGACGCATAGGACGCAGCTGACGCTGACGCTACCTGCGCAGCTCAGAGACTCCGCCCATCCAACCTGAACACAGTCTCCCTTCACAGCCAATTGGCCTGGAGGTCAAACCCTCCTAGGGCTAACAACAAAAAGCTGGGTTTAAATTCAAAAATACTGAATACAACCCATAAAGGATTGCAGTAAGAGCACCCACCTCAGGTAACTGGGGAGGCTGAGCCACTGTCCCTTTGAAGATATCCACCACATAAAGCAGCCACCATGAAGAGACATGGAAAGAAATCAGGTGTGAAAGAAATGGAGGAGAAAAGACGACAAGACATAGAGTTCAAAACCACGGTTATAAGGCTTTTCAAGAGGCTCCTACAAAAGGCCGATCAACTTAATGAGAATTACCAGGAAATAAATAAGACCAACCAGCAAATGAATGAGAATTACAAGGAAATGAATGAGAACCTCAAGCAAATGAATCAGACCCTCAAGGAAATGAACAAGGCCTCTGAGGATACGAACCAGACCCTCACGGATAAAAAAAAGGACCAACTAGAAATCAAGCATACACAGACTGAAATAAAAAATAATACACAAAGTCCTAATAGCAGTCCAGAGTGCCACAAGAACCAAGTCAAAAATTTGAAATACAAAGAAGCAAAATCCACTCAGCTGGAAAAGCAAGAAACAAAAAGAATTCAGATAATTGAAGATAGCGTAAGGGGCCTCTGGGACAACCTCAAGCATGCCAACATCCGAATTATTGGGGTGCCAGAAAAAGAGAGAGCAAGTTAATAAAAACCTACTTGAAGAAATAGAGACTGAAAACTTCCCCCACCTGGTGAAAGAAACTGACTTAAAAGCCCAAGAAGCACACAGAACCCCAAAATATAGGAATCTAAAGAGGACCACACCAAGACATATCATAATTAAAATGCCAAGAGCAAAAGATAAAGAGAGAATATTAAAAGCAGCAAGAGAAAAACAGTTGGTTACCTACAGGGGAGCACCCATACGATTGTCAGCGGATTTCTCAAAGGAAAAGATGCAGGCCAGACGCGAGTGGCAAGAAATATTCAAAATAATGAATAGCAAGAATCTACAACCAAGATTACTCTATCCAGCAAAGCTATCATTCAGAATTGAGGATCAGATAAAGTGCTTCGCAGATAAGAAAAAGCTAAAGGAGTTCATCACCACCAAACCAGTATTATATGAAATGCTGAAAGATATTCTTTAAGAAGAGGAAGAAGAAAAAGGTAAAAATAAAAATTATGAACAACAAATACACATCTATCAACAAATGAACATAAAACTCAAGTGAATTGATAGGCTGATGAACAAGATAAACTGGTGACTATAACAGAAACATGGACATAGAGAGGGAATGGACTGACAATTCTTGGGGAGAAAAGGGTTGTGGGAAGTACAGCAAGAGATTGGACAAAAATTTTGCAACAATGGGAGAGGACATTGGGGAGGGGGAGGTGAGGGCGGAGGGTGGGATAGGTACAGGGTGGAGGGGAGATATAGGGGGATAAAAAAGGAGAAACAATGTAATTAATAAACTGAACAATAAAGAAAAAAAATGTTTTCCCACGCACCCGGATGCTTACTGCAATTACGCGCACTACATAAACCTAGGTATAAAGTTCCCACGATTATACCAGGTTAAGTCTTTTACCATGATAAAATTTAGAAATGAAATAAGAACAAAATGGAAAGTTAAATCTCAAATTCCTAACATGAATGTCATGGGTGAGATGGCACCTTGCTGAGACTAAATCACTGTACCCGGAGTGACCATGGTCCCAGCAGCTCAGAAAGGTCCTTTTGAACTCACATCTTGCCCACCTTGTGCCATGTGATCCCTCCATCCTCCTCCTGATTCTCTCCACAGGGCTTTGAGGAAAAGACCAGGGCACCACACGGCCTCACTTGCTGGAATGTGTACTGTTGTCTTAGTAAACTGCACATACCCTACTTATGGGGCACTAAAGTCACACGACTCCTAAGAAAGGGACAACAAATGCAACAAAGCTTTGCTCATGTTCTTGTCAAACCTTATTTCATTGGGCTTGGCACACGGTTTCAACAAGCTTGGTTATCTGGTTTTTCAATCTCTAGCAGATTGGAAGCAGCAAATTAGAAGGAAAGAGATACCACCAGAGGCAAAAAGAGTGAAACTGGTGAGAAGTGTCGCTGAGAACAAGAGAGAACAATATCAATCACAGGTCATTTTACTTCTGCCTGAATGGCCCCAAATACAGCCGGTCCCATTATAGAGCAAGACAACCACTGGCCCCCCCAGTGATGACTCAAGTCATAAATGAAAGCTGAAGTGTTTCCTTCATGCTACATAAGATGTCAGAAAATGTAAAATGCATTTGTCAAAGTAGTTCATTGAAAATTATTAAAGAAAGAAAGGGTTTCAATTCTTAAAGGGCAAGCCTCCCACCCCTGACTGGCTCATTCAGAAGAGTCACATTCCTGAGAAACTGTAATAGTGGAGGATTGTTACAATCACAAACTATGCAATTTCATTTGCATATTTCCCTTCTGATGGTAGAATATAAGGAACCTGAGGCCAGGATGAGAGGACATATTTCTGGCCTCCATGATATCTAAAATAAACTATTGTTCATAGTGGGCACCACAGGTCCTCCTCATCGTAATCACTGTGTCCCAGTTCCTCACAGATATTAAATCCTCATAACCAATCTATAGCGTGGTCTTAGCTCCATGTGCGGCTTTCTGACATGCCTGCCTAGCTAGGCTGAGCTGCATCCCTGTCTCTTTTGTGATGTTTCTGATTAAGGTGGGCCGCAGGGCAAAGTGAAGTGGCTTCCATTTGTTTTTACACTCCCACACCTTGCCATCGGTCTGTGATTCACCTCTTTGGCCCTGGACCTACAGCCGCTCCACCTTCTTTTGAGCCAGGTGTTGGTTGACTGGTGGGACAAAGGTACCAGCTTCTCTGGCAGGACATCCACTTCATTAACGCTGGAGGCAGTGGGAACTGACATGAGTTCATGTTGGTCAGGATGGCTCCTATTCATGTCTGTGTGCTTCAATCTGTCTTTCCTCTTGTCCACCTCACATCCATCAGACCTCAAGTACCAGAGCCTACAGGAAGGCAAGAGCCAGCAGAGACTGTTTAACAAGCTTCCACAAATGAATAGGCCAATCAGATGGTTCTGCTCCTCTGACTGAGGACTAGCTGAAATGCCCCATTTTACAGATGAGGAAAATGAGGCTCCCAAGAGGATAATGTGTCAAGGCCCCAAAGCAGGTGAAGAGGTCGGCTTAGAACTCAGTCTGACTTTCTGACTTCAGCACTGTGTTTGTACTCATTGGACCATATTGCCTTTATCATAAGTGAACTCAAATAAATATAATTTCTGAAACAGCAGATTCAGAGCCAGGAAGTCATCTCTCTCTCCCTCTCTCTCTATTTTTAGGACCTACTTGGTGCCCACAGAGCCTGGTCCTGACATTGGCCAAATCAGCCACTCTAAAATCTAGTTCATGAACTGTCACCTTGAACTCTAAAAAACCACCAGTCAAATCCAACTGTGAAAGTGTGTTTAGAAGCACCTCACAGGCATGACTGTCTAGTAGACTGTGAAGGCAAAGACAAACATGCATACATTAGTGTCAGCAAGAGCAGTGATTTTATTTTCACTTTAATATGCTTCAGTTAAGGAAATACATCATTAGTCACTTCTACTTAAAATAACAACAGAGTAGATGAATCCAGACGTGCTGTATCTTCTGAATAGAGGAGTGCAATTTGCATACACCAGTGTTGCTAAACTCTGAAGAGCAACTGACATTTACCTTTATTTAGGATTTTTAAATGGAGACGTGACTCACTCATTCTATGGGGGGAACTTTCATGTCAGGGTAAATGCTTTGGCCTGGAAGTCAGAAACTCTGCACATTCTTCCCAGGGTCTCAACGTGGATGCACCATTCATAGCTATGCAACCTTGGCGAAATCTTTCATTTTTCTGGGCCTTGGTTGGTACATCTGTGAAGGGAAGCATCTTGAAACCGCCTCCCCAGGCTTTGCTGACTCTTTGTAACATCTTCCAATGTGCACTAGCATTTGCCATCCAGGTGCAGGGCAATAAATGAGAACTTAGAGATTCATAACATGCATTCCTTCCAGGAAGTACAGTCATGCACCCAGGGATGTTTCCACCAACAGTGGACCAAATATATGAGGGTGGTTCCATAAAATCATAATGGATTATAAGCCAAATGTTTGTGATGCTGAAAGAAAAGGCTGAACCCTAATAAGTGTTGAATGTCTTGCTGGTTGTGGGTGTTTTAAACAGATAGGGGAGCTCAGCATGCTCTCCACTTTTCTCACGTTATGCCCACCTTGGGCTGAGGCTGTGAGTTGGTGAGAGAGTGAGGGGAGAAGGCTGAAAAGCAGGTAGCCAACCTCCCATCCTCTCACACTTGCCCTTGAACACACACGCACATGCACACACTCATGCATACAAACCTACTTTCTTTCGCTCAGTTTCTCTTTATCTCTCCTTCCTCCTAGTTCTCTTCTCCTCTCTCTCACTGTCTCTCTTTTTCTCTCTCTCTCCCACACACACACTCTCTTGCCCTCTCTTCTTTCTCTCTTCTCTCACTTCCTTTCTTTTATTATTTCTCATCTCAAGCTTTATCTCTCTGTGTCTCTGTCTATGCTCTTCCTTTCTCTGCTCTTCTCTTCCTTCTCTCCCTTACTTGCTTCCTCTCTGCTCCCAATGTCTACTCTTTCTCCAATGGAGCCTTCCTGCCAGCCCTCCTCCTGCCCCTCCAGTGTGTGTGTGTGTGTGTGTGTGTGTGTGTGTGTGTGTGTGTTTGCTCAGCTAAGTGCCCCTCACCCACATACACTTTACCTTTTATACTTCTTTTTATTGGACTTTTATATGGTTACTTATGTTTTTAAACATAAATACTTATTGTTGTATTATAATTGCCTATAGTACTCAGTACAGTAACATGCCCTATAGGCTTGTAGCCTAGAAGCAATAGGCTATACCAGGGGTTGGCAAACTCATTAGTCAACAGAGCCAAACATCAACAACACAACAATTGAAATTACTTTTGAGAGACAAATTTTTTAATTTAAACTTCTTCTAATGCCACTTCTTCAAAACAGACTTGCCCAGGCCATGGTATTTTGTGGAAGAGCCACACTCAAGGGGCCAAAGAGCCAAATGTGGCTCGAAAGCTGTAGTTTGCTGACCATGGGGCTATACCATAGAGCCTAGCTGTGTAGTATGGTAGACCATTTGGGTTTGTGTAAGTGTCTCTGTGATATTTGCACAAAGATACAGGTGTCCAATGATTCATTTCTCAAAATGTGATTCTTCTTTTCTTTTTTGGTATTTAAATGAAGACTTTATTCCCCCCCCCCATTATAGTAGATATTCAATATTATTTTATACTAGAGACCTGGTTCATGACATTTTTGTACTGGGGGCGGGGGAGGGGGTTCCTCAGCCTGCCCTGCACCCTCCTGCAGTCCAGGAATCCTCAGGGGACATCTGACTGGCAGGTGGACATCCCCCAAGGTTCCTTAGTGCTGCCACGGAAGCGAGAGAGGCTCCTGCCACCACCACTGTGCTCACCAGCTGTGATCCCAGCTTCTGGCTGAGTGGCCTGTGGAAGCTCACTGACCACCAGGGGGAAGCTCCTGTGTTGAGCCATTCTGTCGTTGGGTCAATTTGCATATTAGGGCTTCATTATATAAGACTAGAGGCCCTGTGCATGAGTTCCTACATGGTAGGGTCTGGCGGCTCACCCTAATTGTGGCCGATTGGGCTGGGCCAGCCAAGGGGAGTAGATGTGGGTGGTTGGCCAGCCAGCCCCCACCTGGTGGAACTCCTGGTTAAACTCCTGGTACAGGGGACAGTTTAAATATTAGCCTTTCATTATATAGAATTAGTTTCAGGTGGTTAGATATTTATATAATTTATGAACTAATCCCCTGCCCAACAATCCTAGTACCTACTTGTAGTACATACTTATTACAACATTATTGACTATATTCCTTATGCTGTACTTTATGTCCCTGTGAATATTCTGTAACCACCAATTTGTACTTCTTAATCCTTTTGCCTTTTCACCAGCCCCCAGCCCTCCTCTCTATATTCATTGCAGAATTATCTACAAAGACCAAGATATGAAAGCAGCCTAAGTGCCCATCAATAAATGGTTGGATAAAGAAGATGTGGTACATTTACACAATGGAATATTCCTTGGCCATAAACAAGAATAAAATCTTATCACTTGTGACAACATTGACAGGTCTCCAGGGTATTGTGCTAAGTAAATAAGTCAGGTATAATGTGTTTCCATCATTAGGTGATGATTAACTGCATGCAAACATGGAAAAAGATAATTTGGTCATATGTAAACACAATCCCAAAATGATGAGTATTAGCTCTTCATGTGGGCCTCAGTCTCTTGAGGTCTGTGACTTCACCAACTTTGCAAGATCCCCTCCTAGAACACTCGATAAGATGCTATCTGATTAATTCTTGAGAAAGGCACAAGAAGGGCAGAAAATAAAAGGGATGTCTATCTTTGAGATTTTGAACATGAGATTTCAACTTTTTGAGCCAACATCTTGAAATACATTAATGGTCCCTTCTTGGTCTAACATGTGCCAGAACTGTAGTTCCTTATGAGAAACCAACAAAAATGTGAGGTGTAGTGAGGCCTTAGAAATACCTGAAATTTTGGGTTCTCTAATTTTAGCCTGCATCACAATCACCTGGACGTCTTATAAAATAGAGATTTATGGTTCCTTCCTCCTTCTCTCCCTCTTTCTTCAAATATATCTAGAGTTCCCCAGACTGTGTTAAATCCTGTTGCCTCTTCCAGCCTTGGCCAGCTGAGGCACTGAATATGCCACAAGAACAAAACACAGAGTAAATCACATTATAGTTATCACGCCTCTAAGAGTCTACCCATGGCAAAAAGATTTCCAGGCCTCAATGAATGACCTGCATGTTTCATATAGTTTTTGTAAAACCATATTTACAGTCCTGTGGTGAAATGTTGTCATATCCATGAAACAAATGATTGCAAAATAATTGAGGCCCTGTGATTCTGGCTTAACTTACAAGATTCTCTTTGGGAAAGTTGAAATAAACTATCTCTGTGAGGTGGGGACAACTTCCCATTTGTACTTCTTAATCCCTTTGCCTTGAGGAACAACTTCCCATTCTGAGTCAGGAGGCTTTCAATTCTGCACTCAGATTAAACCTAGGTGATTACTCAATATCATCCCCAAATGGTAATTTTTTCTCTTTGCTTTCAAGCATACAGGACTCACAACGTTCATGCTCATCGAAGGCTGGGAAACCTTAAGCTAAGACAAGATCACCTCTAGAGACATGCTGGCTAAAGCCTGAAGACCTTGTAGCTACTGCTGGTCAGTCAGTGAGGAGACCGTGATGGAGGAAGGCAGGAGTCATCGTCAGCATGTGTTAAGGGCAGGAAGCCATGACAAGGATTCAGTGGAGAAAAATGGTAGAAATACTACATCTCCACATTTAGAGTTGAGGTTAGAACATGGGAAAGGGGATCCCCAGGGTTTGCAAGAAGACTTGGCAGCTCAGAGACCTGGGATGCCATTGGAAAATGTGCAGGACCACAGTGGATGAACCCCTCGCCCCTCCCTGCCCGTCTCACCACCCCCCCCAACACACACATGCAATGCCAGTAGCTGCAGACTTACCAGCATCTGTTTCAAGAGGAAACATAAATTACCCCAATGTTGGCAGTTATGGTGACAGAGACGATGGAACCCGAGAAGAGCCTGAAGGCCAAGTGGCAGAAACAATGTCTGCCACAGGTAAAAATGGACATTCATTAACTCTTATGAGTGTAGAACCCTGGATCCTGACAGCACACAAGGTCTCTGCATGTCGACTTGATCATGGTGGTTTCACAGATACATACATAATTTGTCAAATTACACATGTGCAATAATTACACCTCAATAAATCCACAAAGAAGAAAGGGAAAAAAAGCACACACAAAGGAAGTAACTTCTTTGGTTTACTGGAAGTACGTTCTGCATCTGAAGGCATAAATGTATTCAGTCCCTTCCTTTGATCGCTCCCCAGTGTGCCGCTCTGTTCTCTGGCAGCTGGAGCATAATGAGCTCAGGCCTGATCTCAATCTTCCCTCCAAACCCATTAGACAGGATTTTCGTACAAGTAAAAAATTTTCCTGTCTCATTGACATTTGGCTGAAATATTGAAAATAAAGCATACATAGCAGAGAGAAATATTTAATTTTCCATTTCTGTCAGGAAAGGCAGACAGGCACCTCGCTCTGCAATGTGATTTATAGCAACCAGAGCATTGTCTTCCTTTACAAGTTAGAGGCCTCTTCCAGTGAATGAGAATAGGGCTTGTTTTTGAAGCACCAGGAACTGGAGGGGCTGGTGGCAAACACCGTGTACCTGTGAGGGGGGAGACAGTGTGTTGCCAGTGGCTGCTGCATGGTTTATCGGCCAGGGCTGTCACAGACAAGGTACACAGCATGGAGAGTGCGGGAAAGAACAGCCATTCCCACAATCAGTTAGCCTCCACATCGACCTCCTGCTCTTTCTCAAGCTGGAGATAAAGAAAGCACCTTAGGCTTGAAAATGCTGGGGTTTGGCATGTAAATCTCCTTCCTCAGTTAGTGCCTTCGTAAGCACTTATTGAACTGTCTGTTAGGTGCCAAGAACATAGAAAGGATAATAAAAATAAATAAAACATACCCTTGATAACTTAGAATACATTTGCTAGTGGGAGGGATAGAATAATGAACAATTAAAACAGTTTACTAAATGCTGAAATAGAAAAATGTATAAGGCACAATAAGAGACAAGTCTTTAGCTGGAAAATCTAGAAATGCTTGGCATGTTAGAGGGCCTGGGCTAGACGTTCCAGGAGGAGTGGGAATTGGGAGAATAAAGAAGATACATCAATATATTCCAGACACAAGAAAGAGCATTGGGTTAAGTTAAAGTGAGAGGTAGACGTTATGTGTGGTTAATAAGTAATACATAAAAATTTGACAAATACTAAAAGAGTTCTGTGTGTCAAGTATGAGATTAGTGGTGGTAGTTTGGGGGTGTGGGAAGGAGGCTGCTTCTTAATATGGAGGGTAGCAGTGCCAGAAAGAACAATGGGGAATCTGAAGGTCAAGTACATGGATAGCCTAGGCAAGGGGATTTGCACCAAACCATGGGCCAAAGACGGCAGCAAGTGCACCATTGTATTACCCAACGCTATGGCTCATCCATATGTGGTAGGCCAGAAACCAGACCATTTGACCACCAGGTATCCACTCAGCAGCTTTATCCAGAAAAGACACTGCCCCTTTTTGAACTTGCCCTTCCTACCTTGTAGGTCTCTCTTGGGGTACCCGAAAGCTTAAGACCTTAAGAAGATGGTTTAAAAGAATCTATTCATTCCATTTGCTGAACAAATTCCAGGCATGGATAGGAACTTTATTGTTCAAAGATGAAAAATGACAAGGGGCCAACAAAAAGTTCCTAAACAGAGACCACAGATAAATGGTATAATGCTTACGAAGCAATAGGAACATTGTTTTTAAAAAGATTTACAGCAGGGAACAGACATAGATTTTAGACATTTGTCTTATCTTTTCAACAACATTAAAACAAAAGCAACACAGGGTGATCAAAAGGCAGCTGCTCCAAGGGAGTTCTAAGAAGGAAACTAGATGAGATTAGCAGATAATGTTACTACTAAGTATGTAAAAAGGTTTTTTAATCCTTGAAAAGTAAAAATTTGCAGTATAAAAAAAATCACATTAGAAATATGGGGAACGGTTTTGAGGAACACACCCAAAACAAGAGGAAGAGGAAAAATAAAATCACAAAAAGGGCAATGCAACAAATAGATAACAGGAAAGAGAGATCCAAACTACAGATCAATGGCATATTTGATGGAAAGAATAAGACAAATAGAGCAGAATCAAATACCCATGATATATATATATGTATATATATCATGATGCTTCAGTCTGAGATTTAATCAACCTCTCTGCCACCAACATACAACTCAGCATCTTATTTGGTTACTGCATCTACTTGCAAGCCCAGTAACTCTGGGAGATACACATTCCTTTCATTGAAGGCCATAACTGGCACCTGCCAAGTCCCTGCAGCCTCAGACTATAGATCCAGTCACTTCTGACAAGACTAATGTGGCAGCAATGGAGAGGAAACAGGATTAACACAACAGTGGCTGATTTAGACAAGGGAAGGAGAGGAACTGACTATTGGTGAGAAACAGAAGAGTCTCAAGCCTGGTAGTGGAACACGTTTTTAAGTCAGCAAATTGGGTGGCCTGCTTTTGGGTCTCTTACCCACCATCTTTCATGCCACATATGACAAGGGTACAAAGAAGAATTGGTGACAACTTCAGACTTGGAGTTTCTTCATTATAATTCCCTTAAAACTTTGTTAACTGTTGATCCATTTGGCTTCTGAAACTCTGTATCACCAACACTCATCTTAATGAATGGCACAGTTTCTGCATCTGGGCCATACCCATACTGATTCTGGCTTTGGAATAGGCCAAAGTCATCTTCCCATGAAGACTTGGACCAGACTTTGCAGCTTCAGTCTTGGCTGTGACCTCTGACCATCGCCAACTGCTGAGGCAGAACTAATGTGCTCCTTCTCCCCTTGTGAAGGCAGGACTTGAACTCTAATAAACAATAAGCAGCACGAGGCCTTTGGAAGGGACCTGGTGTACCTTCAAGGGTGGCATTCTTATATCTCAATGAGTTTCCACGTAGGCAGCTTTTAAGATGGCCCCAATAGTCACTTCTTCCTGGTACTCACACCACCCATGGCCTGTGGCTTGGATTTACTGAGTGGCTTTGAGGAGATTTGGCCCCTATCTTGGACACTTCCTCTCTTGCTCTGTCCTTGATCATTCACCCCACGTTGTGAGGCAATTTAGTGCAAAGGTTATGTGGTGAGGGACCCAGACAGCCAACCACATGAGACAGTTTGGAAGCAAATACCTCTCAGACCCCAAGTACAGCCTTTAGAAGAGACCTTGATTGTACCTTGATTATTCTGTGATTGGGACCTTGTGGGAGACTCTTAAGTCAGCAACTCAGTTATGCTGCATTGCAATTCTTATCCCCCAAAAATGGGAAATAGTAAGTGTCTTGTTTTAAGCTGCTAAGTTTTGGGGTGATTGGTTATGCAACAATAGATAATTTATACATTTTCTCACTCCCTGCCTGCTTTGCATTAACTTGGTTTGACGCAAAGGTGTGCAGATGATCTGACTGGCCATTGTGCCAGTGGGCCGCCCCAGAGGGGCCCTCTCACTCCTGCTTTCAGACAGGAAGTGTGGACTAAAACTGATACTTTGTTGAGAAAATTTACTGGTCTGCCAGAAACAAAGCCTGTCCATCCCAACATTCTGAAATCTTCCTAAAGCTCCAGTTTTAATCAGCACTGGGAATATGTTCTAAATAGAAAGGGCTCCAGCCCTACAGGTAACAGTTTAATCATTTGCTTCATTATTGAATAATGACTATTGTCAAATCCCCAGCAAGAACTGGAGGCATCCCCACCATCACCTTAGAAACTACCTCAACTGAGCCAGTTCCCCACTGGGGGGTTGTGACACACTTAGACCAGCTTAACTGGGGAAAGAGATTTTATTAACTGAGATTACTGGGAATTCTGTGGATGGATCTTCAAGCACAGTTAAATTCAAATGCTCAGAACATCAGACATCAGAATTCTCTCTATCTGTCTCCCACCTTGACTGTACTCGATTTTAACAGTCTGCGAGATAGCAGTCACAATGATCTCCTCACTGTTTCCACTAACACGATTCTCGGTACAACAATCTCAGGGGAAACAGAACTTTGCTCCTCCAGTAATCACATAGCAATCCCTGTGGTTAAGGATGGGGTTCTCATAAAAGGATAACAAGACAAATGCCCTAGAGGCACTAGACAAAGGGAGTTAGCAGTTGGTGGGCAAACAGAAAGGGTAACACTCCTGCCACTCCAAGTGTGTGGTTCATGGAACAGCAGCAGAAGCATCACTTAAACACATGTTAGAAATAAATGCAGCACTTCAGCCTCTCTCAGATCTTCTCCCTCAGGCTCTGCATTTAACGAGCTCCAGGGTGATTAACATGCACACCACAGGCCAGCATATCACCCAAACACCCATCTAAGTGATGAGAAAACATTTGTATACCAGGATTTAAAACTATATCTATCCTTCTTGGAAGAACACATTCAAAGATGTCATACACTATGAATCCATGAATGGAGATGCTGAGAATTAAAAGGACAGGTTGTAAGCATTCAAACCATCCTATCTAAAAAAATAGTGACATGCAAATTGACCATACCTTTGCTACACCCACAAGCCATGCCCACAAGCCAATCAGAGTGAGTATGCAAATAAACCAACCAAGATGGCTGTTAATTTGCATATCTCTGCGCAGAAGATGGCATAGATGGAAGCCAAGCACTTCAGAAGGGAGCAAAGCTTGGAGAAGTAAGCAAGCCAGGCGGGGGAGAAGGAAGCGAGCAAGGCAGCAGAGAAGGGAGGGAGCTTTTCTCAGGCCACAGGAAGCTCTATTCTTGCAGGAATCTTCCTGCAATGGCTCTCTAGTTTAAAATAAAATTATAAGTAACAGGATGTTTTGGTTGAGCTGCAGGTTTACTCTCTGAACCTTAATTTCTTCAAACCTAAAAGAAAGGAGAGGTTCCATTCAAGTTCTCAGTGATGGCTGCCCATTAGAATCACCTGGAAAGTCCTATAAGTACCACTTTGAGCCAATTAAACCAGAATCTCCAGTGATAAGGTCTTGGCTGCCTTAAAAGTCTATATTTTCAACAAAGTCACAATCAAGGCAATGCTCCAAGAAAGATTATGAACCATTCTTACTAAATGGTGCTCTTACACCATTCATACTAAAGTTTCCTCAATTCCACCATCTCTATGCTGTAGCTGGTATTCACGACCAAATGGAGGGGCAGGTTCTTTCCCCTTTTAAAATCCTTAATGTTCTTCAAGGAGTTTCTATAAGACTAAGGAAAAGAGCTTTTGTCTCAGTCTCTCAGTGGGTTTCTTCATGCAAGCTTGAGTGTAGAAGTTGAGACCTTCCTCTAGTCTAAGAGTTGGGTGGCATCAGAAAGGTGAAGATGCTCCATATAAAAGAGGAAGAAGTTGGGATTCTTTGGAGATGGAGAGCATGGAGACAGTCCAAAAAGTGAGGGAAGTTCAGAAATGGGGAAAGCCCCACATTTTATGGCAATTATACCATGGTTGCTGTAGGTAGATTTTTTGTGGAGACCTAAAAAGGATGAAATTGATGATGGTGGGAGGAAGGAAAACAGAGATATCTACAGATGAAGTTATTGACTCAGAGGAGTGTAGACTAAGACCTGCAGAAGCACTTTGGGAAGAGAACAAAACTATCTGGTGTTCATAGCAATTACATCCAGATCTCCAAGGGCCACAGGGCCTAAGTGACAACTGCTTACACTTTAACTCCTCTCTGAATGGGCTCATCTGGGCTCTACATAGCTCCTTTCACACTGTCATTCACTTGTTTTCACGTGGTCTCCATGGAAATGGGGCTGGGGATACAGTGGAAAGCCAAACCAGCATTTAATTTCAAGTACTAATCAAATCACAGCAGTGTTAAGTTTATAATTGTAAATTCAGATAAGTGATATAGAGAAAAGGAATATGGTTTCATGAGAGCAGAAAACAAAGGAATCCATGATGAACAGGCGGCCAGAGAAGGTCCTCATGAGAGAATAATGCTTTAGTTGAGCTTGGAGTGAGGTGTAGAGGGCAAACTAAGGGGTTTGGTCTTCATCACAAGATCAATAGAAGGTGAAAAGATAACTTTGCAGT
The DNA here is from genome assembly GCA_027563665.1 of Antrozous pallidus. Classification (NCBI taxonomy): domain Eukaryota; kingdom Metazoa; phylum Chordata; class Mammalia; order Chiroptera; family Vespertilionidae; genus Antrozous; species Antrozous pallidus. The sequence goes on from CM050526.1 coordinate 9,269,364, forward strand.
GTGAAGAGGGTGGAGGGCTCAGCATAGATATGGAAAGACTAATTAGGAGTCTGGCCCAAAGTGATGATGGTTTAGATCCCAACAATGGCAGTGCAGATAAAAGGACATAATTGGGGTACTTAGGAGGGAAATCTGGCAGGTCTTAGGGCCAGATGCAGTATAATGTGTGAGGGAGAAGGAGGTTCCCTGGGTTTCTGGCTAGCATCATGGAAGGGACAGTGTTTAATTCAGAGGTAAACAGGAGTGTATGAACCTGACACCAAGATGTCATCTCCATCTAGAGGTTCCAAGCAAGCCAGCAAGTCCGATCAAGGAACTGAACCCTCACCAGCCACATGTTTGCCCTTTCTTTGCATATCCTATCCTTCAGATAGCACCTAACCTAGATCATCCAATTCCTGTCCTTCATAAATCAGAAGGAAATGGCAATCTTCTTCCCAAGGGATTTGCCTGGAAATTCCACAAATTTTTAGCTAACCAAAGACAGACCCTTATTCTGCTAAGCTACAACTCAGACTATGAGGGTTTGAAGGCGAGCTCCACACCCTCTGGAAAACTACAAATACCCATGTGTGGAGTGAAGCCTTCCAATCAGTGTACCACTACACTGTCCTCTTGCCTCTGAAAGTTGCTCAGGCAGAAAAAGGGAAGCCAGGATGCAAGTCTCTCGGTCTCACTTCCAAGGGTATTAAAGTCCCCACTCAGACCACCAGAGGAATGCAGAAGTGTACTGGCTCTGCCTTCTAATGCTTCTACTGTGGACCCTCAGCAGAGTAATGGCTCTTATAAGCCAAGTGAAAAAAATATTTCAAGAAAGAAAGAATGATCAATGGGATCAATGCCTTTGCATAATGTAAACCACAAATCTCATTTGCATCACCAGGTATGGTTTACATTATGCGAAGGCATTGACCCCATTGATCTTTCTTTCTTGAAATATTTTTTTCACTTGGCTTCTAAGAGCCATTACTCTGCTGATTTTCCTTCTATGTCACAGGCTGCTTCCTCTAAATCTTCTCCAATGGATCCCACCTTTCTTCTTAACCTTTATGATTTGAAGGTCAATCCTGGAACCACTTTTCTTCTCCCTCCTCACCTTGTCCCTGATAATTCAGTTCAGCCCTATGACTTTAAACATTACTAATTCCCTGATGATTCCTTGGTCCATATCTCCAGCCTCAATATCCTCCTTAGTTGTCTAGCTGTTTTATTCCACATCTCTATTTTTCTATTAAGCTTAAAATAAAATCTGAAAAGTTTACATTAAAAATACCTAAAATGTTTAAAACTGAACCCTGATGTCTTGCCATCCCTCATGCATTGTTTCTCCATAGTTTCCATACCTCAGCTCATGGTAATACCCATGTTGACTGACATCAAAAGCATTCTCATTATCTAAAAATAGTTTATGAGTACTACCATCAGTTCTGCCTTCAAGGTGTATGTTAATTCCAATGCCTTCTCTCCAAGTACTCATCAGCACCATCCTGCCCAATAGACCATTAAGTCCAAGTCATTCTTGGACTTCTTCAGTGGCCTCCTAAGTGAACCCTGTTTCTGTTCCTATATACTCTTGGTTCTTCACCCAGAGATCAGGTGACCCACCTACATGAACCAAATTATGTTGCTCCTTCCTCCTCACCCAGTGGGTCTCATGGGGCACTCCTTCCTCCTACAGGGCACAGCTGTCTCCACTGCTTCGTTCAGATCTCTGCTTCAACATCACCTCCTAAAAGAGGCCTCCTTAGCTATCTTTAAAATCTACCTAACCCTCATCACTCTTTTTTAAAAAATATATTTTATTGATTTTTTTTAACAGAGAGAAAGGGAAAAGGATAGTTAGAAACATTGATGAAAGAGAAATGTGGATCAGCTGCCTCCTGCACAACCCCACTGGGGATGTGCCTGCAATCAAGATACATGCCCTTGACTGGAATTGAACCTGGGATCCTTCAGTCCACAGGATGATGCTCTATCCACTGAGCCAAACCAATAAGGGCAACCCCATCACTCTTTATCACCCTACTCTGCTTTATTTTTCTTCAGAGCCTATATCCACTATTTGGAATAATGGTTTTTAAGGATTTAAATTTATGTTAGTCTTTCCTATCTACCCTAATAAAAGAAACATGCAAATTAACCATCACTCTTCTATACCCACAAGCCATGCCTACCAGCCAATCAGGAACAAGTATGCAAATTAACCCAACCAAGATGGCAGCTGGCCACTGAGCTGAAGCAAGCAGGAGAATTGGGTTGCCCTGGCAATGAAGGAAGCCAAGCTTCCCATTCTGGCCAGCCCTGGCTGGCCCTGGCCTCCACCCAAGTCTACAAAGTTTCAATTATAGAAGATAAATAAATCCCAGATACCAGAGCTTCTGCTTGGGTCACCAGGGAGCATGGCCGGCCTGCAAACCACCACAGGCCCCTCACCCAGGTCACTCCATGCCCTAAAGGAACCCCCACCCTGATCCAGAACACCCTTCAGGGCAAACAAGCCAGCCCCCACCCATGCACCAGACCTCTATACTATCTAATAAAAGAGTAATGTGCAAATTGACTGTATTCCAACACACAAGATGGCTGCCCCCATGTAGACACAAGATAGCCACCACAAGATGGCCAACTGGAGAGGATAGTTGGGAGGGACCAAGCCTACAAGAAAGGGAAGTTGGGGGCAATCAGGCCAGCAGAGGAGGGCAGTTGGGAGGGACCAGGCTTGCAAGGGAGGGCAGTTGTGGGCTATCAAGCCTGCAGGGAGGGCAGTTAGGGTTGACCAGGCCAGCAAAGGAGGGAAGTTGGGGGTGACCAGGCCTGCAGGGAAGGGCAGTTGGAGGGGACACAGGCTTGCAGGCTAGAGCAATTGGGGGGCGGGGGACGACAACCAGGCCTGCAGGGCAGGGGAGTTGGGGGAGACCAGGACAGCAGGGGAGGACAGTTAGGTGTGACCAGGCTTTCAGGGGAAGGCAGTTAGGTGTTATCAGGCCTTTAGGAGAGAGAGTTAGGGGCAATCAGGCTGGCAGGGGAGCAGTTAGGCATCAATCAGACTGGCAGGGGAATGGTTAGGGGGTGATCAGGCTGTCAGTCAGAAGTGGTTAGGGGCAATCAGGAAGGCAGGCTGGTGAGCAGTTGGGAGCCAGGAGTCCTGGATTGTGAGAGTCCCATATTGGAGAGGGTGTAGGCTGGGCTAAGGGACACTCTCCCCCCCCCCCCCCCCCCACACACACACCATGCACGAATTTCGTGCACCATGCCTCTAGTAAAAATATACTATCACAAGGGCAGAGACTAAGCCTACGTCATTTGCTGCTGTGTCTCCAGTGTCTGGTATGGTGTGTAGCACATAGTATGTGCTCAATAAACAATTGTTGAATAATTAAATGGGTAAGTGAATGATTAGTTCCATTTTAAGAATGTTAAAAAAAGAATCACCTGTAAGACCCACAGAGTACACAGGGAAACACTAGCCATCTGAAAGTGTTACGGGAGATTTGGAGCAAGTCAAGAAACTGTAGGGAGAGGGAGACAGGTTGGAGAGAAAAAAAGCAAGCTGCAATTTCAAAGAGAAAAAGAATTTACAGTGCCTTGTTGAAAGGAAAGAGGGTAAAACAAGAACAAAAATGAGGATAGGGGGCTTAAATACTTCCTGAGACCATAGAGCCCTGATGCGAGAGGTATGTAACATAATCAGGAGATGGACAGTCTAAAGAGTATAGGAAAGCAGAAGGAGAAAAAGATGGAAGGAATAAAAAGTGACTCTATTGTGTTTACAGAAAGCTGTGATGTCCTTAACTGAGTGTTTGTGTAAGCAGTTTTGGTTTTCCTGTGGTGGGAAAGGAACTGCAAATACTATCTGTACACTAGGGAAACTCATTCTGCAATTTTTGAAAAGCCTTTGAGAAGTGAATGCAATAATAGCTGTGAAAAGTATAAAGAGTTCTGCAAATGACAGGTATTGTCATGAAAAGAATGAAAAGTGACACTGCCAAGAAGAGAGCGTTAACTTTGGGGAGCCTGCTCAGAATCCTGGACCTGAATAACCCCAGAATTGTTGCCTGTGGGTGAAGCAGTCATGCGATATAGCTACTGCTAGTGAGATGTGGACAAAGAGGAAAGCGAGAGTCCTGGCTGGTTTGGCTCAGTGGGTAGAGCATCGCCTGCGGACTGATGGGTCCCATGTTTGATTCTGGTCAAGGGCACATGCCCAGATTGCAGGCTCAATCCCTAGTGTGGGGTGTGCAGGAAGCAGCTGATCAATGATTGTCATCATTGATGTTTCTATCTCTCTCTCCTTCTCCCTTTCCCTCTGAAATCAAGAAAAATATATTTATTTATTTTTTAAATAAGAAAGAGAGATATACCCCCGAAGAACCCTGGGCCCTTCAGAATGCTTAGAGCTAGTGTAGCTTACAGTGAGATATATTTCTTTGCCATCTCGCAGATCTAGAAGTCACCCCTTTTGCAACATTGATGGTGAACCATGCAGGTTAGCACGTGTAGACAGGTGGAGGTGGAGGTGGAGATGTGACACAGAATGAGCCTACCAGGGATACAGTGTGCCTGAACAGCCATAAAATGACAATGACCACCCCTGCCAAGAGAATGGCTTCTGCCCTTGACCGAAATGCCCTCCTCCTAGATGCTGACATGAAGCTGTCCCTCCTGCCCCCTCTGCCACTGGAAATGTAGCTCAGTGACCCATGGGAGTGGCAAAGGCATTTGGCAAGGGTGTTCTTTGAGGCCAGTTCTGAGATCCTGCAATGCCAAAGTAGGGGTCCATCCTCCTTGTTTATCCTGTGCATCTTTAAAGAGATCAGGGACAGAGCTGAGCACAAGCCCCAGTCTTGATGGTCTCCATGCTGGAGGGAAGGAGCCTCTCTTCCATCTGACAGAGTGCACTCCCTGCCCCAGACCAGGGTTGGAACTGTTGTATCATAAATCAGCGAGATAGATACCAGACACATTAATGAGCCAATTAATTAGGAGTCTTTATTGGTACAGGCCCAGAGGGTGGTGTTTCCCAAATCTCTGAGCCCCGACATAGAGGAAGTTTCCCGTATTTATACCTTTTGAGCTATGTCTGCAGATTTCACAAAGAGTCCTGTGTAGGTTATTGTTACAGGACAGTTTGTAACCTTGAATACATAATGAACAATACTTGGCATAAGAATATGGGAATTATTATCACTATCAGTATTAGCCTGTTATGTCAGATGGCTAGCTTGCAAGGTCAGACAGCTAAGTTTTTATCTTTTTCTATTATTCAAACTAAAACAGTTATTTTACAGAGTAAGGGATTATCTAAATAACAGAGTTGACTCACAGAATAAGAGACTGTCTAAAAGAATAACAGAGTAGTTCAAACAGCAGTTCAAACAGCAGCTTTCCAAAGGAAGAATTACTATGCTTCAGAACAATCAGAGAAGGCCAGCCTTTGTTATTTGTCAGCATTTTCCTCCCTTCCCCTTGTATCTTAAAAGCAGTGCACTGGGCAGCCTCTCTCAGACATGGAGAGTGCCCTGCCTTCCTCACTGCCTCGCCTTTGTCCCAGGTCCACACGTCTTTTCCCTCCTGTCGATTGTGCAGGCTCAGCCCCCAAGGGCCTGCAGAGGCTGAGCCTGGAGACTGCAGCTGCTCTCTGGAGGAGCCCTGGGCGACCTCCTGACCTCATTCAATCTCTTTGGGCCAACACTGCAGGCACCGCCTCACCATATGTCACTTTCCCAAGCCTGCCACCTTTTCTAGACATGTTTCCAAGATGAGCAAATGAAACAGCAGTCACACCTTTATGTGGGTTATGAAACAACCCTGACAATGTTCTCTGTGCACTGCACCTCGAGAGCAGTGATGGCCCTGAGTGTGAACCCTCGAAGATGCCTCCTTTCTCCACTGTTGGCTTGCTCCTGGAGACTTACCAGACATCCTTCCAGTGCTGCCAACAGCCACTCAGATGAAAAGGACAGCTCCTACTCCTACTGCAAAGCTTATGTCGTTCTTTTAGATGCCCAGGGCAGAGGAGAGAAGGGTCAGGTTGGTATCTATCTACTCCTTTCTCTCAAACACCTCAGCAGTTTGGCACCTACATCAGTCATAATAGGTTAGGTTATGCTGCAGAAACAAGACTTCCTAAATTTCATTAAGTTCAAACAATAAAGTGTATTTCTTCTTAAACATCCTATACAATAAAACTGTAATATGCAAATCGGCTGAATAGTGCAATGACAGGTGGAACACTGGTCACTATGACGTGCACTGACCACCATGGGCAGACATTCAATGCAGGAGCTTCCCCCAGCCCACAGGCCCTGATCAGCAGTGGGAGGGGGTGAGGACTGGCAAGTGGCGGGCCCCAGGCTGCCAGCCAAGACAGATGCCAGCAGTGAGGGCCCCCAATTGCCCTCTGTCATCTGGCAAAAGAAGGAACCGGCGGTGGCAGTGGGAGATGGGCCCGGTGAGCAGGCGGCACCAGGCTGGCCAAGGCTGATGCAAGGGAGTGGTGGGTGCGAGCACCACACTGGTTGCCCCACAAATCAGCCCTTATTGCCAGCCAGGCCTAGGGACCCTACACATACACCAAGCCTCTATTATATATAAATAAATTTATTTCAGAGAGGAAAGGAGAGGAAAAGAGAGATAGAAACATCATTGATGAGAGGGAAACATTGGTCAGCTACTACCTCCTGCACACTCCCCACTGGGGATCGAGCCCACAACCTGGGCATGTGTTCTGACTGGGAATCAAACCTATGACCTTCTGGTTCATAGGTCAGTGCTCAACCACTGAGTCACACCAGCTGGACAAAGGTGTTTTTTTTGCTTGTGCTGCATGTCTACTAAAGGTGGTAGAGGGCCTGGCTCATTGGAGTCTCTCAGAAACTCAGACTGATGGGGGAGCCACTATCTTGAGCATTCTGAGTCACCATATCAGAAGGGAAAGAGATATAGAGAGGGTCTTGTGTCAGCAATTAAATGTTCCAGTGTAAAAGTGACACATGCCACTTCTGCTCATAGTCACTTAGCTGCTCTATGCATGGGGCAGGCATTGTGGTCCTGCCATGCTCCAGAGGGCAGAAGACCAGAGATGCCTGGCAAACAGCACTGGTGAGGACCACAAAGTACACGAAGCTGGAAGCCAGCCCCTGGGTGCCGAGCTCTCAGGGAAAACAACAACCCGCAGCTTCAGACTCTGTTACAAACTTTCAAGCTTTGCTATTAAGTCTGAAAGGCCCCATGATGATCCCAGTGGGAGAGTCAAGGGAGGAAATGTGGCCAGAGGGTCTTCCTGCAGGAAAGAATTTGTTTCCCTCTGGTGACATTTATTGAGCAACAACATTTACCATGATGGATGGCTCCTGGAAGCATGACAATTTAAATGTTTATCAATCCCACAGTATGCTGGACAGGCCCCAGGAGAAGCTCCAGGCTGGGCATGGAGCCAGGATGGCCAGCTGCACCATACAATTGGGCTGGCAGGTGCCCCAGCAGCTGGGTCTCAAATGCCAGACCTGTGAAGCCTTCAAGTTCACCTCTCCCCTCATGAAGGCCAGGCTGCCTCAGCAAGAAGGCTGTGCCTCGTCTCTAGTTCTCTTGTTTTCCTTCAAATGAACAGCAAGGGTTTCTTTCTCGCTCACTTCTCAGTTGTGTGATAAACATCAGTGTAACAGGTACAAAGCCTTCTATCCAGTCCCTCCCCATCACACTTTCCTGGAGCCTGGGAGCACCACCTGCCAGCTCCTGTCTCCTGCAATGTCCCCTTCCCCCCAGGGCCTCCTGGGAACCAGAATCTCAATCCTAGCAAAACGCCGGTGGAATTCTTTCTACCCTCTGAGCGATGCCAAAGACTGAAGGAAGCTGAAGGATGAATGTAACAACTGAACAGGTGCAGTGACCTATGGGCATTGGAGACCATGCTGGCATTGGAAAAGAAAGCTAGGAAATCTGTAGATCCAGGCTGCAGTGGGTGGAGCTATTGAGATCTTGGAGCCGGTGTGTGAGGGTGTGTGAGACCTGGGAGAAGAGGCTGTGACTGGGCAAGGACAACACATTCCTCAAAGGGAGATTTTGAAAGGGGCTCACACAGGGACAAACTAGCATCACAGTTTGGGAACTGCCTTGCATTGGAGAGATGAAAAGAGAGGGAGGCAGCATGTCTTTCCCCAAATCCAATAACAGTAATGGGTGGAATAGGGGAAGATCTCAGAATTCCTGGCCCTTTGCATGGCTGCCAAATGGGAGCAGAGATGCTGTAGACTGCAGGCAGCCAAGATGCACCAAGTCACATCTGGAGTTATAATCAGAGATAAGCAGCGCAGAGGTCATTACTCAAGTTCATGAGGATCCTGAAGGAAAAGATTCCAGGTGTCCCAGAGTCAGGGAGGAACAAAGGTAAAATGCAACTTATTCCTTCCATAGTTGAATCCTACCTTGATTTATTGTTCAGTCTCTTAAGGGAGATTCCATTGAAATTGGTCTTCTACTGCTTGTGTATGGTTGACAGTAAATAGTTGTCACAAATTTTGACCATGAAAACATACATTGTTCTTTAATATTATCTGTATAAGTACTCTTTGCGTTGTAAGTGTTACATACAACTTGAATTAAGGAGGAAAAAAAGTCAATTATTGGCCAACAATGTAGCTTGACCAGGTTATCAACCCCCTTCTGGCCTCAGGAATATCTCTTTTGTAATTCTGCTCAAAATTTATTTTCTTTAATCCTGGATTTTTTGTTCCCTATGACCTACCTCACCCAGCGCCCTGTCAGACCAACCTCCTTCTCCTTTGCTTAATCATTAAGCCCTCAGGACAATGAGGCTCTGGCCAGCATTCAAGAGTCTTAGGAACAAGGTCCTGGGTCTATTGACTATTGAGACAGTTTTCAATCAAACTAAACATAATGCCTTGGCTTCTGTTATGCTTTTGTTCCAGGGCCAGGAAACAAACCCAGAGAACAAACCCTTGGGAAATTGGACAGAACGACTCCATGGCTGACAGATGCAATGATCAGTTATCCCCCCTTAACTCTATTACTCACATGATTACTAACATTTTTTCTATATAATCCATCCCCTGGGATCCATCAGAGAGTCACGAGCTACCTGTGACTCTGGGCGTGGTGCCATCTCCTTAATAAATCCTTATTCTCTTGGCTGCAAACTCCTGTTCCTTTCTTCCTTGCAGGCAAATGTACCCCTTCAGTCTGGTAACAGCTTTGGTGCCCAAATGTGGGGCCTCCCTTTTGCCTGTGGATTCAGGGACATCTGGCCCAGAGCTTGCCACCAGGCCCCACCTAGCCGCTGCGCAGACCTGTTGTCTTAGGGGCAGAGGCTGAAAATCGGCTCAAGACGTAGTGCTCCTGACTATGGCACTTTTATTTGCAGCATAAAAAAAACAAGGAATTGAAGGCCTAAATTTGGATTTGCTCTGGTCTGGGAAATTGAAGACATCTTCTGTAAGGTTTCACAGTGCCGACCCTGGAAACCACCCTCTTCTAAGGCTCGAGGACACCCCATGGGATCAGGGAGGGGACCAGTTACTGAGAAACCTTAGCTGTCTAGCCTCCCTCTCCTGGACTCAGAGAAACTCAGGAGGAATCTAGAGGGGAAAATCTTGTTTGTCAGTATGGTTGAGGCTATATTTGTTACCTGTTAAGTCTGTGCTTCATCTCATGGGAAGGAGGCCAATTGTGTCTGCATTTCAGCTGGCCTTGAAGGAGTGGGCCCTGGAAGCTCCTCTGGCCTCACTCCAGGCAACTGTTGGCCTCACCTTGACGGTGCTTAGCAGTGGGAGTCACAGCAGGAGGGGTGAGCCACCCAACACCCTCTACTGTCTTATCCATTGTGTCTGACTCATTGCTGGACAAACGTTAGCAAGAAATAAGGTTATTGAATTGTTAGATCTTACAACGGTTTGTTCCCTGGTTATTCTTTAATGGAAATTGTCTAATCCTAGGACTTATTTAACATTACTTGAGCTAAAAATAAGTAATTAGTTTGACTGATAAAGACCTTAGTAACATGAGAAATTCCATCTCTGTTCCCTAATGCAGCTTTCTGGGCTGTAGCTTATAAAACCAGAGTACATTTAGCTAAGAACTATGGAAGAGAAAATGGATTAAATTAAGCAGACATTAATGGGGTTAAAACAAAGGTTTTAGTATAGCATTACCAAAGGCTAAATGAGGCCAAATCAACCCCCAAAATCAGCCCCTTTACGATTAAAGGGCCCCCTAACAAGTCTACTTTATTTGTAGAAAAATGTGAAAGACTGGAGGAAAAGATTACAATGAAAAACCTGACCAGCAATTACTTGGGGCAACAGTCAGGCTTAAATCTACTTGAAGTCTAATAACAGGGCCAGGGTCCCTTGGCTTGATCACTCCTGGGAAACCCAAAGCCTATTATTCAAGAGTGGGTGAAATGGCCAGGGAGTAGAGAGAAAAGTTGCCAGGACTCCTTGATGCGGTAATGACTGAACTGTGACAAAAACAAAAAACAAACAAACAAAAAACACTTTGGCGAAACCCTGATTCGGGCGACAGTTAAAGACTATGGATTGATGAGATCAGGACAATTGGACCATTTAAATAGGCTTTATGTTAAAGTTATGTCAATTTCAATCGATTGCATCTCTTTTGCTTGACTATACTGTAGAAATAGACAAAGTGCCTCATTGGGAAACTGGGACATGAAGACTGTTGGTTTTCCCTTTCAGCTGTCAGCTGAAGGGACTAGATCTTACACCTCTTGGATCCATGGAATTGTTTAATAATTCCAGAAATATTTATTGCTTGTCCTAACTGAAACCTGATAAGATATTCAAAAGCATTGAATAGCTTTTTGATCAGAAATTTAGCCAAATTGAAAACTCTTGTCAGAACCTGATAGAAATTTCTATTTTGAGTCCCTTCCCTAATCTAAACCTATATGCCTAGTGGGAAAGAAATAAATCAAAGATTATACTACTTAGACAAGGTAGGTCAACCTATGATGTCACTTAAGTTTCAACCAAAATTTTAAGAGCGGTTGTCCATATCTTACAAATCTTTCTGAAACCAGTAATGAAGCGCAGAAGAAATTCAAGCTCACCTATTTTTATCTTCCTCAAACTCTACAACTGAGGCAGGGGTGGGGAGGGTGAGGAGAGAAGGAGACTGGGGTGTTTTCTGAAAGCACAAGCTGCTCCCAAGGCTCCAAGACATTCTTACAAGGACAAGTTCAAACCTTAGATGCTTTCTCCACAAATATTCGTAGAAAACAAACACACAAGACATCTATCTGAACAGATACATTTTAGTTATTTCAGCTGTTCCTTTCTAAACAAGTGCGTTTTGCTTTATGGTACCTGTCCCGTTGCTAAAAGATTTCTATATCTGTTGGATGATGTGTGTTCTGGTATTTTCTACCTCCAGACCACATTGTTAATAAAAATTTTAAAAAGGGCTCCATTAAATAGGCTTAAATAAACAAGTGCTTATATAAGAATTCTCAAAAATATTACAGAAACTAACCCAAGTGCTCTTCAGAATCACATGATCTGGGAAAGTATTTTATATTAAAGCCATTTTGAGTCCGATTTGATTAAATATGCATGCCTTTAAAATCATCAGCATTAAACAATATGTTTATTCTGCCTTGGTTTATATAACAAAAATAAGTTTATGTTATCTCTGTAGCAAAATTGTCAGTAAGGAAAATAACAGTATAGTAAAATCTTTGTAGGTAATCTAAATTTAATTGTTAGGAGCAAATAAATTAAACAAATGTAAATGGGATAAAATGTTTATTTTTGATTAATTCTTTAGCAATGATTATAGTGTACTAAATGATTTTATAAATCTTTTTGGTAACTTGAAACTTCAAAGTTTTTAAAGTCATTAAGTCTAGACCATTTTACTTAACATAGGGTGATCTACTGTCTGTCTGCTAACAATATTTGGGCCCATTAGTAAACATGACTTATGCCACACTTAAAAAAATGTGCTATGAGAAAATATATTTTTAGAAATTATTAAATGCGTCCATAAATGTATTACTCTAAAGAACACTAATTGCTTACTTTTTAGTTGTCACTAGAAATTGATGTTCCTAAGTTAAGATTTCTAATTAAGATGGAAAAAAACTATATTTTTAGTAATAATACATATATATACTGAATATATATACATGTATAGATATAGGTGTATATATATATATACATACATATGTAGATATATACATGTGTATATGTATGTGTGTGTGTGTGTGTATACATATATATATGAAATACATTTTTAAAGGACTTAGAATAATGATGTTTGTCCTAGAATAAGATCTGTTATTTCAGAATGAATAAGAGACAAACTAAGAAGGACTAAGAAAGTTGTAAAAGGTCTACAAAGAAAAATCTTGAAGAGGAGAACCAAGATGGCAGCATAGGTAAAACACCTATCTTGCCGTCATACTCAACAATTTTAATACTACAACTTAACGAAAGAACAAACACCTTCCAGAATCACCAGAAAACTCGCTGAGTGAAAATTCCACAAATAAAAGTGAAGATAAGACACTGTGATTCGGAGGAGCGGCGGCGGACAGCGTTGAAAGATTTGAGCGGAGAGAGGTTTGGAGTGCACGCCAGTGGAGAGGGCAGGCGGCTGAAAACCGGCCAGTTTTCATGAACAGGGAGACAAAGACGTCCCACTGGACTGATTCTCCAGCTCTGGGCGAAGTCCAGGGAACCCACTATCATACAGGGTGAAAACTGGACAGTGGGAGGGCACGCCGAAACTTGGGCGCTGCAGGGGTCTCCCGGCTTGTGGAGAAGGCAGCTTGCGCACAGCTTGGCTGCGTGACCGCGCAGAGAGCGCTCTGCAACTTGCTTTCTCATTCGGAAAACCGTCAGTCTGCTTTGTTTTACGACCCTGGGTGAGACATTGGGCGTGCAGAGTCATTTGGGGAGAGTCTGAATTCCCTGGAAGCCGGTGGAGCTCCACAGCAGCTCTCTCTCAGAGGCGCTGGCGGCCATTTCCCCAGGCGCAGGGTCTCTGGGGCTGCACAGGGCAGAGCTAACGCTGTCTGCTTGGCCCGCAGACTCCGCCCATCCAACCCGAGCACAGCTGAGCTTCACCGACAATTGGCCTGGAGGTCAGCCCCTCCAAGTGCTAACAATGATTAACCTGGGCTTAACTTCAGCAAGACTGTGCAACCCATATCCACCTCAGGTAACTGGGGAGGTTGAGCCACTGTCAGTAGTAGGGCATCTACCACACAAAGCTAATTGACCAACTCAGGGAAGCAGCCACCATGCAGAGACATGGAAAGAAATCAGATGTGAAAGAAATGGAGGAAAAAAAATGACTGGACATGGAAATCAAAACCACAGTTATAGGGTTTTTCAAGAGGATCCAACAAAAGGTCGAGGCCTATAAGGAAATAAGCAAGACCGACAAGGAAATGAATGAGTCCTACAAGGAAATGAACGAGACTTTCAAGGAAATTATCAAGACCAACGTGGAAATGAAGGAGACTCTCAAGGATATAAAGGAGACTCTCAAGGATATGAAAAAGGACCAACCAGAAATTAAGCATACACTGACTGAAATAAAAAATATTATACAAAGACCTAAAAGTGCTCTGGAGCACCCCAAGAACCAAGTTAAAGGTTTGAAATACAAAGAGGGAAAATCCACTCAGCTGAAAAAGCAAGAAACCAAAAAAAAAAATCCAAAAAATTGAAGATAGTGTAAGGGGCCTCTAGTACAACCTCAAGCATACCAACATCCGAATTATAGGGGTGCCAGAAAAAGAGAGAGGCCAAGACAATGAAAACCTATTTGAAGAAATAGTGACCGAAAACTTCCCACACCTGGTGAAAGAAATTGACTTAGGAGTCCAAGAAGCGCACCAAACCCCAATATATAGGAACCTTATGAGGACCACACCAAGACACATCATAATTAAAATGCCAAGAGCAAAAGACAAAGAGAGAATATTAAAAGCAGCAAGAGAGAAACAGTTGGTTACCTATAAGGGAGCACCCATACGATTGTCAGCGGATTTCTCAACAGAAACGATGCAGGCCAGATGGGAGTGGCAAGAAATATTCAAAGTGATGAACAGCAAGAATCTACAACCAAGATTACTCTATCCAGCAAAGCTATCATGCAGAATTGAAGGTCAGATGAAGTGCTTCGCAGATAAGAAAAAGCTAAAGGAGTTCATCACCACCAAACCAATACTATATGAAATGCTGAAAGATATTCTTTAAGAAGAGGAAGAAGAAAAAGATAAAAGTGTAAATTATCAACAACAAATACACATCTATCAACAAATGAATCTAAAAATCAAGTGAATTAATAAGCTGATGAACAGGATAAATGTAACAGAATCACGGACATAGAGAGGGAATGGACTGACAATTCTTGGGGAGAAAGGGGGTGTGGGAAGTGCAGCAAGAGACTGGACAAAAATCATGCAACTATGGGAGAGGACAGTGGAGGGAGGTGAGGGCGGAGGGTGGGATGGGTACCAGGTGGAGGGGAACTATAGGGAGGGGGAGAAAAAGGAACAATGTAATTAATATACTGAACAATAAAGATTAAGAAGATTAAAAAAAAATCTTGAAGAGATTTTATACATAATTAAGCTGAATACGATTGGAATTTCCGTTAAGTAAATAAATATAAATATCAAAAGTAAGCTAATGTGCCAGGCTGGTGTGGCTCAGTGGTTGAGCTTCAACCTATGAACCAGGAGGTCAAGAACTAAAGTTTTGCTAACTGCATTTTAATTTGATATCTTTTTATTGTCATTTTGAATAAATAAATAATTTGATGCTGTCTCATAATAAGATACTATCTTTTTGGTCAATTGTGTATGACAAACTTCCAGGGTTCAATTTTTAGCAGGAGACCTTTTTCTTAACCCAGAAAGGTTTGGGGTTGTTCCAATGGGCTCTTGGAATACCTCCTTGCAAGGGGGAGGGTTGAACTGATTAGGCCCATTTGATATGTTTGAACTGCAGGGGAATTTTTGTCAACTAAGTAAATAGCTGTGCTGTATTTGTGTGTAGATATTCTTATTATTAAATGGATAGTACATACCGTGATTTTTTTTTTTTAGTTTTTTGTATTTTTTGTATTTTTATTTTTTTATTTTTTAATATATATATATATTTATTGTTTAAAGTATTACAAATAGTAGTACATATGTTTCCTTTTTTTCCCCACGCCCTCCCCTCAGCCTCCCCTACCCCCCAGCACATTTCCTCACCTGCCCACCCCCCTGCCCCAGTGTCTTGTATCCATTGGTTATGTTTATATGCATGCACACAAGTCCTTCAATCGATCTCTTACAGCCCCTGCCCCCCCTCTCCTCTGCCTTCCTGCTGTAGTCTGACAGTCTGTTTAATGCTTCTTTGCCTCTGTATCCATTCTTTCCCCCCATTTGTTTTCTTTAAAAAAATTTGCATCTGCATACTAGAAATAAACATATAAGAACAAAAAAATGTTTGAGTCTCAGTTTCAATGTCCAACAGTTCTGAGTCTCAATTTCAATGCCAAATAGTTCCTTATGTGTACATGTCAGCAATGATATTTGGATGGTGGACAAATGGTGGCAATGTAGGTCCCATACTCTCTGGTTTGGTACGGGACAACCTGCAGCGATGCTCAACTGCTGAGTGCTAGCATGGCAAGGTGTCATAAACGTCTTCCATCTCTGGACTGTCTTCATGGTTGGAACAGACCTGTCAGTTCCTCTCTGTTGCAGGAATCCATATGGTCTTGGAGTTGTTTTCTGAAAATATACAAACATATTCTTGACCAAAAGTTAATAAAGGAATCTTTTCTGTAAATTAGACTTGGGATTCTTTTTATTTTTGCCCAAATGATTTTCCTTTGGCTTATTTTGACACCATGTGTGTTTTTTCATTGGTGTCTGCTGCTGGGCGGCTCACCCCTGGAGGTGGAGATCCCAGGATCCATGCAGCTGCGGCTGGAGTAGCGGGACTTTGGTTGGAGTGGTCACTGGCTTGAGAGGCAGTTCCAGGGCCCTTCTGGTTGTTGGTGTTAATGAGTTCTCCAAAAAAAAGGGCCTTTCTCCCCTTCAAGATGGCGTGGGCTCTGCTCTGTGATTCCGCCGACGGGGTGGGGTGTCTGCTGTGGTGTTAGACTCTCCTCATCAAGGAGACCCTGTCTGCCACTCCCTGCTGCTCCTGCGAGGATCAACTTTCCCTCACTCACTCATACACACTCCCTCTCCTTTCATACCCCCACTCGCTCACTTCCTCTCCCTCACCTTGGTCCTGCCAGCCGCCATCTTCCAGCCTCAATGTCTACATACTGGGATTTTATTAAAATCTGCAGGTGTCTGCAAAGTCCTGATACAATATTCATTTCTCATTCTCGTTATCTTTACATGTTATGTAAGAGAAAAACAGAGTTCTTGGTTAGTGCAGTATTATCAGATCCACATCATTTTAAGGTGTGCTTTTTTTTTTTTATCATTTACAAACATTCACTGTTTTACTCGATTGCTTTTGCAAGTACATTTCATCTTCTGAAAGAAAACTCTAACTTATTCTAAAACAGAGTTTTCTAAAAACAAACTTTAAGATTTTCCTTTAAACTAAGATAAAGGTTTATAAAGCTCTGAAGAATAACTGGAGTCATTAATTGCTGACAAAAAAAAATCAAGATAGACGCTGAAACTGGTTTGGCTCAGTGGATAGAGTGTCAGCCTGCAAACTGAATGGTCCCAGGTTTGATTCTGGTCAAGAGCATGTACCTTGGTTGTGAGCACAACCCCAGTAGGGGGTGTGCAGGAGGCAGCTGATCGATGTTTCTCTCTCATCGATAATCCTGACTTTCTATCCCTCCCTCTTCCTCTCTGTAAAAAATTAATAAAACATATTTTTAAAAAATCAAGATAGACAAAAATTACTTATATGGGACTGAATGAACTGAGGGTTATAATTATTACTAGTGGTATGGTGCTAGGATTCATGCAGCGGTGGGGTCCCTCGGCCTGGCCTTCGGGAATCAGGCCAAAAGTGGCTCTCTGATATCCCCCGATGGGTCCCAGATTGCGAGAGGGCAGTTCTCAGATGATGCACCTCAGAATCAGGCTCCCTCCTCTCTGGGTCCGGGTGCAAGTGAAGCAGATTTGGGCGAGACAATGCCCTAGCAGCAACCTAACCCACAGCCAATTATGTGAGGAATCAGGCTCACTCCTCTACTGGTAGGAGTGGCTGAGCTCTGGTGGTCATGTGTATCATAGCTACCAGGCAAACAATCAAATTGTCAAACTTGAACTTTTATATAAATAGTTATCTTTTAATTTAAAATATTGCTCATATTTAACTTTCCGCTTTTCAGATATAAGGGAACTTGTCTTCTTTTAAACTACCTCTGACTTAGAGCAATTTGGTAAATTATACCTTTGTAAGCAATAATGAAATATTTATATTTTCCTCCCTACTGATCCCTGTAGAAGTTTGGAGACTGTGAGTGAGTATTATTATTTTCCTGGCAATATGGTTATTTACATATATTAGATAGATCCACATTATTTTTATAGCAGGACTAAGTTAGAAATGGGTTTATTATCAAGGCATGGGTAGGAATATCAAGTTTGAGAGAGACATGCATAGTCTCTGGATGTCATCAGAAAGCTTTAAGAAATTAAGATTGATTTTAGAAGCTGACAAAAGCCCTTGGAGAAACAGCCTGATAACTTACTTTCATGTCACAGCAGTCTTTCCAGGTACAGAACAAAACTTGCTTTCCTGGGAGATGGCAAAGGAAGAACCTCAGACATTTTGGGGAACCTTGAGAACTTGAGTAATACTGATGGCAAGTATGTGACTTGCCTTCTTAGCCCTCAGACTCTAATTAAATCTCAATCTGGAGATTCCCTATAAAACTCCAACAAAGCATATTTAAAATAGCCTATATGATCAATTACTATTCTTGTTATACATACAAATAACAGGCCAACTCATCAAAACTAGATTTTATGTAGTAAATTAATCTTAATTTGGCTATCTTTGATAAAATGAGGGTAATTTTAGAAAAAAAATTGTTTCAATCGGAATTGCAATGCCCAATCCTATATAATAAAGAGCTAATATTCTGATCATCCCAGACAGTGGCATGATCTTCCAGAATGACCAGTGGGAGAGGGCAGAGCTGTGAGGCTTGAGAGTCATCCAGGGCCACGAAGCAGCTGGGGCTGTGAGAGCTGAGCCTCTTGCACAAATTTCATGCATAGGGCCTCTATTTACAGATACTAAGTTCTAGATCAGTTGTTTTTAAAATCTTGTATTTAACCTGTGGACTAGATTGGATCCTGAATTTTTCTAATGAAAGCACTTGGCTGCAGCCCTCTAAACTAGTGTTTTCTTTTTCTCCCAGTCTTTGCCTTGGAATCATTGAGAACTAAAACATTTTTCTGAGCCTTGCCATTGTAGACTCCAGTGGGATGATATAATGTAAACTTCATAGAAGTCATCCAACAGCTCATCCTTGGAAGGTTCTGGTGACTGATGCTGTGTAAGCCACACAGAGAGCTGGCTTGAGCGGGTGTCAGAACGTTAATCGGGCACAGCTGGACTGCGGACCAGGGGAGTCTGTTGGATTGTCACTGCCTGCCTTTATTCCAGCAAAAAATGAAGCTCTGAGCCTTTCACCTGGGGGTTTTCTTGATTGGCAGTTTATGGGTGACCCTGGTTATTACTTAGGGTACAGGTATCCTGGCCTGCTACTTCTGCCATTACTGCCATTTCTGCTTAGAAATTAAACATCTAGAATGTCCCCTAAGGCTCAAGGACCATCAAGGAAGAGGTGTGTGTATGTGAGATTGTAAGAGCCAAATGGGCAGAAAAAGCTGACTCCATTTATAATCTACTCCTCGCTCATAATTGAACCTGGACCCAGTTGCCCTATATTTCTCCAGATTTAGCCATTATCAAAAGAAAGGGGAGAATTGTAAACAGTCAAAAACCTTATTTTCTTACATCTGGCCTTTTCTTTCCTTTTCTTTTTTTCTCCTTTGACTCAAACTGGCTTCACCCAGCACCTTGACAGACCAACCTCCTTCTCCCTTGCTTAATTATCAAGCCCTCATGACAGTGAGGCTCTGGCCAGCATCTAGGAGTCTTAGGAACAAGGTTCTGGGTCTATTGGCTATTGAGATAGAATTTTAAATCCTACCGAACATAATAGCTTGGCCTCAGTTGTGTTTTAGCTCCAAACCTAGGAAAGCATAACAAATCCTTACAAAATTGGACAGAACAATTCCATGGCTGACATCAGGATCAGATACAGTGATCAATTTCCCCCTACCCTAGCACCAACAGTACAGACCACAACCCTAACTCCATTAGTCACATGATTAACGATTGCCCTTCCTCACCCTTATATAATTCATCCCCTGGAAGTCACTGGGGAGCAAGTCTTTGAGCACCAGCTACCTGTGATTCTGGTAATGGCACTATCTCCTTAATAAATCTTTAGTTTTTTGGTTGCAAACTCCTGTTGTGAGTTATTGGGCTTTGATATGCACCAGCAAATGGACCCCTTTAGTCCAGTCTCTCTCGCCCTCTCCTCTCTCTCCCTTCTGCTTTCCTTTGTTGTTGTTTTTTCTGTATTCTCATGAAGCTGACTCCTCTCATGCAATGACCTTATAAGTGCTGAAGGACAAGACACTCAGTTGTATAACCTTCCCCACCGGCAGGAAGACAGCTGCTCTTCCCTCATAATCCAGAAAACACACATGATTGCCTTTTCTTAACCTGACCTTGGTCATTTGTCCATCCCAAGCCAACAAGTATGGTCAGACAATACAGTACAGGTGACCGGCCACTCCTACCCTGATAAGGGTGTTGAGGCCTTGGTCTCCCTGGAATGACAAAAACTGAAAATAGTAGAGAACTGATTCCTAAATAAAATAAGGAGGTGAGTTCCCAGAGGCAGGATGGATGGGTAAGCAAGCAGAAACAACCATTCACTCCATGGAACTAGTTTGGGAAATACTGTTGTGCATCTTGCTTTCTCCTAAGGCAGCCATTAGTTACTGCTATTAAGTGGCTAGTTAGTTCAATTCAGTGAGTTTTTTATTGAGTCTGAAAAGGTTGAACCAAAAAAAATAAAAAATAAAAAATACCAACATCCATTCCCTTATTCCTCTTGTGTGCTCTGGTGACTTAAAAAAAAAAAAGTGACTTCCCCTCGGTGCCTATCCAAGTGTCTGCACCCTGGGTGTATGACTCCCATGATTTTAGAAGGAGATGCAGTTCCTATACCGACTACAGCAGTCAAACGAGATCTTTAGAGCCTGCAATTTGCTTGTAAAACACCCTTCACCCAAATTAAAAGTCCCTGCTTACCTAATTGTTTACAGAAAGCCTCACAAATGAGATTAAGATTTCCAAAAAATAAATAAATAAAAGACAACAAGATAATTAAGTCTGACTGCTCCAGAGCAGGTTGGGACAGCCTTGGAAACACGCCAACACTAATTGACTGGTGATGTTTCCCATGAAGTTAATTGCAAATGGTCATTGAAAGCCCTTGACATGCTCTCAGGGCCCCTCAGCTGAAGTGTGGAGAAGGGCGTTAGAAGTGTGAAGGAGACAGGAGTGTGGAAAGGGCAGCTAGGGATGTCTGGTCTTTGCTGTCCCAGCGTGCTATTCAACTAATGTCAAATCTTGTCACACCTCTGGACCTGGGTCTTCTGGTCTGTAAAACATCTGTGGACAGCAAGGGTGGAGAGGTGTGCCTGAGTAGAGAGACCTTCTGAGATCTCCATCTTTGATTAAACTTTGCTCATGTGCAAGATCTGTGCTGGTGATGGCAGGGGCACCACGACACCTGGGTCTCCAAATCTGTTAAGCAAACCTGCAATGGGTAACATGAAAACTGAGGGCTGTCGCGACCAGGATGCTGGCTATGAGGGAAAGATGGATTGACCAGACAGGGAGGAAGATCAGGAAAATCCAGGAAGTCTTAATTAGGAAGATTCTGGAAGTGCTCTCTTGAAGAGGAAGATTTAGGTGTATACTGGAGAGGATGGGAACAGAGAAACAGACCCATGTGTGGTGGACTAAGAGAAGCCTCAATATGTTGATAAGGCTGGAGTGTTCTGTTCATTGAGAGAGTTTTATTCTTTGGTTCCAAGGAACAGACACACTGCATTGCTGTTTGCTGGCAGGACTCACATGGAACAAGGAACTGTATAGGGCCCAGGGCTCCCAGGCACGGGAGACAGACTTCTCAGACATTAGTGATGTCTCCTGATCTCCAGCCCCGGTGTTTGGCTGTTAGTGTGACTCAGTTTCCTTCTGCCACTGCACACTCCTCTGTAAGGATAAGTTGCTATTGATTAACCATCATTTCTCAGTTTCGTTGATAAATTATCACCATCACGTTCAGCATGCCCATAGCTCCTGCTTCCTCCCCACTGCTGCCTCCTCACATCTTCTAACAAAAGCTGCCTGTGGCCCCTCTCTCTGCCTTTTTTGTTTATATTTTGGCTCCCACAATGAATGATTTCCTAGCTAACTATCCAGTTAAAGTCCTCCCAAGATGAACCTTATTAGCCTTAATGACTCCTATCCCTTGCCAACCAGATTTCAGATCACATGTCCAGTGTTAGTCAGACATATGTGGTAAAGAACATGGACCCCAACCTGTGGCTCTCTAGAATTTGCCTCTACAAGCATCTGGGGGAAAAAAACTTTTCAGAAGGAGTTTTGGGGTTAGGCTGATAAACTTTTCTAATGTAAAAAGACTAGAGGCCCAGTGCACAAAATTTGTGCATGAGTAGGGTCCCTAGCAGCTGCTGGCCAGGGTCTTCCTTCCTTGGATGCTGGCTGCTGGCTGGGGCCTTCCTTAATTTTGCACCACCCTCTGGTGGTCAGCACAAGTCATAGGGAGGGATTAAACTCCTGGTCGGTCAAACTCCCAAGGGGACACTTTGCATATTAGGCTTTTATATATATAGCTAGAGAGACAAAAATTGTCTTGGAGGAAAACTGGCATAGAGTAAGTGCATAGAAGAATGATTCTAGACCCATGATTCTCAAACTTGAACATGTATGAGTTTTACCAGGAGTGCTCCTGTTTCTGATATAGTGGGTCTGGGATGCCCAGAGATATCTTCCTTTCTGACAGGTTCCCAGGTAATGCCAATGCTGCTTGTCCAGCAACCATGCTCTGAAAACCACTGACTTCTGCTGATTGAGATCACCCACCCCTCCCCAGGGCCTGTCTGACCTGCTGCCTCTTTATATATGGCCCGTGAACTAAGAATGGTTTTCACATTTTTAAATGGTTGGGGGGTGGGGGGACACCCAAATACTAACATCCTGTTACATGGATATTATATAAAATATAAATTTCAGTGTCCATCAGTAAAGTGCATCGGAACAGTCATGCTCATTTGTTTCCATGTTGTCTAGGACTGTTTTCATGATTGATGGCAGAATTAAAAAGTTACAACACAGACCAGAGGGCCCACAAAATATTTACTGTCTGGATTTTTACAGATGAGGTTTTCTACCTCCTGTCATTATTTTAAATGTGCCAGAGATTTACCTGAAGAGATGCACATAATTCTTGCTATTCTCTGGAGGAATTCTTTAACTCACAACATGGCCTGGTGCTGGAGCCTCTGCTGCCCAGGTTGGAGCAAGTGTCCACTCTCCCAGGACCATGTCAGGGAACCACCGCACCCAGAGCAGGGTCTGCCTCTTGGAAGCTGGAATGGGGGCCTGGATTTCTGGACAGTCAGCAGAACTGATCTTCACAAAACACATCTTCTCCTCAGGGTAACCGTTTAATAGATCATTATCCATTTTCTGCTTAAAATAATGAGTGTGACTGAGGCCTGCTCTCCCTTGCCCCAAGGAAGGGAACAGATGGGACTCAGGGCCCTCCTGCCATTTGGCAACATTGCTTTGCTTTCCAGTGTGAACTTTTTGGACCCTCTTGGCTTTTGCCCTCTGGCAGCCTATGATCCATGAACTGACTTCAGAGCTAGATGCAGACAAGTGGCTCACTCTATCCTTTCCCCACCATCCTCTCCATTTGCCACACACTGGCTTTCCACTCCTCTTGCTTCTTCACTCTCATTCCCCTCTTAGTGTATTCAATTGAGCCCAATAATATTAATTATTCCTTAGTAAATGTTTACTGTGACAGGTACTGTTGTCAGCCTTGCGTATGGATTATCACAATTAGTCCTCAAAAGAAACTATGAGGGAGGCAGAGTTATTACCCTAAGAAACTGAGGCACCATGAGGTCAAACAACAGCCCAGTCAACCAGCTGGTAATTGGAAGATTCTTGCAGATTGATTCTAGATCCTTATTTCTACCACTGTGGGCCATGCTTAACTTCAGATTTCCTGGGCCTGGAAAAATTATCTCTAAAGATGAAAAGATATTGCTCTAATATCTATTTGAAATGTGAAAGATAAAACTTAACAAAAGCTTTTAAAGGAAAACATGTTTTTTGACCTTGAATAGACAAAGATTTCTTAAACAGAACACAAAAGAACTAATCATAAAGACACCCCACCCGAAAAAAAAAGACAAATTGGTCAACATTAAAGTTAAGAATTTCTATTTGTCAAAAGACATCATTAAAAGAGTGAAAAAATAACCTTTTTTTTTTAAATAGGCAGAAAATTTGAACAGCCTCTTTGTAGCAAAGGACATAAGATAGCGATTAAACATACATAAAGTGCCATATCGGGATGGCTGGCTCCTAACTGCTTACCTACCTGTGTCATTTCCCCTAACCACTCTGCCTGCCTCCTTCATCACCCCTAACCACTTGCCTGCCTGCCTCAGCGCCCCGAACAGCCTCTGCCTTGGCCCTGCCACCGTGGCTTTGTCCAGAAGGATGTCCAGAATGACATCCAGAAAGTCATTCAGTTGTCCGGTCTAATTAGCATATTATGCTTGTATTATTATAGATTGAGCGATGTGCACACAATGGAATACTATGCAGAAATAATACAGTACACTATAGTAACGCAGCTACACACAACATGGATGAGTTCATTTTATAAACAATGCTGAACAAAAGAAACCAGAGGCACTCTGTATATGAAGAAGGATGATCCGTGCTGTTAGAAGTCAAGATGATGGTCATCCTGATGGGGTTGAGGGAGGGGAATAAATAACTGGAAAGGGGACTTAAAGGACTCTTGAAGTGCAGGTCACCTTCTTTTCTGATTTGGGTACTGGTTATACAGGTATGTTCAGTTTGGGAAAATTAACTGTATGACTTCTCATGCGTACTTTCCTATGTGTAGATCACGTGCACGTTTTCTGTATGTACATTGATAAAACATTTATAAAATATCTCAGTTGAACATACAGAAACACTAGAGTTTGTACCTGATCCAACTGTCCTGTAATCATAACATGGATTTCCTATTGTGTATGTGGATAAGGGAACCCATGTGTGGATTTCTTATTTAGTGAGCAGTTAAGCTTAGAAAAAACTCCCAGTCACCCATCTTGGAGTAACAAAGACATCTTGAAGGTGATTTCTAAGCATAATCTTAGCTAAGTTAAAACTCTCAAACATTTTATCTTACTTTGGTTAGCTGGAAAGAGCCTTCTGCAATTTGATCCATGCACTATATCATGTCAGCAAGCTTCTGTTCCTTTTTTTTTTTTTTTTTTTTTTTTTTTTTTTGGTTAATCCTCACCCGAGGATCATTTTTCCATTGATTTGAGAGAGAGAGAGAGGAAGGGAGAGAGGGACACAGGAGGAAGGAGGAAGAGAGGGAGGAAAGATAGATACATCTATGTGAAATACATCGAACACATTGATTGGTTGCCTCCTGAACCTGCCACCTAGGTACATGCCTGTGACCAGGAATCAAACCCATGACCCTTCAGTATGTGAGTTGATTCTCTAACCACTGAACCACACAGAACAGACTCTCTCTCTCTTCTTCCTTTAGGGAAGAAGTTCTCTTTCTGACTAAGCTGACAGGGGAAGTATTTTCTGAACTGTGGCTCTGCATTGTGACATCCAAACAGATTTGTGTACTAAAATCACATTCCAATCCCTAGCTTCCAAAAAAATTAAAGGCTGATAATAGGCAGGTGTATCTGCCTTGGAAACTTGTCTTGTTGGACCACATGGTATTCATTCTATTTTAAATCTGAAGTAATTGCTCACACTTAAAAATAAGATTACACCTACAACCCTAGGCTTCTGACTTCTCTAGAAAAATCACGTGCCATCAGCCCCCTGAGGCCCACCAGCCCATTCCCCTCCTTGGCCCTGTAGACAGGACTTGAAGCTCCCAATGTAGAAAGTTGTAAAAACAAGAAAAGTCCATCTTTTTTATCAATTAGATCAACCAATATTAATGGTTCAGGTCCTGTGTTAGGTGCTAAGTCAATAATGTGAACATTTGGCTCTTAGTTTAATCATCTTTAAATAAAAGAATTGAACTCAAGGTTTTGTACAGTTCCTCTAGCTCTAAATTTTGATTCATCTCTGATTTCACTGAACTCCAGAGAAGTGCAATGTAACTCTGTTTCATGAGTAAGCCAGTCAACCCAAAATAACATGCAAGAATCCATAATCACAACCAACCCCAGTCATGGTTGTGGTGTCTTGCATAGGCTCTTTCTTTTTTTAATATATTTTAATTGATTTCAGAGAGGAAGGGAGAGAGAAATATAGAAACATGATGAGAGAGAATCATTGATAGGCTGCCTCCTGCACATCCCCTACTGGGAATCCAGCCCATCATCTAGGCATGTGCCCTTGACTGGAATAGAACCTGGGACCTTTCAATCCACAGGCCAGTGCTCTATCCACTAAGCCAAACCAGCTAGGGCTAGACCTTCTCTTTGAGGATTTGCATTTAGTAGCCTATTAGTTGCCCCAGGAAAGGAGACCACCTGAGAAAACATGTATCTTCCAGATTTAAGGAAGGCATGGATGGTTTTCTTCTCAAGGCCTCACCAAATTTTCCCTTTTTTTTACAACAGTATCTGAAAATCCCTAGCTACCCACTCTGCAAAGTCTACCGATTCAAAGTCTGCGTTTTAACAAGATTCTGGGTAATTTTGATGACATTCATGTTCCAAACACGCCACTTCAGAGTGCCCTTTTGTTAAATGTTCTAACCCTTGGTTCTTTATGAAAATCCATGGCATCCCAGCTTCATCTCCGCCTGTCGCAGCCACCAGCGACGAGAGGAGGCAGGACAGTCAGCAGTCTTGGTCTCAGTCTTCCTTCACCAGCAATAGGCATCCTGGAAGACATTTAGATCACATTCACCTTCCCAGGGACAAGCCCACAGTGTGTTAGCCCAGCTCCTGGTGGCTCCACCTTTTTCTCTCCTACTCATAATGCTAAGGAGTGGAAATGACTGCTTCACTTTGCTCTACATTTCTAAAGGCGAATCACGCACACGCTTTCCTCCACCACCTCTATCAAACAGCAGATTACTGAGATCCTCTTTGTAACTGCTCATGACATACCATGGTGCCGGGGCCAGCCGGCATCAGTTGAGCAGTCCCTGAAAGGGGGGTGAAGCTTATGGAAAGATAGAGATAGAAAGACGGATAGAAATAAAGAAGAAACAAAAGATATGGGATCAGGAGGTCCACAAAGCCCTCTTTAGGACTGCGTGGCCCTGAGTTTATTTCACTCCACTCTTTTAAACAGTTCTGGTTTACATATCACACAATTCCTTGTTCCCCAAACAACAAAGCTACATTCTATTGTAAACATGTTTCCCCATTAAACCCCCTATCTTAACTAATTTCCCTAGGCTATATGTCCATCCAAGAGGCCACCTAAACCTTTTCCCATTATCCCATAGACTATTTGGCTATTTACAGTGTTATGTGCTGGAAGGCAATATTGTTTGCTAAACTACAATTGAAGGTAACCATTCTCCTGGAGGGCAGAGAGCAGACGGGCCAAGGCCCGCCCTCTCAGGAAACTTTGTTCCCCGAGGGCGCTCTCCATATCATGGACCGAGTTGCACCGCTGAGAACTGTGAGAGTGGGGCCTAGGAAGAGAGGAGTGTCTGGGAGGAGAAAGCCCAGGCCTGCCTGGTCCCGTTTTCAGGCAGATGCTAATGAGCCTGGTTAGACCTTAACCTCCCTGCCAGAGAAGCAAGCTGGCAATGTGATGAGCTGTCACTGTTCATTACAGGGACAGCCAGTGGATCCAGAAATGTCCAGGAGCACAGACTAGCCTGTGGGAGCAGCATAAGATGGGGGCTATGCTCAGGGCAGAGGGCCCAAGGAAGGAGGTCAGGGGACAAAGAAGAGCCCATCCAGTCAGCTCCTGCCCTACCTGTCTGCTGGGCAGCTCCTCCTCACACAGGCTGTGAAGAAGGCTGCTCAGTAAGGGGCTTGCTTCCTGTGCATTGCTGCTTGTATGGCAGGGCTAGCACACTGGCCAGCCAGAAGAATGACCCCGGGGGTCTCTCCAACTGCCCAGCAGCTCCAGGGGGCAGGGGCTACTGGGAAGAGTGAGAAAATGAACTGGGAGGGTGGGTCAAGCTTTTCTTCTGGCCTACATTAGAATTCCACTTTCCTCCAGATAAATCAGACCCCCATATTCCAGGTGAGTCATTGAGCCTTGGGTGGGAAAGCAGAATGCCACCACAGATGTGGTCTGTTCCAGATTCCCATTCAGGAATAGAATCGGTATTCCTCTCTCACAGGGGAGGCCACTGTAAGGTTCGAGGCACAGGAAACAGAGACCGAGGCATGTTAAAAGAGGAGGTTTATTCCAAACTAATGAGCAAGATTCATTATGCAAGAGACAGAGAATCCAGGATTACAGGAGGAGGAGGAGAAGGAGGGATCCAATTGGGCTGACTCGCAGACTGGAGAGGCAGCAACACCTGCAGCAGTGCCTTTTGAGGGGAGGAACAGGAAGCGGTTGGGCCCAAGGTGGAAGGGGAAGAGGTGAGGCTCCAGGCACTCAGCAGGCTCTGATTGGTGGTTGAATGTCTCAGGGGTGTCCTAGCAGCAGATGCAAGTTACATCATACTCCACCTTCCAGTTGGGGGAAGGGAGAATCTATCATTCCAGGCTTTTAGTGATATTTAAAAAATTGAGAGTCCGGGCAAGGTCAGGGGGTGAAGGTTCGTTTACCCGGGCTCTCAAGGATTCTGGTGCTAGGTTCTGAATTCAAGGCCAGATAGATCTCTCTCACCTTCTGGTTGGTGAACACCTGCATTCTATGCATGAGACAGGGGCCAAACAACAAAATTAAAGGAATAGGTACCATTGGGCCTAATGATGGGAGGAGCCATGGGAGTGTTTTCTGTGCTGGATGAGGGTTTCCCCAAGGGACTGGTTGGTGAAATCTTGAGAGCAATCCAGTTGAGTCACTTGGGAGGTAAAAGCTGGTCCTGAGGCTGCTACAGTGTCACTTGTCCAGTTTTGCCGCTTTTCTGGGCCTGGAGCTGAAATACAACCTGGGGGTAAGGTTCTTGAGGAGGAGGGCTGGTCCTCGGGAGTCTTGGTCGGCTGGTACTGGCCTAGGCAGAAACCTGTCAGTGTGTTCCCGGAGTAGTTGCCTGAGTAAGGGCAGGTATGGAAAATAAGTTCAAAAGGGCTTTAGAAGGTAGGGCTCCTTGGTGTAGCCCAGATTCCAGTCAGGGCCATGGGCAGGAGGTCTGGCCAGGAGCTGCGAATTTCTAGAGAGAGTTTCGTTAGATGGTCTTTAAGGAGGCCGTTGATCCTCTCCATCTTACCCAATGACTGTTGGCAGTAGAGCATGTGCAGTTTAGTTAAGTCAGGGTTAGAGAGAGGAAAATCTGAGAGTCCTGCCCTAGGTTGAGCGAGGGCCTCAATGACCTTGGGGCAGGAGTGCATTGCCACAGATTGGGTGGAGACAGCGGGAAGGAGAGTGCAGGGCTGGGGACTGAGTTAGGGAGATGTCGGGACTCTCAAGGAACAGGATATGAGATTGCTGCAAGCGAGAGGGGCAAGGAGAGATAAGGACCGGTGGGACAGAAGATCCTATAGCTTATGAGTAGAGAAGACCTGTAAGGGTTGCTGGAGGCAGATCTTCTGGGTTGCTGGAGGGTAGGCTACAGGGGTGAAGGCTGGTCCTCGGGGCTGGGTGAGGACTCCCATAGCTATTCCCTTTTTCTCAACAGTAAATAGTTAGAAAGGCTTAGAGATGTCCAAGAGAGAGAGAGAAAGAGAGAAAGAGAGAGAGATGCCAGAGGGAGGGTGTGGAGAGGGGGCCTACTGGTGTTTCTTTAGTGGGCAACAAGGGAACAGGCCCTGAAGCCTGTTTCCAGGACTCTAACCGCTTGAAATTTTAAAACTGCCACTTTTTCCTAGAGGTAAAGATCTAAGTTTCTGATAAGCTTGTGCTAGCAAGGCCCCAAATGGTGAAATGACACTCCCAAGGTCATTGGGCCAAGACTGAAAAGGGAGGCACTAGAACTCTGTTTGCCTTTCTGCTGCCTGAAGTTGGATGTTCCACAGCCCAGAAGTTGATGAGGGCGGCAGCCTTGGGGCAGGAGGCAGGAGGGTGATCTGCAGGCACAGCTCTGAGTCTGCAGCCTCTTCCTCTCTGGCATGCACTTCCACTCCTTGTATCCAAGCCAAGCCTCTTCCTCGATAAGCCTGCTAGACCCCACTCACCCCATTAGCACCCCTTGATGTCCTACAAGCAGCCTTTTGGAACTCAGCCCATCAACTTGTTGCGATTAACATTCTATTTGCTGTCATGCACACTGTCTCCCCCTACATTGAAAGTTCTCAGGAGTAAAGACTTTGCATAAATTCTCTCTAATGTCTATTTTAAATTCTCAGTAAATGTCTACTGACAGCTAATTGGTCAGAGGTTACCCTAGAATTTTTAAATGATAAGTATCTAAGCAAGGGAAGCAATTCTTGTTCTGCCAAAGAGAAAGGGCAGATGGAAGTGGGGGAGGGAGAAGGGCAGGAGGAGGTAGGGAAGGGGTTATTTCTGACGGAGAAGCACCTTGGGGCAGATTGCTATCTTTATACTCCTGCGTTCACTCCCTTCCAGTTCTGCATAATTCCTGGCACGTGGTAGGTACTCAGTGAGAGCTGACCAAATGAATGCTTAGGGAAGAGAAAAAAGTAAAAGAAGGGTCAGGAGAAGGCAGGACTGAGAGGTGGGAGGAGGGGGAGAGTGTGGTCACTTTGTTCGCCTGGCTCAGAGCCATTCCTGGCCTCTCACTCTCCACTCTGTCCCACAGTGGAAGAAGGGGTGACAGTGAGTGTGGCCAATCCTGCAGGTCCAGGAGTGGCCTGGTTTCTACTGCAGACTGCCGTTGCCTCCCAGGCCGGCCTCCTGCTGCTTTCGCAGTGCATGAGCCTTTGAGTTGCAGGAGCAGCCTTAGCAGTGAGAGCCACCCCTGTGTTCCTGGTCTGGGACCTCCCAACGTTGGTGCCTCCAGCCCTGGAGTTTCTAATCTCGGGTAGCTCGCCTTCCTGTGTGTGTGTAGGGGGGGTGGGGGGAGGAGAGGGGGGTGAGGGCGGGTGGCGGTCTTTCAGCCCTTCCTAGGCTTTTGTAACTTGTTTCACCTAGCAGTTCCCTTTGTTTGAAATATTTAGCATGATTTCTGTCTTTCTAGTTGGACTTTGACTGACAAAGAAAAAGAATCCAGAAAAGAGAACAAAAGGGAGGGAAGAGGTAAAGGAAAGAGAAAATATGTGGTGTGACCAGAAGCAAAGATCAGTTCCAACCAAGCTTGTACACTTCAGGAGGCGCATACATCCGATCACAGGACTCCCGCACCCAGAGCACAGTTTGAAGAAAACAAGCCCATCTATGAATGATGACTTGGGATTGCACCTCCCATCCCCGCCACCCTTTTTGGTGATCCTGCAATCTCAGCAGAGCAAATGGCCTTCTCAGGCACCACCTCCCACTTCTCTCTCTCTCTCTCTCTCTCTCTCTCTCTCTCTCTCTCTCTCTGTCTCCCTCTCTCTCTCTCTTCCTTTTTGGTATTGTCAATGCTTTATTATTTTTAATTTTTTAATTTTTATTGATTTTTTTAACTTTTAATTTTTATTGATTAAGGTATTACATGTGTACCTATCTTCCCATTGCCCCCCCCATTCCCATACATGCCCTCACCCCCCTTGCGTCCATTGGTTATGCTTATATGCATGCATTCAAGTCCTTTGGTTGATCTCTTACCTCCCCCATTCTTTCCCAACCTTCCAGCTGTAATTTGACGATTTATTTGATGCTTTACTGACTCTGTATCTATCTTTTTGTTTGTCGGTTTATAATGTTCTTTATTACCCTCAAATGAGTGAGATCATCTGGTATTTTCCTTTCATTGACTGGCTTATTTCACTTAGCATAATGCTCTCCAGTTCCATCCAGGTTGCTGCAAATGGTAAGAATTCCTTCTTTTTATGGCAGTGTAGTATTCCATTGTGTAGATATACCACAGTTTTTTAACCCTCTCATCTGCTGACAGGCACTTAGGTGGTTTCCAAACAGTAGCTATGGTAAATTGTGCCTCTATGAACATAGAGGTGCATATATCTTTTCTGATTGGTGTTTCTAGTTTCTTGGGATATAATCCTAGAAGTGGGATCACTGGGTCAAATGGGAGTTCCATTTTTAGTTTTATGAAGAAACTCCATACTATTCTCCCCAATGGCTACACTAGTCTGCATTCCTACCAGCAGTGCATGAAGGTTTCTTTTTCTCCACATCCTCACCAGCGCTTGTCATTTGTTGAGTTGTTGATGATTGCCATTCTGACAGGTGTGAAATGGTACTGCATTGTCATTTTGATTTGCATCTCTCAGATAATTAGTGACTTTGAGCATGTTTTCCTATGTCTCTTGGCCTTCCTTCTGTCTTCTATCAAAAAGTATCTATCGAAAAGTATCTAGGTTCATTGCCCATTTTTTTTTATTGGGTCGTTTATCTTCCTTTTATTGAGTTGTATGAGTTCCTTATAAATAGTGGAGATTAAACCTTTATCAGTGATGACATTTGCAAATATACTCTCCCATACAGTGGACTTTCTTTTTGTTTTGTTGATAGTTTCTTTTGCTATGCAAAAACTTTTTATTTTGATGTAGTCCCATTTGTTTATTTTCTTTTTTAAATTTCTTTATTGATTAGGGTATTACATATGTGTGCTCATCACCCATTACCCCTTCCAATCCCTCCCTTCCGTCACCACTTATGCCCTCACCACTCTGGTGTCTGTGTCCATTAATTAAGCTTATATGCATGCATACAAGTCCTTTGGTTGATCTCTTCCCCTTACCTCCACCCTCGTCTACCATCCCTCTGAGATTTGACAGTCAGTGCTTCTCTGTCTCTGGATCTGTTTTTGTTCATCAGTTTATGTTGTTCATCATATTCCATAAATGAGTGAGATCACGTGATCCTTATCTTTCTTTGACTGGCTTACTTCACTTAGCATAATGCTCTCCAGTTCCATCTATGCTCTAGTTTCAAGCAGCCACCTTTTCCTCCTTTTTCTTCTTCTTCCTCTTCTTAAAGAATACCTTTTAGCATTTCATATAATCCTGGTTTATGGTGATGAACTCATTGAGCTTCTTCTTATCTGTGAAGATCTTTATCTGAACTTCATTTCTGAATGATAGCTTCACTAGGTAGAGTAATCTTGGTTGTAGGTTCTTGCTTTTCATCACTTTGAAAATTTCTTGCCACTCCCATCTGGCCTGCATAGTTTCTGTTGAGAAATCAGCAGACAATTGTATGTGTATTCCCTTGTAGGTAATAAAGTGTTTTTCTCTTGCTGCTTTTAATATTCTCTCTTTGTCTTTTGCTCTTTGGATTCCTTTTGTTTGGGGTTCTGTGTGCTTCCTGGACTTGTAAGACTATTTCTTTCACCAGGTTGGGGAAGTTTTCAGTTATTATTTCTTCAAATGTCTTTTTAGTATCTTGCTCTCTCTCTTCCTCTGGCACCCCCATAATTCTGATGTTGGTATGCTTAAAGTTGCCCCAGAGGCTTCTTACACTATCCTCGAATTTTTGGATTCTTTTTTCTTTTCTTTTTTTCCGTTTGAGTGATTTTGGCCTCTTGGTATTTCAAATTCTTGACTTGATTCTTGCGTTCCTCTATTCTGCTGTTGGGTTCTGTAAGATATCTTTTATTTCAGTCAGTGTATGTTTAATTTCTAGTTGATCCTATTTCATATCCTCGAGGGTCTCGCTCATATCCTTGAGGGTCTTGCTAAACTTATCAACCTTTTCTAGGAACCTCTTGAAAAGCCTTACAACTGTGGTTTTGAACTCTATATCCAGTCATTTATTTTCCTCCATTTCTTTTGTTTGTGATCTGTTTCTTTCTCTCTGAATTTTCACTGCTTCCCTGAGTTGGTAGGGTAGCTTTGTGTGCTAGGTATCTCGGCCTTCCCTGTTACCCGAGGAGGACACTCTTGGTGCACCCCTTTGTGGACTGTTTGAACAGTCTTGTTGCAGATATGTCTTGATTGTTGTTGATATCACTGTGAGAAATTGACTTCCAGGCCAACTGGCTGTGAGGATCAGCTATGTCTATGCTGGGAGACAGCCTTATGTGACAAGACTTGCAAATTTGCCAAAGCCTCTGTGCTCAGCTTGGATGGGGTGGAGCTTCTGGGTGGGGCAGAGTTTCAGGGTGGAGCTGACAGCCTTGGCTTCCAGTCCGCCCCGCTCCATGAGGTCACTGGGTCTTAGTGTCCACAGGCAATCGCTGCAGGTGAGAAAGGCGCTCTTGAGCCCTGCCCACCACCAGACCATCCAGTCTCTCCCCCAACAAATCCAGAATTCCAGACCTTTGCCTGGCACTGAGGCTCCAACCAGTTGGAACTCCTTTATCCCTTCTGCCAGACCACGCCAGCAGCACAGCCAACAGTTCGCCCTCACTGAGTGCACTCACGAGCGTGCCTCCGGAGCTCTGCCCTTGGCTGCCCCCCTGAGATTCAGCCTTACAGCTCTGCCTGGGGCTCCCTTCTCTCTCCAGCCAGACAATGGCAGTGGCACAGTCAGCCTCCAGAGCTCTGCCCTTGGTTGTTCCCTCGGGATTCCACCTCACAGTCCAACCCCCACCCCCCCTCGCAAGGGCCTGGGTCCCCTGGGTTTCAAGTGCAATCCAAACTGGGATTAGCACAGCTTGGAGCTCCCGTCTCCTTTTCCCTAGAGCACCCTTGCCAGGCACCCAGATGCTCCATCCTCTCCAGCTCTGCACACATGCAAGTCTTTGTACTTTAGGCTTTACAGCTCTGATTATTTGTGTGCATTTCTGTTTCCTTCTAGTTTTAGAATTGCACTTGCTCCTGCTTGAAGGGAGTGCTCAGCGACCACTGTGAGCTTATTCCAGTCAGCCAGTTCTCCTGTGGTTGTGGATGATATCCATTTTGTCTTCTAGTTGTATTCTTGAAATTGTTGTGCAAGGCAGCAGCCTAGGTGTTTACCTATGCTGCCATCTTGGTTTCTCCTCTCTTGTCTGTTTATTTTCTCTTTAGCTTCCATTGCCCTAGGAGCAGTATGAGTGAAGAAATTGCTTTGTCATATGTCTGAGATTTGTGGATTCTTCTAGTATTTTTATGGTTTCCCATCTTATGTTTAAGTCCTTTATCCATTTTGAGTTTATTTTTGTGTATGGTGTAAGTTGGCAGTCTAGTTTCTTTTTCTTTTCTTTCTTTCTTCTTTTTTGTTGTTGCATGTATCTGTCCAATTTTCCCAACATCATTTATTGAAGAAACTGTCTTGACTCCATTGTATGTTCATGCCCCTTTGTCAAATATAAATTAAGCATAGTGGTTGGGGTCAATATTTGGGTTCGCTATTCTATTCCATTAGTGTATATGTCTGTTCTTCTGCCAGTACCAAACTGTTTTGAGAACAGTAGATTTGTAATACAGCTTGAAATCTGGTATTGAGATCCCTCCTACTTCATTCTTCTTTCTCAGTATTACTGTGGCTATTCGGGGTCTTTTTTTATTCCAGATGAATTTTTTGAGAGTTCTTTCTAGGTCTGTGAACTATGTCATTGGTATTTTAATGGCGAGTGCATTGAATCTATAGATTGCTTTTGGTAATATGGACATTTAATGATGTTGATTCTCCCAATCCATAAACATGGTCTGCTATTCTATCTATTTATGTCTTCCCCTATCTCTTTTTTCAATGTCCTATAGTTTTCTGAATAGAGGTCTTTTACCTCCTTATTTAAGTTTATTCTTAGGTATCTTAATTTTTTTGGTGCGATGGTAAATGGGATTGTTTTCTTGGTCTCTCTTTATGTAAGTTCACAGTTGTTGTATAGAAATGCCATAGATTTCTTGGCATTAATTTTGTATCCTGCTACGTTGCCGAATTCATTTATTAAGTCTAATAATTTTTTATGGAGTCTTAAGGGTTTTCTATGTACAGTATCATGTCATCTGCGAATAAGGACAGTTTTACTTCTTCTTTTCCAATTTGGATGCCTTTTATTTCTTCTTCTTGTCTAATCGCAATGGCTAGTACTTCCAATACTATGTTGAACAGGAGTGGTTAAAGTGGGCATTCCTGTCTTGTTCCTGTTCTTAGGGGAAATGGTTTTAGTTTTGCCACCTTACACTCTTGCACCTGCTCCTGCTTGAAGGGAGTGCTCAGCGACCACTGTGAGCTTATTCCATGCTGAAGCCAGACCTTTAATGCGGAAATCTGTGTCAGGTGAGGCATCAGGAACTTCCTGGAGACTTCCTTGCCTCATTACAGTTTATATCATTTTCTCCTATATATAAAACTAATGAAGACACAGTGTGTCTGTAATG
The DNA here is from genome assembly GCA_027563665.1 of Antrozous pallidus. Taxonomy (NCBI): domain Eukaryota; kingdom Metazoa; phylum Chordata; class Mammalia; order Chiroptera; family Vespertilionidae; genus Antrozous; species Antrozous pallidus. The sequence continues at coordinate 9,305,140 of CM050526.1, forward strand.
TGCAAATTCCAACTTCCCTGGGAAAAGTCTCCTCCATTTCCCACCAAAACCTGGAGTTATGAGGGCATGTGGGCAGTGGGTCGGGGGGTAAGCAGGGTGGCTGGTGAAGGCTCCTAGGGATCGAGGCAGGCAGCTGCTGGACTGTCCTGAACAGGATGCCCAGCACTCCCCGTGCTCCTCAGCTCCACTCAGCTCCACCTGGGGAGGGTCGTAAGGAGTTAGGTCCAAATCCCTAGAGGGGCTCAGTGGGAGAAGGAAGCTATTTTACGCTCTAATATGGGGATGATCATGCTTATCCTCCTCCATCCTGCCCAACCCTAACACAGCCTGTCCCATTTCCTCACTGCATTCTTTCTTGAATCTTTTCTGCTTCCTTTCTTCTTCCTTTCCTCTCTCCCCGACTCAACAGGATTTGTATTTGCAAAGGAGGATGTGACGTCATCAGCTACAATGTGCAGGTGGGAATGCAGGCAGTGACTTGAGGAGTGTGGGATCCAGACCCCACTACATGGCAAAGGGGAGTTTTGATGAGTATCAGTGAAGTTTCATTGAGATTCAGTAGCAAAGACCTTCGGAGGTCTGCTAGGATGGCTGTAAACCCTTCTCTAAGAGACCCTTGGGACAAGGAGTAGGGAGACAGGACAGTGCAGTTCGCTCAGGGCAGGGACACAGCAAAGCAAATGGTCAGGAAGGTGAAAACTTCTATGGGAGTTTCACAATCAGTGTTGCAATCACCATGAAGTTAAGGCTCTGCAAGGGAACAAATTGACCACAGCCAACAACTTCTGGAAACTTCCCCTTCCCTCCTCCCCACCCCACATTTTCCTGATAGTCTTAAGCTAGGAGCTGATTTCCTTCCCATCATTTGCCACATTATGGTTATATCCAGTAAAAAACCAAACAAACAAACAACTCTTTGGGCCCTGTGTTCAAGGCCAGTTCCTAACTTGGCTTTAATATGGAACATTGCACTGATTCCTAAGTCTCAGCAGACTGTGAAAGAGAGATGGTCCCTCACTCTCCCCCTGTAGCCAGACCCTCAGTCCCAGAGGAAGAGTCTGCTGGTTTTCTGCCATACATCTTGTGGGCTTGCTCACTGAACTGTCCTGAACAGGACGCCTGGCACTCCCCACACCCCTCAGCTCGCTCCACCTGCGGGAGCAGGTGTAAGGAGTTAGGTCCCAGTCCCTGTGGCAGGGGGGGTAGGGGGAGGCAGGGAGTGCTTAGTAGGATCCTTGGGCTGCTTGGCCAGAATGGGACAGGACTTGTTGGGAGGAGCAGCACAGAGACAAGAGTCCAGAGGAGCAGAGTACTGGAAACACTGAGGCTGCCATCTGCATGCAAGAAGGTAAATTTCCAACGCCCCTGGGGGTCTGGAAGACTCCGGGTGGTCCAGAATAAAAGGCGGACATACCACAAGGGTCAGCTGGGATGGGATGTGGCCGCCGGGCACCATGTGCCTGGGCAGGCAGGGGAGTCAGGGGTCCCCTGGGTGGGACCACAGAGGCAGGGGGAGTCAGGGGTGCCATGGGTGGGACCACGGAGGCAGAATCAAAGCCATGGCTTTCTCCTTGGGCTTGAGGAAGGCAGGAACCATCTCTGGATGAGTAACGCAATCTAGGTTCCTCAGCATCTGAAGCCCTGAAACGAAGGAGGGAGGATTTGGAAGGGGACATCTGTGAAAGTGAGATGAAGAAGCCAGGAAGACAGCAAGATGCACTGACCAGAGAAAGCAGCATTTCTAGTTTAAAAGTCAGGGCACACAGTTTGGGTTTGGGCCGATGGAGTGGTAGTAAATTTTGGCAGAGTGGGGTGTGAAAGGGAAGAATCTAATGTTTTGTTTGTGATGAAACAAAATACAGGGTGTGGGTGGGGCAAAAGTAGGTTTATAGTTGTTCATATGGAAAAGAATTCAATAATCATAACCGAAACAACAGAAAGACCAGAAGGACTGCCGCCTCTTGCCCACCTGGCCCTGACCCCTAGCAGGGACCCCCACCCCAATCTGGAGCCCCCATCAGGGCAGGCTAGCTGGCCCCTACCCATGCACCTGGCCTCTATCCTATAAAATAAAAGGGTAATATGCAAACTTACCCTAATGGCAGATTGACCACTTGACCAGGCACTATGAGGTGCACTGACCACTTCTCAGTCCCTTTCCCCAGCTGACAGGCTCCAATAACCTGATGGCGAATGGGGAACCTGGGGTGGTCGGTAGTGGGTAATGTGGGCGGCACCAGGCCAAGGCCCCCAACACGCCAGTTGCCCCACACACTGGGTGACCTATGACAGGGGCGGGGCCAGGGAGCAGGTGGGAATGGCCGTCCTCTCAGTTCCTTCCCCCGGCCATGAGGCTCTGATCTCCCGATGATGAATGGGGAACTGGGGGTGGGTGGCGGAAGAGGGCAGGGCCAGTTGGGGGAAGCCAGGGAAGATGGCCCTGATCCTAGGCCAGGCTTAGGGACCATGCCCATGCAAGAATTTCATGTGCCAGGCCTCTAGTTAATAAATAATAATACAAGAATAAACTCTGTGATTCAGGTACTTACAACTATAAACCTACGTTGGCCATCCTGGATAACGTTCTGTGTGTGAAGTACTCAACCATCCTGGTGGTTAAAGAGCCTTATTGGGATGAAGTCAGAAATGTACACTAATAAAAGAGAAACATGCAAATTGACTATACCTCTGCTACGCCCACAAGCCACACTCACCAGCCAATCAGGAGCAAGTAGGAGGCTTGGGTTGCCCCAGCAATGGAGGAAGCCAAGCTTCCCACCTTTCCTGGCAGGCCCTGGCCTCTGCTCAAGGCTACAAAGTTTCAATTATATAAGATAAATAAATCCCAACAAAAATGGTAGCATCCATGGAGCTGGAATGAGCAGGAGGCTTGGGTTGCCCTCAGCAATGGAGGAAGCCAAGCTTTCCAACCACCCTGGGCAGCCCTGGCCTCCACTCAAGGCTATGAAGTTTCAATTATATAAGATAAATAAATCCCAGATACTTGCTTCCAGCTGGCCCTGGCCTCCGCTCAAGGAGGTGCTAAAAAGAAAGAAAGAAAAGGAAAAAAGGAGGGCTGGGAGCTTGGGTTGCTTGGGGGGATCAGGCCAGGATGGGATGGTAGTTGTGGATGATCAGGCTGGTGGGGGGCAGAGCCATGGGGGGTAAGCAGACCAGCAGGGGGGCCAGTTGGGAGTAAGCAGGCCATCAGTGGGGGTCAGTTGGAGGTGATCAGGACAGCGGGGGATGGAGGGAGGGCAGTTTGGAGCGAACAGGCCAGCAGGGGGGCAGTTGGGGGCAAACAGGCCAGTGGAGAAGGAAGGTGGGTGTGAGCAGGCCAGTGGAGAGGGAAGGTAGGGGAGAGCTGGGGGGGGGGGGGGGCAGTTGGGAGTGATCAGGCTGGCAGAGGGGTCAATTGGAGGTGAGCATGCCAGTGGTGGGGGGCATTTGGGGGTGAGCAGGCCAACAGGCAGAGTGGTTAGGGGCAATCAGGCAGGCAGGCAGGCAGGTGAGCAGCTGGAGCCAGCAGTCCTGGATTGTGATAGGGTTGTCCGACTGCCAGTTTAGGCCCGATCCCTGTAAACTGGCAATAGGATATCCTTCAAGGTGTCCCAGATTGGAGAGGGTGAAGGCTGAGGAACATGCCCTCCATGCATGAATTTTGTGCACCAGGCCACTAGTTAAGTCAGAAAAGGACCAAGAACAGGCTGGCCCTGATTTCTTTTATTTTTTAAAAGAAATGTATATATTTTTTTATTGATTTCAGAGGGGAAGGGAGAAAGAGAGAGATAGTAAAAGCAGTGATGTGAGAGAATATCCTTGATTGGCTACCTCCTGCCCCCCTCCTCCCACTGGAGATCAAGCCTGCAACCCAGGCATGTGCCCTGACCAGGAATCAAATCGTCACTTCCTGGTTCATGCTCAGCCACTGTGCCACACCAGCTGGGCCCTGATTTCTTCATGGAGCTTTGAAATGGACCTATGTGGACAGTGCACACAGCAAGGCAGTTTGAAAACTGTTCTCAAAGCACTCCAGTTGCCAAGGCAGAGGGAAGGAGTTTGGCTAGAGTAGCACAAAGATAAATGAGTATAAATTACGTGTTGGGTATAGTTTATCAGTTTGAGTGGGCGAATTAAACTGTGATGTGTGTGTGTGTCTGAATGTGTGTGGATATATAATTCAGTGAGGCTGCATTAAGGTTGAGAAATGGTGCAATTAAAAGAGTCAAGAAGCACCTCTGTGAAGCCTCCTGCATCATCATTAACTCAGCCACATTACCTTCCACAAATACTGCACAAGGTCCACTGGCAGCCTCCACACTCCCAGAGCAGGGCCAGTGGCAAGTGCATCCCTGGGGCTTCCTGGGGAAATTAGGGGTTTTCCTACTTGACCAGCCTCGAAGTTAACCAAGTCCTGCCCAACTTAGTAACTGTCAATATATGATACCCCTGAATGAGGGGGTGTGGGGGAGTATGAAGGCGATTAGTCTTCTGTGTGGCCAGGGCTTTTGTTCCATGGGTCTGGAGTGGGGCCTGAGATGAAGCTATTATAAAAGCTCCCAGGCAATGCTGACCCTGCTGGTCCCAGGACCACCTTTGAGCAGTGAGGATCCAGAGGCTACTCGTCATCAACATTGGCATCACCTGGAAGCGTGCAGCTCTCCAGACCCCTCCAGGTCACCTGGACGTGTGTGTGTGTGTTCGAACAGAATCCCCTGGACGAGTTCCAGACTTGGGCATGTTTGAGAGGTACTGTTTTGGAGAATCTCCTTGTTTTCCTTAGAAAGACCCCGACACCCCCCAAATAATATGCAAATCGCAAGTGTATATTTATGAGTGCTGAGGGCATAGAGGCATTTCCGTCTTTGAAGCCTGCCATTCATTTCTCCTTTCTTCTAGGTTCTCCGCAGAAGGAGAGGCCATTAAGGGAAGATATCCAAACAAGAAACTCAGTACAGAAAACAAGCTGTGAACCAGAACCTTGGAGCCAACTCTGATGCCTCCAAGTGCACAAGCTCAGGCCCAGGATGTCCTCCTCTTTCAGAAACGCCTGGTTCTGTGGGCAACCAAAGCCTTCTTGTTCCACTGGTCAGGTGAGTAAAGATGGCTGGCACTTCATCCTCCCTGGAGGATTCAGGGACAAAGGCTCAAGACCTGGCCAGCCAGGGAAGGTCAGTGGGGCTCACACATGCTCAACTCACAGGGACAGGGTTGGTGAGTGAGGGTAGAAGAGGGGATCTGCCTTGACCTTGTTCCCGGTCATTACAAACATCAAACACACCCAGAGATTGGGGGCCATCAGATGAGCAGCCCTCTGGCCTTGGGGAGAAGCTTGTAAGTGGGATTGTCAAAAACAAAGTTCCATCACCCGGGCCTCCCCAAGATGGGTAGAGGAAAGAGAAGTCTGTATTGCCTATGGGCTAAAAAAATACTGGGGAGAAGTGTCCACTGTACAAATGGGGAAAGAGTCTAAGTTCCAAAGTCCCCGATGGGATCCATTTAGTGTGTGACCAGTTCTGGGGGCAGCCTCCACTACGCTTCTCCCCACAGCCCACTGCTGCGCCCAAAGAGCAAGGAAGTGTAATTAACCCAGTAACATGCCCTCTTGCCTGCAGTCCACTGGCAGCCACCCCACTACTGCTCTTCCAACTTCCCCAGCAGATCCCCTTGAAGCTTAAGTTTCAGGCACCCTCCTTTGGGGACCCAGCAGTGCTGGCATCAGTCGGAACTTCAGGTTTTTCTCGGAATTGTGGGAATACTGGCTTATGATCAGAAAGTGTTCTATTCATTTAGGCTGGTTTGTGTTTGTTTTGTAAATTGTCTGAAGAGATTTTCAAAGAGAGGTAGCTGAGTTCCCAAGGCTAAATTTGTTTTGATTGTCTTTTCCTTCTAAATAAATATTTGTTCTCCTACAATTTACATTTTTTTTTTCCTTTTGGAGAAACTAAAGCCAAGTTTCTTTGTTCATGTCTCACATTTGAAGTACTCCTTAATGACATCCTTGGCCTGAGACTCTGCTATAGTTTGTAACCACCACGCAACTGCAGCCAACCACCTTCCCCTACATCAGTTTACAGAGGCCCATGTTCCCCAGGGTCTTGTCTTCAACCTTAGTAGGTGGACATGGTGTTGAGCAAAAAGGACCTCTGCCAACCTGACACACAGGCTCGTCGCAGTTGGATGCCAGCTCAGAGGTGGGCTGGTGCTTGTCTAAAGGCTGTGCAAATTCTGTGCTAGACCATCATGGATAAGGGTCTCCTGCACATCTTATAAAGCAGTAGGAATGTCCACCGCACCTCCTGCAGGAACACCTCCTCATAAGCACAGTGGGTCAAGGATGGGCTCTGGATGTGGCCGATCCTTGACAGCACCTGAGCCTCACCTGACAGGACTCAGGAACAAGGTGAGAGCCAGGTGAGCCCTGCAGATCATCAGTCTCTGCTTGTGTGAGCACTGTGGGGAACCCCATCGCTGCTCCTCATTGTGGTGCCCAGCAGTGTTCCACAATTATCTGATGACTATCCTGCAGAAGGGACATCTGCTAGGCCTGATACATCGTTTTTGGTTGCCCCAACTTATTCCCCATGGAAAGCCCTTCTTTGAACATCGCAAGACATTTCAGACGCACTGACTCAGAGGATGGGGCATGGACATGCCAAAGAGGTTGGTGGGACATGGAAAGGCATGCCCAGCACCTGTGCCTCAGTCAGACCTCTCTCTCATAACAGTTTGAGCTTTTCCTCGGGGCAAATGAAATGGTACAAAAACCATCATCTCGCTGCATTGGGAAAAGGAATCAGAGACCCCCACCCCAAAGAACAGAGTCCTGGAGAAATACAAAACCCTGGGGGAAGGAATGCATGAATTGTTCTTACAACAGAAGTGAGTATGATTGATGCCTGCTCATTGTATCTTTATGAAGGATGGAGGAGAATGTTTATTCATTCCCCCCCCCCCAGACATATAGCATATGGCATATGCTGCAACCACTTCTGATCCCTTCCATTTTCAACACCTCTATTCTACCACTAACAACTCTTTTCAGAATATATCTATTTTAAAGGTAGAGTTGACGGAACTTGCTGATGGATTGCAGAGAAAAAAGGAGGAAAAGGCAGGAGCCAAGAATGACTTCAAGCATTTTGGCCTCAGCAACTAGCAAATGGTGATGACAAAGGTCTCTTTGGAGATAAGAGGGGAGGGACCTGAAAAGTCCACTAATATTTAGAGATTTAGGGAAGAATGGGGAGTCAGCAAAGGAGTTCATGGTCATGTGGGGAGTAAATGGAGAGGCAGTACTGTCTCAGGAACCAGGAAAGTCAAGGAGGAAGGCTTCAAGGAGGAGGAATCACATAGCCGGGACAAATTCTACTGAAAAGATGTATAAGATAGGTATTATTCCCAGGTCTTTCACAAAACCACCAGCTTGCTGAGGGCCAGGCTTTTGCTATGGCATCGTGCTATGTCCCAGACAGTGCCACCCCTGCCCTGTTGGGATCAGGAGCACCAGGGAGGCAGATGTACAAAGTACAGAGCACCCCACCAGGGAAACATGAGAGACTGGCAGGCCCTAGTCCCTGCTAGTGAGACTGGCCACCTTTGATTGAGAGTTGATGCCATACTTGGCACTGTGCTAGGCATATAACAAATTGTATCCTATTTAGTAGTCACAAAATTCTACATGATGCTTTTATTATGTCCATTTTACACATTTCCCACTAATGCTAGAGACCAGTCTGCCCAGTGCACTGGTTATGAAGTGAAAGTGGGGTTAGATAAAGCTGGGTTTGATTTCTGGCACTACTATTGACTGACAACATAGTCTCATCTTTCTAGGTGTCAGTTTCCTTATCTATAAAAGGCTCAAACGGGGTTAGAAAAATCATCATCATTCCTTTCAATACCACATTCTATGATTATGTGTTTCGTCCTTTCAGGGTACAGAAGGAGAGGTGACTGTCTAGGGAGTTCACCCCGTGCATGACAATCAGTCAATACCCAAAAGTGTGTCCTGTCAGTCACCAAATTGTGTCGTAAATTGCCTTCCCAAAGGTGCTCAAAGACAGGTGGCTGCCCACTCCTGGCCCAGGGGACCATGTAGCCCTGCAGGTTGTTCCTCACCCAGGGGTGCCAAGCAGTGCACTAGCCGCTGGGAAACGGAGGTGGGGAGGAAAGAGCATTTCATCTCCACCAGCCTAATGCAGGGTTATGAAAGGGGGCCCCAAGGAGCAACAATCAAGGGTTGTCTGGCTTTTTCTGGAAAGAATCTGAGGTACATGCACTTGCTTGTTAAGAATAATGACTAGGAACTCTCCTTATACCGTTTAAGGGAACACAGCAATATTCAGTCTCAAGTGCAGCGAAGCCAAGGAAAAGCAAGTGCTGCTTTCCAAGTATACCTGACCTTCTAATCGCTCCCAGGTCAGAGAATAACTTTGTGCCATGCAACATTCTCACCAAGCTGCAGGGCTGTGACATGGCAGGGGGTTCTCTCTCTCTCTCTCTCTCTCTCTCTCTCTCTCTCTCTCTCTCTCTCTCTCTCTTATTATTTCAGAGAGAAAGGGAGGAGGGAGAGAGAGATAGAAACATAAATCATGAGAATCATTGATCAGTTGCCTCCTACACGCCCCCTGCTGGGGATCGAGCCTGCAACCCCGGGGAATATGCCCCTGACTGGAATGGAACCTGGGGACCCTTTAGTTCGCAGGCTAAAGCTCTATCCATTGAGCCAAACCTGCTAGGGCAAGGTTGTCCTCTCTTTCTCCAGAGAATGAACGAGGACCAAAGAGCAAAAGTTACAGGGAAGGTTAGCTTCAGCTCACATAACAGACAACAGCAGAGTGAAAGTGTATGAGCTTAGGAGTCAACCAGCTGTGTGACCATTGGCATGTGATTTGACTGTCCGCACCTCAATTGTCTCCTTTATAAAATGGGATAAAGTACTGGTGTTCAGCATTGCGCCTAAGCCATATTATCTTTGGTTTCGTTAGAATTCGAAAGAGCATTTTAACTGAGTGCTTTGACCATGGGTGAAGCAGCCAGGTCAGGAGTCAGCCTCTGGGACTGGAACTGGGAAGGTTGGGTGCATGATCATCTGACAAGGAAGAGGTCCCCTCTGGCGTTTGTTTCTCAAACGGAGGTCTGGTTTGGTTTTGCTTTGTTTTACTTTCTATTTCCCAGACAGGGGCAAAAGATCAAGAAAATGTACTAGGAATTCTTCTACATGGATCCTAAGAGCAACGGTTTCTGAGGTCTCTACACAGGAAAAGAAAAGAGCAGAATGCACAGCGTCCAGCAGCATAGCTGCTTTAGGCTGAGCACAGAGGAGCTTCTGGTGTGGTCGCCTATGCTACTGAATATCTCCTGACTGTCTCTATGGCAACCATGGCTGAGAAGCCCTTGCGGCCAGATCACAGATGGACATAATTAACCTCTCCCTCACTGAGGCCAGAAGACCCAGGTACTCCCTTGGATGCAAAACTTTGCTCTCCACTCCTCCTGAGCTGCAGTATCTGAGGAGAAACCGCAGCCTGTCTAAATAATTTTTGTTATAGCGGCAGAACTTGTGTTTCATATGCTGAAGCACATAAAATAGAGTAAATTATCTTAGCTGCTTTGGCAAGTACGGGGGTGGGTGGGGGGCAGAGATTGCAGATCTTGCCTTCTCTGATGGATGATTCACGAGGTATTTCTAGGGACAGAAGGGCTCCAGGATGACACAAGGAATCGTGTTGGAAAGCCCACTGGTCTAGACTAAATGCCACAGAATCTGGAAGGGAAAAAAAGATCTCTGAAAACTGGAGAAGTCAAGGAAGGCTTCATGGAAGAAGTAGAGTCTGAATTAGCCTTTGAAGGATAGATAGAAGGTTGTGGGCAAAAAGGTTTCCAAGAGATGAAGGGCTCTTCCCTCTGGACTTCTCCACCTACTTTCCCGGTCCAGATCATTCACATTTCTCTGTGGCTGCCCTTTCTATTCTATTCAGGTCTACACTTTTCTGAGCTTCTGTGACCACAAAAGAGAAGCAAGTGTCCATCTAAATAATTTATTCAATTAATACCTTGAGCACCATCTGTGCATGAGAAAAGCTGGAAGCAAACCTCGGGCCTTCAACAACTGTCAGCCAATCAAACAGAGCACTTAGGCCAGGAGATGTAAAAGAAACAGAGCAAGTGGCAACTCTGTTAAAAATAACACTTTGTCTCGATAAGAATAATATATATTTATTGTGAAGAAATTGTGCCTGACTGGAGTGACTCAGTTGGTTGAGTATTGTCCTGTGTACCAAAAGGCTGCTGGTTTGATTCTAGTCAAGGCACATGCCTGGGTTTTGGGCTTGATTCCTGGTTGGGGCATGTACTGGAGGCAAGTAATTGATGTTTCTCTTTCACATGGATAGTTCTCTCTCTCTCTCTCTCTGTTTTTCTTTCTCTTCTCTCTCCCTTCCTCTCTCTAAGCATGTTCTTGAGTGAAGATTTTTTTTAAATGATAAAATGATGAAAAAGTTCTCTTACTATTTAAAATTATATATATTATTGATATATAAAATATATTTTATCTGTACATATTTATAATTTATATACAAATGTATATTAAAAACATCAACATCTTGAGGAACTTGGTTCCTCAAGATGTTGATGTTTTTAATATACATTTGTATATAAATTATAAATATGTACAGAGAGTTCTGCAAGGGGTGTTGGGTGCAAAGGGGTTCTTGGTTTCCCATAAAGCTTCTTGTTGTATATGCCTCTTTGGGGGAAGAACTGATGGATCACAAGATGACAATTTGGGCGGTGCAGAGACCCTTTGTTATAACCACATCAAAACCTACTCTTGACATAACAATGTGCTATTCAGAGATGGGTCAAAGCATCACAGAGCAGGTGGCATTAGAGCTGCATCTTTAAGAATGAATAGAAATCTTGCAGGCAGTTATGGGTACTTATTCCTCAGGCTCCCTGAGAGGTGGGGAGAAGAGCACTTGGGGGAAGTTGCCCATAAGCAGGGAGCTTTTCTAGAGCTGCTGTAAAGGTGGACTCTGCTTCTTTGATGTTCTCACCATCTAATTTGAGTTGTCTAAGTGATAGATGGGCTGGGAGGGCAGTTCTCCACGGGTAAGAGATTCTGAGTCTGCTGGGTTGGCACGTTTTTGGCAGGCTGTCTATCTTGATTTGTTGCTTTGAAGGGCCATTGCTCAGAAAGTCTTTGTTAGCGGCAGAGCCTGGGGCTACTGGATCACCTCTGTTTCTGGGTTCTAGCAGGCATACCACACTGGGCTCAAAGCTTTCTTATCTTTATTATCCAGCCTTTAGTAACTCCAAACTTAGAAGAGGGATGAGTCCAGCTAATTGCCAAGAGACTCTGTCCATTCCGAGTTCTCTGGGCTAGGGATTCTGAGATAGGTGGGAATCTTTAGATTCATTGCTGGGGACTTGATGAGTAGCCTGTGGACTAAGGTGGAGAATGAGATATCTGATACAGACAAGATTGCCATCTATTGTATTATATCCACCCATCCAATTACTAATGCAGCAAATGCTTATTGGGTTTCTAGGTTGTTTCAGGTACTGGGCACAGATAAGAATGGCACCTACTTTCCCCAGGAATAAACCAATGAACACAAGTCATGTGTGGGCATGCCATTTCCCGGGGAACCCCAGGGGACCTTTGGAACATGGAGCTCAGGATGGGGTTTAGTATGAGAGATTCAGAGAAGGCTAAGCCCCTCAGCACTTAGCATACCAGATAGGACTGTCATCAGGACCCAAGGACTCTGTCGAAGATGCATAAACACTATGTAAACAGGAAAGCAAAAGAAAAGAGCAGAATTATTTATATGGCTACTCAACACAAGAGTCTTTCACCCAATTGTGGTGCCTAAAGATTTGATTCCATTACCTGTGCCTCCTAACCTCAGTACTTAGCATTTCCCACATCATTTCACCTTTCTATCATGCCTTTCCCAGAAAACCTCTTCTTTACCAATCCAAAATTCCCATTTTCCTCAATAGCAGTCTTGGTTTAGTTTCATACAGAAAACTTTTTTTGAACACACTGAGTGTAAAGACCCCCTCCTCACTCCCACACTGGATTCCAAGTGAGTCCACCTTTCAACCCCACTCCCAGGAGGATTGGTGGGCTGGGAGGGAGCGGATCTGTTCTCATTTCTTCTAGTCTCAAGCCCCAGACATTCAAGTCTGCTACAACTAACATGACTTCCAAATGTTTTGAATGTGTTTCATGAATGGAAAATTCATCTTTCCTGCGATATTGTAAGCCATTCAAGGGCAGGGCCAATGCCCTTGGATGCTTTCCTTTGCTCTATATTGTCTGGCAATGTGAAAAACACTTGATTGTTTTTCATCACTTTATCAGCAAAGCTGATAGAAATGAGACTGTTAATTTCATCTTTGGGACTTCATTTGCAATTAAATGGATGGTGATGTCTCAGTTATATGGCTTAATTAATAAATTTGGTATACATGAATTAAGGATCTATGATGAGTCAGACACTGTGCTGAGCACTGACTCCACAGAGATAAATGGCAGGTCTTGGCTCTCAAAAAGTTCACAGTCCAGTAAGAGACGAGTATGTGCAAATAGATATTTATAATATTGGGGATAATTGCTGGAAAATAGGTTTATTTAAGGGACTGTGAAAACCCAAAGGACGGCATAAGAACTGTCCATGCTGATGTGATGAATCATCTTGGTTTTAAAGGGTGCAAACATACCTTCAAAAAGGCAAGGGAAAGCATTCCAGGTGGAAGTAGAAGGGAGTACGAAGACAGAGGTGTGATGAGGCAGGAAGCCATATCTGAGGAATTTGAGCATCTCAACATATCTAGGACATGGCTATGCGATAGGGATGGTGTCAGATTGTGAAGACCCTTCTGCACCAGATCAAGCATGTGAATTCTATGCAGAACCCACAGACAGTCAAAGGAGATTTTTAACACATGAGGGTGAGATGATCCTATATGCTCTCTAAGAAAATGCCCTTTGGTGTATTTCTGCCTGAGGGCCAAGCAGAGGCCAAGAGAGGCCAAGAGAGGCTTGAGGATCCAGTGGATTGACGAAGAGCCGCCGACGGCAGAGACCAGCTTGGAAAGCAGCTCAGGATGTGAGACGCCTCTGCACCGAAGGGTGACTAGCAGACCAGGGATGGAGGAAAACAGTGAGCCATTAACAAAGAAAGGGGGGGTTCTTCTACTGACTTTTTAAGAAGACTTTTTTCTATAAAAACAAAAAAAAATGCATTTTAGGTAGCTAAATATCAATAATAATTAGATTGTTTACAGATACAAAAAAAAAACTACTTAGAAAGTAAGTGGATAGGTTACTTAATGCCTTTTCCACTAATGCGCAACTGTGATAAGTCAGTGCCCAATTTAACCTGTTCTTCTCCTAGGCATGTGCAAGATTAATCCAGATCAAAACTTTCTTGTACAAAATCTGAGTTTTGCTCAAAATTCTTTAAGTGTATCCCAGTCCTACTAGGCAACTTTCCTTCCCTCGTGGACGCCTCTTCATAGCAGCCGCCATGTGCCTGCTGATCCTCCACTGTGGCCGGAGGTATGGTAGAGGGAGTCATAGGTATCAGGCATGCTGAGAGCCTTCTCTGGTGGCGGTACCCCGTGTAAATCACCAGGATCCAAAATCTTACCTTCAGGTTTGCAGATCCCCAAATCCAGTTTACTCAATGTTCCAAAGTTAATTGAGTTCAGAAACGCTGAGCTAATAAAGTGTTGCCAATTCATTAATTTACCTAAAGAAACTGAACTGCCATAGGAACAGTTGCTCATGTACTTCAGCTCAGCTAACATTTTTCCTTATCTTGACATTTCTGCAAGCAGCAAATTATACTCGGAAGTTGTATGGTGAGCAAGAAGTCCCAGTGATGGGAGGTGGATGTACACTCAAGTAATTGACACCACTGGGTACGGTTGTCGGATGCCTCCTATTCCTCAAAGGAATGTTCTGCCCAGTTCCTTGGGCAGCACCAATCCCTTGGTGGCAGTCCACCCCACTTGTTGACTAAACATTTGGGAGAAAATATCTGAGATGCTCCTATTACCATAGAAACTGAAAAGTAATAGGCAGTATCAAGCCTCGGAATTAAATCTGATTAAATTGGTCTATGATTTCAAAGGAAATTGTTTCACTGACAGGTTCATTAAACAATTAGTTGACATATGTCTGGCGTGTTCTAAGTGCCAGACATGATACTACATCAATGAACAAAACAGGACTGCCGTGGGAGGCTTGGCGCTCATGCTCGGCGCCCAGGAGGAGCAGCCACGCTGGCTCCCGGTTACAGTGCCAGGCATCTGTGGGAATGGAGAGTCCTTTGAGGTGCGAGCAGGCAAGGGGCCCAGGCCCACCTGGGGGTGGGGGAAAGGGTGGTTCTAGAAGAGCAGCACAGAGGCCAAGAAGCTTAAGCTGATCCTGCTTCACAATATAAAAATACACTTTTCTGACTATATATCACCAGTCATCAATACATAGAGAACTGCTGTTACCTTGTGCAATGTTTCGTTTAAATTTTACGTGAAGATTGGTGTGTATAAATTTGGACTCATACAGTGTCGTGCTATTCTCACTGAGTGTGATAATATGAGTCATTCCCATGCAATGTAATAAAATTATATTTTTTAAACAGTGCTTGCTTGGTGCCCTGGCCAGGGTGGCTCAGGTGGCTGGAGCATCACCCTGTGCACTGAAGGTTTGGGGTTCTATTCCTAGTCAGGACACATATTCAGATTTCGGGTTTGATCCCATGTCGAGGTGCATGTGGGAGGCAACCAAGCCATGTTTCTCTCTCACACTGATGTATCTCTCTCTCTCTCTCTCTCTCTCTCTCTCTCTCTCTCTCTCTCTGTCTGTCTCTCTCTCTCTCCAATCATCATCTGGATATATCATAATTTATTAACAAAACCCTGTTGTTAAACTATTAGATTATTGTTAATTATTCAATATATTAAATAAAGCCATAACTGAGCGGATCTAATAGGGTATGTGGTAATATTCTCTTGCTTTGCAAATGAGGGACTTGGTTGCCAGTGTATTTATGTCATTGTCCCCATTATGTAGACAGTTTCTTTCAGAGCTCTCCTGATGTATTGCATTTTGGAAAGAAGGAAGAGGTGGGTTATCGGAGATTTGATAAAAGCAAAAGGTGCTGAGGGCTCCGGCATGGATAGAAAAGGAGAGTGACAAGTTTGCTGGCGCCAGTGCCCCCGTGTGAAACCCTGCCATTCCAGGAGGCCCATGCTAGCCTCTTAGCAGGTAGGGGTGTGACCAGGGTGCCTTCCAGACAGTGTGACATCAGCAGGCAGGGTTGTGACCAGGGGCCCTCCCAGACAGTGTGACATCAGCAGGCAGGGGTGCAAGAGAAGGACCTGAACCTGGGAGAGCCTTGACCATCATGACCCAGTGGTCTACTCAGGGATCTGTCCTAGAGAGGGGCATGTACACAGTGGTCACCAAAACATTGTGGTATCAAAAAAGAGGAGCAATAAGTAGGACAGCTATTTAGATACATGGTAGAGGATAGATACACATAGAGGGATTTTCTTCGTATTACATATTAAATTTCTTTTATTTAAATGTATGTTCTTTCTACATATGATACATTCTTTTTTATTGTTTAAAGTATTACAAATAGTAGTACACATGTCTCCCTTGTTTCGCCCCACCCCCCAATGAACTCCCCCTCTGGCCTCCCCTACCCCCCAGCACATGCCCTCACCTGCCGAACTCCCCCAACCCCTCCCCCGCCCCCGGTGTCTTATATTCATTGGCTATGCCTATATGCATGCATACAAGTCCTTCAGTTGATCTCTTACAGCCCCCACCCCCCACCCTCCCCTGTTGTAGTTTGACAGTCTGTTCAATGCTTCTTTGCCTCTGTATCTATTTTTCCCCCATTTCTTTTCTTTAAAAAAAACTTGCATCTGCATACTAGAAATAAACATATAAGAACAAAAAATGTTGGAGTCTCAGTTTCAATGTCCAAAAGTTCTGAGTCCCTGTTTCAATGTCAAATAGTTCCTTATGTGTACAAGTCAGCAATGGTATCTGGATGGTGGACAAATGGTGGCAATGTAGGTTCAGCCCTCTCTGGTTTGGTCCTAGGCAACCTGCAGTGACGCACAGCTGCTGGCTACTAACATGGCAAGGTGTTGTCAGCATCTTCCATCTCTGGGCTGTCTTCATGATTGGAACAGACCTGTCAGTTCCTCTTTGTTGCAGGAATCCATATGGTCTTGGAGTTGTTTTCTGAAAATATACAAACATATTCTCGACCAAAAGTTAATAAAGGAATATTTTCTGTAAATTAGACTTGGGATTCTTTTTATTATTGCCCAAATGATTTTCCTTTGGTTTATTTTGACATCATGTGTTTTTCATTGGTGTCCTGCTGTTAGCATTACAAATGGAAATTAATTTTCTGAAGTAAGAATTTTCTAGATTTAATTTACTTACAGGATATTTTTCCTTACATTATATTACCTCACTATCCCCCCTTTTTTTGATTAATGGGGGCTTTTGAAAATTTTATATTACAGTCTCAATAACTTTAAATTTTAATTTTTGCACAAAAATATGACTGCTTTAGGTTCTTCACATGTTAGGCAATTTTACAATGAGATGAACTACTAATAGAAATTTCATTAATATCTTAGGAACAGCTTTTTGTCCAGTACACTTAAATTTTCTTGAGTATTCCCTTATTTTAATTGGCCAATTTAAATTAATCTGAAAACTTGATTACTATTTTTCTGTCAAACTTAATATTCAAACAATAATTTTAGTTCACTTTGTAAATATCAATGGAAAGGATTATTTGCATTCTTGAGTAGGCTCTGAGCATTCCTGGTGCTAGACTGGATTTAGATATATGGCAGTTGTTGCTGGCCAAGACTCTGTCTGTAACCTGGGTCCCCATCTGAGCTGGGCATGGGAGGTGATGCGGTCATGGGGGCAGGAGACCTCCCTCGGAAGGGGTCAGAGTTCAGGCCCCTGCAAGGTTGCGGGGGTGAGGATCTGTGCCCCACCTCTGTTGACCTTCAAGTTCTCTCCTGATGGCCCCTCTGCAACTGTGCCTGTCTTAGGTTGCTCCTTCCCTAAGGAATCTTACCCATCTTTGGCTAACCAGCCATCCTCCAGGGCCAAGCAGGGTGATATGAGGTTCAGTTCTGTCTCCTCGGTAGTCTATGCCCCAATGGCCTCCATGCCCAGCACCTGTCTCATGATACATTCTTTATAATGTATAAAGAGGTTTATTATGAAGAATTGGCTCACGTGATTATAGTGGCCAAGTCCTGCAATTTGCTGTCTGCAAGTTCTGAGGTCCAGAAGGACAAGTATGAGTCCTTGTCCTCAGGGAAGACTGGTGTCCCCCTCAGCTCCCAGGCAGGGAACTGCTCCCCTCCTCCACCTCTTGTTTGTTTAGGCCCTCCTCAAACATGCTGATGCTCTCCCACCCAGAAAGACAAACTACTTTACTCAGTGAGAAGAGCTGCCTAGTCTGCCTCTGGAGCTAGAACAACATCTGTCGCCATGGGTCTCTTTTCTATGCCTCCTAAGGAACACCCACAACACTTCTGATCACCAAGCCCGAATTCCCCCCAAAGCAGTTCTCCACAGCACCAGCTGGTGCCTACAAGCTCAGTTCTAACACTGTCTGCCAGAGACAGCTCAGTCCCATCCTAAGGGCTCGGTCCCACAGGACCGTCCCACCCACATCAGGTGACACCTGCAATCTGATCAGGTGCTTCTGACCAGTCGGGTACACATCAAAGGTTCCCACAGCCCCCTCCTTGGGGTCAATAATATGCTGGAGCAGCTCACAGAACTCACTACTTATGTTTGCCAGTTTACTAAAGGACATGATAGATGATACAGATGAACACTGACATGAAGCAGCATATAAGGGGGCTCTCAAGTGCAGGAGCCTCTGCTCCCTTGCAGTTGGGGTACGCTACCCTCCCCATGTTTACCAACTGAAAGCCCCTCAAACCCCTATAAGTGGGATTTTATGGAGGCTTTCTCACATAGGCATGATCAATTATTAATCTTACTCCAATCGTCCTCTCCCGTCCCTCCTTTCTTTTCCCCTCAGCCCTCTCCCCTCTCTGGAGGATGGGGTTGGAGCTGAAAATTCCTGGCTTCTAGTCATGGCCTGTCTTTCTGGTGATCAGCCCCCATCTAGAGGCCATCCAGGAGCCCACCCAGAGTATCTCATTAGAACAAGAGATGCTCCCAGAGCTCTTTTCACTTAAGTTACAAGGTTTCAGGAGCTCTGTGCCAGGAGTCAGGAACAGAGACCAATATGTATTTATACTTTCTATTATTTTCTATGATTTCACACCCAGTCTACTGACTCAGGTACTAATCTCTTCCAGAAACACCCTCACAGACATGCCCAGTATAATTAGCCAATATCTGGGCACCCATGATCTATCTAGTCAAGTTGACATGTAAAATTAACCACCACAACCTTCAGTGTTGGAGAAGGTTAAGTAGATTATGGCCCATTCATTCTATGGCCACCCCTTTTTTGCTTTCCAGTGTCTGTGTTTGCTGGCTCAGCTGGCTCCACATTCTCTCTGCTGTGTGCTCAGGGTCTCGGGCCTCACCACACATTTTATTCATTAGCTGCAGCCACCCCACCGGTTCCAAACGTGCACTGTGTTCCTTTCCCTCCTGCAGGGTAGTGGGCTTTCGGGAGAAAGGAGAGGGAAACACACGTGATCCAGCCATCTGCAGTGCAGAGTTGGAAGAGCATTGCTTTTTCTGTAAGTAAGAAAGCAGGTAGCTGCCCTAACCCATTTGGTTCAGTGGATAGAGCACCAGATCACAGATTGAAGGGTCATGGGTTCAATTCTGATCAAGGGCCCATGTCAGCTGCAGGCTCCATCCCTGGCCTTCGTTGGGGCATTTTCAGGAGGCAACCAAGCTATGTGTCTTTCTCACATCAGTGTTTCTCTCTCTCCTCCCCCACCTCCTCTTCCACTCTCTCTTAAAAAAAAAAAAAAAACAAAACAAAAAAACTTCCAGCTGGTGTGGCTCAGTGGTTGAGCTTTGACCCATAAACCAAGAGGTCTCCAGTACAATTCCCAGTCACAACACATGCCAGGGTTTCTGGCTTGGTCTCAGGAGGCAGCTGGTTGATGTGTCCCTCATTGGTGTTTTTATTTCTCTATCCCTCTCCTTTCATCTCTCTCTAAAATCAATAAAAAAATATTTTTAACAAATGCTAATCAAGCTTATTTTAAAAAAAATCAATGGGAAAAAATATCCTCTGGTGAGGAGTAACAAAACAACAAAAATCCAGATAGAAATAATAAAAATATTCATAGTCCTTAAACGAGGAATCCCAATTAATGTAAGTAGGTAATGTAAAAACAAACAAACAAAAAAAACAAAAACAAAAACAAAAAAACAAAAAAAAAAACACAAACAAAAAAAACCCAGGAAGACTAAAACTATGAATATTACCACAGTGCAAAACTGTGCCAACTCAAAGTCCAATCGTGTGTGGTTAGAGATTTAAATTACAGTGAATGCATATAGGGAGTACTGGGTAGCTTTTGTTTAAATGTAGGTGATAAGACTAAGGTCAAACGTGGGGAACTCCTTGTCATAATTTTAAGTAAAAAGGCTGGTTACAACTGTGCAAAAAAAAAAGTAAGCGCAGAGAAAACAGAATAAAGACAAACTATAGAAATGAGTAAGAACAGTGATATTTCACAGGACTTGTTTTCTTTTGCTCTAAAACTCTTATGTTGAGACCTTCCTTGGTTTTGCATTAAAAATAAAAATACTACCAGCACTGAGTATCCCATGATTACTTTAGTTTATTGGGGTATTAAATAAAATGCATCTGAATAGGGACACTGCGTGGCTGCATGGCTTTGGTTGGGACCAGTGAGCCCAGCGCCCACAGCTGGGTGTGAAAGCATCTCCCATCTGCAGGCAGTGGGAGGGCAGAGGGAGTGGCAGACAGTGTGGGCTTATGCCTCTGAGTCGATTATGTCAAAATACATTGCACTTCGTGCCTTTATGCTTCCTGGCACCAAGAGACACACAATTCCTTCCTGTGAAGCTTGCTCAAAGCTTTTGTTTTTCGTTGTGTTTTTCTAAATATGTATTTAATCCAAAAATGTGGAAGTTTGTCGTTACCCAAGAACACTGGTAAACTCTGCTTTGAGTGTGAACTGAAGGAAAATGCCGTTCTTGTTGTTGTTTTCCACTCCGTGTCTGCATCCCATGCTGTGATGGAACAGAGCACACACAGTCTGGATCCCAGCGTGGCCATGCAAGTGAGAAGTAGCTCAGGTGACACTATGCTAGTGGCTCTGAGCATAGCACAGTCTGAAGCCAGTGCTCCAAGCTCAGCTAACCAGCTTAGAAACATGTGGCTCAGACTTGAGCACCTCAATGCCAATGGAAAGGACTATAGGAATTCTCTAATTCTACTTCCTGCACTTTGCACAAATCCTCCCATCCCCCGTCCCCATGATGCTCAACCAGGACTCTGACTGTCCCCTGCAATGAGGACAAGCTTTTCAAAGAGCATAAATGTCAGAATCACCTCCCATATACCTCTCTGTGAGGCTCACTCCTAAGTCCCATAATATGAGAATGCCTGTTACATGCCCAGCACTGTTCTAAATGTTTTTTTGTTTGTTTGTTTGTTTTGTGTGTGTGTGTGTGTGTGTGTGTGTGTGTTAACTGAGTTCATTTTTAGAATAAATTTGTGAGGTTGATACTAATATAACCCCAATAGATAGATGAGGACACCGGGGTCCAGATAGTTTAAGTAACTTGTCCAAGGTCCAAGTGGCATGGCTAATAAGGAACAATAGATGCTGGGGTTCAACCCCAGACTGTCTGACTCCAGAGACCATGCTCTGAGCTACACTAGGCTTCCTACTGAGTGTAGGATCCCCTGTAAGACCTGCTTCTGTCTTCCAAAGCCAGACTGGAAGAGAAAGCATGACTTGCCCTCTACATTCTAAGTATTCCAGTTCTTGAACATGCTCAGGTCTTTCTACCATTTCTCTAACATCTCCCCCTTTCTCTGCACAGCTTTGCACCTGCCTTCCTTATATAATCGCTTAACCACTTCACCAGGCACTAGGCCCTCAGCACCCTAAACCCTACATCTTCTCAGTTTTATCACTCCACAGTTCTGCTGAGCTTCACCAAGCAGAATCTCATTGGTTTTCATATGTGGAATTATTCCACATGGGGTCACTGATGGCCTAGTCTCACAAAGATGAACCAGCTGTCTGGCTCTCTGTCACCTCTCTCTCAAACCCTCAACATAGGACTAGAGGACTGAATCATTTAGAAAATTAGGCAAGATCTGTTAGTACATTAGCAAAAAATTTCTCAAAGTGGTTTTCAAAGAAGACTGGCTTTCTATTTCCCTGGAGACTTAATATAACTACCAAGTGAGGGGGAGAGGAGTAATAATTTGTAAAAGTTTTTAGACAGGAAAGAAGCCATTGCTGCCTCTATTTCCACATCACCACTGCAAATCCTGGCACTTGGCAAAGTGGGAAGAGGTATCATTTTGACTACTAGTATGCAAATGGGCAGACAGTACTGATAGGAGTTTAACCTATTTGTATGACCCCCTCAGCTAGAACTACGTTTATGTTAACTATGAGGGGAAAAAACAACATAAAGGAAAACAAATGCCTCCAAGTCAGTAATCAATCAGAGCAGACACAAGGCATCAAGCATCAGAAAGGATGCTGCCCAGTGTTTCTACTGATTAAATGTCAGTCAGCATAGTTTGGTCAACATTTGGACTAATACTGCTTAGTAAAATTTAAAAATTACCACAATTTTTTCATACAATTACAAATAAAATATATTTTACATTGGTAACATTATTTCATATCACATGACTAAAGGCTTGGTGCACAAAATTCACGCACTTCATGCACTGGGGAAGGGAGGGCGTCCCTCAGCCTGATCTGTGCCCTATCCGCAGTCCAGGACCCCTCAAGGGATGTTTGCCTGCCAACTTAGGCCTGATCCCCTCGGGGGCA
Source organism: Antrozous pallidus (assembly GCA_027563665.1). Lineage (NCBI taxonomy): Eukaryota > Metazoa > Chordata > Mammalia > Chiroptera > Vespertilionidae > Antrozous > Antrozous pallidus. Next base: position 9,327,214 of record CM050526.1, read on the forward strand.
GTCAGACATCCCTCTTGCAGTCTGGGGCTCTCAGAATCCAGGACCCCTCGCTCCTTACTGCCCACATGCAGCAAAGGCAGGATAGGCTCCTGCTACCACCATTGCACTCGCCAGCCATGAGCTCAGCTTCTGGCTGAGCAGTGCTCCCTCTGCGGGAGCACACTGACCACCAGAGAGCAGTTTCTGCATTCAGCATCTGCCCCCTGGTGGTCAGTGCGCATCATAGCAACTGGTCGTTCCACCATTTGGTTGATTTGCATATTAAGGTTTTGTTATATTGGATGAGATACTATTGTTTACAATCTCATACTTTGCCAGGATTAAAACCTGGCTCAGTAGAGTTCTTTATCCTATCAGGCTTTGTGCACTTGATTTCTCCCATGTAGCAGTTTTCATTCTCATGGTAGGTCATCAGGAGTGGCAGCGGCCAGTGTTCACTTATTTTTAAGAGAACTGGCAATAATTGGATGAAAAGTAGACTGAGAAGTTATGAAAAGCTTTCTCATTAGAAACTATTTCCCACATTCTGGAGACATCAGGACAACAAAGCCCATTGGAAACAGTCTAGTGACACAACACAAGAGGTGATGGCCACAGTTCCTAAAGGACTCAGCGCCCCCTATTTGTCTATGTTTGTTGCAGCCCTTGTATATAATTGTAAACAATGCATCCCTTCTTAACAACCGCAAAGAAAATCAGCCGGTGATGGAAGAGAGAGCTTTCCATGACTGAGTCACTGTATTAAATTAAGTCTGATTTTCCAACTCTAAAATGATAGTTCACCCCTAAGGTGACATTTCAAGGTACTTGAAATATTAAATAGATCACTGAGACACACACACCACTTTAGGCAAATCTCTTGAGATTACCAATGTATACCAATTTTTTCCATTGGTCAAATTCCCTCTATTTTATTTATTTGTTTATTGACTTACTGAAAAAAAAGTCAAATAGTTTTATATGGCTTAAAACAAAACAAAATTAAAAAGAGAACCATTCTCTACCTGCTCTTCACTATCCCTAAATCTCACTCCCTAACAGCAACAACTTCCAATTCCTTTCACAGCCTTTTCCCACCCCTTCGTAGTTACTTCTGACTTTGTAAGGAAAGTGCTTATAAACGTGTTGTGTTTTTTTCATTTTTAATATTGTCTCTTGAATTACCATGGTAGATGGTGAGAATTTCTCTCCCTTAATGTAAGACTACCTGCCCCTAAAAGCACTAACTACCCCACCCTCATTCTTTCAAATGTAGATTTACTATAGTTTGGTTAGATGCATATTTATTACTTACCATTTTTTTTACTATATGACTATTATTCAGAGTTAAGCTAGATCAGTGATCGGCAAACTGCGGCTCGCTGTTTGCTGCTCAGTTGACTGAGTTTGCTAACCACTGGATAGGGGCTTAATCACAAGGAATAACAGCCTGTAATTATTGGAATCAAGAGTCTTTCTTCAGTACTGTTTTATTTTTACTGATTCCTTTGTTTGCTTTGTTTTCCAAACATCCATCACTAATTTATTCCCAAGTTCTCTACCGGGTGTGTACATCATCTCATGGTACCTTCCACCCTGTTAGTAATACTCTGCCCCCCTCCTGAGCCTTCCTCCCCTGCTCCAACCTGAACTGCCTGTTCTTTACCCTGATACCCCGGGAGCTCTGTTCACCATCACCCTACAGGCTTTCCTTCCTCCTTTGCCTGTAGAAGACCACCTGCTTTTTTGGATCATGTTTTTGTCTTTTTGTTTACTTCTTTGTTTCTATAAGTTTCATTTTCCAGTAACTTCTTCAGCAAGTACACAAGTGGGCATAAGGCTCAAATATGTAAGACTTTACATATCTAAGTTATGTTGATTCCACATTAACATCTGATTAATAGCTAACATCTGGTTACCGATAGAAACTGTTAATGTCAATTTTGTGTCAGAATTTTGAAATCACTGATTCTGTTGTCATCTAGTTTCCAGGTTGTTGTTGACTAAGATGTTAGTTGAGTAATCAGAATTCCTGATATTTTGTATATGGCTTTCTCTTCTGCTTCTCTTCTTCCTCCTGTACTCTCTCCTCTTCCTCCTCCTTCTCCTTCCCCTCCTCCTTCTCCTTCCCCTCCTCCTTCTCTTACTCTTCTTCTTCTTTTTCTCCTCCTCCTCCTCCTCCTCTTCCTCCTTCTCCTCTTTCTTCTTCTTCTTCTTCTTCTCCTCCTCCTCCTCCTCCTCCTCCTACTCCTCCTCCTCCTCCTTCTTCTTCTTCTCCTTCTTCTTCTTCTTCTTCTTCTTCTTCTTCTTCTTCTTCTTCTTCTTCTTCTTCTTCTTCTTCTTCTTCTTCTCTATCTCTCCCTCTCTCTCTCTCTCTTTCTCTTTCTCTCTCTCTCTTCCTCCCCTGCTACCCCATTGTAGCATCCTCTCCCTGTTCTATAATTATATGATGGTGGATCTCTGATTTTTTTTTTAAAGATCCATTGAGATAGATATGTGGTTTGCCTTTTCAATATGAGAACTTATACACCTCCAATGTGGTGAATTTCATTTAAATATTTTTCTAAAACATCCCCCCCCCATCCATTTTCACTGTCCTTTCCCATTCTTCAGCTGTCAAACCTTACCAAACGAATTCCCTACATTTCTTGTTTCTTTTTATCTTTTTACTCTGTGAGGGAGACTCTCAACATCACCTTCCAAACTTTATATTGAATTTTTCATCTTCTATCATATTTTAACTCCCCAAAGCTTTTTATTTTTTATCTAATCCGGTATTCCTTTTAAACAGTATCCTGTTTCTGTTTCACAGTACAATATTTTCTCTATGTCTCCAAGGATATACATAAAAGATTTTTAAGCTTTACTTCTCCTGCAAATGTTATTTCTGCTTTCTCTGAGATTCCTTTTTCTGCTCTAGTGTACTTTTCATGATAGAGGTTTTTCTCAGGGCTCAGTGACCCTAAGAGCAAGGTACTGCTAGGCTAAAAGAAAGTGTGTGCCTGAGGAGAGCTTTAGACTACACACTCTGGTTAGTTGAGAGGCTGTCTTGTTGAGAGATATAAATGTCAGTGTATCTTTTCTCTTAGTCAATTGTGCTTCTACGAAATGATCTTGCTTTTGCCTCCCTGTAGGTGGAGGCTGACTGGCAGCCTCCCAGAGGCCAAGGGGAAGAAGAAATCTGAGTGGCTTCATCATTCAATATATGTTTCTATTTTTTCCTCTAACCACATCTGTGCCTGGGCCTTCTGAGTCCAGGGTCCTCTGGTCCAGCTCTCCCAGAAATAAACCCCTAGTCTTCTTCCAGGTTATTAGACGATGCTACCTGGCCTCAGAGATTTGGGAGGGAGTCTGATCTACCGTAACTGCATCTTAAGTAAACTTTCAGCTGCACCCCCCACTTCCAACTCCCCCTGTCCTCCCACTTTCAGGTGGGCCTAGGACCTCCATTTTGGAGATCCCAAAGCCCTGCAGAGCTAGCAGTCTGATTTCCATGCTTCCTCTATCATCAGCTCAGGGCACATTTGCTATCAATCTGCTCTCTCATTCGCGAAAATTGTTATTGCTATTTCCTCTCTCATTCGCTTTGTCCTTTGGGTCCATGCTTTTCTGATTCCTGTATTTTTAATTCTGAGGATCTTCAGGAGGAAACTGATACAAAAACATGTGTTCCACCTGATATACCTAACAAGAAATCACAAGGTGAAGTCCTTATTTGATCCTTCATGTCAACAACGTACAGGAAGGTACTGGCAGCTGTGGTGGTTCCTGAAAGAGGAATGCAAACTTTTCTCTCGATGCCCTTTTGGATCTTTAAATTTTTCACCACCTTCAAAGACTACCTGTTCAAAACAAATGAATCAATATAACAAAAACAAAAGCAAAAAGCTCCCGTGAGCACCTTTCTCCCTACGACCAGAGTATGTTAGGAACAGGTAATACGGTCACTGCCCACTCCATCACACTGCTTGCTGCCAAGACATGAGCTCGAGGTGGCCGTGGTTTTACTCCACGCATAATTTATACCATTTCCTTCCACCTTGAATCAAGGTTAGAGGAAATGCTATTGACAAAGTCGGTCGGAGGCTAGAGCTCTGGGTTGACATCTAAGTGTGGCTTCTATGGATTGACAACCTATATCCTACCTGCTGCAGCAGCTATGGGTGCTCCCTGGGGCTCACTTCCAACACCCTCTGCAGTCACCAGCAGGGCTCACAAAGTAATGGTGAAGTTTTTTAAAAATGGTGTTTTCATGACATAAGTTCTCAGCAATCAGTAAGAAAAAATGTTGAACCTGTCTCCTTCATACATAACACGCATAGGCCAAGAATTTCTTCTACTCAGCGTTGCAGAGGTTTTGTGCTGCTCTGACGCAAATGACAGGTGGCTCACATGTGGGAGGGTAGTAGTGGTTCCATGTGCGATCCTCTGAGAACCTGCGACAGCCAGGAGTGTCTTCTCCAGCAAGAAACCTGCCAGGAGTGTGTTCTGCCCCCCACCCCCTCTCTCTGTGAGCATGAGAGCTGTCATTACTTTCGCACCTGGCTTTACATGATTCTCAGCAATGGAGTGCTGTGAGCCTGACAGCCTAGAATGATCTGCTGTAATTTTAACCTTTCTTTTCTTCCTTAAAACTATGATCCATATACCACCAAACTGGAAGATATGAATTTGTGTTTTTTCTTTAAAAATTAAATTAATTTAATGCAAAGGTCATGGCTTTGTTTGCAAATGACACAGAAGCTCTGATGGTGCACACCACAAGTCGTGACACCAGCGGACAGAGCCCAGGGGGCTGGCATCCAATGGCGTGCCTGGTGGATGAAATCCTGCTGTCACAACACAAGCATGCTTCCTGCTGGCCCTTCCTGTTACAGGTTCTTGTCCGAAATCACTAGATTCACAGAACTCGTTATTTTTATGACATTATGCTGAGTTGTAGTATTTTTATTACCACTTTAATAATCTTTTCTAAAGATACTTTTACATTTATAGAAAAATGAACATTGTACAGAGTTCCCGTGTACTACACGCCCTATTTCCCTTATTGCTCACATCTTCCATTACTATAATACACCTGTCACAATTAACGTGCTGATATTGATTCGTTATTGTTATCTGAAGCCCATTTTTCATTCATCCTATCTAAGAAAAGAGTAATATGCAAATTAACCGTCACTCTGCTACAAAGATGGCAGCACCCATAGCAGCTGGGGTGGATGCTGGCATCATAGCCCTGACAACGAGGCCAGCTTCCCGCACCAGGCTGTGGAGGGAGGGAGGTCCTCTGAGCAGTGGGCACATGCTAGGGGTAGGAGTGGCTTGGAGCATGCCCCCATCACACACATGGCAGAAAGTGAGCAACAGAGAGCTACCAACGGTAGTGGGTGTGATGCCCAAGCTGCTAGGGCCTGTGCTGAGGCCGTGGTGGTTCAGGCAACTGCAGGGGCATGACCGAGCCTGGGGCTCCAGGAGACGTCAGATTGCAGCCCAAGAGGCGAGGCACCAGAGGACGTGGCTGCTGCTGCCCTGGCACTGAAGCAGCCGCCTACGAGATGTATCCTAGCCCTGGTGTACAGGAAGCGGGTTCAGGGAACCTCTCCCTTTGCAGTACCAAGAGCCTGGCTGCGAGAGGTGTGATGAGGAAAGGCTGAGTTGGTTGATCAGGAACAGCAGACCCGCCCTGGGCCACTTCTCCTTGGGAATTTGGAGAAGACCCACTTCCCATTAGGCATCTTTTGAATAATGATTGTTTTGCTTGGGAATAGGGTTTGTGTGTAGAAGGCTGGGAAAGAACAAAATCTGTAACCAGTCCTCCTCCAAACGGACACACCCTGGAGTTGAAAGCCTCCAGAACAAGCGCTCTCACACCACCTCTGGTCCTACCAGCGGTGGAGGTAGATCTGGTGAGGAGGAGGCTACCCTGCCTGTCGTCAGTCTGAGGGAGGCGCGTCTGGGAATAGTGAGAAGGGGCATCTTCTAAAAAAAGCGCCTCTGTCATTAACCTTTTCAAAAATTTCTCCACTTTGGTAACAAGATATTTACTTTTTATATATTCAGAAGCAGGAGAGTTCCCACATACTCCAATTGGTAGGATCAGCCCCCTGCTCTGCACCAGTCACAGATGAAAAAAAGAGATGCCCATTAACCACATACCCTCCCTCCACAAACTTCAAAAGTTAGGTTGGCTTCCTTTCCAGGGAGCTAGGACTGATTTTAGGGTCCCAGATACACTGGTCCTGGTTACTGTGGAACAATCTACCTGCTCAAATGATAGGGACAAGATGAGACAGAGGCTGTATTTGAATTTTGTTCTGGTTTTCCAAACTTGCCTGTTACAAACACTTCTGCAGTAGTCCTCAACTGTACTTGAAGTACTGTATTTCCTCCATTTGTGCAGATACTCCTTTCTCAAATTTTAATATTTTTGAAACCAAGATACATCTTAACAGAGGTTACAAGGGAATGTCTGCCAGGCGTCTACGTGGGTATCTATTTATATACAGAGCCAGGGTCTTACCAAAGTCTCAACCAGGTGGACAGGGACTGGCAAGAGGGCTGAAATCTGCAAGGTTCCTGGTGGCCAGGGATGCAGAGCGGGAGTGGGGGTGTGTGTGTGGGGGGGTGCATGAGCGTGGACCCAAGCGACACACACTCACATACCCGCACCCACACAGAGTCCTCGGCATGCCACTGGTGCCTCACTGGACCTCACCCTCCAGCCCAGATCCTCCTGGACCCACCTCCCATAGATGGGGGCAGGAGTCAGTCTGGGGAAACTTTCTCAGACTTGCTTGGTGCATCAGAGCTCACAGGCTCCACGGAGGTTCCTGGTGACCAAGGGTGCAGAGAAGGAGTGAGGGCATGTGCATGCGTGCATGAGCGACACACTCTCACAGGCCCACACCCACACAGGGCCCTCAACCGCGTCACCTGCGCTTCCCTGGACTTCACCTCCAGCCCGGATCCTCCAGGTCCCACGCCCTGGCTCAAGTTCAGCAAGAGTTTGTGATTTGCCCAAGGCACGTTAAACAGTTTTCTCTTAACCCATTTGTGGGCGTGTAATCTGACTTAAAACAAATGGACTAAACAAACAGAAGAACTTTCTAGAAAGTCAATTTGGAAATGTGGATCACAATTCAAGTGAATTAACTTTGGGCCAGGAGTTCCATGTCTGTGAATGTGTCCTATGTAAAAAGTCAAATAAGCAATTATGTTTACTGTAGTTGTTGATGCCAGGGGAAACCAGAAGCAACCTGCCCCACAATAAAGGGTTAGTGAAGTAAAACACAGTAATGTCAAACAGCTAGGGATAACACTGTAGCCATTAAAAATTATATCTGTACATCCAATTCATTGACATGAAAAGAAGGCCAAAGCCAAATATTAGGTGAAGGGCAGGGGAAGATCAGAAGAGGGCATGTGTATGTATGTATATTTTATATGTTAGGGAAATAATAGTTTTAAAACCAGTGATTCTTCCTGAGCTCTGCAATTGTGTTAGCAAATTGTGTTTCAGGTGTGACAGGTGTCCTTTGGTGTCCCATACACACAGACATCCTTGCCTGTGGGACAGCCTGAACCTTTGCCACACCTGCCCCCTCTCTGCTATGGCAATGGCCTAATCAGACATTCCCTTTTATTAGGTTGGTTTCTTTTTCTCCTTTACCCAAACCATGCCTTTCCAACAAAAGAATATTAACCAAGCAATCCTAACAAGTTTTGTTGCTGACTGCAATTTATGCCCTTTTATGCAAATGTTGTTGCTTTCAAGCCTACCAGGTTGTATTTCAAAACTTTTATTTTTCTGCAGCTTGACCATTTTTTATTCACTTAAAATATTCTGGAGTACTTAATTAATTTATTTATTTTTAATAGCTCAAGTGATTTATTTTTTAATTTAATAAATCTTTGTTGTTCAGATTATTACAATGTTCCTCTTTCCAACACCACCCCCATACCTCCCCTCCACCCTATACCCATCCCACCCTCTGCCCTTATCTCCCCCCCACTGTACTCATCCATAGGTGTATGATATTTGTTCAGGCTTTTCCTGCACCTCCCACACCCCTTTCCTCCCCAAAATTGTCAGTACATTCCCTTTCTGTGCCCCTGATTCTATTATATTCACCAGTTTATTCTGTCCATCAGATTTTTTTATTCACTTGATTTTTAGATTCACTTGTTGATAGACATGTATTTGTGTTCTTACTTTTTATCTTAGCCTTTTTCTTCTTCTTCCCCTTCTTAAAGGATACCTTTCAGCATTTCATATAATACTGGTTTGGTGTTGATGAACTCCTTTAGCTTTTTCTTATCTGCGAAGCACTTTATCTGACCTTCAATTCTGAATGATAGCTTTGCTGGGTAGAGAAATCTTGGTTGTAGGTTCTTGTTATTCATCACTTTGAATATTTCTTGTCACTCCCGTCTGGCCTGCATCGTTTCTGTTGAGAAATCCACTGACAATCGTATGGGTGCTCCCTTATAGGTAACTAACTGTTTTTCTTTTGCTGCTTTTAATATTCTCTCTTTGTCTTTTGCTCTTGGCACTTTAATTATGATGTGTCTTGGTGTGGTCCTCTTTAGATTCCTTTTGTTTGGGGTTCTGTGTGCTTCCTGGATCTATTTCTTTCACCAGGTGGGGGAAGTTTTTGGTCACTATTTCTTCAAATAGGTTTTCAGTATCTTGCTCTAGCTCTACTTCTACCACCCCCATAATTCGGGTGTTGGTATGCGTGAGGTTGTCCCAGAGGCTCCTTACACTATCTTCAAATTTTTGGATCCTTTTTGCTTCTTGCTTTTCAGCTGAGTGGATTTTGCTTCTTTGTATTTCAATTCTTTGACTTGATTCTTGCAGTCCTCTAGTCTGTTATTAGGTCTCTGTATAATATTTTTTATTTCAATCAGTGTATACTTAATTTCTAGTTGGTCCCTTTTCATATTTTCGAGGGTCTTATTCATATCCTCGAGGGTCTCATTAAATTTATCAGCCTTTTCTAGGAACCTCTTGAAAAACCTTATAACCGTGGTTTTGAACTCTATGTCCAGTCATTTTTTCCCTTCATTTCTTTCAAATATGATTTGTTTCCTTGTCCCTGAATTTTGGCTGCTTCCCTGAGTTGGTTGCATAGCTTTGGGTGTGGGTGTCCTCTAGGGGACAGTGGCTCAGCCTTCCCAGTTACCTGAGGTAGATACTCTTGGTGCACCCCTTTATAGGCTGCACAGTCTTATTGTAGTTAAGCCTAGATTGTTTTTGGTATCACTGGGAGGGGTTGACCTCCAGGTCAATTGGCTGTGAGAATCAGCTGTCTCTATGCTGAGAGAGCTTCTGTGCTCAGCTTGGAAAGGGAAGAGTCTCTGGGCTGAACAGTCAGCCTTGGTTTACCATCAGCCCCGCCCCAGGTGACGCCCAGGTCTCTGTGCCCAGCAGCAACGGCTGCATGCACCTCTGAGAGAAAGTTGCCCCTGAGCTCTGCCTGCTGCCAGACAGTTTAGTTTCTCCCCAAATGAGTCTGGACACCCAAAGTCTCACCCGGAACTGGAAAACAATGCAGTCCAGTAGGTGTTTCTCCCCCCCTCCCGCCTCCTGAATGAGAGAGCCAGCCACGCGTCCTCTCTATGAGCTCACACACCTCTGCAGCTCCCAAATTTCATTGTGCTTCCTCCTTACAATCCAGTTTCACCCTGTATGAGTCTGGGTTCCCTGAGACTTGCCCAGAACTGGAGATCCCTGCAGTGGGATGCATTTGTTTCCCTCCCCATTTGAGAAAATCAGCCAGGTATTCAGCCACCTGCCCTTTCCATTTGCATGTGTCTCCACACTTCTGTCTCCACTCATCTCTGCACCTCTGTCTCCATGCATCTCTGCAACTCTGTCTCTGTGCACCTCTGCAACTCTGCCCTCCACAGCTCCTCTGAGTCACAGTGTCCTTTTATTTTTCCTTCTATTTGTGGAATTTCCACTCAGCCAGCTTTCCAGTGGTTCTGAATGATGTCCGTTTTGTCTTTTAGTTGTAGTTTTGAAATTGCTGTGTGGGGCACAGTATAGGTGTTTACCTATGCCACCATCTTGATTATTCTCTCTCGCTCAAGTCTATTCTGGAGTATTTTAAATACATGTAGAAAAGTAGAGAATAATATAACAAATACTTATCTACACTAATAAAAGGGTAATATGCTAATTAGACCAGACATCTTCTGGACATCCTTCTGAACATCCAAGGGCTCTGTGTGGGTGTGGGTGTGTGAGTCTGTGTTGCTTGGGTCCATGCTCATACACACACCCACATGGAAAAAGCCACGGTGGTGGGGGCCAAGGCAGAGGTGGTTAGGGGTGACCAGGCTGATAGGGGAAGCCAGTTAAGGGTGACCAGGCAGGTAATTGGTGAGCAATTAGGAGCCAGTGGTCCCAGATTTTGAGAGGGATGTCAGACTGCTGGTTTAGGGATCAGGCCATCCCCTGAAGGGTCCCAGAAGGAAGAGGGTGCAGGTTGGGCTGAGGGACCCTCCCCATGCATGAATTTTGTGCACCAGTCCTCTAATTAGTTAATAATAATGAATTGATATTAGCTTTTGCCACATTACATGTAGCTGACATGTCTCTTTAGGCTCCTCTTGTCTGGGACAATTTCTCGGACTTTTCTTATTTCTGATGACCTTGACAATTTTGAGGAATAACAGTATTTTTTAGGATATCCCTCAATTGGGGTTTTGTCTGATATGTTTCCTATGATTAGAGCAAGGCGGTGGGTTTTTGGGAGGACATGCACATAGGTAAAGTGTTAGTCTCATCACACCGTATCAAGAATTCATGCTACTGACAAGGCTTATCACTATTGATGTTAACCTTGACCCTCTGGCTGAGGTAGTGTTTTCACTGTGAAGTTACTTTCTGTCCTCCTCTTCCCCTTCTGTGCTCTTTGGAAGGAAGTCACTGAGCACGCATGGCTCGTACTTACGATGTGGGGATGCATGCTCCATCTTCTGGGGGTGAACTATCTACATAAATTATTTGGAATTCTTTTGTGCAGGAAATTGTTCTTTCCTATTTATTTCCCATGATTTATTTATATCATAATGGGCTCATGAATATTTATTTTATCTCTGATAATCCAATACTATATATTTGTTGTTGCTTAACTTGTTCTGACTTTGGTCAGTGGGAGATCTTTCCACTGGCTCCTGGATCCCTTTAACATGCCCCTTTTATTGAGGTTTCTTTTTTTTTTTTTTTAAATATATATTTTATTGATTTATTACAGAGAGGAATGGAGAGGGATAGAAAGTCAGAAACATCGATGAGAGAGAAACATCGATCAGCTGCCTCTTGCACACCCCCTACTGGGAATGCACCCGCAGCCAAGGTACATGCCCTTGACCGGAATCGAACCCGGGACCCTTCAGTCCGCAGGCTGATGCTCTATCCACTGAGCCAAACCGGTTTCGGCAATATATATATATATTTTATTGATTGTTCACAGAGAGGAAGGGAGAGAAAGTCAGAAACATCGATGAGAGAGAAACATCGATCAGCCGCCTCTTGCACACCCCCCACTGGGGATGTGCCCGCAGCCACGGTACATGCCCCCGACCGGAATCGAACCTGGGACCCTTCAGTCCGCAGGCCGACGCTCTACCCACTGAGCCACCCCGGTCTCGGCTTATTGAGGTTTCTTTAAATAATTCCTTATTTTCTTGCAAAACTGACCATTGTCTTACTAATTAGAAAGATGTGGACAAGGAACCCAGAAGGCTGGTCAACCTTGAAGCTGTGAAAGGTCAGAGCCAACCACTCCCTATCTAATTGAGACAATGGTAGCTGAAACAACTTCCCCACCAAATAATCATGTAAATCCTTACTGATAAGATAATCTGCTTATTGCCTGCCAAAGAGCAATGGGTGTATCCCAAACCTGAATAAAAGGAATGACAAGACCAAAGCAAGGCATAGACCTCCCACTAGAACTAGGCTACCGCCTGGCCTCCATTTTCCAAATTAATACTGTTCTAGTCTCTAAAACCCAAACCCTGAACTGGAACCCTGAGCCACTTGGGACGTGAAAGGGGTTTCCACATTTTCTGGCCACTGCAAGATGCTGTAGCAGCATCTTGTATATTCCTTGCTCCAGCCTAGAAGCAGCCACTCTCTAAGGAACCATAGTTCCTTTTATTGGAGAATGTTATTTGAAATCAATATCTAGACACTGAGAGTGCTCATTGCTACTGAGGTACCATTGCTTCCAGTCCTTCTCACCTAACAAATGGATGAAATACATGTGTGTGCTCTATACTACTCCTGCATGTGTCCATCTGTAATTACATTAAGCTAAACATGAGTTCATACAGATGTCTCCAGCTCTAATCCAATGCCACATTGGACAGTCTAGCATCCTTCTCTTGCTTATCTGTAATTTCCTATCTCAACAGTAAAAAACCTTGGCTCCCACCATTCACCATCCATTTACTTTACTGTTCATTGCCATTGTACATGTATAATGGTTTCAGAATTTTTCATCTGCATCATTGTGAGAGAAAAACTTTACCAACTGGGATGCAGTGCTTATACACGTTTCCCTTTAATTTTACAAGTTGCTACTAATTTCCAGTTACTGAGGTCAGCATCTATTCCCCTAGCCCCATTCACTGAAGTTATTTCAAACACCTGCAAAATAGGTTATTTTGTTATAACCTGCACTCCACTCTGAGATCTCCTAAGCTCTGGGTGAATTTTTAAATTTGCATATGTTAACGTTCACGTTTTGTATGTAATGTAAAGCATTATGAGTTTAGACAAATGTACAGTGTCATGTAGCCATCATTATAATATCATACAGAATATTTTCCGTACCTTAAAATATCCCTGTGCTTCACCTAGTCAATGCTGCTCCCCCCAAATCTCTCACAACCATGATCTGTTTACTGTCTCACAGTTTTTATTTTTCCAGAATGTCATCTATAACAATGCCCTGTATGTTTTCAGACTAGCCTCTTTCACTTAACAACATGCATTTAAAATTCAGCAATGCTTTTGCCAGCCTTGATAGCTCATTTTATTTCTTCCAGCTTTATTAAGATATAATTGACAAATAAAAATTGTATATAATTAAGATACAGAATGTGGTGGTTTGATATATGTATACATTGTGAAATTATCACCACAAGTCAAGCTAATTAACATATCCATCGCTTCACATGGTTACCACTGGTGTGTGTGTGTGTGTGTGTGTGTGTGTGTGTGTGTGTGTCTACTGAAAAAACTTCAGATCTATCATTTTAGCAAATTTCAACTATACAATTCAGTATTATTAGCTATAGTCATATTGCTATACATCAGATCTCCAGAATTTATTCATCTTTCATAATAGAAGTTTGTACCCCTTGATCAAACTCTCCTTGTTTCTTCCTCCCCTGGCCTCTGGCAGCCAAGGTCAGACATGTTTCCATCTGCCAGTTTTTTCTTTTTTGAGGATGACAGTGACAACTTCCTGGCTCTTTACATATTAGAGCTGAAATGGGAAGGCTCTTCATGTTATTTTTACACCTAATAAATCATTATGAGTCAATTATCTACTGTTATGCATTTAGGATAAGCACAATTTAACATGACCATGGGAAGGCAAATGTAAGGAACATAAATAGTCACCGTACCATGAACCCCCATGGCTTTATCCATGAACAGTTGTTGGCCAAGATGGACCAGGGAGGACAAGCCTGCGATGCTCACACAGCCTTCAAGGTTTTCATAAATTATACAGTGACAGGATTTCTAAGAAAAATCACAAACCTCACACTTCGCTTTGTAAGATACATGTTTTTCACAAATAAGAAACAGATTTTTCCTGTATTATTTTTTTCTCTGAAACTGCCAAAACATCTGTGGATTACTTGATAAAATCCAGAGATTATACACGAGGAAGTCCTCAATAGAATTTCCCTGAAGTGGGATATCTTTTAAGAAAAGACAGTACTCAGAGGTGAGTCCTAGGAGGCAAGCAAATGGAGAATCAGGTGTTCATTTATGTATTCATTCATTGACTATTGCTTATTAAATAAACTATACTCTAGATTCCCCAGGGACCAGATATACACTGCTTTGGATAAGCACCCTCCATATGCACAGGACTGGCTGTAAAGGAAATTCATTTGTTCAAGGGTCAGTGGGCATTTCCTTTGCCTTCAAACTGGATTACTTACCACCTCTCTGCTTAAGCATGAACCAGCCACAATAACGTGCCAATTACAGCAAACTAACCGATCATTATTAGCCCAGAGGCCACTCATCAACAGCTCTTTTCTTACCACCAATTGTAGCAATCACATGTAATATGAGAAAATCAGTACTAGGTCACACCTCTACTTCCTGCATGACTTCACAAGAATGAGGTTTATTTACGTGGCTAAAACTGGACTCAAGCATCCAAATTCAGATCATTGCAAACTGATTTTTCACCGGAAGTTCAGGCAGGACATTTCAAAGTCACGTGAGATGTCAGGATAAGACTTTGTTTATAAGAGCATATCATACATTGCAACACATCTAGCTTTTCTTGACCTTGTCCACTAAAGGCCAGAAGTACACCCCAATCATTGAAACAAACAAACACCTTATGCACAATTTTTAAAAATACCTCACTAAGAATCATTGCATTAGAGAAACTCTTAAACATGAATACCAGGCAACACATGTGTTCAGAATAGCATTGTTGTAATAACAAAATATGGAAAATGACCCAAGTTGCTATCAAAAGAAAAATAAATGCAAGTCTCACAGTATAATGTTATTGGGTAATGACAATGAATGAGCATGGACTGTCTCTGTCAAGATGAATAAATCTAAAGTACATATAGTTGAACAAGAAAGGAAATTGAGGAAACACACAGACAATATAATATAAACTATTTGATACTTTGCTATATGCAAGACAATGTTATGTATTATTTAAAGCTATACTAGTATATATTGATCAGTAATTACAAAGGCATGTCATGGAATGATACTGATTTCAAGAATGTGGCCATCTCTTGGGGACAAGAGAGAATGAGATTAGGGAAGAGTGTGCAGTAATGTAAGGTTTATACCTAATATTTTATAACATAAGCTGGGCAACGGAACATGGGTGTTCAGTATAATATACCTTATATGTTTTTGTCTCTAAAATGTTTTTAAATTAACAAAAGCAAAGACTCGTGCAGTTTCGAATTCTAAAGAAACCTGGTTTTGAATCCTGGCTGTGTGTTCCTAGAATGGACTCTCCTAAATGTGAGTTTGTTTTTCTATAAAATGGGGATGAAAATAGAAGCTACCACATGAGAATGCTATAGGATAGTATATGAAAAGATACACTTAAAGCTCTTAGGATAAATTCTACCTTCAGATCAAATCACACTGCCTGGGAGCTACACCTGTGGGTGGCATCATTCTGAATGTTGTCAAATTTACTTGACGAAATTGAACTTTGCTGCTTTGATATTGGCTATCATTGAGGAATGTTGTAAGAAGCAACAAAGCAAACTTTATTCTTGTATTTTTTTGTCTTTATTATTTTTTAATCTTTATTGTTCAGTTTATTAATTACATTGTTCCCCTTTTTCCCCCTATAGCTCCCCTCCACCCAGTACCCTCCCTCACCTCCCCCCCACTGTCCTCTCACATAGGTGCATGATTTTTGTCCAGTCTCTTGCTGCCCCTTCCACACCCCTTATCTCCCCAAGAATTGTCAATCCATTCCCTCTCTATGTCCATGATTCTGTTATATTCACCCAATTGTCCTGTTCATCAAATTTTTAATTCACTTGATTTTTAGATTCATTTGTTGATAGATGTGTATTTGTTGTTCATAATTTTTATTTTTACCTTTTTCTTCTTCCTCTTCTTAAAGAATATCTTTTAGCATTTCATATAATATTGGTTTGGTGGTGATGAACTCCTTTAGCTTTTTCTTATCTGTGAAGCACTTTATCTGACCTTCAATTTTGAATGATAGCTTTGCTGGGTAGAGAAATCTTGGTTGTAGATTCTTGCTATTCATCACTTTGAATATTTCTTACCACTCCCATCTGGCCTGCATAATTTCTGTTGAGAAATCCGCTGACAATCATATGAGTGCTCCCTTATAGGTAACTAACTGTTTTTCTCTTGCTGCTTTTAATATTCTCTCTTTATCTTTTGCTCTTGGCATTTTAATTATGATGTGTCTTGGTGTGGTCCTCTTTGGATTCCTATATTTTGGGGTTCTGTGTGCTTCCTGGACTTTTAAGTCAGTTTTTTTCACCAGGTGGGAGAAGTTTTTGGTCACTATTTCTTCAAATAGGTTTTCATTATCATGCTCTCTCTTTTTTTCTGGCACCCCTATAATTCAGATGTTGGTATGCTTGAGGTTGTCCCAGAGGCCCCTTACACTATCTTCAATTTTTTGGATTCTTTTGGTTTCTTGCTTTTCCAGCTGAGTGGATTTTGCCTCTTTGTATTTCAAATTTTTGACTTGGTTCTTGAGGTCCTCTAGATTGCTTTTAGGTCTTTGTATAATATTTTTTATTTCAGTCAGTGTATGCTTAATTTCTAGCTGGTCCTTTTTCATATCCTCATAGGTCTCATTCATTTCCTCATAGGTCTTGTTCATTTCCTTGTAGGTATCATTAAGTTCATCAGCCTTTTCTAGGAGCCTCTTAAAAAGCCTTATAACTGTAGTTTTGAACTCTATGTCCAGTCATTGTTTTTTCCTCCATTTCTTTCACATCTGATTTCTTTCCATGTCTCTGCATGGTGGCTGCTTTCCTGAGTTGGTCGATTAGCTTTGTGTGGTAGATATCCTCTAAGGGACAGTAGCTCAGCCTTCCCAGTTACCTGAGGTGGATACTCTTGCTGCAGCCCTTTATGGGTTGCACAATCTTATTGAAGTTAAGCTTAGATTATTGTTGTTAGCACTAGGAGGGTTTGACCTCCAGGCCAATTGGCTGTGTGGGTCAGCTGTGCTCAGGTTGGATGGGCGGAGTCTCTGGGCTGAGCAGGCAGCGTCAGCTCCACCCTATGCGGCACCTGGGTCTCTGTGCCGGGTGGTAATGGCTGCAAGCACCTCTGAGAGAAAGCTGTTACCATGCTCTACCCGCTGCCGGACAATTCAGCCTCTCCCCAAATGAGTCTGCACACCCAAAGTCTCACCCAGGGTTGTAAAACAATGCAGTCCGGTGGTTTCCCAAACAAGAGAGCAAGTCACGAGTCCTCTCTGTGGCTCTCACACCTCTGCTGTTCCCAAGTTTATGCGCACTCTCCACAAGCTCACCCTTTCCACAGCTTGCAGACCTTTGCAGCGCCCGAGTTTCAGCGTGCTTCCCTACTGTCCAGTTTCACCCTGTATGAGTGTGGGTTCCCCGGACCTCACCTGGAACTGGGGAATCAGTGCAGTGGGATGCCTTTGTCTTTGCAGCTGCCTGCCCTCTCTGCTCGCTCGCACGCACGCAGAACTCCAAACCTCTGACTCCACACGTATCTTCAATGCTGCCCTCCACCGCTCCTCTGAGTCACAGTGTCCTATCTTTACTTTTATTTGTGGAATTTTCACTCAGCCAGCTTTCCGGTGATTCTGGATGATGTTTGTTCTATTGTTAAGTTGTAGTTTTGAAATTGCTGTGTGGGGCAGCAAGATAGGTGTTTACTTTTGCCCCGATCTTGGTTCCTCCTACTCTTGTATTATCTATTGCTGTGATGGAGCCCAGGATGTTATTTTCTGAATCCAAAAGTATTTTCATTATGAAGACCCAAGGGAGGAATTTTTCTCAGGTCAGCAAAATGAAGACCTCCAACAACTGGCTTGTCTTTATCTTTGGACAACATTGGTCTTTTCACTGAGCACATTTTCCTACTTAACCTCTCCTGCAGAAAATGTACAGCCCAGTTCAGGGGCCCTTCTCTAGTGTCTCTCTAAAGCCATTTGCTACACCCTTGAGAGGTAGGTAAATGTACCCCTGCATTGTTTCCTGACCCATATTATTTCTTTGTCCCAACATTTTCAATGATTTGTATTCCATGTAGTTTTGAAAGCTGTCTCTTGTTTATGAAACAAGATAGGATGAGAGAATATGAAAAAATGAGGACAGAATAAAGGAAAGTAGGGTGCACATAAGTATTAAATTAAGTAGATAAGACTGTCTTGTATACTATTGTATATCCCAAGGCACCTTGCATTGACTCTTGCAACAAGTAGATGGTTAAAAATGTTTGGAGGAGTTAAAAAAGATGAAATCTCGCAGCATACAGACCATTTTTTCCTGCTTATGCATAACTGCAAGCTTGGGCTAGACATAACAAAGACTTGATGAACCTCTGAGAAGCAAAAGAATATATTGATCCCTTCCAAGTGATGTCGACATTTCCTAAATGAATGTCTTAGCTACTCCTCAAGGTTCACACCAATGCCATCTACTTTCTCTCCCCACTAAACTTCTTCAAAACCTGTCTCTAAGCATTCATCTCAAATTTGTTTTATGATAACTTACCTTAAGATACAGATATAGGGATGATAGATGATAGATAGATAGATAGATAGATAGATAGATAGATAGATAGTTGGGAAAGGGAAAAGACCATACTTATGAATGCTTCTTTGTATTCATAAGAATATTAATGATCACATATTTGTTCAATAAATATTTTAAAATAAGTAAATGAAAATCTATTTCATTGATTTTTTTTTTTTTTACAAACTTGCATTAAAACTCTGTTTACATGCAACAAATGGTTGACACTCAAATGCATTATGCTGAGTGGAAGAAGCCAGACTCAAAAGACTACATACTTTAAATTCCATTTATACAACATTCCTGAAAAAGCAAAACTGTGAGATCAGAAAACAGATCAATGGTTGCCAACGTCTGGGAATGAGGCGAGTAATTAACTGCAAGAGGACACAGATGAGTCACAAGGGCAATGGAATGCCTGTATATCATGATTGCACAGTGATTATTACATGACTGTATTTACTTGCAAAAACACTGGAAATTCTACCCTAAAAAGTGTGGATTTTACTGTTTGTAATTATGCATGAATTTAAAATAATGAGAAAAAACTTTGTTCAGCATCTGCTGAAAATAATGAGAATTTTCCATTTTCTAGGAAGTTAACCCAGTTCCTGGACCATCTGTTCATGTACTGCCTTCCCTCTCTATGGCCACAGTAGACACACTAATTAAATATGGCATTTTCTTCCCACTCTGAGGCACAGCTGAGCCTCATGCAAAAACGTCAACAGATGAAGCCAACAATCTTTGGAAACTGGTTAAGATAAAAAGTATTTGCTGCCTGGAATTCATGTCATCCCAAACCGATACTACCATTTGCTCAGTTGCATATTCAAAGTGTAGTTGTTGCAGAAGACCAAAGAAAAACCAAACAACGCTTCAAAGAAGAAGAGGGACACTGTTCCCAGCAGACTCAGGGAACAGCCTTCCAAATCTGAGTGCAAAAACATGCATGAGGCTTCTTTTTATATCTTCCTGTGGTCTTTTTCTTGCAAATATGCTTCCAGTCCTTTTCACGGGCCTTGGAAGAAGGCCCCCAGGTGTTGGGGGTTTCCAGGCCATATCTGATGGTCTGGCCTGGCGCCAGCATTAATAACCCTCTCGGGAGCAGTGCACTGTTCACAGTTACAAGTTCTGCAAGACCACTATCTGGGAAGGAGGTAGTGACTTAATGATAGGTTATCAAGGATGTACACTGAGCTTGCTGGCATGGATTCAGATCACTAGCCCCCAAATATCAGAGTTACACTGGAATTAGCCCTTTTTAGCTTTCTCACAGGCATATTGTTCACAAAGGGTTAATTGACCAACTCTGTCTGCTTTATCTTAACTTCGTGTATATAAAAAGGGTTCAAATATCAGCACAGGATCACATTTTGTAAGCTACAGTCAGACTTACAATTTTTAAAAGTGTGTTTCTAACCATAAAAGTAGATGATCCAATGATCTCAGGATGTGATTAGGATACAAGGATGAGATTTGAGTCAGAGGACTGGAGTATGCTGACAGCTGGGAACCTTAATAGATGTGTAGACAGACAATATGAAGATGGACATGAAAAATTAAAGGCACAGCCCTGGCCAGGTGGTTGGAACATCACCCTGTGCACCACAAAGGTTGAAGATTCACTTCCTAGTCAACGCACATATATAGGTTGAGGGTTTGATCCTCAGAGTGTGTATGGGAGGCAACTGGTAGATATTTCTCTCTCACATGGATTCTCTCTCTCTCTCTCTCTCTCTCTATTTTTCTCCCTCTCCTCCTCCCTTCCACTCTCTCTAAAAATCAATGGAAAAAATAACTTCAGGTGAGGATTAACTAAAAAGCTTAAATCCAACCAATAATAGCTACCGCAGGGTCTATATCTTTACAATTTAAAATATAAATTAAGTGACTTTGATTTCAGCTTCAACATTTAAGGAGCTTAAATAATCAGCACTCCCATCCTTCTAAAGAAAAAAAGCTTATCAGACAGAATTTAAAACATTTCTTGGAGGTTGCAGTGCAACCCACTCTCCCCCAAATTGGAAGAAAGGTGTGAATACAGAGAGTCACAGCTAAAATAGGCCCACCTGGAGCAGAAGCCCTCAGAGCCATAAACTGATAGGGACACTCAAATGATAATTTGCAAGAACTGCTGGAAGTTGAGTGTGAACTTTGAGAGTTTCTCAGTCTTAAGGCACACTCAGCTTCTAGCAATTCTCCTTTGTTATGGGAGCCTGCAGTCATTGTTATGGGGTAGGAATCACAATTTCATGGTCTTATCTCCATGAACTTCACCAGGTTCTTAACACTGAAGAGGCAAGAAAGATCCCTTCCAGGTTCTGGCAGGTTAAAGAGAATAACTATTGTGAAGCACACCAAAAGCCTTCTCCATTACAAGGGTCTATTGTCCAGGGAAAAGACACTATCAGAGCCCCCATCCTATTCAGGGGATGAGCATATGCTCAACTCCAGCCCCTCAAGTCATCCTATCTCACCTAAGTGTTGTGGGGAGGGGGAAGAAAGCTAAGAAATCCTTGTAAAAGTCATGACCCAGGGCTCAGAACCACGAAAAATTGGTATTGAATCATAAGATTATGAAATGCTTCCATTCTCAACAATTTTCCAGTATAATAATGAGTGTTTGGTTTCATTAGTGTGGGCAATGAACGCAAACTTCGTACCTTTTATGAGAAGTGTATGGCCACAGAAGTTGCTGCAGACGCTCTGGGTGAAGAATGGAAGGGTTATGTGGTTCGAATCAGTGGTGGAACGACAAACAAGGTTTCCCCATGAATCAGGGTGTCTTGACCCATGGCCGAGTCCGCCTGCTGCTGAGTAAGGGGCACTCCTGTTACAGACCCAGGAGGACTGGAGAGAGAAAACGCACATCTGTTTGGGGTTGCGTTGTGGATGCCAATCTCAGTGTTCTCAACTTGGTGATTGTAAAAAAAGGGAGAAAGATATTCCTGGTGTCACTGATACCACTGTGCCTCATCGCCTGGGGCCCAAAAGAGCCAGCAGAATCCAAAAACTTTGCAATCTCTCTAAAGAAGATGATGTCCGAAAATATGTTGTGAGAAAGCCTCTAAACAAAGAAGGTAAGAAACCCAGAACTAAAGTACCCAAGATTCAGCGTCTTCTTACTCCTCGTGTCCTGCAACACAAACGCAGGCGTATTGCTCTGAAAACACAATGTACTAAGAAGAACAAGGATGAGGCGGCAGAATATGCTAAACTTTGGGCTAAGAGAATGAAAAAGGCCAAAGAAAAACGTCAGGACCAGATTGCGAAGAGATGTCGACTGTCCTCTCTGAGAGCTTCTACCTCTAAGTCTGAGTCCAGTCAAAAATGAGATTTTGTAACTAACCAATAAAGGAGAGCAAATGTAAAAAAAAAAAAAAGGAGAGGGGAGGAAGGAAGAGCCTTGCAGAAGGAACCATTGAAGGTAAAAATAAATGTTATGTTTTTCTTACTCTTAATTTATCATAAAAATGCTGTTTAAAGTAATAATAGTAACTGTATTGGGTGATTAGTGTATATGAATAAGTGGACTGAAGGACAAGAATTCTACAAAGAATGGAAGGAAGAAGTTAGAAATACTATGTTATAAGGTAGCTACATGTTAAGTGGTAAAATGTTCTTCATGGTGGATTTAGATTACTTAAAATGTACATTGCAATCTCTAGGGTGACCACTGAATTAAAAAAATAAGTATCATTGATATGCTATTAACATAAAATTGAATCATATAAAAAGTTAAAATTAACTAAAAACCAGCCAAGGCAAAAAAAAAATAAAAAATAAAAAGAAGAGAGAGAGAAAGGAAACAAAGAACAAATGAAATGAATAGAAAAAAGTTGGAAACATGCTAGGCATTAATTCAACTACATCAATAAGTATTTCAAATGTTAATGATCTAAATACACCATTAAAAAACAGATATTGCCAAGTGGGTAAAGCACACACCAAGAAACAAACTTTAAGTATAAAGACTCAGATAGATTAAAAGTGTAAAAATAATTATATACCACAACCAGTGGGACTTATTGTAGATATACAATGCATTGAAAATCAATCAGTATCACTCAGCATGTCAACAAACTAAAAAAGAAAACATCACATAATATATTAATTGGTTCAGAAAGCTTTTGATAAAATCTAATACCCATGAATGATAAAAACTCTCAGCAAACTAGAATACAGGCAAACTTCCTCATTATGACAAGTATTATCTGCAAAAACCATGATGCTGAGAAATTGGACGCTTCTCCCCTAAGACAGAAAACAAAGCAAAGATGTCCCTCTCTCACCACTTCAACTTAGCATAAGAAAAGAAACAAAACAATATACAAATTGGGTGGGAAAGAAGAACAAACAATGCCTTTTTCCACAGATACTATGAATTAAAAAACAACTTAAACTAATAAGCAAGTATATAGCAAGATAACAGGATAAAATGCTATTATATAAGTCAGTTGCTTTCCTATATAATATCAATGAACAATTAAAATATCAATACTATCTACAATGGTATACAAAAAGGAAATAATTAGGTATGAATCTAAGAAAATGTGTACAAGGTTTATATGTGAAAACTACAAAAGTCTATTTATGATAAAAAATTAAAGATCTAACTAAATCGCGTGCATGAATTAGAGGACTCAATATTGTTAAGATGTCAGAGTCTTCCCAACTTAATCTATATATTCAAAACAATCTAAATAAAAAGTCTTGGATTTATGTTTGGTATTGTAGTATTGGGTAACACTCTTAGCTGGGAATGATGACATGATCAAAAGGAGAGTTTAGATTTATTCTTAAATACCACCCATGGTAGTAATTAATTTACACAATATTAAATCTATTATGTAATCCTCACAACAATTCTACAATGGAAACTCACATTCTGCAACACACATTTGACTTCCCATCCTCCAGAGCTTCTTTGGTCAAAGCCAACAATTTTCTCCACTCCCTTATCTTACTTGAACTGCACTGTTGGCAGTATGTGATTTGGTTTATCATTCCTTCCTCCTTAAAAACACTCCTTCACTTGGCTTCTGGAACACATCCCTGTTTAGTCTTCTCCTTCTCTTTTACTGGTTCTTCCTCTTCCCTCTGACCTTTCCTTATTGGAGCTTTTCAGGATTCAGCTCTTGGTTATTCCCTTTTCTCTATTTGCACCCACTTCCTTCTAGGGCTTTTAGAATTCCAAGGCTTTCAAAACTCATATATGTTGAATCCCAGATTTTTATTTCCAGCTGAGACCTCTCTTCTGAACTCTAAACCCAGTTATTCAACTGCATCCTCAACATCTCCATTTGCAGATCTAATAGGCATCTCAATTAAACATGTCCTAAACTGAATTGCTGACCACTTGCTCAACCACCCCCACTGCCAGTCTTCTCCATTCACAGACCAACTCCCCATCTCAATATAGCATCCTTCCAGTTTCTCAGGCCAAGAATTTGGAATTATCCCAATAGCTAACCCCTCTGCCTTTAAGGCTTTAGCCCAAGACAATGACTTAGCTAGTCTTCTCTTTTCCCTCAAGTCCTTGCTCAAATCTCCTTCGCAATGAACCTAGCCCTATATAATATTCCATCTGACAAACCCACTTCCTCTAGCACTCTTGATCTCCCACATGCTTCTGTTCTTTTCCTTTTTTCATGGCATTTATTTACTTCCACAATACATATAACATACTCATTTATTATTTTCACAGTCTGTCTCTGTTTTGTTTACTGTTACATCCCAAGCATGTGATACTGTACAGTGACTGGTGCCTATGAAACATCCCACAAATAATTATAGATGTTAAATGATTGCAATTATTTCTCTTTTACAAATGAGGTAATAAACTACAATGCAGCTAATAAATGATGAGCTGGAGTTCCAGATATCTCAATTTTCAAATCCTGGTGCTTTCTCTAATAACAATTTTTTTCTCCTCCCTTCAGGTTCAGTGTACCCCAAAACTGGCTTCACATCAAAATCAGCTGAGGCACTTTAATAAAACATTAGACAGCACTTTGAGTTTCATTTGGTCAGAAGTGTGGTGTTCATGCACCTATATTTTCACTTTCCTAAGAGATTCTGAAACACCCAGGTCTGTGAACCATTGCTGTAGATTCTATCCTTTTATACAGGCATGTTTCCCTTCCAGAATTCTCAAAGAATCAGAAGTGTGTGTCTGAGGATAGTTGGCTCACCAATGCAGTCATATGACATCATGAAAGAATGAGCTGCCCCATAGTCATCAATTCATAAATTGAAGTTTTCCCTTCGGAACACCGAAGTTTTTCTATTAGTTCAGATCTAAATCTTTCTGAAATGTAATGCTCTTTTAAAAATAGTATGCTCAATGAATTTTAGTGTTTTAGATGTTTCTTCTTCCCACAATCTGTATCTAGACAATCCCTACTCACTCTCTATGACTAAGAACAAGCAGTCTCTTTTCTTGACATCTTTTCCTCAAGACCCTCAGGTTGGGTGAGGTTTCTCTCTACTCCCATGGCATTTCTGTGTTTTTTTTATTGCCATGATGTTATTATAAGTGATTAATTCATCCTTCTCCCTTACTTTATTGTAATATTATCAATAAGGGTGCTTTTAATTTAAAAAGACAGAAATCCATCTCTAACTGCTTTAAGGGAAAAGGAGAATTGATTAGCTGTGTGACTGCGAAATTCATGAGTAGATCAGGAATCATTGGGCCTTGGTGCTCAAATGACACAGAGAAGAACTCTAACCCATCCCTACTCTCAATTGTAGTTTCCTTTGGTCTGTCTTCATTTGCAAGCAGCCTCTCTCCAGATGGTAGCGAGGATGATGCACAGAACCAGTTTCCCACCTGGCCCTGAGCAAGACTAGCAGAAGGAGAACTCCTCAATCCCAATAGTTCTGGCAAAAGTTCCAGGACCGATTCTCTGGGACTGACGTGGGTCATGTTCCCTTCCTAAGCCAATCATGTGGTTTGGAAAAAGTGAAAATGTGCTTTGATTGGCAAATGTGCTCCTTGCTCAGCGCTGGAGCCAAGGAATGATATCAGTCCCTTCCCCAGATTCCTGTGGGTAGACAATTGGAGATTAAGGTGACATTATCAAAGGAAAGAGAAACAGATGCTAAGAAAGTCACAAACAACACAAGTCCAGCACAACTGAATCCCTGGAGAGCAGGTACCTCATCCTCTTGCTGGTCCACACATCTTCCTCTTACATAGTAATAAGCATATACAGTACAGCTCATGTTTAATTAATTAGTTGAACAAATGAATGTGGTAAGGGTTATGAAAACCACTCACAATCACCCTATGGCATAGGCATGGTATCCTTAGAGGCTGTAGATGTGGTGGCCCTCACACCAAAAGCCCACAGTCTGCTGGATGTGAGCCACGTTATTTACAGACCCCTGGGATATATACAAAGATGCTTTTTTTTGTTGTTGTTATAGACATATGATACTCAGGTCCAGATATGATGATTGGTAAAAGCACTGTCAGTCTTTTAATGAGGTGTCCTAGGAGACCAGACCCAGGATGCTACAGGAAGACAAAGCCAACAGGAGGGGAAGTGGAAATGTCACCCTCGTTAGTGAGGCTATTCACAGGAGGAAGTGTCACCCAGGGCCCTGGTGAGTGTCAAAGGGCAGGTGCCTGCCAAGAAACTGGAGTGTCACAGGCAGCAGTCACAGGGCCTTGGGGCAGGGGCTTAAGTTAAAGCAAAACACAAGGCAGAGGGAAGAAGTATCATCCAGGGCAGACCCCAACCTGCTTCCCTCCACAGCCTCTGGGGAATCCTAAGGACTTTCTTCCAAGGTGATCCTGAAATGTGCATGTTGTGGTTATTGCTTATTTATTTCCCATTTATATTAATGTGCTCTCATTATGTGCCACTTCCAACTATTGCAGACTTGAGCCCTCTGACCAAGCAGAAGGGCAGATGAAGGTGACTTCTGAAGTGCGGTTCCCTTCTCTCCCCTGAAGCCCTGCCCATGCCCTCGCTCCTCTGCACACCCTCCCCACAAGGCAGCCCATACTGCAGAGGGTGGCACTTAATGAATGTTGTGCCCATGGCTCCTCTGACCGACCCCTGTCACAAACCAATTGACCTGACTGGCCATAAAGTTACCAGAACGTTCAAGCCAAGGATTCTGTTGGGGTTGTAGCAGGAAGAGCAGCAGACTCAACTGAAGTCCTGAGTTCAAGTCCCTCTCCTGTGACTAACAAGCCATGGGTCCTTCGACAAGTCAGCCTTCTCAGTTTCCCCATCTGTTAGAAAATAAAGACAACAAAAACAATGGAGGTTTCTTTGATCTCTAAACTCCCAGCCAACAGGACCAGATCCTGATCTTTTGACTGTTAGGGCTTCTTGCTTGTAGGAAACAACCCGCTCTGGCTAAGCTGAGCACAAGGGATATTGAAGTCATATAGGATAGACAAGACTTTGAAGAGCCAGGCTTGGGAATGGCAGAAACCAAAGCAGACCCAGAGGCAGGTGCTCGGGCACCATGTTTGTCCTATAGCAAGAGAGTCTGGCAAGACCCTGCCTCTGGGGTGGAGTGGAGCACACACCATCTGCAGGAGTCCTTCTCGGGGGCCATGGAATGGCTGGACCCTGATGACATTAGACTCAGATTCAAGGGAGAAACCGTGCTTCAGAGGAACTCAGAGGAATCTTTAAAATAGAAACAGACACCAAGCATCCTGAAAACAGTGAGAGGGAGAGACAAATGCTGCCATTGCAGGTGGAGTCCTTTTTCCTTCATGAGACTAGAATCCCAGCAGACCTGCACCCCATGTCACCCAGGGAGATTCCAAGGCCACGGCTCGCTGTCTCAGCCCCCAAACAATAGTTCTACCTCTACCCGGCTATGCACATGAAGACCAAGAATCCTTGTGTCATTATCCTCCCCACCCCCTCAAGTAACTTGAGGAGAAATTGCCTGCATATTTACCGCGTTTAGCTAAGCAGACAGCAGAGGTGATACTGTGATAGAAAATAATCTACCAAAGTCCATTTACAAATATTAACGGCTACCATGGTGGTCTCTGTTGACTAGGGACAACCTCTCTGGGTATAAAATCAGAGACTAAAATCTGAGTCCTCACTGGGTGTCTTCTGCTTCTTAGCACCCAAGTTGGGTAGCAGCTCTGTCTGTGCTGTCATCCCAAGGCTGCTCCACATTTTCCATGTCACTCCCAAACCACCGCACACACCCTAGTCAGCCTTCACAATCCTTTTCAGTCTCTGTCTGAACAGGCCACAGTCTCTGACGCTGAGCCAAGGACCTACCTCTCCGGGTGGGTGAGAATAGGTTCTCTCCACCTCCCCCTCTCCAGCCCCTGGTGTCTGAAGCTGCCCATATCCCCTGCAGGTTAAGCAGAGAAGGGATTAGATGTTATCTAAATCACAACCATTCCCTGGCCGCTTTTGTATGATTGCAGGCTTTGGTGAACCAAATTGTTCAGCTGAGTAATTGAAGAAAACATATTTATTGAAATTCACATGCTTACAGTTATACTTTGCCCCTGGATACCAGCAAAGCTGACCTGAAAGAGAATAAAAAGCTCCTTGCAGCATTCCAAGTAATCATTCTGTGCAGGCCCTTCGGGGCTTACCTCGCTGGTAGCAGGAGAGCTTTGATTTTCTACACTCCTGGTGCCTTTAACTGCTGCCAGCTGCCAGCTGGGCTGCTGGGGCTCAGGCAGGGATATGAAAATGAGACTCACCCACACTGAATCTCCCCCTCATAAAAGGTGTAGCCCAAAAGGTGTCGGCAACATGGCCTTATTTTTCGGATTTCACTTTATGTTCAGAAAGAGCAGGGCTTTGACCAGCTGCTGATTTCGCTCTGAGTGACTGCTACAGTTAGCAGACGGGTCTCCAGTACAAGACTCCAACACAGAAGAGCCGACCCGGGCAAGGTCATCCTGGGCTCTACACAGGTTCACTGAGATGAGCTGGAACAGTAAGCAGCTCAGGCAAAACACACGGATGTGTTCCTTTCATGTAAGGGGGGGGCTCACATTGACATTGCTCCCACCAAGTTACATATCCAATATCACCAGAATCTACCTTTTGCCAGATGTTAGAATCCTTCGCCTAAGCCCTCAATATCTAAACAAGGGCTTTAATTAGGTTTCAATTCATAGACCTACCCATAGTTAGTGGGGTTTCCTATACTGAGTTCTGGGAGACCGCATTTGGTTCATCGAGGAAGAATGTAACGGGGTGTCTGTCAAGAAGCAAAATCTCTGATGGGCGTAGTTGCAGCATTTATGCCAGGTCTTGTCCATCGCTGAGTCCAGGCATCAGCAGTGCTGCTGGTGACTAGACCTCTTTCTGCCATGTAGGTCTGGGCCCTATACCACAGGGCTGACACACGAGGCAGAAACCAGACCGAGTAGGGAATTGCTTGGGCTCAGCTTACCCCCTGGGTCAACAACTAGGAAGTGAGTAATGGGACACCACAAGTCCAGCTCCCAGAGGTATATTTTGACAAAGGTTTGTGTAGGTCCCATGCCCCAAATTTAGAGATATCTGTTCTTTTGTTGCATCCAATAATCTCACCTGCTTATTGTGGATTTCTAAGCACCTTGAGAAGTATTATAGTACCCAACTGTGAACAATGGAGAAACCTGGAGGAATCCAGAATCTAGACGCTGAGGTTATTGTCTGGATGCGTCCATAGGCCCCAAACAGATGCTAAAGTGTAAAAAATCCTACTTATTAGGTGAATGGTAAAAGTAAATATTGTGACATCAAAAGGAATGAGGGTTGAATCACTAGGTAGCCCATCTGAGCATAAGAAAATCCAGAATTTTCTTGAGCAGATCTTTTGGGACTAACCCAAAGAAGAAAGAGTAGCAAAATACTAACCAAGGAGGACTTGGCTTCAGAGCCCTACCCCTGTGTGATCCTGTGGTGGCTTCCCCAACAGGAAAAGCACAGGCCCTGTGCCAGGAGAGGTACGAGTGCTCACGGATGGCTATTTGAAATTACACATAAACCTTGTTCATCGGGCCTCTGAATTGGGAGCAAAGTTCGTGCTTGCATTCCCTACAACAAAAAGCTTGCAAAGTAAAATAGATGGTATAAATCCTATTTAAGGGAATTACAAGAACAAACTGTTTTTAAGGACTTCAGCATATTAACCGTCGGAATAAAGATGGATATACCCAATTACCAATGGGTTTTAGAGAGTTTCCAAGTGGTCCTCCAGGGAGGGCCTCCACTCAGAAACACTTCGTCAGCAATTAAGGCTGTGGTGTGTTATCTGAAATTCCCTGTAAGAAGTTGGGAGCTTTTTTAAAATAGTAACTCAGATAAGCCTACCCCATAATGTGGGGTCATTCTGCTTTAAAGAAATCTGACCTATGAAGAAAACCTGTATTTATAAAATAAGTAATGTGATATAAAATTTTGCTGTAACATTTTTTAAACAATAAATTCCCCTGTTGAATCTAGAATTTGACCTTCCTTTCCAACACTCCCCCCGCCCCCCCCCGGCCCAAAAAATAGGTTTAAGGGCAATTTCCTAAGAAGATGTCCATTATATAAAGTGACCCATATCTATGGGGCAGATTTATATTAGCAAGTTTGGGACATTTTATATTCTCTTTTGGGAGACCAGCCAGGTGAAGAGAATTTGTGGCTTTGCATGGGCAATGGCTGCCTCTCGTTTGGATGGGAATAAGAGCTCATCCTGCCTGCTACTAAGTAGAGTGTGTGTGCCTCTGTAGGAGTATTCATCCATTTATACATCCAATGCACATAATATATTCATGTTCATTTGCATAAATATATGCTTGTGGCACATGGAGTGTCCAGGAAGTGACCTTCAATCATTAGGGGTGATAGGAGAACATTGTTCATATTTTTTACTGACTAGTATCAATTTTCTCTTCCTAACACACCCTAATTTCTGTTGGAGGAGTGACTCTGTCTTCTAGGATTCACCATGGTGGTTGTAACCAGATCTACCTTTTGCTATTGTTTTGACCTTGACACAGCCACGTTTCTGCTCCCTGCCAGGCAGTGTTGATGAGCCAGCCCCTCAACCATGCCCCCTCTGTGAATCTCTGAGTCTTTCTGCATATTCCCTCTTGCTGAAGTGCTATAGAGCCATATTCAGTTCCTTTCAACCATATCAGCACATGGTGCTAGACCAGTGATGGGCAACCCTTTGAGGTTGGTGTGTCAAAATTCACCAAAAAGCAGAGCATAACTCAGGTGGTGTGTCACTTCGAGAAAAAAAACAACATAATTTCACAATATTTATAGATTAAATAACAAAAATGTATAATTGTAATGTATAACTGTATTTAATAAATCAAAAACTAATTATTTAACTTACCTGCTTAGTGACTTCATTGTTCATCTGTCAGTCGGTTTCTTTTGTTGGTCTTGATATTATTTAACTTGGGTGGGGTGCCGTGAACTAAGATAAGTGAGGGGGAGGGGGAATTCTTTAACTAACCTGCCTATTAGTGACTTTTTTGTTGCTGAATTTCATTGGCTAAACCTTCAATTGAAGGTTGGTATTTTGTACACTTCAAGCCCAAGCAAGCGCTACTAACTTCATCTATCAATCTGTTTCTTTTGTTGGTTTTGATATTATTTAACACTGGAATAAGGTCTCACAAAAGTACGTTGTGAGTAAAACTATTGCTATATTTTTCAGCGTGCTAAAAGTGTCTGATAATCGGTTCCAGGCACTCCAAATTTCTTGTTCATAGTGGCACTCCTCTTGATTCTCCAAGTGGCACCTTTACAGATTCTCAAGCTTTGACCTCAAGTCGACAAACACCTGAGCCCAGATGCTGTCTTGAAATTCTGCAAGTTGCATCTCCAAATCATCAATTTGCAACCATTGGAAACCATTTGATTCCAAGCTACTGTAGACTACTACATCAGGATATTTAATTATTTTTATGGTCTGTTCTAGGCTTCTAAATTGATCAAATCTATCACTGAACTGGTCAAGTAACATGCTGGTACTTTATATGCAAAGGTTGCATTTCATTTTGTACAGCTACACTGCCTTCTCAAAATACTTTGTTACTCAAGGAAAATACTTATAAGTTTTAGTTTCTACATCTCGCTTGAAAATTTTAAGTTTACTTTCAAAAGCTTTTATGTATCCAAACATAATGTCAATACTTTTGCCAAAACCTTGTAACTTTAAGTTCAGTTCATTAATATGAACAGAGAGATCTGTAAAAAATATCAGGGTGTTGACCCACTTATCATCATTGAGCTGAAAAAAGTTTCCCAGATCCTTATCCTCAAGAAATACCTGAATTTTTTCAAAGCGCTCAAGAACTTTGCCTCGGCTCAGCCATCTTACATTATTGTACATCAGCAGTCCACTGTAGGTGGAATCAACCTCCAGTAAAAGTGCAGAAAATTCTCGCTTGTGAAGGGGGCGAGCAGCTATTAAATTAACTATTTTTGTAACAACTGACATTAAGTCATTTAAGTCAGTGAATCCTGCCTTAGCACATAAAACCTCCTGATGGATAATACAATGAAAAGGCACAATTGGATGTCCAATAGCTTCCGTAAACAATTTGACAAATCTGACTTTTTTCCCCACCATGTTTGGTGCCCCATCTGTCGTCACTTACACAACTTTAGAGATATCAATGCTTAGGTCATGGAATGTTTGTATAACAACCGTACATATTTCACTTCCTGATGTACTTGTTGGCACTGATACTAACTTTATCAACTCTTCTCTCATTGTGAGACCATCAGAATATCGACCAATAATGGCCAACTGAGCATGCAATATGGCATCAGTAGTTTCATCAAGAGAGATAAAAAAATATTTACAATTGCTTATGTCTCTCTTTAATTGATGTTGTATGTTTGTGTTCAGTCTCATTATTTGGTCTTTTGTGATATTTCTACTTACTGGTAACTCAGATATTCTCTTAATAATTGCATCTTTATTCTGCATCGTGAAATAGAACTGGTACACATCTTAGGATAGTTTCTTTAATAAATTCCCCTCACTGAGTGCTTTTCCATGCTGAGCTATGGCGTGAGCAATGCTCAAACTTGCAGATGTTAAATTTGTAGAGCCTTTTATAAATTTAAGGATGGAATTAGACTGGCTCTTATAAAGGCATTGCTGCCTGGAAATGTATTCCTTCCTTTCATCCTCACTTTTTTTCAAGAGTTGGGAATGATTAGTTTCAAAATGTCTATTTATATTCCACATTCTGCTTCCTACCGTTTCAGTACATAGAATGCAAAATGATCTGCCATTTTTTTCTATAATGCCATAATCTTGGTCCATGTCTCTTGAAAGGGTGGGCTACTGCTATTACCACTTCCTTTACTTAACCTTGTTTTTTGTTTTGTTTTGTTTTTTTGTTTTTGTTTTTAGATTCTCCATCAGGGGGGCAGTGACAAAAGATAGAATTATAGATAGCCGGGGTTAACTATCCTAACTGCCCACAAGATGGCACATGTAACTGTCTTTTAGGAAAGGGCAGTGTTAAAATCAGAAATAGGGGTTAATAAGGATGCACAACAGTAATAGTGGTGAAATGGAAGTCTGCACTATGCTGCAAAATGGTGTTCCTTATATAAATTAAGATGGCTGCCGCTATTTCTAATGGCGGGAAATGGCACCCATAGCACAGGCCCTCACCTCTCCCAGCCTTTCCCTCACTTATCTCAGTAATGATGGTCAATTAGAAATCCACGACACCCCAGAACAGTAGATTGGATGATGGTTGCTGTGGTTATGTGGTTGCTGGTAATGGCTATCACAGGGCCCTCAGAGATGCGTCCCCTGTGGCATTCTGCTGCTCCCTGCTCCGCCAGCTGGAATTGAAGTCAAAAATCCCCTAGCAGCCTAACCGGAAGTCCCAGAACTAGACACTCTTGTGCCAGAGTTCTATTGTTTTGGCCTGCAGACCTCTGGCACAGAGTGTCTACACTAAACTACAGCAAATGTTTCATCCTCAGCTACTGCACCTGGCCATGCAGTAGCCGAAAATGAAACGTCCTTCTTGGCATGTGGCCCCATACTTCTCTGTATGCGACTGCATGCGGTCGCGTGTCATCGAAAATGGCTATGTGTGTCAGTGCTGACACGCGTGTCATAGGTTCGCCACCATGGGCTTAAGGCTACAAAGTTTCAATTATAGAAGATAAATAAAACCCAACAAAAATGGCTGCTGCCAAGGAGTGAGCAGAAGGCTTGGCTCCACTCCAGGCTACAAAGTTTCAATTGTAGAAGATAATAAATCCCAGATCCCAGGGCCTCCACTTGGGTCAGCAGGGGGCATCGCTGGCCTGCAAACCACCACAGGCCCCTTGCCCAGGCCGCCCTCACCCCAAGGTAACCCTTACCCTGATCTGGGACACCCATCAGGGCAAACCAGCTGGCCTCCACCCATGCACCAGGCCTCTATCTAATAAAAGAGTAATACGCAGATTGACCATCACTCTAACACACAAGATGGCTGCCCCCATGCGGTCAAAGATCCTTCCCTCATGTGGATACAAGATGACCACCACAAGATGGCCAGCAGGGAAGGGCAGTTGGGAGGGACCAGGCCTGCAAGGTAGGGCAGTTGTGGGCGATCAAGCCTGCAGGGGAGGGAAGTTAGGATAGGGGTGACCAGGCCAGCAGAGGAGGAAAGTTGGGGGTGACTGGGCCTATAGGGAAGGGCAGTTTGGGGGAACCCAGGCCTGCAAGGGAGAGCAGTTGAGGGGGACCAGGCCTGCAAAGGAGGGCAGTTGGGGGCTATCAATCCTGTAGGGAAGGGCAGTTAGGGGTGACCAGGCCAGTAGAGGAGGGAAGTTGGGGGCAAACAGGCTGGTAAGGGAGCAGTTAGACATCAATCATTCTGGCAGGGGAGTGGTTAGGAGGTAATCAGGCTGGCAGGCAGAAGCAGTTAGGGGCAATCAGGAAGGCAGGCAAGTGAGCAGTTGGGAGCCAGCAGTCGTGGATTGTGAGAGGGATGTCCAACTGTCCATTTAGGCCTGATCCTACCAGGATTGGGACTAAATAGGCAGTTGGACATCCCTCGAGGGGTCCCAGATTGAGAGGGTGCAGGCAGGGCTGAGGGACACCCTCCCCCCATCCCCTATGCACGAATTTCATGCGCCGGGCCTCTAGTAAGTTAATAAATGGATTGATTGATTAACTAGGTTTTAATTCTGACCTTAAGTAAGAAATTTAACCTCTCTTACACGGACTTATCACCTGTAAACTGAGATCATAATGTTGATCTCGCCAGGTTATTATGAGAATTACATGAACCAATTTAATGAAGCATCGGGCACAGAGCTTGTTGCATATTAGATGCTCACTAAACAAAAGCTATTATAATTATTTCTTTGATGTCCAAATGAACAAAGCCAAAACATGCAGTTAGTTTTACCCCCAAAAAGTCACTTCTACTAATAGACAGAGTTTTCATATCTGCACTGTATCAGAAAGTGAGTTTTCGCATACCATTGAATGTGGTAAATACTGCACTATGAGAGAGAAACCCTGAAAAACTTCCTGGGAATATGGTTGGACTTCCAGCCACAGGAGGAAGAGACAGAAAATTGTTCATACATTTCCTCTTATTCAGAAAAATATGTGCTAAAGCAGGAAGCTCAGTTCCTATTGTTGGGAGCAGCAGGGAGTCCTAGGGGCTGTGTGTGCCGAATATATTTCATGTGTGTTATCTTGTAAAGAGTGGCAAATTTGGCTTCATTGCAGTGAGATCAAGCATAGAAAATTCACTTAAATTCTTGGAGCGCATTACTGAATCGCAAGCCTTTCTGTGTCTTTCACCCAAAGAAAGGATTTAATAACCTCTCTGCTGCATTCTTTGGGTAAAAAGCAAGGGGAAAGAGTATGAGTGGATTTGACGAATTACAGAATTGAAGGGCAAAGCACACTCAGTTGTTGCAGAAGAAGGAAGTGGGCAGCTCCTGTGAGTCAAAATAGCTGGTATCGCTTGGAAAAAGAAGGTGGGTTTGCCCTCTTGCCCTATGGAGCCTTAAAAACCCTGCCCGTGGGCCCTAGAGCTCACCTACACAGGTGCCAATAGGACAGAGAGTGGGGAATGTCCTGCCTGAGCAGCAGGAATCCAGCGACTGCTGGATCAAAGACCCCAAACAGGGCTCAGATGGGGGGACATTGGCAGAGCTTAATTAATTCTTTGATTCACTGGGGCTTAGAATTACTTTGGTTTGTGGAAATTAATAAAAGAGTCCTCAACCAAGATAGGAGTTGGGAGGCTCTGGAGGGCAGGGGGCTCTCACACCTTAGCCTTCATTGTGGGTTGCCCCAACAAGAAAAGAGGTGCCTTTCATCACCAACAGGAAGATGTTTTCTACTCTACTATCCCTGGAGGAGGACGGGAGATTTTCTATGGCTCCAGCAACAGCCCAGCCAATGAGAGACTATTACAACTCAGCTGATGAAAAGCCATTACACTTCAAATTTTCATTTTCTCCAAAGGACTCTTTGTTTATAACAGTTCCTCCCAACTTCCCCTCTCCTCTAGATAGTTCCATTTTTCCCTGGTTTATAAAGACTGCATGTTTGTGCCTGGATATCCCCTCTGATTGACCACTATTCCCCTTTGATTTGGTCACCAAAGCAACTCCTGAGCTCAAAGGTCATACTTCACTTGGAACACTTGAGGCCTTCCTTCTTTATTTTGTAAATATAGACCTATGGCTACTTCCAGTTCCCTTATCTTATGGAAATTTAACTTCTGTCTCTCCTTTGTCTTACGGAAATGTAACTGTTGCCTCTTCCACTTGCTAATAGTTTTGCAAGGCTAGCGTGTTCCAGGTAACAATTCTCTGATATTCCTGAATCAACCCATTTTGGCTGGCAAAATGACTTTTATTTTTAAAGTCAACAAACTCCATAGGATAATGCTGAACCCAGAAATTATCCAATGAAACCTGAAGCAGATTCCCAATGCCTGCATGCTACTCCACCTCTCTCCTGATGAAGACGATGCCCAGGTAAGATGCAGGCAGACAGGGAGTATTTGCCCAGAGGAATATACAGGTGTGCACATGGCAGGACCCAATCTCCTCAGACTTCACTGCCAAGGGTTTGCTGGCGTCTTCAGCTGACTCTTAGGAAAGCTGCTGCCCAGGCAGCCAGAGGCCAAGGGGGCCCAGTAGACAAGCCTGGCATCTCTGGCCCAGTCCTCCCTGGGTCCACGAAATCTAATAAAGGACCCCCCAGCTTCTCCTATAGCCAGGAGGCTCTGGGATGAAAAATAACTCATTCTAACCCTGTTGCCTGTGTCCCCAGGTTTGCAGGAGGATCTGCTGTTTAACTTGGTTGAGGTTATGGCTCACAGGGCCTGAGCCTGCCTCCATCAGTAGTCCATTGTCCTGACTATCCATTAGGAATTCCTGGGGAGCTTTTAAAAAATGTCAATCAATGCCTGTGGGGCTCCAGGACAGGAGATTTTAATTTAGATGGTGGGCAGGGCCTAGTGAATCCATAGCTGCTGAAAGCCCTCTGCAGGGGTCTCCAGCCTGTAATCACTGGCCAGAGAAAGGGTAATAGCATGCCTTCAGAGGGAGAGAGAGGGGGCACACCTGTAAACACAGCCCAGCAGTCTATGAACTGCAGGGTCCTGGAAATCAATTGTTTTTGCAGCTAATAAAGGCCAGAGACATTTCCTGAAATTTTTACTTAGAAGCCCTGTGTGTCCCCATCTCCTCAGAACTGAGTGGTGCATTGAGGGGTATGACCTAACGTTAAAGTTGAGCATGGAGGAATGCTCTAGAGTCTAGAACTCTAGATGGAGTTAACGTCCATGCCCAACCCACCCACATTAATGGACTAAAAATACAAACGGGGCCTCGATACTTACCAAGAAGCCCTCCTTGCTCCTTTGGGCAGCATGCTTTCCTATTGTCCATCTAGAGTTGTTTCAAACAGCTTCTCCTGGTTTCCCTTCTGCTCCCTTAACCATCCTTCCTCTGATTCTGTTGCTTCTCTTTTTGCTTCCTGAACCTTCAACGTGTATTCTTTGGCGTTCTGTCCTCAGTTCACTTCTCTTTTCATTCATACATTCTGTCTGGGAGTGCTCACTTGTCAGGTCACATCCATTACCTCCTAGATCGCTCCCTGAGATGCACATTCTTTTAGCTTCACTACCATGCAAGCATCCTCACTTTGATATCCCACTGGCATCTATATCCAAAAGTGTGAGGGAGAACTTGATATCTTCCTCCAGAACTTTTCTTCTTCCTCGGTTCCCTGTCTTGGTGAAAGGTGCACCATCCACCCAGAACCCACACCAGACACCTGGGAGTCACCAAAGACTCTTTTGTAGGCTCTCCCACCCAGTTCATCACTCACCAAGCTCTGTTGATGTTACCAGTCAAATGTCTCTCAACCCTAATCACAATGTCTCTCAACCCTCATCACTTTTATCTATGCTGATACCCTCCTGCAGGCCACCATTGTCTCACCTGGAATAATCAGCAGTCTCCTAAACATTGCATGCTCCATAATTGCCTTCCTCTAAACTAGGGATGGGGAATCCTTTTTCTACCAAAGGCCATATGGATACTTATAACATCACTTGTGGGCCATATAAAATTATCAACTTAATATTATTAGCCTGCTATATTTGATCAGACATTTAATTAACTCACCATCACTTGGTCTTGGCAGGGCTAAACCTAATGATTTCATGGGCCTTATACAGCTAGCAGGCTGACATCCCCCATCCTGGAACACTCCCCACCCCAGGTCAGAGTGTTAAGTGGCTGGCGCCTGCCGGATTTGGTGCCTCCTTACAAGAGAAACTTTTCTACATATGATCAATTCACTCACTCTCTTTGCTTAAAACCCTACATGGCTCCCATTGTTCTTAAGATAAAATCCAAACTGTACAAAGACCTACATGCCCTTTATTACCCGGTTTCTGCTTGTCTCCTCCTGCTCCCCACCTCCCACCACATGTTCTAGCCACACTGACTGCTTGTACTTTACTTCCTCTGCTAATTCATGGGCATCCTTGGTTAGACATGGCTCATGTGGGCTTCCATAGCACTTTTTATGTATTCCCCCTTATCACTGTTTTATTGGATATACTCTCTGCTTCCCAAGTAGACTGTGAGCTCCTTGAAGATGGATCATGGAGTGTATGGTGCTAATGACCAACCCCCTCTCTCCTTCCAAGTCTGAATCAACTGAGGCAAAAATCAGATGAGAACCACAGCAGTAGCTTTATTATTAGCAACACACGTTGGGGGCAGGGGCAACAAGTACTCAATAATAATTGACCCTCCCCCAAGGAAATTACCTTCCAGTTCAACTTCAGATCTCCATCTCTCCCACTCATACACACTCCAGGGAAGAAGGCAGCCAGCTGTATATCATGTGGAGAAGTAAGAATGCACAGAAGCCAGTATCCAAGAGAGAAGCAAGGAGGGGACTGAACCACCAAGGAAAGATTTCTCTCTCCAGTGCTAGCGTTTTGAGAAGTCACTTCTCCTCCTTGAAGAAGACACTGTAATAAGACTGGAAAGAGGATGGACATCCTCCCATGAGAAAAGGGAGAAGCAGTTCCTTCCTAAGGCATTATGTTCACTGTGATGTGCCTGGAGGGCTACCCCAGGGGTACATGGGAGGACCGCCCCCACCCCCCCCAAAAAAAGGCTCACTGGAGGACCAGGAGGAGCAAACTATGAGGGGTTTGCATGAGAAGGAAAAAAATGAATCCTCTCCTTCCTGGGACAAAATGGCAGTCCCTCTAGATGGAGAGGCATGGGACTTGCTAATGAGTCATGCATTTAATGAGCCATGCAGTTCACACTCATAGAGATGGTGTCCACTTTAGTGGGACAAAGGGAGAGGGCCCGGTCTGCACTGTGTTCTGGGTTCAGTAGCCAAGGAAACATGTGCCCTCTATTCAGCTCCAGTAACATCCGATCTGGGGGCTGTGGCAGCTTTGAGAGCCAAGGTCACCGCAAGGAGAGAAGGAGCTTCACAGCACCGGCTCGGTGGCTCTTCAGGGGACCGCCGGCCAGCGTGCCAGCATTCTGCTTCTCTCCCTGATTCAAAGCAGGCATAATAGGAACTAAGCCCTTAATATGATCATTTGAGCTTTAAATTATATGGTCATTCTCAAAGAAATGTTTCATTTTTCTGTGCATAAATCTATCTCCAGCTCAAAATTGAAATGGTCACATTACTAAAACTATTTCTGTTCAGATGGGAGGAAAAGCTTTGGGTTTTAACAGAAAGATAACTGCCTAATTGTCCAATGGTAAAATAATAATAATACAGGCCTTCCCCTTTCTCTGTGTTGTTTGTATAAGAGAAAGGCCTCACCTGGATTCAACATCCTCCCTCCCAAAATGAGAATCTTTATCAACCATTTCCCAAGGTTCACATACTGGATCAACTGCCACAGACAACCCTTGCCCTCCCCCCTTATCCTTCCCTCTTTTCCCCTTCTTCCTTTCTTTCTTCTGTCCACTCAACAATATTCTTGAACCCCTACTATGTCCCAGACTCTGTGATGAACCCAGTGATTTCCCAGAAAGGTTTCCCTGACCTTAGGGATGTTCAGTTTAGATTCCATTTCTCAGCAAATTCATTCTCACCTTACTGAGGAGTGCAGTCTGCAGACTATGGGCCCCCTGCCCCCAACCAGATACAAACAGCAAACAGTCTCCTCCCACAGGTTAAAACAAAGTGGAGTGTACACTGACTCAGGAGCCCCCATGCCCCCAGTGTGTGTGGCAGGAGGATGGTAAAGAAGGGGAGGGGGGGTAAGAACTTTCTCTAAAGCTCCCTAATCCCATCCCCTGTCCCCAGGTGAAGTGGCGCTGGTCTTTCGAATGTGTCTTTAGACCCTGGCTGAAGATGGAGAAAGAAATGAGATTAGTTGTGAAGGATTCTAGGCAACTGGTAGATAGTGAGGCCAAATGTGTTGAAGCTCAGGGAAGGTTGGGTGTCTGGAGCTCCCTCTGGGTTCTGGCCCTGGAGGTGAGGAGGATTGGGGAAGCTGAGTCCACTGCTCACACCCATTATGGCTCGTAGGCTTCCTGGGTAGGTGAGCCCCATGCACTACATGTGTGCCCACCCTCGCCTCCCGTTGAGGTGCAGTGTGGCCTTGCTGCACCTACTTTGTACAACAAATGAGGCATAATTATAATGACCTCATAAATTTGTTGTAAGAATAAATGCAAGAAAAATGATGTAAAAAGCTCGCCACATTTTAAAGATTCCAATTGTTCTCTTTCCTCTAAATCACAACTTTATTTTTTATTTTTTAAGTGCTACTAATTGATGAAAGAATTATGGGCGGTGAGGAAAGTGTGGAGGTGGGTGGGTGCTGTGCTGATGCTGATTCCTGGGTGCATGGGAAGGCCTAACAGCTGCTGCAGTCCACAGGCTGCTGGTCTCCAACTGGAAGCCAATCAAAGTGCCCAGGAAGAATCAATTAGCCTCCTCAGGACTGGCCTAGGAGGCCATCCTTTTTAAGTGACATAAATTCCAATCGGGGGCTTGCTAAAGCTTGCCGATTGTTTGGGAAAGCAGAGGGGCTGGAGCCCAGCCGGCAGCTCTATCGATTGTGGCTCTTAGCCAGGTTATTAAGTGGCTGGAGATAGGGGTTGTATGGCAGAGCCCCACATTTCCTCCCCACCCACCCATTCCCCGACATTTCAGCTTAAATCACGGCATTTCCCAAAAGGATATTAGCTCTATGGACAAAGGGGCTAGCTGCATTAAGCAAGACAGGCTTTATTGCACACATCAAATTTTCATGAGCTGCGTGGGGTGCCTGGGCTCGTCCTCAGAGCAGCTCACCCTCATTGAGAAACCAAGTACAGGAGCCGCACGGCTGGTGCGTTTCGAGAAAGAGAGAGGAGTCACCTTCAGAAAGGACTCGGTGGATCTCTGGCCTCCAGCAACAGGAAATTGCGATGTGCAAAATGCTGCCCCCAGCTCCAGAAAGTGCTCTTTCTAGGTCAGCAGGAAATAAATGAACCCATGGGATTTCCCCCTGAGCAGAGCCAGCTCCATCTGCTTAGCATTGACAAAATCAATTAGTCTATTGAGAAATAAATCAATGAAGAGGCCAATGGAATTGAGTGTGAACCAAGGACTGGGACTGGCTTGGACACCCGAATACAGTCTGTCAGGTTGGGTCTCTGCATTAGTTCGTAAAACCAGAGCCTCCTCACACTCCTCCTGGTCACCTCTGTAAGCTCATTGTCTTGTTTGTCACATGGTGTCCCTCTGGTTCATCTGGGAGGAGGAGGAGGAGGACACAGCCAGATCCTCTCCCTCATTAGAGCTATAAGTGCATCTTCCAGTTGGGGTTCCTCTCAGAGAGAGGACTGTGATGCAGGATGACCCTTTCATGGAGTGCGAGCAGGTGGGGAAAGGTGAGCACTATGCACAGAGAACTGCAAGTGGGAACCTCCCACCTAAGAGAGAGCCAAGAGCCAAGCACAAAGGGGA
Organism: Antrozous pallidus; assembly: GCA_027563665.1. NCBI lineage: Eukaryota > Metazoa > Chordata > Mammalia > Chiroptera > Vespertilionidae > Antrozous > Antrozous pallidus. Next base: position 9,369,181 of record CM050526.1, read on the forward strand.
AGCTTCTCCAAGCCCCTACCTGGGTCCCTGTTGAAGGACTCCTTGACCTTCATCTGTAGAATGGTCACTTGTTGGTAAGTCCCAGCTTCTCCTCTTCTCATGCTGAGCACAGCCCTTGGGGACAGCTTCACAAGGTCAGAGTACTGGGTGGGAGAACCCTGACACATACCCAGGAAAATTCACTCAATTAGAGGGAAGTGAATTGGGACTGAACTGAGAGTGGGACTTGATAAAGGCTTCAATTTTCAGCTGCAGAATCTGCTCTGTTGCTTCCTTTCTGCAGGGAAGGAGTACGGGTTATTTATAGCTTCGCAAGACCCCAGGAGGTAAGGGTGTTGAAGAGAAAAATCCAGAAGTCTTAAGTAATTGGTCTGAAAGATTTGTGGAGGGGACAGTGGGCAACAAAGGCTATTAGGACAAATAGCTTTGAGCAGTGGATGCCCGCTGTCAAATGAGTAACCACCCGCCCCTCTGTCATCGCAGGTGGTCTAATGTAAGAGGTGATCTTTCAGCTCTTACAAGAGAGTAAGGATTAGAAGAACAAAGCCTCCAGAGTGACAGGAGAGAGCCATCCAAATGGCCCAGGAGGGATGTTGGGATGAAGGTGATTTCTCTGCTCTTTCTCAAAACACCGAGCAGAGTCCTACCAGGAAGGACTGAGGCCAAATCTCTGTGTGCCAGGTGCCTGCTGAGCCAGGATTATCTAACTACAGCCTGAGCATGTAGTCCTCCAGAAATGTGGGCACCATGATGGGACTTACAGTTGCAGGGCTCACCTGCCCTGCCGGCCCAGCTTGAGCAGAGGGCAAATCCCGCAAGCACAGGAAGCAGGCTCCGTGGGGAGGAAGGACTGTGTCCTTCAGGTCTCTTTTTTCTGTGTCCTGCATACTGGCCTAATCAAACAGGTCTAGTTGACCCCTAGCTCTGGTGCTATTTCTCTGTGTGAACTCGGGCAAATCTTCAAATATTTGAGACGCATAAAATGTGGTTAACATTTTTGTGTGTGTAATAAAATACACATAACATAAAACTTACCATTTTAAAGTATACAATTCAATGGCATTTACCATATTGAACTATTATCATCATAATTTAGTTCCTTTCAGTTCATGGGAACCCTGTGCCCATGAAGCAATTGCTCCCCACTCCCCCTTCCCCAAGCCCCTGCTTTCTGTCTCTATGGTCTTGCCTATTCAGAATATTTCATATAGACTAAATCATACAATATGAGGTCATTGGAGTCTGGCTTCTTTCTCTTAGCATAATGTTTTCAAAATTCATCCATGATGTATCCTGTATCCCTATTTCACTCATTTTTATGGCTGAATAATAGTCCATTATATGACTGTATCACATTGGTTTATTCATTAATCTGTTGATGGGCATTTAGACTGTTTCTACCTTTTGGCTATTGTGAATAGTGCTCCTATAAACATCTGTGAACAGGTTTTATTCGAACACATTTTTAATTCTTTTGGGCTATATACATAGGAATGGAATTGCTGGATAATGATGTTTAACTCGGATGATGTATTTAACAATATCTCGCTACCTATTTTGGTTATGGAATGAGATAATGCATTTAAACTCAGTTTAAGTACCACGGAAATCTATATGACCAAAAATAATTATTTTAATGTTTGCATCACTGCTTCCCAAATATGCCCAGATATTAACATTTCGGGGACTAAAAGCAGAGCCACTTTTCTCAGGGACATTTTCCTATTGAAAAATAGGGTTCATTCAAATGGTAAGAATGGGCACTTTTTTCATAGTATTGAATAAAAGTTTTTAGTTTTCATTGCTTTATTAAAAATGTGGCCCATGGGTTGGGCTCATCACTGTAGAAACTGATGGAAAAACCCTGAGGTTTGAACTGAGACTTGTCTGGACCCAAACTAAATGCATTTTCTTGTCAGCTCCCTGAAGGAGCGTATGCACTTAGCATTGACACACAAGTAGGAAAGTTTTTAAGCAATAAGAGTTTTTCCATTTGCATAAATCTTTTCAGATTACAAAACACTGTCACATGATTCTTATGAACACAAGTGTCCCCTAAGTCAGCATTATTTCCAGATTCCTTGATTCTTTCATTTGTTGATTTAAATCATTCAAAAAGTATTTATCCAAGGATCTCAATGCCTGAAGTAAAGGAAGAGAAAATACCCTCTACCTTCAAGTAGATCTCAGTCTAGAGAAGGAAGCCAGTGAGTACATTAGGTCTTAGGGTTATGTAGGAGATCCGTTCCTATCGCGCGATGTAACAGCAATTTTCGCCGTAAGTCAGAACCCACCTACATAACCACCTACGCCATTCACGTGGAGCACATACACAGCAGTAATGAAGTGAAACAGTCAAAAATAATTTAAAGGTAACAACTCCTGACTTTTACTTGTGGTAAATAAATAATAAAAAACATAAAGCACACATGTACATACATTGAAATATGGCATTTTTAAAAATATAAATAAACTAGTAGCCCTGTGCAAGAATCCGTGTGCAAGTAGCTTGCTGCAGTCCTCCAGGAGCTCTCTGCCCACTGCCCTGCCCTCCTGTGGCTTCCCCCCTGCCGCCTTCTACTGTCCCCACTCATAGTTTGCTGCCCTGCCCCCTTCTGTAGCTCTCCCCCTCTTGTAGCTCACTGCCCCCCTCTCCTGCTGATCTGTGATTTGGTCGTTACTCAATTGGTCATTACGCTTCACGGCATAATGATCATTTGCATGTTTCATCTTTATTATATAGGATGGGAGATGGCAATGTAACCATGAACTGACATGTGTTGAGTCTGACGTAACCCGAGGACTGCCTGTATATGAGAAGACAGTGTGGTGAATGTTTTGCCCAGTTTTCTATGGAAACATACTACAGAGAGGGCAATTCAGCTACAAGTGAGTCTCAAAAAGTGAGGTTTAATAAATGAATGCATGAATGAATAGCTCAAAAATGTTTCACTTTTAATTAATGCTCCATCTCCTACAGGGAAGGACCAAAGACAGGCAGGCCCCTTCAAGACCTGAACTCCAGTGACTGCTTCATTCAATGTAGATTACTGTACTGAGCACCCATCATGTGCCAGGCATTACACTGGAACTTACCTGCAGGGGACATGGCAGTGACTTACATCTGGAGTCAGCAAACTTTTTTTCTAGGAAGGTCAGGTTAGTAAACATTTTTGGCTTTGCTTGCCATACAGTTTCTGCAGCAACAACTCAACTTTGCCTTTGTAGTATGGAAACAGCCACAGACCATGTGTAATCAAAGGGGCATGGCAGTGTTCCAATAAAACTTTATTCACAAAAGGCAATTGGCTCTTAGGCCATAATTTGCTGACTCCTTGAGTTAGGTAATCAAAATTCCCAATCTAACGGAGTTTACAATGTCACCCCTTTCTGCTTCTAATTGACTTGTAGATGTCTTTCTACTTGTGTTGTGTTCTCTCCCAGCTCCAGGCTTTTACCTCTGCTGCCCCAAGTGCTTGGAGTGATGCCGCTCCCCCCCACCCCCCGAGAATTCCCCCAACCCCAAACCCCATATACATAGCATGCCAACATACTTCCTTACCTGGTGAATGCCTGCTGAGTCTTTAGAAATGGCCGCAATTGTCTTTTGATGTTTTTGCCGAGTTGTTAAGTCTTCCAAAAAACAATTACATTTTGCAATTTACATTTCTCAAAAACAGACATTTTATAAAATCATTTTTATATAAAATTATTTTTATAACCCTTCTGAACATTAGGTGGTATCTGCTTTATAGCCTTAAGAGTAAATTGTTCACAGCTATGCAACAAGGCTTAGAACCTTGGAACCTTAGCCACTCATTCATTCATGTGTCGAAATTAACCCAGATTTCTTTTTGAGGAATGCACTGGACCTGAGAGAAAGGAAGAAACCAGGAAAGTCATTCTAAACAAAGCCAGGGGTCTGATGTGTGGCAGTGGAATGGACTTACACTTAGGTATAATAAGTTTTAATCTACTCAAATCCTATAAAATAATTTGATAATTCACATTGAGCTGTCCTTATTTAGCAAAATACAATAAGTACTTGCAAGAGAGTACTAGTATACTATAAAAGGCATTGCTGCTCAACACCAATGAAAAGCCAGTTGAGATTTCTTGTTTAAAATGATGTCAGCTGGCAGCCCCTAGTGCAACCTGTTCAAGGTTGTCACTCAAATTCCCAAGACGATTGAGAAGAGGTGAAAACCTACAACCCTTAAAATTAATACCAATCCATAATCACCAGAACAGAGAACAAGGCTGATCACATTGCAGATGGAACTGGCCGCGGAACACACACATGGCTTCAGTTCATGACATCCATCTTCATGTTATGAAATGTCTAGAAATAGTTAAGAAGGTGTTTTGACGTTTTTGTATCCACCCCATCCTTGGTTGTAACTCGGGGCCTCTGCCAGACAGCTTCTTCTTGTCCTTCAGATTTTAGCTGTGTCACTTCCTGAAAGAGAGCTTCCCTAAACACTTAACAAAAAGTCATTCTCCAGGATAAGAGCCTACTTCCTACTGAACATTTAATTCAATAAAAATCTATCTTGTTTAAACGTTTACTTGTTTACAGCCTGTTGCCTCCATTAGAATGTAAGCCACATAAGAACAGGAACTGTCTTCATTATTCACTGCTGTTTCCATAATAACCAGCACAGTTCCCAATAAAAAGGCAATCCTCAGTAAATATATTTTGTATAAGTGAATGAGGACTTTACCTATCTCACCACTCATAAAAATAATCCCAGAAAAATATGAGCTAAATAGAAGATAACATAAACAAAATATTTATTTTTGTAAGTTTGAATTCAGAAAGACCCTCTGAGTAAGACGCTCCAAGAAATCTTGAGTGTAACAAAGAAATCACAAATTTAACTATTAAAATATATTTACATTTTTTCCACACAGTAAAATACTACGCAACAGATTGGGGAAAATATTTGCAATAGTAGACTCAAGATTAATATCCAGATATATAAATAATTCCCACAGCTGAGACCGGTTTGGCTCAGTGGATAGAGTGTCGGACTGGGGACTGAAGGGTCCCAGGTTCGATTCCGGCAAAGGCATGTACCTTGGCTGCGGGCACATCCCCAGTAGGGCATGTGCAAGAGGCAGCTGATCGATGTCTCTCATCGATGTTTCTGACTTTCTATCCCTCTCCCTTCTGCTCTGTAAAAAATTAATAAAATATATATTAAAAAAAAAAGAATTCCCACAAATCAATAAGAAAAAAAGCAAACAATCCAGAATGAAAATAAATGGAAAAATATGACAGGGACATTCATGGAAAAAATAATAATAACAGCTAATAAACATATGAAAACTTGTTGATCGTTGTTCAGTGAGTAAGTAAAATGAGAATTAAAACAATAGTGCAGTATCGTTGTTCAACCAAACATTAAAGAGATAATAATGTCCTACAAAATTGATATAAATAAGTACTTTCATACATTGGTGATGAAAGTATATTTTGCTAATGCTTGCCAGAGACATAAATGCTAGAACATAAATAATTTTAAGTGTGCATTTCTTTAAATTCAGAAATTCTTCTTTCAGGAATTCTCCGTAAATAAATATTTACATATGTATACAAATATTCATGTTTAAAATTATTTAAGATAATAAAAATTTGAACTTAATCTAATGTTCAAATTAAATATATTTTAATACACAGATATTATGAAATATATGCAGTAATTAAGAAAAGTGAGCTAAATATTATGTATTAAAATGCAAACATATTTAAGATATATTGATAACTTAAAAAAAGGAAATCACTGGGCAATAATTACTGTATGATTCCTCTTACATTTAAAAAGATCTATGTGGCCTGACTGGCATGGCTCAGTGGTGGATCATTGACCTGTGAACCAGGAATCACTATTCATTTCCCAGTCAGGGCACATGCCCAAGTTGCAGGCTCAATTCCCAGTGGGAATAAGTAAATCCTATCTAATAAAGAGGGAATATGCAAATTGACCATCACACTGTCACAAAGATGGCAGTGCCCATAGCCACAAGATGGCAGTGCCCAGTCCCCTCAGCCCCACCAGAGTCCCCCAGTCCTTTCACCCCCGCTGGAGGGGTGGCAAGCATGCAGAGCCACCTGAGGGCAGGTCCAGCCATTCCTTGCACCTGCCAAGAGTCCCATAGTCCTTTAAGCCCAGCCTGGGCGGGGGGACGGGGGATAATAGACGCAGGGTGAGGCCAGACCGTGTCTCAGCCCCCAGATGCCCAGGACCAGCCTGAGACACAGGCAAGCCTTGGATGTCAGCTGCCCAGCCACCTGAGGGCCACCTGAGGCTCAGGTAACCAAGGCCAGCCAAGGCTTGCGCTGTTGGCAGTGTCAGCAGCAGAGATGTGATGGGGCATCGCCTTCCTCTAATCACTGGGTCACCTCCCACCTCTGCAGGCTCCTGGACTGTGAGGGGGCAGGCTGGACTGAGGGAGCCCCCTCCAGTGCATGAATTTTCATGCACCAGGCCTCTAGTAAATAAATAAATTAAAAAGATCTATGTGTATGTTTTTGTAAAAAATTATATAGCCATATACGTATATTATATATATTCAAAGTAAGACCCCATATGAGACCTTTGTGCAAATTACAGAAAGGTTCCCTTCCTTGAGATGGTTGATTTCCAGCTGTCAAGAATTATATTACATCCTCAGTTTGTTAGTACAGGACATTTTACTGCCTTCTCTAAAAAACCAGCCAGGATCACTACACAAATCTATAATAGCTAGATCTGATATCCAGTGTGGTTTATAACTTATGAAGCCAAGCACTTAAATGCTTAGGAAAAAAGTCTGAAAACAACCTACTGGGTGCCAGCACCAGTATCTCTGGAGGAGAAGAGAGAGGTGGGTGAAGAGGAAGGGTGGCATTCACATCATATTTCCTGGATAGAGTTTTAATGTTTGAATCTTTTTTGATGAGACTATTTGTGTATTGCTCGGGTAAAAGACATTAATAAGAACCAGTGAAAGTGATAAACAAGACTCCAATTACACAATAAATATTTTTAAAAGCATTCTCTTTCTTATAAAACAGAAATAAACATTTAGAAAATGGAATGGCAAGAAATCCTAAATACAGTGGTAACAACAACACAATTAGAAATAAATGTGATGGGAACTGTGGTCATTTTCCTACCCTATGACTCAGCTATTTCATGTGTGTTTATCCAAGTAAGTGAAAACAAGTGTCCACAAAAAGACATATAAATGTGTTTATAGCAGCTTTGTTCATAACAATCCAAACCTGGAAACAATCCAAATGTTTCTCCATCAGGAGAATCTATAAAAAATGTGTGGAGTAGTCATAATGCGACAATAAGAAATACATGCATTTGGTCTCTGCCCCAGGTTTCTGACACAGGGCGCCTACACCCTGTAACTTCATCTGGGATATGGATGCAGTGAGCACCTTTTGTTCTAATAGCTGCTCTTTGACCCTGGTTCCCAACACAGAGCTCCTAAATCCCTTGGGAGTTCCTGGGTGATAGGATCTGCTAGGAGATGGCTTGTGGTGGGCTGAATACCTTCAGGATGGAGCTGGTTACCACAAAGACCACACCATGATTATGAAATGGAATGTTTGAACGGGAACATGCAGTTTTGGCCTGGGCAGGGAGGTTCCCCAATTCTTTGTCCGTAGGAGTTGAAGAATGAATCCACAGACAGAAGATGGTATAGCAAAGGTGGATATTTATTGAAGAACAAGTACAGATTTTCATGAGGGGAGAGGGAAAGGGTTGAATGAGTTCCTTTTCCCTACAGCTTATAAAGGCTAAAAATCTTTGTGCCTTGATATCCCCCCTGGTCACTATTCCCTTGGACTGGTTACTATAATAACTCCTGAGCTCAAAGGTTGAACCTCACTTGGGAAATGTGAAGTTTTCCTCCCCTCCTTCCATATTGTCTTCCTATTCCCTTTATTTTATAAATATAGAGCTTCTGCTGTTTCTAGATCCCTCATTCTATGGAAATGTACCTGTTGCAGCTTTTCAGCCCCCCCCCCCCCCCCCCCCCGCTATTCTATGGAAATATAGCTTATGCTTCTCTGCAGCCCTGTGCTTCTTCCATAGTCCCCTTAATTTGTAAAATTTCCTAAATCTGTCTTTTTCACCCCTAAAAATTCCGGTTTCAATTACAAGCTTGGGACTTTCAGCCCCAGTCTCCATCCCTGGGGAGGGATGAGGAGCTGAGACTGAGTTAGTCAGCAATTGTGCCTACAGGATGCGGCCTCCATACAAATCTCTAATCTGTCGCATTTGCAGAGCCTCTGGGTTGGTGAGATTGCCACATCCAGGAGGATGGTGCTCCCCATCTCCCAGAAGACCAGGGACCAATCTAAACTCTTCCAGAACTTGCCAATGTAGCCATTCATCTGCTTCCTTTTTCATATCCTATCTAATAAAAGAGTAATATTCAAACTGACCACCACTCCAACACACAAGATGGTTGCCCCCATGTGGTCAAAGATGGCTGCCCCCATGTGGACACAAGATGGCCACCACAAGATGGCCAGCAGGGGAGAGCAGTTGGGAAGGACCAGGCCTGCAAGGGAGGGCAGTCATGGGCAATCAGGCAAGCAAGGGAGGACATTTGAGAGGGATCAGGCCTGCAAGGGAGGGTAGTTGGGGGTGATCAAGCCTGCAGGGGTGGGCAGTTAGGGGTGACCAGGCCTACAGGAGAGGGAAGTTAGGGGCAATCAAGCTGGCAGGGAGCACTTAGACATCAATTAGGTTAGTAGGGGAGTGGTTAGGGGATGACCGGGCTGGCAGGCAGAAGCGGTTAGAGGCAATCAGGAAGGCAGGCAGGTGAGCATCTGGGAGCCAGCAGTCCTAGATTGTGAGAGGGATGTCCGACTGCCCGCTTAGGCCTGATCCTATCTAGATTGGGACTAAATGGGCAGTCAGACATCCCTCAAGGGGTCTCAGATTAGAGAAGGTGCAGGCTGGGCTGAAGGACACATACTCCCGTGCACAAATTTCATGCACAAGGCCTCTAGTACTTAATAATAAACCAGTACACATCAGTGTTTCCCTGAGTTCTGGGAGCCATTCTCGCAAATTATCAAACTTACAGAGCAGATTGTGAGAATCCCTGATTTATAGCCAGTTGGTCAGAAATATGGGAGACAACATGGGACTTGCAATTGGGGTGTAAAGTGGAGGGCAGTCTTGTGGATGGAGCTTTGCAGGGTCTGCACTAACTCTGGGAAGTTGGTATCAGAATTGCTTACTGTGAGAGAAAACACAGACATCTAGTGTCAGATGTATTCTGTAGGTGGACAAAGAGCTTTTTAAAATATATATATGTTTTTATTGATTTCAGAGAGAGAGAGAGAGAGGGAGAGAGGAACATCAACAGTGAGAGGAAATCACTGATTGGCTGTCTCTTGCACACACACCCCTACTGGGGATCAAGCCTGCAACCTGGGCATGTGCCCTTGACCAGAATTGAACCCAGGACCCTTCAATCTGCAGGCTGATGCTCTATCCCCTGAGCCAAACCAGCTAGGGCAAAGAGCTTTTCTTTTAAAGAAATAAAAATATTGTGGCCCTTGCTGATTTGGCTCAGGGGATAGAGTGTTGGCCTATGAACTGAAAGGTTTGGGGTTCAATTCCAGTCAAAGGCATGTGCCTGAATTGTGGGCTTGATGTTTCTAACTCTCTCTCTTTCTCTCTCTTCCTCTCTGAAATAAATTATCTACACTAATGAAAGAGAAATATACAAATTGACCATCACTTCACAACACCCACCAGCCAATCAGGAGAGAGTATGCAAATTAACCTGACAAAGATGGTGGTGGCTGTGCCCCCCAGCCACTCCGTTCCTCTGGGCAGAACACATGCAGGCACAGAGCGGCTGGGTAGGGTGGGATGCCTGCTATGAGGGGGAGTGAAGGAGGTGGAGGGAACTGCAGGAGCGGTGCTCCGGCTGGAGCAAAGACTAAAAGCTCCAGCCAGAGCGAAGACTGAAGATGGCGGCCAGAGCAAAGGCCTGGGTCCCAGGTGCCAGAGGAAGACGGGTGCTGCCAGCCAAGGGAACAAAGGCCTATTGCATGAATCTTTGTGCAACAAGCCTTTAGTCCTGTATAATAAAAGCCTAATTTGCTAAGTGTCTGGTCTTCTGGTGGGCCATTTAACTAATCAAAGCATAATATGCTAATGATATGATAAGGCCACTCAACTGCTCGCTATGACATACAATGCCCACCAGGGGAAGATAGTCGCTATGAGGTGCACTGACCACCAGGGGGCAGACACTTGACACAGGAGCTGCCCTCTGGTGGTCATTGTGCTCCCACAGGGGGAGTGCTGCTCAGCCAGAAGATGGGCTCACAGCTGGTGAGCGCAGCAGAGGAGGCAGGAGCCTCTCCCACCTCCACGGCAGCACTACGGATGTCTGACTGTGAGAGGGTGCAGGCCAAGTTCAGGGACTGTCCACCCCCCTAACCCTCCCCTGACCAAGTGCATGAATTTCATGCACTGGGTGGCTCAGTGCATGAATTCATGCACATTGAAAGGAAATTAGTTAGAAGAAAGATTCATGTGGTAATTAGATTACTGCAAAAAAATTACATGTCAAAATAGTATATATAATATACTAGTAGTATTATAAAATTAAAACACACATGTGATGAGTCAACATTTATTTTTAAATTGCCAGTGAGTATCATATGTACTGGTTGGTCAGTCGGATGGATGGTCAGTCACTTAGACTTTTAATATATATATAGATACATAAATATGTAATAGAATAGTACTCAGCAATAAAGGGAATATGCTACTAATGTACACAATTACATGGGTGAGCCAAAACGCCCAGAGGGGAAGGGAAACACAGCATAATTACAATGGACGACAGTGTTTCTGTAATGTTCTAGCACATGAGCCTGGGTGAGACCATGCAGAGCAAGGGTGCCTGTGAGGCAGGGAGTGACTGGAACAGGTGCAGAGAAATGACAGTGTGAAAGAAAGGCTTGCTGGGGTGTTGGTTACATGAGTGATCTATTTGTCAAAATTCACCCATTCACTGCTTGTAAATTTCATCTCAGTTAAAATCAAAATGAAGAAAAGCATGATGGGAAATAGTTGAATTTCCTGAAAGACATGTCAGATTTCTAATTGTTTACAAAGAATGAAGGGGACAGACACACACATCTCAACAGTTGTCCTGACTGTGTGTTTTGTTTTAGGTCTGCATAGATAGGAGGCTGTTAGATCTGTGGGTTTGAAAACTGCTCTCCCTGACAGGATTGTGTACACATCTTACACTCATTGCAGAGGCTGCCCAGTCTCATGCACATCGGTTCAGAGTACATTGACCAATCCCTGTGAAACACTCACAGCTACACTCTAATGGTGGCAGATGGCAGTTCTTTTGATAAAAGTGCAAGAAACGCCAAATCTTACCTAATCCATCTAGGAATTTAAAGTAGATAACGATAGCAATAGCAACAAAGGAGGCAAATTTAAGCAAACACACACTGACTTCACATAAATTCCCCCGCAGCAGAGGAGGGAGATGGAAAAGAGCGTCCTTTCAAAGCGGGTGCCCATGTGCCTCCATATGGGCCCATGGCAGCCGAAGCCTGGTGCCAGGGCGTGCAGGGAATGGCAATGGCTCGCTCCTCGTCCCTGGTGGCTCCAGGCAGCTCAGGAAGAGACTAAGGCAAACACCAGCTGCTTCGCTCCACCACCTCCTCCTCCCTCCCTTCCTCAGGGTGCTGTGCTCAAAAGCTGGATGGAGCGAGATACCAATTTCCCCCCTGCGTGGGGGGAAATTCTCTAAAAGAAGTTATCTTTACTTTCAAAGAAAAAGACCATTTAAGTAAAAATACAAAAGTGACCTTTTTTCCATATGAAACCTACTGAAGTTTCTTTGCTGAACTGGCCAGAGCAGAACATCTGAAAGTACAAACCACAGGGGTGGAAGCCCCGAGGAAGGACTCAGTCACCCCAATATGCGCTCCCTCTTAGCTCCCAGCCCCATGCCCAGCTTCCTGTTCTGTTGACATCTCCAGGACACGCCAGGATGCAGCCATCATTTGGCTACTCTTGAAGTAGCAGATACACAGTTACATAAGCAGCAGGTGCTTATAAAATAAGGCCTCAGCTCCCAGAGCCCACCAAGGAATATATATTAGAAGAATATCCAAGTATCAAGGCAATTCAAAACAGACATACTAGTATACTAGGTAACCATATATCTCTCCCCACCGCCACCCCATTCCTGACCTCACAAAGCACAACTACAATGATCAGTGCAACATCAAAGTATGGGGACCTTGCATCCGGAAGTTGAGAAAAACTGTCACCCACATGCCATTCTCTTAGTAAGTTCTAGGCACTGTACTAGAAGCTACGCTGCATGTTGTAAATGTTCGGATATTACTGCTAGCTGTAGGGAAGGAAGAAAGCATGAGCCTAAGGGACACCTTTGAAATGGACACACTCTTCCTGGTTTCTCTGGGTGCTCTGATGAACAGATAGCAAGACACCTCCTCATCACTGTGAGCTCCCTGGCAAGCAGCACCCATACGCATACTCAGTCTCTAATAATGTTCTACTGCCTCACTTTAAAAATAAATAACAAGAATTGGAAGCAGGGACTAAAACAGCTATTGACATACCCGTGTTCATAGCAGCATTATTCACAACAGCTAAAACATGGAAGCAACCTGGGTTCCCACCGACGGGTGAATGGATAAACAACACGTGATGCAGACAATACCATGAGTTATTATTCAGACCTACAAAGTAATGAAGTTCTGACACATGCTCCAACCTGGATGGACTTTGAAAGCTTTATGCTGAGTGAAATAAACCGGACACAAAAGGACAAATACTGCATGATTCCTCACTTATGTGAGGTTCTGAGAGTAACCAAATTTCGAAGAAAGAAAGTAGAACACAGGAGCTAACTAAAAGGGAAATGGGGAGTCTGGTTTAATAGGTCCAGAATTTCACTTTGGGACGCTGAAAAAGTTCTGCCCATCGAGGTTGGTGATGGTTCAACAATGAGAATATACTTAATACCACTGAAATGTATACTCATAAACATGGTAAAATGGCACATTTTATATTTTGTAGATTTTACCACAATAAAAGCAAATGTTGAAAAAGCATAACCAGACACTTGATAAAGGCCTCTAATACAAAGACATAGAACAAGTCACTTGGGTGACACAGAGATGACTGGAGGTGCAGAAGAAAATATATAAGTAATATCTCTGGGGGGTAGAAAGAAAATATTGCCCCTATAAACTGCATATTACAAAATAAAACCCAGCATACAAGACAAATGATTATTTCAGACAAAGAAATAATTTTCAGAAACCAAAACTTTTAATAAACAAAATTCAATATGCTAGAATATAAAGTGAGAAAATATCCCTGAAACAAAACAAAAAATCAAGAGGTAGAAAATAGTGGAGGAAAAAGTATAGTATTTTTTCAGAAATTACAATATTTAATGAATTGGACCTCTAAACAACAGAGAAAATAAAGAAAATGAACTCACCAAAGGAAATAATAGGAAAACATTTTTGAGAACTAAAAGGCACAAGTGACCATACAGTAAGAGCCCTTAAAATACTTGGCATAATCTATAATAATAAAAACATAATATGCTAATTAGTCTGGACAGCCAAATGACATTATGGATGAAGTCATGGTGGTGGAGGCTGAGGCAGTTAGGGGAGATCAGGCAGGCAGGGAAGTAGTTAGAGGAGATCAGGCAGACAGGCAGAGTGGTTAGAAGTGATCAAGCAGGCAGGCGAGTGGTTAGGGGCAATCAGAAAGGCAAAGTGGTTAGGGGCACTTAGGCAGGCAGGCAAGCAAGTGGTTAGGATCCAGCGGTCCTGGATTGCGAGAGGGATGTCCGACCACCAGTTTAGGACAAATCAGTAAGACATCCTCCAAGGGGTCCTGGATTGCGAGAGGGTGCAGACTGGGCTGAGGGACCCCTTTCTGTGCACAAATTTTGTACATCTGGCCTCTAGTCTATATATAAATATAAAGGCCCAAGTGACTGTTACAACCAGTCAACCCAAAAGACCAGAATGATCGGTCAACCAGTCATTATGAAGCACACTGACCACAGGGGGCATATGCTCAATGTAGGAGCTGCCCCCTGGTGGTCATTGCACTCCCACAGCCAACCTCCTGCAGCCCTTCCCTCAAGCTAGCTGTTCTCCATCAGTCTCTGGTGCGAAACCATTCATAGAGACTTGTTTCTGTGTTGGAGTTTCATAAGTAGCAGAGCAACCCCTTGCTGAAATCTATTCAAGTCAGCCCTCAACACAAGGGTTAGTCTCACTTCATTCTCTCCCTTTCCCTGGGGCTGCTCACCTGCTGTGGTGGTGGTGTGGCTGTGAGGGAGGGAGGAGGAGGAAGCAGGGAACCACACAGTGGTGGGGTGCTGATAGCGGTGTCAGCATCCAATTCTTCTGGACCCGGCCCAGTGACCATCTCCTCCTCTCCCAACCCTGCTGGGGCCTTTGGGCCAGGCTGATATAGAAAACTGGGGATGGATGGTGGCGGATGCCACCCCTTTCCCAGGGGGGCCAAGGGCCAGCTCCCTCCTCAGGGCTGGTGGCCAACCTCCTGTGGTCCCTCCTTCCACCCTCCACCCCATGCATGAATTCATGCACTGAGCATCTAGTAAATAATATTAAGCCAAACAAGGCACATTATTTTGAAATTTCCTGACCCCAAGAATAAAGAAAGGTATCTAAAATATTCAGGAGAACCAAGATGGAGGCATAGGTAAAACACCTATCTTGCCGTCATACACAGCAATTTTAAAACTACAACTTAACGAAAGAACAAACACCTTCCAAATTCACCATAAAGCTGGCCGAGTGAAAATTCCACAAATAAAAGTGAAGATAAGACACTGTGACTCGGAGGAGCGGCTGAGGACAGCGTTGAAAATACGCACGGAGAGAAGTTTGGAGGAGACGTGCGCGCCAGCGGATAGGGCGGGCGGCTGAAAACAGGCCAGTTTTCTCGAACAGGGAGACAAAGACTTCCCACTGGACTGATTCCCCAGCTCTGGGAGAAGTCCAGGGAACCCACTATCATACAGATGAAAACTGGACAGTGGGAGGGCACGCTAAAGCTCAGGGGCTACAGAGGTCTGCCGGCTTGTGCAGAAGGCGAACTTGCATGTGAACTTGGGAACAGCGCAGCTGCATGACCATGTAGAGAGCACTCGTGACTTGCTCTCTCATTTGGGAAACCATCAGACTGCTTTGTTTTACGACCCTGGGTGAGACCTTGGGTGTGCAGACTCATTTGGGGAGAATCTGAATTCCCCGGCAGCCGGTGGAGCTCGGCAGTGGCTCTCTCTCAGAGGTGCTGGCAGTCATTGCCCCTGGCAAAGAGTCCCTGGGGCTGCATAGGGCAGAGCTAATGCTGTCTGCTTGGACTGGAAACTCCGCCCATCCAACCTGAGCACAGCTGAACTTCACAGACAATTGGCCTGGAGGTCAACTCCAAGTGCTAACAACAATTAACCTGAGCTTAACTTCAGCAAGACTGTGCAACTCATATCCACCTCAGGTAACTGGGGAGGCTGACCCGCTGTCCCTTGTAGGAAGTATACCACACAAAACTAATTGACCAACTCAGGGAAACAGCTACCATGCAGAGACATGGAAAGAAATCAGATGTGAAAGAAATGGAGGGGAAAAAAACGACTGGACATGAAATTCAAAACCATGGTTACAGGGCTTCTCAAGAGGCTCCTACAAAACGTCGAGCCCTATAAGGAAATAAGCAAGACTGAAAAGGAAATGAACGAGACCCTCAAGGATATGAACGAGACCTGCAAGGAAATGATCAAGACCAATGTGGAAATGATCAAGACCAACGTGGAAATGAATGAGTCCTACAAGGAAATGAAGGAGACCCTCAAGGATATGAAAAAGGACCAACCAGAAATTGAGCATACACTGATTGAAATAAAAAATATTATACAAAGACCTAAAAGTGCTCTGGAGCACCCCAAGAACCAAGTTAAAGATTTGAAATATAAAGAGGTAAAATCCACTCAGCTGAAAAAGCAAGAAACCAAAAGAATCCAAAAAATTGAAGATAGTGTAAGGGGCCTCTAGTACAACCTCAAGCATACCAACATCCGAATTATAGGGGTGCCAGAAAAAGAGAGAGGCCAAGACAATGAAAACCTATTTGAAGAAATAGTGACTGAAAACTTCCCACAGCTGGTGAAAGAAATAGACTTAGGAGTCCAAGAAGCACACCAAACCCCAATATATAGGAACCCTAAGAGGACCACACCAAGGCACATCATAATTAAAATGCCAAGAGCAAAAGATAAAGAGAGAATATTAAAAGCAGCAAGAGAAAAACAGTTAGTTACCTATAAGGGCGCACCCATACGATTGTCAGCTGATTTCTCAACAGAAACAATGCAGGCCAGACGGGAGTGGCAAGAAATATTCAAAGTGATGAATAGCAAGAATCTACAACCAAGATTACTCTACCCAGCAAAGCTATCATTCAGAATTGAAGGTCAGATAAAGTGTTTCGCAGATAAGAGAAAGCTAAAGGAGTTCATCACCGCCAAACCCATACTATATGAAATGCTAAAAGATATTCTTTATGAAGAGGAAGAAGAAAAAGATAAAAGTGTAAATTATGAACAACAAATACATGTCTATCAACAAGTGAATCTAAAAATCAAGTGAATTAATAAGCTGATGAACAGGATAAACTGGTGAATGTAACAGAATCATGGACATAGAGAGGGAATGGACTGACAACTCTTGGGGAGAAAGGGGGTGTGGGAAGTGCGGCCAGAGACTGGACAAAAAACATGCAACTATGGGAGAGGACAGTGGGGAAGGGGGTGAGGGCGGAGGGTGGGATGGGTACCAGGTGGAGGGGAACTATAGGTGGGGGAAAAAAGGGAACAATGTAACTAATAAACTGAACAATAAAGATAAAATCTTATAAAAAAAATAAAAAAAAAATAAAATAAAATATTCAGATAGGGAAAACTGATAGGTCACATGCTTAGGATAAGAACTCAGAAATGTAACAGGCCTCTAATAAGCAAGATCAGAGGTTGGAATATAATAGAGCCAACCTTACAAACTTCTAAGTGAAGTTTCACTGCCAACTCAAAATTTTATACCCATCTAAATTATAAATTGAGCATGAGAAAGGATACGGATGCTTTGACATATTAAAAACTCAGGTATTTTCCTTGCTATTCAATCTTTCTTGGCAGCCTACTGGGAATAAAAGGAAAACAGTTAAAAAGTTCCAGGACAGAGTGAGAAAATGGTGGTGGACTAGACAGACGTGTCCCATGCCTTGTCTTGGAGCAGATAGAGAGAACAGCTGAGAGTCACACAGGGAATGTCTATTAGTGAGTTAAGGGACAGATATACTCCGGAAGAAGGTGGGGGACTGCTGGATGGGGATCCCCTGAATGAGCAGCCCCCTCTGCTGCTGGATTCCCTTTCCAGAGCCACCTGCTCAGACACAGAGACTGTGCCATCTTTAAGGGGAAAGTAGATGTTATTGGAAATCTGAAAATCTACAACTGAGGCACCCACCTTGTGACTGTGAACCCAGGAGCACCAGTCCCCAATTGGCACAAACACAGATTCAGAGGACTTTACACTCCACCATGGAAAAGTCAGATTTTGCCTGGGATAAGGTGAGGTCTCTGGTCCCTGCAAGATGGAGAAATGTGTGCACTGCAGGACTGGGGGAAGTCTGCACCTAGAAAAGTCCCTGGCTGTTGGGGCTGGTGTGATCTGTGAATGTGGAAGGGGGTCCTCAGAACAGCTAATAGAGGTGACCCCTAAAAAGCAATCCATTTTGGTCTGGTGCAGAGGGACAGCATAGAGATTTTAAAAGTGTGTGGGCTGCTTCAACACAATGGGGAAGGAAGGATTGTGCAGACTTGTGCATGGAGTTCACACACTTGCCCTGTTTCTTCTTTGAATCCTTGATTCTGATTGCTGAGCCCTGTACATGGGAATGCACAGTTGGGGACACCCTGGGAGACAGCAGGGGAAGATTGTTTCTCTGGAGCCTGGGGATCAGAGAGGGGAGTGATCATAAGAAAACCAGCTCTGGGGCAGCCCACTCCCACAAGCTGATGTTGAGTGCCACAGGGAAAGCAGGATCTGAGTACTGGCTAGAGAGAACTTATAGACCAGAGGTCAGTTCAGAAACAATGCTACCCAGGGGTTGAATCCCAAATTGACTCTTGTGTAATCACAAATAAAGGATTACAGGAAATTAAGACACAATGCTTGCTTAAAAATCAGGACTAGCTAACAACACTGAGGAGCAGTGGAATGCAGAGAACTGCTATACTGTCCTAACTGAGAAACAGGCGTGCCAAACAGAAAAATAGAGGAAGTGAATGACCTTCACTACTGCATATTTTATTTTTATTTTTTATTATTTTTTTATTTTTCATCTTTTACTTAAGAAACTATTTTTTATTTTTTTCACTTGATTTTACCTTTTTAATTACTACATTTTTATTTTATTATTACTATTATTTTACCAGTTTTTTTAAAAAGTGTCATTTTATTTTCTCTTTACTTTCTGCATTCTATTTTCATCTTTCCTTTAACATCATTCTACACTATCTCAACTCTACCTTTATGCCATCACTCTCTTCCTAACTTTTCCCCTTTGGTTGTCCTGTTTCTCTAACCATTTTCCTGCTTTAGGTTTTCCCTATTCTTTCTTTTCATCCCCTGTTAAAATTTCACCCTACTTATATATTTGATTTCCAATCCCATGTTCTGTATACATACACACCTCTCTCTTCTCTGTCTTCACTATCCAAAAAAATTGTTTTTTCTCTCTGTCCTCTTGTTGTTGTTTACTTGAATGTTGATTATACTGATTTTTTATGCTAGCTTGTGAAATTGTTTTGCTTAATCTTTTTTGTTTTGTTTTGTTTGTTTTGTAGTTTGTATGTGTGTGTGTGTTTGTTTTTGTTTTTGTTTTGTTTTGTTTTTGTATTTCCTTCTATTTTCTCTCACCTGGCTTGATATAAGTTGTTGTTTGTAGTTTGTATTCATCTCCAGGTACTTATTGCTGGCATTTGTTGAGATTAGTGTCTGTTCTGTTGGAGTTTTCTCCCCATATATAGATAGTTTCTTCCCCTTTTCTTTCTTATTCTCTTTACTTTCTCTCTTACTTTTTTTTTCCAATTTCATTTTTGCACTCCTTTCTTTTTCTTTTTCTTTTCTTTCACTTATTTCTCTCCTATCCCCTAATTTGCCTTTCTCTGCTGGTGACCTTTACCTGGGGTTATTAATATTGTGTATACATATCTGTTCAGTGTCTTATGTGTTGTACCTGGTTTTGTTGTATTTCATGCCTTTAAGTCAACGCAGGAGAGAGAGAACTACATAACCAGACATTTGGAGAAGAGAGACTATGGGGAGACAAAGAAACAGCCCGCATATGAAAGAAAAGCAGGCATCACCAGAAAAGGAAATAAACAAAATGGAAGTAGGCAACCCTGTTAGAGAAAGAATTCAGACAAATCATCATAAGGTGGCCGAAAAGAATGGAAGACAAATTCAACAATATGAGTAAAAACCAAGAGGAAATGAAGAACAACCAAGATGACATCACTGCCATAAAGAACTCAATAGAAAGCATCAAGAGTAGACTAGAGCAGTGGTCGGCAACTCATTAGTCAACAGAGCTAAATATCAACAGTAAAATGATTGAAATTTCTTGTGAGAGCCAAATTTTTAAAATTTAAACTTCTTCTAATACCACTTCTTCAACATAGACTCACCCAGGCCTTGGTATTTTGTGGAAGAACCACATTCAAGGGGCCCAATAGCTGCATGTGGCTCGTGAGCCACAGTTTGCCGATCACTGAACTGGAAGAAGCAGAGGACTACATAAGTGAGCTAGAAGACAAGGTAGAAAAAATACCAAAGTAGAACAGCTTCTGGGGGAAAAAATTAAAAAGCAGGAGGAGAGCCTAAGGGAACTTTGGGACAACATGAAACAAAACAACATCTGCATAATAAAGAGCCAGAAAGAGAGAAAACTGAGCTGGGAATAGAAAACCTGTTTGAAGAAATAATGACAGCAAACTTCTCTAATATAGAGAAGAAAAAAAACACACAAATCCAAGAAGCACAGACTCCCAAGCAAAATGAACCCCAAAAGACCAACACCAAGGCACATTATATTTAAACTGGAAAACACCAACAACAAAGTAAGAACTTAAAAGTGGCCAGAGAGAGACAGAAAGTTACCTACAAAGGAATCCCCATCAGACTAGTGACTGATTTCTCAATAGAAACTCATCAGGCCAAAAGGGAATGGAATAAAATATACAAAGTCATGCAAAGGAAGGGGTTGAATCCAAGAATACTGTATCCAGCAAGGCTATCAATCAAAATTGAAGGTGAAATCAGGAACTTCACAGACAAAAAAAGACTAAGGGAATTTATTACTACCAAACTAGCAATGCAAGAAATGCTAAAGGGTCTGGAAAGAAATAAAGAAATAAAGAAATAAAGAAATAAAGAAATAAAGAAATAAAGAAATAAAGAAATAAAGAAAGAAAGAAAGAAAGAAAGAAAGAAAGAAAGAAAGAAAGGAAGAAAGAAGAGAAGAGAAGAAGGAACAGAGGGGTAAAGAATACAAATGGCAACAAATGAATTTGGTAATGTAGCAGGATACAAAATTAATGCCAAGAAATCTATGGCATTTTTATACACCAATAGTGAAGTTACAGAAAGAGAGACTAAAAACGCAATCCCATTTACCATCGCACCAAAAAAATTAAGATACATAGGAATAAACTTAACTAAGGAGGTAAAAGACCTATATGCAGAAAACAACAGGACACTGAAAAAATAGACAGAGGAAGATGTAAACAAATGGAAGAACATACTATATTCCTGGATTGGGAGAATCAACATCATTAACAGGTCCATACTACCCAAAGCAACCTATAGATTCAATGCACTCCCCATTAAAATACCAATGGCATATTTTACAGACCTAGAAAGAACGCTCCAAAAATTCATCTGGAATAAAAAAAGACCCAGAATAGCCACAGCAATCCTGAGAAAGAAGAACAAAGTAGGTGGAATCTCACTACTAGATTTCAAGCTATATTACAAAGCCACTGTTTTCAAAACTGTCTGGTAATGGCACAAGAACAGACATATAGATCAATGGAATAGAATAGAGAACCCAGAAATCGACCCAAATCACTATGCTCAATTAATATTTGACAAAGGAGGCATGAACCTACAATGGAGTCAAGACAGCCTCTTCAATAAATGGTGTTGGGAAAATAAGACAGATACATGCAAAAAAATGAAACTAGACCACCAACTTACACCATACACAAAAATAAACTCAAAATGGCTCAAGCACTTAAACATACAATGGGAAACCATAAAAATATTAAAGGAATCCACAGGCAGAAAAATCTCTGACATATGCTAAAGCAATTTCTTTACTGATACTGCTACTGGGGCAATGGAAACTAAAGAGAAAATAAACAAATGTGACACATCAAAATAAAAAGCTTTTGCACAGAAGAGGAGACCATCAATAAAACAACAAGAAAGCCCACTGCATGGGAGTACATATTTTCCAATGATATCAAAGATAAGGGTTTAATCTCCAACATTTACAGGGAACTCATGCAGCTTAACAAAAAAAGGATAAACAACCCAAATCAAAAAATGGGCAACTGATCTAAATAGACACTTTTTAAAAGAAGACAGAAGGAAGGCCAAGAGACATATGAAAACCTGCCAAAGTCACTAATCATCAGGAGATGTAAACCAAAGCAACAATGTCATTTATTAAGTCTATTAGTTTTTTGATGGAGTCTTTCATGTTTTTAATGTACTATGTCATGTCATCTGCAAATACGGACAGCTTTACCTCTTCTTTTCCACTTTGGATGCCTTTTATTTCTTCTTCTTGTCTAATTGCAATAGCTAATACTTCCAGTACTATGTCGAACAGGAATGGTGAGAATGGGAAACCCTGTCTTGTTCCTGTTCTTAGGGGAATTAGTTTTAGTTTTTGCCCATTGAGTATGATGTTAGCTGTGGGTTTATTATATATGGCTTTTATTATGTTGAGACATGATTCTTCTGTTCCCACCTTGTTGAGAGTTTTTATCAAGAAAGGGTGTTGGATTTTGTGAAATGATTTTTTTCTGCATCAACTGATAGGACTATGTGGTTTTTATCTTTCTCTTTGTTTATGTGATGTATTGTGTTTATTGATTTGCAGATATTATACTATCCTTGCATTCCTGGGATAAATCTTACTTGGTCATAGTGTATGATCTTTCTGATGTACTGCTGGATCTGATTTGCCAGAATTTATTGAGGATTTTGACATCTATGTTCATGAGGGTTATTGGCTTGTAATTCTCTTTCATTGTGTTATCTTTGTCATCCCTTCACACTCAGTCTGTGTGCATTTTTTATCTGAGATGGGTTTCTTGGAGACAGCAGATATATGGGTCATGTTTTCTTATCCAATCCATTATCCTACGTCTTTTGATTGGGGCTTTTAATCCATTTACATTTAAAGTTATTATTGATAGGTACTTTTTCTGATGAATGGAAATAGGTTTTAAGTATCTTGCTTTCTCTCTTCTTCTGGCACCCCATAATTCAGATATTGGTACGCTTTAGGTTATCCCAGAGGCTCTTTATACTATCTTCAAATTTTGGGATTCTTTTTTATTTTTGCTTTTCTGGTTGAGTATTTTTTGTTTATTTGTATTTCAAATCTTTGCCTTGATTCTTGAGGTCCTCTAGTCTGCTGTTAGGTCTCTGTATAATATTTTTTATTTCAGTCAGTGTATATTTAATTTCTAGTTGTCTTTTTCATATCCTTGAGGGTCTCACTAAATTTAAACTTTTCTAGGAACCTCTTAAAAAACCTTTTAACCATGGTTTTGAACTCTATATCCAGTCGTTTGCTTTCCTCCATTTCTTTCATTTGTGATCTGTTTCATTGTCTCCACATTTTGGCTGCTTCCCTGAATTGACAGAGTGGCTTACTGTGCTAGGTGTCCCATAGGGCCCAGTGGCTCAACCTCCCCAGTTACCCAAGGTAGACACTTTTAGTGCGCCCCTTTGTGGACACTGTGTAGTTAAGTCTTGATTGCTGTTGGTATCACTTGGAGGAATTGCCCTCTAGGTCATTTGGCTGTGAGGATCAGCTATGTCTATGGTGGGAGAACTTCTGTGCTGGAGACACCTTTATGAGACAAGACTTGCAAAAGTGCAAAAGCCTCTGTGCTCAGCTTGGATGGGTTGGGGTTTCAGGGCGGAGCAGACAGCCTTGGCTTCCTGTAAGCCCTATCCTATGAGGCTCCTCAGTCTCAGTGTCCCTCAGTAATCACTGCAAGCACCTCTGAGAGAAAAGCGCCCTCAAGTTTCACCCACTGCCAGACAGTCCATTTTCTCCTTGAATGAGTCTGGGTTCTCAGAAACTCACCAAGAACTGGGGTTCAGCACAGTTGGGAACTTCTGTCTCCCTCCTGCTTTAGAAAGCCAGCCGCACACTCAGCCTCCCATGCACTCAGCAGTCAATCCTCTCTCCGTGCCCATGTGCCTCTAGACTCTGCCTTCCACAGCTCCCCTGAATCTCAGTGTGCTTTCTCTTTTCCTGTCAGTCCAGATTCCCCCTGAGTGAGTCTGGTTTCCCAGTCTCACCCAGGACTGGAGTTCAGCGCAGTCAGGAGCTTCCATCTCCCTACCACTTTAGAAAGCCAGCCACAGACTCAGCTGCTGTTCTCTCCATGTGCGCATCTCCGTACCTCAGCCTTTTGCAGATCCTCTGAGTCTCAATGTGCTTTCCCCCTTTTCTTCTAGTTGTAGAATTTCCACTCAGCCAGTTTTCCTGTGGTTGTGAATGGTGTCCATTTTGTCTTTTAGTTGTAGTTTTGATATTGTTGTGCAAGGAAGCAGTTTAGGGGTTTACCTATGCTGCCATCTTGGTTTCTCCCGAAGCCAATGTATTTTAGAAACAAGAACTGAAAACCATAAGAGAAATGACAATAAATAAGAAAACAGATTTAAACTAATAGAATAGAAACAATAATCAAAGCTGTATCACAAAGAAGAATCTATGACTTAAAGAAATAACAGCAGCTACCAGGAAATGCTTTTTCCCATGTAGCTGGAAAAAAATCATGAAAAGAAGTCAAGATCGCCGAGACCCGTTTGGCTCAGTGGATAGAGTGTCGGACTGCGGACTGAAGGGTCCCGGGTTTGATTCCGGCAAGGGTATATACCTTGGCTGCGGGCACATCCTCAGTAGGGGGAGTGCAAGAGGCAGCTGATCACTGTCTCTCTCTCATCGATGTTTCTGATTTTCTATCCCTCTCCCTTCCGCTCTGTAAAAAATCGATAAAATATATTTAAAAGAAAAAAAGAAGTCAAGATCAATTGTTGTCTTGAGAAAGGCAAATAGATAAAGAATATTAAATATGAGAAGACAATAGGCAAGTTCACAAACTTTCTCTGTTCTGTATATGAAAGTTTTTTTCTCTCTCTCTACACCTGTATAGGATCTTTTCTATATACCATGTTCTGAATTTTGACAAAATATAGCCCAGGTACATGCTTTTTTTGGGTCATTTTATTTGTCATATACAACATTTTATATGCCATGTAATTAGGCAAACATGTCTATATATATGTGACCGGTTGACCATTAGACGTGTTGCTGTGATGTGCACAGACCACCAAGGTGTAGATGCTCAACACAGGAGTTGCCTCCTGGTGGTCAGTGTGCTCCCACAACAGGAATGCTGTTCAGCTGACCCATGGGCACCAGATGCCGGGCTCACAGCTGGCTGGCTGGTGAGCACTGCTGTGGCAGCAGGAGCCTCTGCCACCTCCACAGCAGTGTTATTGAGCAGCAGCAGCAGGCACACTGGGGCCAGGATGAGCCAGAGTGGCAAGGCGCCCACCCCGACTCGGGCTCCTCCCTGGCTGCCTGCCGCTTCGGGCACTGCTACATCCGTCAGGGGATGTTGGATTGGCAGTTTCAGCATGATGTGGCAGTCCGACATCTCCCGAGGGGTCTCAGATTGTGAGCAGGCGCAGGCCAGGCTGAAGGCCTCTAGTCTGATTATAACACACCTTTCTCTTGGCCTGCCACACATTGAGGTTTCCTGCATAACCTCCGTGGAAACCGAGATTGCTATCCCTGCAATAAAGCAGTGATGACAGCATCTGAAGTTAAATAGAAAGCCGTAGCTCTATAAGCAGTGCCTAGACCTTCAAGACAACTGTGGACTAAAAAAGCAAGATTCAGAGTACTGCCTCAATAATGTTTTCTGTATTTAAATATAACAATTTTTTCTCTGTTCTATATATGAAAGTTTTTTTCTCTCTCTCTACACCTGTATAGGATCTTTTCTATATACCATGTTCTGAATTTCATGATGACACGTGTATGAACATGAGAGACTAAGCCTCTGACCTCACTGGGCTTGTTTTCCAATGGGTAGGACAGATGGACAATAAATCAATGAATACATACATAACATGACAGAAATGATACCTTATAAAGAATACATATATCAGAGTAAGCGTTTCCCCTTCTTCCCAAGACTGTGTCTAAGCCTTTGGTGGTTTTTATAAAGCAGAACTATCACATACGGGGATGGAGGGGTACATTGCTGAGTGGAATTTTGGCAAACACTACCAAACTGCCTTTCCAAATGGCCACACTGATTTATAATCCCACCAACAGTAAGATTATTTCCCCAACCCCATCTGATAGGTGACATAATATTGTATTGATTTTCATTTCCTTGAATAATTTTTGTCTTTGTTTTTCTATTGGATGGTCCATCTGACTCACATTTCTCCTTCACAGACCCAGACTCTGGTCTCCGGTCTGTGAGTCTCCTGGTGGTACTCTCGCCACAGAGCCCTTACTGGGCAGGGTCCCTGAAGCACACCGCCTGCTGAATCAATCCTTCAACCACCCAGTTTGTATGTAATGCTTGCTCTGAGCCTGATCCGGTGACTCACGACCAATATCTTGTTTAAGTCTCAGCACACACAATGAAGGTAAGTGGTACGTAGCCCTATTGCACAGGTAAGCGAACAGACGCCAAGATGAAATGTGACTTATTCCAAGAGCCACAGAGTCCAACACCGTGTCTGTGATCTCTGAAGTTGGTGCTCATCTCCCTTAAATGCTCTCAGCACCAGACTTTGGGCTCACAAGCTCTGCTATAGCGCTGACCATGTCAATGTTCATCTCAATGACGGGCCGCACATAATAAAGCCTTTGCGGTTGTCTACAGATCTCACGTCGTCTTCCACCCCGGCCCAGTGCTGAAGCTGTTCGTCGCTGAAAGACAAGATCTTCCTGTCCTTGTGGATCCTCCGTCCACCCTCTGAATTCTAGGTTTTAAATTGGTCTCAGCACTGTGACACCAGCCCCAAATATTCCCCGAGAATATTTTTAAATTGTTGCTTCTTTCAGGGAAATGTCTAAGAGAGATTTTTCTCACTTCCAACATTTACTTCTGTGTAGACATGCACATAAACATGTCTAAAACCAAATTACATGTCAGTTCCTCAGTCGCCCCCCCGCCCAAAAAATAGTCATTACTCTTGAATTGTGTAAAATTTAGCATCACAGGATCCTAAATGTTCAAGTTGAAAAGAATCATAGTATCCACCCAGCCCAAGGATGGCCAGTAGAATCCAAATGTAAAGTGGTTGCCTGGCTCAGGTGGCTGGAAGCTGGAACCCTATTTGAGACAAGGGGTGGGGGGTGTAGAGGAGTGTCGAGCGGGGGGGTGTCCATTAGCAATGTCTGCGCTGAACAGCTGCAGAAGCTGCAGGCCTGTGGAAATGCTGATCCGAAAGGAACACTAGAACACTAAAATGTCACTGGGATAAACCGGTTAGGTGTGATTTGACTCACTCCCACCAAAGCGGACAGTACCCTGAAATGAAAATTTTTTAAATCCATCTCTGCGGAGGTGATGGAGGCGATGTTTCGCCACTTTCTCGTGCAGTCCCAGGGAGCTAAAACTCTCAATGTGAATATCTCATGATAGGGTACTTTTTTCTCAGAAGAATGAATTTATTTCATTATAAACAATATAAAGCATGCTAAAGAAACCCGAAGAGAGAGGAAGAAAAAAAAATGTGCAAAAGGGGGAGTATTTCAGAGAATTTTTAAGTAATTCAGCCTTGCCTTATGAAGTAAATGAACAATTTTTATCAATAATAAATAAACAGCTGCTTTTGACCTCTTCCTTCTCCCCAGCCAAATAAATAATTTAACAAATTGTAAAGACTATTGGTTTGGATGAGGGTCAATTAGGGCTGGGGCACACACACACACATCACCATCTGGTCCAGGTGTTAGACATGTGAAAAGGAATATGCATGACATATAGGGCTTATCTCTAATCTTGTTCAAAGCATGCATTTTATGGACAAGGACACTGAAGCTCAGGTAGATTGAGCCATTTATCTACAAACATACCACCAGTTAATGGTAGAACTAGGAACAGAATCCATTTCCCAGTTGTTTTTTCAGCACCGTTAGCATATAGCTCCTGTCCCATGAGTAAATAGCCATGGGCCATCCACTTAATCAGCCTGGCACTCATCAGGCACAGGTATAGGAAGGACAGAATTAAAACAGGGCAGGCTCAGGCTGCATTAGGGTGCTCACAGCCTGCCCTGCCAGCATGGCTCAGTGGTTGAGCATTGACCTATGAACCAGGAGGTCATGGTTCAATTCCTGGTCAGGGCACCGGTCTGGGTTGCAGGCTCAATCCCCAGTGTGGGGCATGCAGGAGACAGCTGATCAATGATTCCCTCTCACCATTGATGTTTCTCTCTCTCTCCCTCTCCTTTCTTCTCTGAAATCAATAAAAATATATTTTTAAAATGCTCACAGCCTTATGGGAGGCTGGACCTGCCACCATCCTCTGCAGAGGACCCCTGCCTTCCCGAGGAGTGCATTCAGGCTCTTTGAAATCCCCAAATTCACACGTATCATTGCTTTTAGACCCCTTCACTACTCCTGCCAGTGCTGACAGGCAGCTTCCTTTCTGGGCCCCTTTTTAACACAAAGAAATATATTTTTCATACTTCCTGGTAGTTACTGTGCACAAAGCAATAGAAGACAAATCCTCTGAGCCCTTTCCTCCTTGTTCTCTCCAGCAAGCTCCTTCTTGTCACTGCAGATCTCCTTTTTAAAATTTGACAAAATATACATAACATAAAATTTCCCATTTCTAAGTGTATAGTTCA
Source organism: Antrozous pallidus (assembly GCA_027563665.1). NCBI lineage: Eukaryota > Metazoa > Chordata > Mammalia > Chiroptera > Vespertilionidae > Antrozous > Antrozous pallidus. Next base: position 9,397,526 of record CM050526.1, read on the forward strand.
TTGGCACAATGTTGTGCAATCCTCACCACTCTCTTTCCCAAACTTATTAATCACACCAAACAGAAACTCTATCCCCAGCCCCCTTCCTCCAGCCCCTGGTAACCTCTGATTCACTTTCTGTCTCTATGAATTTGGCTATTCTAGATATTTCATATAAGTGGCATCATACAATATTTACCCCTTTGTGTTGGCTTATTTTACTTAGCACATGTTTCAAGATTCATCCACATTGTAACATGTATTAGGATTTTATTCTTTTTTATGGCTGAATAATATTCCATTTAATGACTACACCACATTTGCTTATCTACTAATCTGTTGATGGTCACTTGGGTTGTTTCCACCTCTTAGTCACTGTGGGTAATGTTGCAATAGTGGTCCCTTCTAATACTGACCCTCTCACTTTCTATCACATTATCCTGCTTTATTTTCTTCATAAAACACATCACCACATGAAATTAACCTTTTCATTTATTTTTTCTTCCCTCACCCTACTCTTCTCCTAAAAATATCATCCATGGGAACAGAAAACCTCTTTGCTCACCCCTTTATTTCCAACCTGGCATTATATCTTAGGCTAGAATGTAGTAGATACTAAAAAATATATACACTGAATGAATGAATGAATGAATGAATGGAAAAAGCATTAATGAAAGGCAGAGATGGGCAGGGGACCAGACTCACAAATTTGCTAACGTCTGCCCTCTTGTCACAGAGCAAATCCGGCAGGTCCACATCTTCCCAAAATGACAACTGACTACATGTCAGAGGTCTGTGGGATATGGTACATAGAGTAAAAATTAGATACCTTAAATCTTCAATGTCTGATATCTACTACTATATGGTTGAAAATTGCTAAAAAGGCAATGTTGACAACACTCCAAGAGTATAAAGGAGTGGGAAGGAGAAAGGAAAGAAGCTGTGTGGCTCTGTGTGATGCCCTGGCACAAGGAGAGAACTTGCTGAGCATAATTGGCAGAAAGGCCTGTGGGAAAGTAGTCCAATGAGGAGGGCTCTGTCACCACCTCTGCCCTAGCAGGCCCAAAGCTGTCACCTGACTTGACAGGTCTCTCTTTCTCCCCAAGCTCGAGGCCCACACACCCTCTCCCCGAGAGGAACTTCTTCCTATTGATCTTTCCCGGGAGGTTGCAGAGAATTTCAGTCAGTGCACGTTGATCCCATTACTGCTCACTACCTGGCTGTTTCCTGGGGCAAGGAGATAATCCAATTCTGTTCCTTCCTAGCACACAGGCTTAAAACCGTAATTCATAACATACTGTGTCAGACACAGGCTTTCTCTAGCTCAGCATTCTATCTGTAACACCAGGAGCAAGGAATATTTTGTGAGCAACTTTAGTACTTGCTTCATGTGACACAAATGCCAAGTCCTGCTCTTCCTCCCCAGGTCCCATCACATCCCTGCTTCCTGTTTTCCTTTCTCTCTGGATCACCTGCACACCATCTTTCCGCTCCCACTCCGCAAACACTACTGGCCTCCTGTAGAGTTCCAGGATACTTGCTGGGAACCAGAGAGAAAAAGATGGATGAGCCATGGCCCCTGGCCCCAAGGAGTTCACCATCAAGCAGGAGAGGTTGAAAATAAATCAGTGACCGTAGACACGTTGGTAAGTGCCTAGATTGAGTTTGTTATAAAGCTCTATGAGAAGATAAATGAGGGAGATGTTTCGGGAAGACCTGCTATTTTATTTGGACCTTGAAGTTGATTAGAAAATCACCAGATAGATGAAAAGATAGACAGGGAGTCCAAGAAAACACATTAATAGAGACACATAAGGATAAGAATTTATTCAGCAAATAGTGTGGTGAAACTGGGGTGCAAGCTATGGCTAGAAATAGGGTTGAAAAGCAGACTGGAGCCAAGTTGTGAAGGGTTTTCAAATGCAGGCTGAAAGGTTTAGGCTTTTCTTGTTGCATATTGAGACCTGGCAGAGGCTTTCTAGCAGGAATGAGATGACTTAACAAATGTTGTTGTCCAGGTAGGTGAAGTTATGGAAAGAAGACATCAATGATGCCTCCACATGTTGTGCCTTGGACAAGGTAGAGGGGGCAGAAGGAATGCCAGGCACCTTGATAGAGAAGGGCCAGAGATGAATGTGTGAAATCAGATGGGTAGGGGCAGAGACATGGCAACACCAATGGATGAGAAAAGGCTAAGAAGGCAATGAAAGAGAAATGTGGGTGGCAAGTGAGCTAGGAGAGAAGAGGGCCACGGACTTCATGGGGAGAAAGTGCATTCCAAATAGCATGCTCCATAAATGCTGACTAGCTTGATGTCCAAATGGTGAATGTGCAGAGATTTGAATATGCCGTAAAGAAATAGAGGAATTGTTGTCAGCCTTAGCTGGGTCACAGATTGCCTTGAGATGAAGAGCAAGCATGGATATTTTTAAAAGTACCCTCTTGTGATTTCACTGGGCAGCCAAGGGCCAGGCCAGTGGACAAGAGCAAATAGGAACCACTCAGACAGTGAGGACACTAGGTCCCAGAGGGTAGATCTTGAGAGGAATGAAAAGTAGAGAGAAAAGGGATAAAAAGGTAAAGGAGAGGTAATATGGACATATTGGTATATGGGGGGAGGGAGCCCAGAGAGGAAGGGAGGGTGGAGAGAGAGATGAAAGAAGGTATTAAACTTTTCCTAGAGAAGAAAGGAAGCAAAGACATCAGCAGTTACTGATGAAAAGGTTAACTTCAGTGATGACTACTAACTCCTTCAAATCCTATCTAATAAAAGAGTAATATGTAAATTGACCATACCTTCGCTACACCAATAAGCAATGCCCACAAGCCACGCCCACCAGCCAATCGCAGGGCAATTGCCGGGTGCTCAGGGGGCGGGATTGGGCAGCGATGGCAGGGCCCCCGATCTATCACAGCAGAGGAGGACAGCCTACAGCCTGATGCTGCCTGCTATGTCCAGGTGGCAGGGACTATGCAGTTCCAGCAGGCACCTCCTGATGTCACCCACCAGGTCCAGGCGATAATCGGTTTGGGACAGGCAGCATAGATAGTGCCTGACGTTTCCTGTGGGTTCCAGGTGGCATTGGGACCATGAAGGCTCGGGGACAGCACCTGATGTTGCCCATGGAGTCCTGGCATTGATTGGGACCAGGCAGGTGGTATGAACAGTGCCTGATGCCTGCCCCTCGCAGAGTCCAGGCAACAATTGGAACTGGGCAGTTCCAGCAGGCAGTGTCTAATGCTGCCCACAGGGTCCAGGCAACAATCGGGATCAGGCAGGCAGAATGGACAGCATCTGAAGTCACTAGGGGGTCCATAGGCAGGGGTGGCCTGGGTCTCCAGGATCACTGTCCGCCCCTGGGCCGCCTGAGGACACTGGTGGAGCAGTTGAACATTTTAATGAAAATGTTTAATGAAAAATGATGCCTGTCTCCCACCCCACCATGCCCTGTCCCTGGAGAGGAGAGGGAAATGGAAAGTTAGGAGGCACCTGGGCTCCAAAGTGGCTTGGAACAACCTGCAGGCATGCTACCAGGAAGAGGTGCTGTATCATGAGGATGCAGAGGGTTGGCTGATGGAGGTGAGCAAAGGTGCAGATGACATGGCTCTTGCAGGCTCTGAGGTGGAAGAGTGCATCTACAGCCTAATTGAAAATCGCCTTTCTGAAGAAGGTGCACAACAAGGAGATCACCAAGCTGCAGGCACAGATCCAGTGTGCTCAGATCTCCATGGAGATGGACGTGTTCTCCAAGTCCGACCTCTCTGCTATGCTCAAGGACATCCGTGCCCAGTACAAGAAGCTGGCTGGCAAGAACATGCAGAATGCCGAAGAATGGTACAAGAGCTGCTTCACCATGCTGACTGAGAGCTCCGCTAAGAACACCTATCCAGTGCGGGCTAGGGACTGCTCAAGGCCAAGACCCTGGAGATGGAAACATGCCGGGGCATGAACGAAGCACTGGGAAAGCAGCTGCGAGAGCTGGAGGATAAGCAGAACTTCGATGTTAGTGCTATGCAGGACATGACCAACAAATTAGAAAATGAGTTGAGAACTACAAAGAGTGAAATGGCACGATATTTAAAAGAATACCAGGACCTCCTCAATGTGAAGATGGCTTTGGACATTGACATTGAAGCTTACAGAAAACTCCTGAAAGGTGAGGAGACCCTGCTCAGTTTCACCAGCGTGGGAAGTATAGCCAGAGTCTACTCCCAGAGTTCCCAGGTCTTTGGTGATCTGCCTATGGTGGTTTACAGACTAGCTCCTACCTGATGTCTGCTTGCCCCTTCACTTCTTAATACCCCTGCCAAGTCCAGGAGGAGCAGACTGAGGTGGAGGAGACCACTGAGGATGCAAAAGCCAAGGAAACTAAGGATGAACCCCCTTCTGGAGAAGCTGAAGAGGAGGAGAAGGAAGAGGCTGAGGAAAAGGAAGGAGAAGAAGAGGAAGAAGGTGCCAAGAAAGAATTTAAGGATGCAAAGGAGGAAGGAGGTGAAGGTGAAGGAGAAGCTGCCCAAGAAGCTGCCCAAAGACTTGAAGGTGCTGGGGAGGAGCAAGCAACCAAGAAGAAAGATTGAGCCCCCCTTTCCTTAATTATTTCAAGAATAATCCTCCCAATAATCAACCCCATCACCAACGAAGCAGTTGAGTCCCCGATATTATATGAGTTAAAGTTGGACATTAAATGTTATGCTATGACTTTTCTCCTTATACAGAGTATCAGTTTGCTTGCAGAATGGCTTCTTGGCTTGCTGCCAGCCTGTGCATGGTCCAGGCTTATGAGTTTAGGATCTATGACAATGTGAATAATTCAGTTGTTTATAATAAAAACACATGAATACACAAATTTGCTAATGTTAATGTTAAAATTCATGGGAAAATAGTCCTTTAAATCTTTGGTGGTTAGAAATTAAATCATGGGCAATACACAATAAATAAAGTTACACTAAATGGAAAAAAATATATTAGGGGCCAGGAAATGTTCAAAGACCTAGGAACCATTCCCAGATCAGGAAGGGAAGTCGCAGGGTGTATATTATTGCTACAAATACTGTATTTCCTACTACTTACAACATATACAATGTAATGTATTAGATGCCTTCCTAGCTCATGAAGTACGTATTCTCAAAGGAAATAATGGTAGATATGTTACAGTTATGGCAGTATGTCATATCCTATCTATATTAATAAAAGGGTAATAATTAGACCATGAGACATTCCAGATGTCCTTCCGGACAAAGCCATGGTGGCAAGGCTGAGGCAGAGGCAGTTACAGGTGATCGGGCCAGGAGGAGAGGGCAGTTGGGGGTGATCAGGCTGGCTGGCAGTAGGGTGCAGTTGGGGGCAAGCAGGCCAGCAGGCAGAGTGGTTAGGGAAGATCAAGCAGGCAGCAAGTGAGCAGTTAGGAGCCAGTACTCCCGGATAGCGAGGGGGTTGTCAGACTGCCAGTTTAGTCCCCATCCCACAGGGGTCCCAGATTAGAGAGGATGCAGGCCAGGCTAAGGGACACAACCCCCTCCACCTATCCCTCTCCCCCATGCATGAATTTTGTGCACCGGGCCACTAGTAGAATAATAATAAAGGAAGCAAATATAGGCAAAAATATAGACATATTGAGAAAAACAAGGAACATACATGAGACAGATCACCTCTGATGGTCTCTGTTTCCTCTGTGAGCCTCAGCTGGCACATATGCTGGGAATGAGGAGGGAGATAGTGGAATGTGTGGAGATTAGGGACAGCCACTGAAAAGAAAGTGAGAGAAAGTCAACTAGAGGTAATTTAAAGATGAGCGAGTAGCACTGCAACCCAACAGTGGCTCAGAGCTCATAAATTTGTAATGGAACCAATTCAGCATGGTTATGTGATTTTCCCCAGCATTGACCATCAGCCCCAGAGCACAGAGAGCAAGCACACGTTGAATTGACAGCATCGGGATGAAGGCACAGCTGTGAAAGGAAGACAAGGTGATGAGGGCCTGGATGAGAGTGCCCTGGAAGGGATGGGTGATTAAATCTAACTCAGGAAGAATAGAAGGGCAAGGCGGAGAGGTCTGACAGCCTGCAAAATCGGGTGTCAAATAGAAGAGCACATATTTAGGCATAAGGCTTTGTATTAGTCAAGGTTCTCCAGAGAAACAGAACCAATTCCTCGTAATAACTATCATATAAGAAATTGGCTCATTCAATTATGGAGGCCGAGAAGTCCCATTAACTGCCAACCAGTCTGAAAGCCTGAGAACCAGGAGAGCAAATGATAGCCTCAGTCCAAGGGCAGAAGAAGTCCAGTGTCTCGGTTTACACCATCATGCAGGGAAAGAAAATCCAACCTCTCTCTGGCGTTATGTTCTACCCTGGCCCTCATTGGTGTTGCCCATCCACACTGAGGAGGGCAGGCTGCTTGACTGAATCCACTGATTCAAATGCTAGCGTCTTCTGAAAACACCCTCACAGACAGAAATATTGGGGCATCCCATGGCCCAGCCAAGCTGGAGCACAAAATTACTCACCACAAGTTTGATGATAAAAGCTCTTTTTGCAATCCCTGGCATGTAGGCACCCAGCATGATGCGAAGAGCTTCACACGTATGGTTTTATTTTACAGAAGAGTAACTACAGTTCAAAGGTGTTAAATCACTGGGTTCTTCTTTGACTCCAAGGCTCATGCTCTTGAGCATCTGGCCCAATGAGGTCAGAGTGCTAGATTTCTGAGCATATGGCTTTGCAAGTTGGTCCATCCCAAGTGACAAACCATGTATAGAAGGTGGCAGTGGCTATGGATTGCTGAAATGAATGGAAGTTGTCCTTTAGCTGAGGAAGCCAGAGCAAATAGGAACTGGAGAGCTGTATGGTCCAACAACAAGGGTTCAGGAGTCGTGCCAAAGGGAAGCAAGAAAATGTTTACTGCCCGGAAGAGCCAGCCCTGAAACAGCTAGAAAACCAATTTGTAAGGACCACAGAAACTGTGAAACCTGGCAAGGAATGGCATCTCTCCCTTTGCAGCATCCTGGTTGAGCCAGGTGTCCCCAAGACCACTCTCAGGTCCAGTTATTCACCATAATGACACAGAACTCAGAAAAGCTATTATACTGATGGTTATTTGTGGTTTGTTACATTGAAAGGACACAGACTCAACTTCATAAAAGAAAATGGTGCATAGGGCAGAGTCTGGGGGAAACCAGGTATAGCTTCCAATTGTTCTCTCTCAGCAGAGCAACACAGACAAGACACGGTTCTCCCAGTAATGCTGTATGATAGCACACAGAAGGCATTGCCAGCCACAGAAACTTACCTGAGCCTTCAGATCCAGGGTTTTTATTGGATGTCAGTCATGTAGGCATGGAGCTGCCACATTAATAACCTTAACTACCAGACCCCAGCCTCTCCAGAGGTCAAACTGATATAGAGTGGCCCAGGGACCCAGGCAAACAAAATTAGGCATTCACTATAAATCACATTGTTAGCACAAACTATCTAGCTAGCCCAGTGGTCAGCAAACTGCAGCTTGGGAGCCACATGTGGCTCATGTGCCTCAGTTTGTTGCTCTATTGACTAATGAGTTTGCCGACCACTGCGCTAGCCTAAGGCCCTAGGCTTGTATACAAAGACACTCTTATCAAACATAAAACTCCCAGAGCTTAACATCTCCCTGGTCAACAACCTGTCCTTTCTTTGGAATGTGCAGAGTTCAAGCACCCCATGCTCTGAGGTAACCCTTTATAGCATACCAATGCCAGAGACATGAGTGAATAAATCAGATTTGTGATGCCTGAGACCCATTTTGACTCAGACCACGTGACCTCTAGGGACCAAGAATGATCCAGTTCTTGAAGGTAAACTTTCTTTCTCTTTGTTAATGCATTCATTGGTTGATTCTTTTTATTTATTTATTTATTTATTTATTTATTTATTTATTTATTTATTGTTTAAAGTATTACAAATAATAGTACATATGTTTCCCCATTTTCCCTCTTACACCTCCCCCTGGCCTTCCCAACCCCCCAGCACATGCCCTCTCCTGCCTCCCCTCCTCCCCCCCAGTGTCTTGTGTCCCATTGTTATGCTTTTATGCATGCATACAAGTCCTTCGGTTGATCTCTTGCAGCACCCGCCCCCCAATGTCCCCTGCCTTCCTGCTGTAGTCTAGCAGTCTGTTCCATGCTTCCTTGCCTCTGTATCTATTTTTATTTCCCCCATTTTCTTTCTTTAAAAAAAAAATCTTGCTTCTGCAGACTGGAAATAAATATATGAGCACAAGAAATGTTTGAGACCCAATTTCAATGACCAACAGTTCTGAGACCCAGCTTCAATGTCAAACTGTTCCTTATGTGTGCATGTCAGCAATGGTATCTGGATGGTGCACAAATGTTGGCAATGCAGGTCCAACTCTCTGTTGTTTGGTCCTGTGTAACCTGCAGCAATGCACAGCTGCTGACTGCTAGCATGAAAAGGCATCGTCATAGCCTTCCATCTCTGGACTGTCTCTCCTTTTGTCTTTGTGGTTGGAGCAGACCTGTCAACTCCTCTCTGTCTCAGGAATCCACATGGTCTTGGAGGAGGATGGTAGGGTAATATCATGTAAGGAATAAATCTTGTAAGTAAAGTACACCCAGAAAATGTTTACTTCAGAAAATTAATTTTTATTTGTAATACTAACAGCATGGTGTCAAAATAAACCAAAGGAAAATCATCCGGGCAAAATTAAAAAGGATCCCAAGTCAAATTTATAGAAAAGATTCCTTTATTGACTTTTGATTGAGAATATGTTTGTATATTTTCTGAAGGTAAACTTTCTGTTTAGAGCTTGGATGTCATCCTTTGAATGATGGTCCATGATGAGCTCAATCTCTGAAACTGATCCAATGACTTTTACACGTTAGACCCTTCTGTGCACTGTCTGCTCAAGGCTCAGCTCTCCCAGTCAGCATTAGAAAAGGCAAACAAGTACATGAATAACTCTGATGCCCAACCTAGAAAAAAGAGTTCAGAAAGAGTATCTGATACCCACTGGGCCTTTACAGACACAGTGCAATGAGGATCAGGGGATTTCCTCTCTACACTGTGTGCTGGGATCATGTTCCTAGGAATCCCATGATTAGAACTCTCCCAGATCCAAACACTAGGCTGAGGAAGCAGCCAGAATGCTGCAGGTGTACTTTGGTCTAACTTTGCAATGAGTTCACTGGACAGAACAGAGATTGCCATTCTTTTGCACCTGGAAGACACAGGAAGGAACACCTATCATGTTCTCCTGTGTATGCAGCTTTAGAAAGAATTGAAATATAGATGGAGATAGAGACAAGGACAGAAAGGAGATTCGAGGGGCATTTTGTTAGCATTTCTATCACTCACTGCATTCTGACGTGCTTTCTGAGTAGGGAATGGGCCCTTAGCACCAAGAGTTCTAGACCAGGGGCAGCACTCAGCTCATTCTCTCCTAGGGGCAGCCAGACCAGTGCCGCCTGTTTCATTACTCAAAATGGAACTGGTTCCTGGTTATCCTTTATTCCTACTTCCAGTGACCAGTAGTGAGACTGTTCTGTCCGAACTGCCCTTTCAGAAACAGTAAAAAAGGAGAAGATAAATCATGCTCAGTTTGTGTGTTTCAGCATCATTGTTGAACCCATGGCAGAGGCAAAGGTTTTAAAGAAAGGAAAACTGAAGTTCCAGAGCAGAGCCCAGGAAGACCCAGGGCATAAAGCTTACTTCCAAAAATGAACCCATGACCAGTTAGAGCCAGTTTTTACTACCACTCATATTATATTAAAATCCCTTAACATGGATAAAGGAGGAAGTGATGAGTCATCCTGAGAGGGGGCCATGTGTCTTTGGGCTCATCTGTAAGTATGAGGGAGAATTTAAGGCCAAGAGCAGAAGGAACCATTAGTTACCTGCTGAGGTCTTAGAGTTCTCCACCTGCCAGGGAGCCACAGTGACAGAGAAGTGACTCAGGGGACTAAGGAAATGGGCCTGACTACACAAGCCCCATGTGGTAAGAGAAGAGGCCAAATGTTTACATTCACTCTTTAGGCCTGGTGTACACTGGTGTCTGTTGGTCAGCTGTGGAGATAACAGAGTGGTCTTTATAGACCATCCACCAGGGAAAAGATGAAAACCCCCACATCCCACAGGAGGCCAAGGATCGGCAGTGACAAACTGGGCCAAGGAGAGTGAGGATGTGGTGACAGAAGCAGAAGAGAAGATGTGATGGCCAAGAACCAGATGCCACTCCCAGTGCATCCTGGAAGTTAGGTGTCACCTTGAAGGAAAGAAGGAAGGGGGGAAATGTGAGCTGACTGAGGAAACCTTGAACTGGATAAGTTTGTCTGAAATGACTAAGAAGTCAGTGGCATGGAGCTGGAGAGAGAAATCAGATCCAGTTATGGAAAAATAGAGAGTGTGGCCCTTCATTTTGCAAACCTGAGTTGGAAGTCTAGGAGATGGGTAATTGCCATATTTTAAACTCCTGAAAACTCAAGTCATGAGGACGGGCAGCAGAAGCAACAGAAGCAGTGGGTCATTTTTGTGCTGGGGCATATAAATTCTAGTTTGTCCAAAAAAAATGGGGGATGGATTGTTCTGAACATAAAACATGTGTGAGGGGGGCCACCAGAGAGTGTGCAGGGTGTGGCCAGGCCATGTTCTCTGTGCATCAGGAGCACAGCCATTCCTGATCAGACAAAAGGTAACGCCAGTGGATCTTTATCCAGCATGTAGAACGGTTCAGCAACCTGGAGAAGGGCTGTATGTAAATTAAATAAGAGTCCAGAGACAAAACATAATTTTGAAAGGCACTGGTGGTGGTGGGGGGGGGCAGAGGAGCTTGGCTGAAAAAACCAAGTTCTCCTTGTCTCAGGACCCCTTGTTTTTTAGTAACACAATTTATCCTAAGTCAAGGTGGAGATATACACATCATAGGGCAGGATTAGGTACAGAATCCATTGTCAGAATGGGAAATTACCTTTTGCTATTCAGGTGTTTGGCCAACAGGAGGCAATAACATATAAATTAAGATGCCCTGAGTTGTCTGGCAGCAAACAATCAATTTATGTATTCTTTTCAGGTTTGAGGAAATGCTGTTAGCTATTCCCAACAGGTGATAACATATGTGACTCAGCCCTTGTTGAGTCCCCAAGTTCCATCAACCTTACAATAAAACTCTTGCCATCATGACATGCTGGAATTGACTTCTGGCAAACAGGTATCCTGGCTATGCATTTCAAAGAGGAGCCACTGGAGGGGGGGGCATTTGTGAGTGAGCAAAATTTGTCTCGGAGACAGACATGAGCCCCCAGGTGCTGGGATGTCAGGAACAGTTCAAAGACTAAGTTCACTGAAGCATAGTAACCTCCATCTTGTGTAAAAACTGCGGTTTGAAATTTTAACCCTGCTATTTTGGCTTCTGTAAATACTTGCTTGCTTAAATAATAGGGAAAATAAGACTACTCCCATTCCAGAGAGACCATAAACTATGTTCCAGACATAGTTGTCAATGCTGGCACACAGACCTTCTTTCTCAGAAGGTCCAGAAGTCTTCTTCCAAAAATGGAAGACAAAGGACTGAAAAAAAGTATAAATAGAGAGAGCTTCCTCCATGTTTTTTGCTTAGACTTTGGATACAATATTCCTCTAAGCCTGCTGGTATATTAAAGGACTCCAAAATTTGGCTTTTTAAGGTGTCTCATGACTGCTTGCTTATTTACAATACAACATCATGGCTAACAAAGTCCTTCATGATGGAGCCTGCTTCCTGTCCAGAAGGGACTCAAGGGACTAAGGAGATTGTTGTGGTATACCCCCATCTTACTAAGGATGCCTCAAGAAGTCGAATTATGGAGTCATTTATTAAAGGCCAACAGCATATGAGGTCTGGAGCAAAAGCACTCCCAACCTCGCAGCCCTGAACAGCTCAACACGTCTGGCTTATATTGGCAGAATATCACAAAAGTATTGATTACATCTTTGGGTCTGAAATGAGGAACCTGCTTCTCAAAAAAGCATTTTTACAGAAGCAAAAATTGAGCAAATTAATATCTAAGAATCATTAAATCAACAGAAACACATTATCTGGGACCATCTGGGCAATTTAGAATAATTGTCAAGATTTGGGGATCACTGAGTCAAGAGGAATGCACTGTTAGTAGCTACTGGAGGCAATTTAGGATAATTGTGCTCTCCTGATTCCAGGACCACTGAGTCAACTGAAACTCAGTTATCTGTAGCTACTGAGATAATTTGTAATGATTTAGCTGCCTTGGTTCTCAGAAGAATGTGCTTCGGTAACTAGTGAGATCACAATCAATGGGACGTTAAAACTGCCAGCAAGGGAGTATTCAATCATATATAAGTTCAGAAAATCAAAATAACTCTTCTATTATTTTAGCAACCAAGCAAATGGATACAGAAGCCAAATAGCAGGTTAAGTTAAGGTTAAAACGGTAGTGTCTACCTAAGACAATTGCTACCATACTTCAAGATGTCCTTGGAACTCCCAGCAACACTTCATGAGCCCCAGCAGCCTCCCCTACTGTCTTGCTCCTGGGCCATTGCACAAGCCACTCCCTCTGCCAGAATGGTCCTCACCCTCATAATGGGTCTGTAGACCCCTCCTTAGCCTTTTTGTTTCAACTTTAACTTACCACTTCCAGACTGCCTTCCCAAATGCCCCCAATGGTTTTGTGCCCTTCCCATGAACTCCCTTGGTTCTCGAAGGAAGAGAAATCTCCAGGGCCAGTAACTTATCAGCGATTGAACAGCCACCCTCTCAAGCCTGTGCTGCTTCTGTGAGCAGCACCTCAGCCTGCCCCACTCCCCCATGAGACCACTGCCCTTAGGGTTTCACTATGTGGGCCTCCCAGGTTTGCTACCTCTGCTTGGGGTCTTCGGAGGCTCTGTGCCAGGCACTTCACAGAGGGCAGCAGGTTTAATCCCCATAAAAACATAGAGAGAGAAAATTATTACTCTTAGATTTCCACGGGTGAAAACAGAGGCCCGGGTGGTTAAATAACTCGCACAAAATCACAGCTGGCCAGGGACTGAGTTGTTCTTGGTGGGAAAATAATCTTGGTTACAATACTGTTCAGTTGTTACACTGCTGTCACCAAAACTAAGCTAAGGCTAGATTCCACTCCCTGTTTCTGAAAGCTGTGGGTGATGAACACACTCACCAAGAGAGGTCCAGCAGGTGATAATTGGTGTTGTCACAGCACAAAAGAATAGAGGGGACTGCGAATTTTTCCGCTAACCATGGGGAATACAGGTGTTGTTTTTTTTTTTACTTTGATAGCCAGGGTTCTCCAGTGTACGGTAAGGGTTCAAGCAATAGTTTCCCATGCTTCTGATTTAAGTTTAAAATTTCCAGGGAGAGCAGAATGTGTCAATTAGTTCTGTCTTTGCTTTGCTAAGAGGTTATGTAAGTTGTTTACTCTCATGAGTAGCCAGAGAGAGTCCAAGTACCTCTCAAAGGCCTGCACATCACTATCCCACGTGGTCATTCATCGTCCACAAACCACCCACACTCTGCCCTCGAACATCCCTGTACCTAGGCTGGGAGGCTCAAGTTATAAATGCCCATGAGAAGCAGACCCAAAATATAATGCTAAGAGTCCCAAGGAGCAGACTAGAGGGGTTGGTCTCTAGTGATTCAGAGAGCACAGCTATACCTCTAGGAGAGGGCGCCATGGCTCAACTCCAGGCAAAGGCTGCTGCGCAGGATTCCAGAGTCCTGTGGCTGGATCTGCCCCCTCATACCAAAAAGCCCTAAGCATGGAATTTTACATGAATATTTTTCATTTGTAAAACACTATGTGAGCCAAACAGCACACGCCTATAGATACTCTTCCATCCAGCCAGTGACCCCTGGATTCCTATCTGCCACGCCGCCGTGCCCTAGGACTTAGGCCTTCGGTAAGCCCATCAGAGCTGAACACACAGCTCCAACCCAAGAGCAGACAGCAGCAGCCCTGGAGGCTGGGCGCCCTGAGGCTGGCAGCCAGCGGGAGGGGTCCGCGCAGGGAGAAATCTGGTTCCAGGAAAACAGGAACTCTCTGTCTGTGAGAAAGCGGCAATGCTCAACAGGTTTTTACGGTGTCGGTGTTAAAATATTTGTGATTCTGCAGCAGGAGCATCTGCTCAGGCAATGCGAGATACCATTTGGGGAACATGATATGACACCTTTAATCTCAAGTCTGGGTGAGGGGAGCTACAAGTACAACTATTTACAAGTGAAACCGTCACAGGCCCCGAGGTCTGCCAAGGTGCCTGATTGCAGTTCAGAGGGAAGCGGACCAAGAGACGAAAGAGATTTCCAAAAGGGCAGTGTGAGGTCCTAGTAGAGGTAGGACTGACGGGAAAACTCCACAGCATGCTCATCTCCAAAATCACCTGATTTTGTTTTTGTTTTTTTTCATTTATTTTTATTGTTGAAAGTTATACAGATGTACCCTTTAGCACCTGTGTTCTTCAGCAAGGACAGAGTGAGCCTGTCTTTGTGCCAGGTACTGTGCTAGATACCAGGAATGCAGCCGTGGGCCACCTCAACAATGCCCATGGACAGCAGTGAAGAGGGAGCCCCACATTCTACAGTGTCCAGGCGAGACCCCCCTCCCAGCCTCGCCCTTCCAGCAGCAGCCTGAGGCAGCCCAGGGCTCCCTGCCCTTCCCTCCCTTCTTACCTAAGGCAAACTCATTAGTCAACAGAGCCAAATATGAACAGTACAACTATGGAAATTTCTTTTGAGAGCCAAATTTTTAAAAATTAAACTTCTTCTAATGCCACTTCTTCAAAATAGACTCACCCAGGCAGTGATATTTTGTGGAAAAGCCACACTCAAGGAGCCAAAGAGCCACATGTGGCTGGCGAGCCGCAGTTTGATGACCACTGACCTAAGGCATCAACAGGACTGATTCCATCTTGCTCTTTATCACTGCTCATTTTGGCATAAGAAGCCCTAGAACTTCTTAAAGGCATCTCTCATCATCCTACCTCTCATCTCTTAAATCTCTCCTCCGGGTAATCTGGCTACTCCTGCCTCCCCATATCCTCCCATTAGGTCCTCTGAAATTCATGGTTTGTTATCAGCAAATTCCTGTATTTTCAGGTGCATTTTTAAGCATTCCCTTCTCCTTTCTCCTTTAACCGAACAAGGAGCCTATCAAGGAAAAAATGTTAATTTAAAAATAATAATATTTGGTTGGGCTGGTGTTGTTCAGTGGTTGAGTATAGATCCATGCACCAAGAGGTTGCTAGTTTGATTCCCCAGGGTTTCAGGCTCAATCCCCAGTAGGGGGTGTGCAGAAGGCAACCAATCGGCATTTCTCTCTCTCATTGATGTTTCTATTTCTCTGTTCCTCTCTAAAAATCACTAAAAACATTTTTAAAATATTTAAAAATAATATTATTTGTAGCAAAAACTAACAAACTTGCACACTTACCATTTTCTAGGCATGGTTCCAAGTACTGTGCCAGCATTGATTCCATTCATCTTTGCAACCCCATACTGAAGTCCACTAGTCATCCTGTTTTCTGATGAGAAAACTGAGGTCCTGAGGGTTACACAATCAGCCTGAGTGCAAAGAGTAGATAGGTAGGGAAGTGGGAATACAGGATTTCAGTAGCGGCATTTGGACCCAAAGCCTGGGCCTGTAATGATTGTGATATACGGCTGCACAGAAGGTCTGTGTTCAAAGAGAAAACAGCTCTAAGAAGGGGCACCATGGGCCACCCAGGAAGGCAGCATAAGAGTCCCAAAATGTTCGGATCTAGAACTCACCTCAAATAAAAACTCAGAGCCCCTCTTAAGAACACAACTTCCTCTTCCATCCTCTCAAGAAGTGCTTATTTGTTCTCATTCCCAAACTCTTTTTCCACAGGGCCTGGAGATGGGGTAGGGTTACTCTTGCTCTTTATTAATCTGCCCCCCAACACTCTCGGTTTTGAAGGTCATGCTGCCAGACTAACAAACTGCTGACTCCTCCTTGTGGTAGTCATCTGTAGACCACTTGGTCATTCCCCTCATCCCTACAAGAGCTGAGCATCTGGCTCATTGCCACACTCTCCAAAACCACTTCAGTTTTGATTCATGATAATTTTCACTTTCCACAGAAAAAATGCCTGCAATGCTCTGGACTCACACACAGTTCAATGACCTGTGCTACTCCATTCTAACATCCTAACTCAGCCACTGCCTCCCATGGCCATATACTAGACCTCCTCATTTAGGTAATTCACTCCTCCATTATCTTCTTTTTGAACTTTATTTTTATTGTTGACACCGCTAGACTTTGGAAGGCCCTTCCTGGGCCCTCAGCTTTCTTTTATTTACCTATCTTCTTATCTAAGGACCTCATCCAGTCTCATGGTATTAAATCCCATTTAGACTGGTGGCTTCCAAATTTCTATCTCCAGCTAAACCTCTCCCCTGAATTCCAGATTCTTGACTCAGTTTTACATCCCAGTTAGACTTATAATAGTCACCACAAACTCTGCATGAAGAAAACCCAAGTCTTGATTCACATCCCCCAGTGCACTCACGTATGTGCAAGCATACACACACACACACACACACACACACACACACACACACACACACACTTATTTTGCCATGGTTTTTAGTAACTGCCACCTCATTCTTCCATTAGAAATTTTTGGGGTCATTCTTGCTTCCTCTCTCCCTTATTCCCAACACTCAAACAATAAATTCTGTAAATTATCTTAGCAAAAGTAACTTTATGCACACTATTCTTTAACCCCCCACCTGGACACATAAGAATAGGCTTTGGGTCTGTAACACTTCCTTACCAAGAGAAAAAACCCACACAGCCTGTGCTGGGCTTCTCATCTTGTGTGGAAATCTGTCTCTATCCAAGCACAGTGAGTGTTCCTTTGTTTAAGGATGGATGGGTGGATGATGGATGGATGGATGGACAGATGGATGCATAACAAATTGAGAAGTTGTCAGATGGTCAGCTTCTTTCCCACTCTGGTTCCTCAGATTCCTTGCCGTGTCCTGTGGAACAAAAAGGAAAACTCAAGAAGGATCTACGTAACCCTGGTCATTAGATTCTTAATTCCCAGTTCTTGGAGTTGGAACATAGAGAAAAGAATTTTCCACAAACACCTTTGTCAACCAGCATCATCCTGTGTCTTCTTGGACCACAATGGTTGGGACATCATCTTAGATTGACTTTCTGAAAATTCTGGAGCTTAAAATTTGGCTTGTTATGCCATTGATAATCATCACTTCAATGATACAGCACTTAGGGGACACCTACTCTATGCAGACAAGTGAATGTATATGATCATAAAGATAGATCATTTCATTTAATCTCATTCTCCTCACACCTTGTAAGATAGTCACTTATTATTTCTATTTACAGATTAGGAAATAGAGACCCATAAGAGATAGGCAACTTGCTCAAGTCACAGGTAAAAAATGACAGAAAGAAGATTCAAACCCAAGCAGACCAACACACTATCACCCCAACAAGCACCATCTTTGTGCCAGATACTGTGTGTTAGGAATTAAACACATTATCTCAAATGATTTAATCCTCATGTCACCTCTCAAACTCTTTTTCCAGGTGAGAAAACTGAGTCTCAGGGAAGTATTTATAAATCACCTGCTCAATGTCACAGACAGTGCAGATGAGTAAGTACCGGGCCATCTGCAGTGTCAAAATTTTTGATTTTGTAAAAGAAAAGAGGTGGGGAGTTAAAGTGAAATGCTGAAGGTCACCATCACTAATGAGTGAGAGAACATGGGGCTTGAATCAAGACTATCTCAGTGCCCTCTAAGTGTGGACATTGAGTGCAAAGCAGTCACGGAAGACCTCTTTCTGATGCTGCCTGGACTGAGCAAGCTTCCCAGTGGGCAGCCAGCCATTGGGTAGACTTTCTCTAGACTGGGCCCAAGGCAGGCAGACATGGAGCCAGGAAAGGCTGAGCCGAGGAGATTCTGCCCTGCTCTAGGTCATGCTCGTTCCCAATAAAATTGCAAAAAGGAAGCTGCCTAAAGGCAGTATCCATCTGCCCAGCACTTGACCCAGCAATCATTTGCTGGCCCAGGGGGTGGAGTGCAGAATAGCTGCTGTCTGTACACCGCATTCATCTTGTTTTCTGTGCCCCAGAGCGTGCTGCTTCCTTTCTCACAGGCAGTACCATTATTTAACGAGGTGCCAAACCTTGGGGAAAATTGCACATTTTAATCAAAGCACCAAATGAGCGAGCCTAGATGACTTTACAAAATGTATCCGAGTCGAATTTTGCACAGCAATGTCTGGGTATCAGGTAATTAAGTGAAAAGGGAAATAGCTTCCCAAGGGGTGTAAACAAACACACTAAGTCTCATTTCAGCATTATGCTGAGTGGGGAAAATGGATTTCTGAGTGGACTGTAACCCAGGGCTTCTTCCTCCAATGTCAAATCGGACTTTGTGGGGCTGGAAGCCTGCAGGCTGAGCTGTGGAGACAAGATGCCTCCTGCAGGTTGAGAAGAAAAACAACCTTTGTCAAATGCCCTCAGTTAAGAGAGAAGACTGCTGACTCTCCAAGTCACATGGAGGCCAATGGTAGAGCTAAGACTCAACACTTGCTTTCTGGTGCCTAGTTCTGTGTTACTTCCAGTCTACTGAGCCAGCGCTACCACATGTCAGCTATTCAAAAACAAAAGCAATAATATAACAATGGAATCAGTGATAGCGTCTTGTATGAGTACATGTATTACTGAACAAGGGTCCAGTGCCCGATGCACACAGCAGTCTCGGCACCGGCTTTTGAGAAGAGAAAGGCGCTGCATTTGGAAGTCACCTGTCAAGGAGACAGAAAGCGAAGCTCAGACTTGTCTCCTCTGGCCAGGGTTCAGAATGTGATTTTAAGGGAACCCAGGACTCAGAGTGGGGTTTTCAGGGGTAGCAATGCAGGGTTCACAGGGGTTACTCATGAGTGGTGTTTCACAAATGTAGCTCATAAGTGTGTATCCAAGGTTCAAAGTTGGATTCTGAGTTTTGTTGAAACCAGGATAGAGCCTTGTCCAGGTGGCTTTGTTGTCCGATACACCAAAAGGGTTCAGTCCCAGGTAAGGGTGCATATAGGTGCAACTGATTGATGTTTCTCTTCCTCCCATCCTCTCTAAAAAATAATCAATAAAAACATATCCTCAGATGATGATTAAAAAAAGGAAAAACACACTATTAACTTTTGGTCAATAATATGTTTGTATATTTTCAAAAACAACTCCAAGACCATATGGATTCCTGCAACAAAGAGGAACTGACAGGTCTGTTCCAACTGCAAAGACAACCCAGAGATGGAATATGCTGACAACACCTTACCATGCTAGCAGTCAGCAGCTGTGCATCGCTGCAAGCAGCCCAGGACCAAACCAGAGAGGGTGGAACCTGCATTGCCACCATTTGTCCACCATCCAGACACCATTGCTGACATGTACACATAAGGAACTATTTGACATTGAAACTGAGACTCAAACATTTTTTGTTCTTATATGTCTATTTCTAGTATGCAGATTCAAGATTTTTTTTTTAAGAAAAGAAACAGAGGGAAAAAGATAGATACAGAGGCAAAGAAGCATTGAACAGACTGTCAAACTACAGTAGGAAGGCAGGGGAGGGTGGGGGCAGGGGCTTTGGGAGATCAAGGGAAGGACTTGTATGCATGCATATAAGCATAACCAATGGATACAAGACACTGGGGGAGGGGGCAGGTGAGGGCATGTGCTGGGGGGTAGGGGAGGCCGGGGGAAAGTTAATGGGGTGGGAAAAAAAGGAAACATATGTACAACTATTTGTAATACTTTAAAGAATAAAAAATATATACATATTGGAAAAAATTTTTAATTGAAAAAAAGGAAAAACAGGGCAGGATCAAGTCCTGAGGCTACATATGTGTTGAGTGCTATACTTTGTGTTTTGTGTCCATTAGCTCATTCAGTTCTCTGAGGACTTCATGGCAACTAACTACTATTTTCCTCCACTTACAGGTGAGAGAGTAGAAGCAGAGAAAATTTAAACAACCAGCCCAAAGGTGTCCAGTAGATAGTGTGGTCTGGAGAGTGTCACACACAAATCACCTGACATGCCATCAAGCTGAGTCTAGGCTGCCCCAAGTGCCACAGTCCCTGGACATCCAAAACCCTCTCCAGACTCCTAAGAAGAGCCTGGGCACCTCTGCCTCAAAATCCTCTATATGGCTTGGGACCACACCAATCCTGATGAGTAACTCGGTCTTTTTCTCATTTCCTACAAGAGCATAACAAAGCAGGAGCCAACAAGTACAGAATGTGGTTAAGAGTGCCACAACTTGGGGTCACAAAACAGAACAACTCCCAACAATCCACCAAAAAACATTTCTTATTTCTGCAGAGGCCCAGGGATGTTGGATTATTTGCATACGGGATTCTTCCTTCTCTCTCCTAGATGGGTCCCAACTGTAATTTGCCACCCTAAGTCTTACCTCCTTTTTGATCCCGTCTTTTTTTTTTTAATATATTTTATTGATTTTTTTTACAGAGCGGAAGGGAGAGGGATAGAAAGTCAGAAACATGGATGAGAGAGAGACATCGATCAGCTGCCTCTTGCACACCCCCTACTGGGGATGTGCCCGCAGCCAAGGTACATGCCCTTGACCAGAATCGAACCCGGGACCCTTCAGTCCGCAGTCCGACACTCTATCCACTGAGCCAAACCGGTCTCGGCTGATGCCGTCTTTAATCCTCTTCTCTCTCTTTCCAGGAGAGGAGAGAACAAAGCATTTGTTTCTTCAAAGATCCATGCCTTTGGGGTCTCACCTTCTGTCCTTAGCAGTTTGTCAAGATATTTTCCTAGACAGAAGCAATTTCCTCCTCTGAGAGGGATGTTGAAATGAGCTGCTAAGAAAATTCATTATTCACTTGGTGACACCAATAAATATGAGGTCTCCACTTGCATTTTTTAAGCCCATATGTATGTTTATATGATTCCTAATGCTGGTCCACACTGGAAGCCAGGGGCGGCCAGCTTATTCACTTAGCGTGTCTTCTCTAAATCTGGTCCTCTCTTGACTCTCACTCCCGAGATCTCAGGATGATGCAGATTTAATCGTGGCTGAGGGTGGAGGCTGTCCTAACCCCGCCCTCTGAACACAACTCTTTCAGGCTCACAACAGAAGCTCCTTGAGGGGAGAAGTCTTATTCGGTTCAATTCTATATCCTTAGAATCTAGCACAGAGCTGCATACAGAAGGCATTCATCTGAAGTTCATTCATTCATTCATTCATTCAAAAAACAATTGTTCAGCACCTGCAGTGCTCCAGGTCCTATTCTAAGCTTTAAAGAAATAAGAATAAAAATGATACATTCCCAGAACTCAATGATGAATATATATTGGAGTTTCTTGCAGTTTGGGGGACATGAATCACAATGAAAAATTGGTGAAAGATTTAGATCATCTTCCCAGAAACTACATAAGTATTTTGGCATACAGTTCTTGGTAGCTAGAAACAATGGCCCAATTATTCACTTGTTTCTATATCATGCCCTTGGCCTTGTAGCTTGGCAGGACCTTCCCAACAAAGGGAGGTTGGACTTGGCTTTGAGCTCATCCATGTACCTTGCTATGGCCAATGGGATGTCAGCAGGAATGACACAGAAGAAGCGTGAAATGAGCTTGTCCTTTGGGGCTCTATATCTTGCACTTCCACCACCAGCAGGAGAAGGACATGCCTGGGCTGGCCCTCTAGTCCAGAAGGGAGATGAGAAATACATGGAACAGAGCCCAGCTGCCCCAGCCAAGGCTGACCTAGATCAGTCAGCAGCCAGGTGCCCCCAGAGATTTAAACAAGCCCATTCAAGATGAGCAGGAGCCCTGAAAGAACCCCAGCTGAGTCCACACATAACTGGTCAGTAATTGTGGGAGGGCACTAGAGTGTTGTCGTTGTAGTTGTTGTGGCAGTTAAGAATAATTTAAAATG
Organism: Antrozous pallidus; assembly: GCA_027563665.1. Classification (NCBI taxonomy): domain Eukaryota; kingdom Metazoa; phylum Chordata; class Mammalia; order Chiroptera; family Vespertilionidae; genus Antrozous; species Antrozous pallidus. Next base: position 9,419,464 of record CM050526.1, read on the forward strand.
TTAAGGGCTTAAAGGATAATCTAAAGGTCTGTAGACCCCAAGTGGAGGAAGACCTTTGGCCTCTTAGGGGACACAGCAAAGGAGACAGGAATGGCCGTGTCAACTGATGGTCACTGGTGTCAATTCAACATCAATAGGGATCCCCAATTTTGGGTGCAATCAGCTCAATAGCAATACCGCAGGGCTGTGAGAATAGCTTAATAGTGTTACAGCTTAATTATGAAGCAACAACAGCAGTGAAACAGCAGGGCTGAGAAATGGCCTTGGCTGGGCAGCTTAGCTCTGCTCTGCTCTGGTGAGATGTCTCAGCTCCAGCCAGAAACACAGCCTTGCATCCTTGGTGAAAAGAGAACATGCACTCCGTGCCTGAGGAGAGTTGACTTACATAGACAGAAGTCCCTGCCCTTGGTCCCTGATTGGTCCATCCCCATGAAATGAGGGTTCAAAATCCTTATAGTTTACTTGATCCAAAAGACACTGCTCTGATTGGTCAGAATGAAACCGTTCTGATTGGTCAGTGAATATGCTGATGTAGAGATATAGCTGCATAGCTCCAATCGGACAGGGGAAGCCTCAGTCTTATTGGTTGAAACACAATTCCAAGAACTCCTTTATAAGGGCTGGCTCAGTTGGCAGGAACACAATGCAGACAGGATGCTCAGCGTGGGATGCAGGCAGCTTAGTGCAGGCTTCCCCTGAAGTGTGGTTTACCTGAGAGGCCCTGTGTAGAAGTGGGTGCTATACTCTGAGTCCTTCTGAGTAGGTGTTTTGTTTCTGAGGTCCACAAAAGCACAGTGTATTAAGCACTGCAGTGGGGTAGAAAGGGGTGCTTCAGGAGCATCTGATAGAGGCTTGCTTTGCACAGGAGCTGATATCCAAACTAAGATCAGAAGGACAAGCATCCATCAGGCAACTGGGAGTGAGGATGTTGGGTTGGGGGGGGGGGGAGTTCCAGGAGTGGGAATCAGTCAGTGCAAAACTATGACATGAGAGAAATGTGACCAGTTAGCCCTTTTGGTGAGCCTGAAAGCTTTTCAGTTTAAAGTTCTCCAAAAGCTCAGAGAGGAGCCCTGGAGACTTCCAATTTTTTAGGATACTCATATAGTATTAAAATATGAAGATATGCTAAAAGAGAGGTACAAAAATAGTGGTAGAATTTAAATATTTTTCACCCTAACCGGTTTGGCTCATGGATAGAGCATCGGACTATGAACTGAAGGGTCCCAGTTCAATTCTGGCCAAGGGCATGTACCTTGGTTGCGGGCACATCCCCACTACAGAGTGTGCAGGAGGCAGCTGAATCGATGTTTCTCTCTCATAGATGTTTCTAACTGTCGATCCCTCTCTCTCTCTCTCCCTTCCTCTCTTTAAAGAATCAATAAAAAGATATTTTTAAAAAGAATTTAAGTATTTTTCATGGTACAAATGAACAATTTTAACATCAGGAGGAATGTAATGTCCCTATGTTTTAGTCTTGTTTGAGTGTAGCATTAAATGCCTAAGCATGTCTTTCATGAATGTGAGGATTAGTCCTAATGGCTTTCCTACCTTGCCCAACTCCAACTTAGTCTAAATCAGAGGGTGTGAAATCAAAGGGGTTGTGGGGAGAATCAAGACTCAATCATTTCTTGATAAACTAAGTGAGTAAATTTCAGATGTCTATAGGGAGAAAATGCACCTGGCTTAGTGAGGATCGTTTCAAAGGCTCCGTCATGGGTCTAAACTGGAAAATCCTTAACCCCAACTACAGGGCTTGGGGCAAGGCCCCCACTATGGCCATCAAAATCACCAAGAGGCCCTCAGCCTTCCTGATAGGACCTCAGGATTGGTCCAAGCTGCTCATTACCCCAGAGAAGTACAGAGGTGACAATGGTGTCACAGCACCACCTCGTGGCCACACCTGAGAAACCAAAAGGGCTACTGACACAAAGCTTGAGTTCCTCTCTCTCTTTCTCTATATATGTATTTGTGCGTATATATTCAAAATATATGTATATGTATTCTATATAAAGTATATATGTATGTATATGTTTTAATATAAAGTGTATATGCATGTATACATAATATAAAGTATATATGTATGCATATTCAACATAAAGTATATGGCACAGACTTTTCACATTGTGCTCAGCACATGATGAATGCAATTATTAATATTATCATTATTATCATCATGATACTGTAAAAGTTCCCCAGTTTCTTTGAAATTAAATGGGCTGTAGGAAAATTAAATTTTTGAAGATTATTAAGAATTCATTCCTCCTTTACTTTCATTCAATAAACACGTACTAAATGTTTACTAATGAAATCACTGTGCCATGTAACTGGAGCAGCGTGAAGGAGATATGAAAATGACTGAGGTGCGGTCCCTGCTGTGACACATTTCCAGTCCTGCAGGAAAGGTAAACATGTAAACCGTCGGCTCCACGTGCTGACGGAGACACACCCAGAGCTCCAGGACTGTGTAGAAACAGCAGCAATTCATTTGGATGCCTGTGATTTTCCCCTAACGCAATAAAATTGCCATCCTCCCAGTGACCTCACGCCCTCTGACCCCAGCTTCCTCTCTCGCTGCTCTGGCCTCTCTCCAGCACCTTGGAGAGCTGCTGGGTTCCTCAGATGGTCCATTGGAAACTTCTTGAAACTGCAGAATAGGCAGAGGGCCAGGAGGGCTGGAGTCCACGTTCAAACTGGATGACCTTGGGCAAGTTACTTAACTTCTCTGTATCTTCGTTCTCTCGTAAGCAAAAAGGAGGCTGTTAATCATAGCCCTGGCCTCATGGCTTTACAGGGAGGACTGAATGAGGTCTTAATTTATAACGCATGGTAAACCCTCCGCACACCAGCAGTGGTCCGCAGAAATCCATCCGCCTGGTTCTTCATGAGACCTAGGTCCAGTTTTGTAGACTTCTAGGCACTTTCTATTATTAAAGCTTGGTTCAACTCCATTTTAAACTTCAGTCTCCTATATGACTCAGCACCGCTCACCCAGCATCTAGGGCACTGGGAACTGGGGTGCAGATGGGAAAACCTGGTCAACTCTTCTTTCTTTCCTCCTTAAATTTTCTCCTCTATCATCCTCTGTGACTCTAAATCCTAACAGGGCCTTTCACTGGCTCCTGATTCATTGACAAGGACGATCCCACTCCAATCACTCACATTCCACCTGGTGTGGTTTGACTGGTGCAGAGGGAATATATCTGATCCATCTTGTATTGGTGATGTCTGAGAGAGGATCTTAGTGCAGGTGCTATTCCTGGCTTCCATGGAGAGCAACCAACTCTCACACTGCCCAATCTCAACTCCTTCCCAAAGGATGTCTCTAGAGGTCAGTCATGCCTCACCTGTGTCCAGGTTGCAATCTTATTGCCTAGCTTGCCTGGTACTCTACTCGGGCAGGGCCACCTTGGGCTCCACTGCAGCATCAGGTCTAGGTGGTGCCTGGCATGTATACATCTTCCTGGTGCTTGTCATATTTTCCCTTCTCAGGAATGAGATGCGGATGGTATTAATATTTGCACCCACTGTCTGGTGTTCCCAGACAAAGTAATGAAAAGGCCTGTACACCTTCCAGCAGGTGCCTGGACAACCTCTAAGGGCAGCAGCTTCTGCCACCTGCAAGTCCCTACTTAGGGCTTCAGTGCTCAAAGAAAACGTTTGCTGCCTTTTAATAAAAATGCCTCTAAAAATATGTTGGGGAGAAATTAATGTCTTTGTATCCTAACGAAGCAAAGTGAAGTTGAAAAGGTTTTTAAAATGACACTTTTCCTGTCTCAGTGTCAGCTCTGAGGCCTCAAAAAGGACACATAGTTAAAGGACACAATTGGATATACCCATGAAAGCTGAGAACATGGGCACCAAGTCGACCCACATGGAGGTGCTGGTCCAGCTGTGCAGGCCTGGTGAAGGGCACTGGCATGGCTTCTGCTGTTCCCATTCGACCTCCATACAGTTTCCAGCCATGAACAAGAAAGCAGGATTCACGGGGGGAGGACAAGATGAGAAGTGATGAGGTCTTTGAGGAGAGGTATGGGTATTCTGTGTGGGTTGCTCTCTACACACAGGTGAGATGAAGGAGAAAGGTGCTTTGTGGACACCCCTTCCAGAAAGACAAAGAGTACTCTGGCCAGTGTGTTCAGTAGTTAGAGCATCAGCCTGCTCATCCAAGGATCAAGGGTTCAATGTTTCTCCCTCTTCCCTCCATCCCTCCCTTCCACTGTCTGAAAATCAGTGGAAAAAAATATCCTCTGATGAGAATTAGCCACCACCACAACAAAAGATGAACTGCTAAGGACATTGAATGCAAGCTTCCCAAAGGCTGGGTGGGCACGGGGTCAAGTTTATGGAATTGGCCTTATGAGCAACCTGCACTTCCACTGAGGGTGAGACAAAGGGCCTGTGAAGGCTAGATGGAAGCCTGGAAGTAGGAGCCAGCCATGAATCTGCTAGAAAAAGACAATCCGAATGTTTCACAGGGTAAGAATCCTATCTAATAAAAGCCTAATATGCTAAGTTTCTGGTCATCTGGTTGTCCATTCAAACAATCAAAGCATAATATGCTAATGTATGATAAGGCGACTCAACTGCTCACTATGGCATGCACTGACCACCAGGGGGTAGACACTCCAACCAGTAAGTTAGCTTGCTGCTGGGGTCCTGCTGATTGGGACTGAGCGAGACAGGCCATGCATGCCCTGAAACCCTCCCACGGTCCTTCCCTAACTGGCCAACCTCCTGCATCTCTCCCCAGCCCCCATTGTGCCACAGTGGGATCCCTCTGCCTGGCCTGCACCCTCTCGCAATCCAGGCTGAGGGATGACCCCACCCCTGAGTGCATGAATTTTGTGCACTGGGCCTCTAGCTTTTAATAGTTTTATTCAGATGTAATTGACATGAATAAACTACACATGGTTAAAGGACACATTGAGATACACCCTTGAAACCACTTCACAGTGGAGAAGGGAGACACTTTCACCAAATACAGGCACCGACACACAAAACCCAGGTGCCAAGTCCTTCACAGGGAGAAGTTCCTGACACTACTCCCTACGCGCCTAGGAGCAGCCCTCTCTCCCTGGAGCAAGCTCTGATAGAAGCTGGATCGCCATCTGGAGGCTGTGGGGGGTGCCTGAATCAGAACAGGGCGGGGGGAAGGTGACAGCCCCGTCCCCAAGGCACCAGCTGAGACAGTCCTGTGCTTCATTTCTTGCCCATGGCCCTGAGACATATGAAGTGTGTGGGCCACATGCTCTGCTGGGTTGAGTCACTGGGTAGGCTCCCTCTTCCCTGGCATGTGCTGGGGGGAGGCCACTAGCATTTGTCTCTGCTGACATTCAGACCAGCCCTTCCTCTGAAGGGCACAGCCATTCTTTATGGTGAAGCCTGCCCACCCAGAAACTGCCTTTCCCTTTGCCTGACTCTGCCTGTCTTCCCTGTGCCCCTGGTGCCATCTGGCAGCCTGACTCCCAGAGAGCACTCTTTCTTCCTTCGTTGTCAAACCTGTAAAGACAAATGCCTGCGATATCCCAGGGAGGATGGTGGAGAAAAGGTGGGTACCCTTTTTGTCTGAGAAGGACCTCCTATAATTGAATATCAGGTTTTTATTTTTTATTTTTTTAATATATTTTATTGCTTTTTTATAGAGAAGGGAGAGGGATAAAAAGTTAGAAATACCGATGATAGAGAAACATTGATCAGCTGCCTTCTGCACACCACCTACTGGAGATGTGCCCGCAACCAAGGGACATGCCCTTGACCAGAATCGAACGTGGGACTGTTCAGTCCTCAGGTCAGTGCTCTATATCCGCTGAGCCAAACCGGTTTTTAAAAGAGGGAATTAATTTTAACTAAGGCACATGCAAACACTGGGTGCAGAGAACCCAAAAAGGAAGGAATGGGATTTGTTCCCAAGTGCTTAGTAAGAGTCCAGCCCTGTGCAAGGGGACTTTAAGCGGCACAGCAATCCTAAGACATAGCCAGGAGTCCCGGCTCACAGTTGAGAGGACTGACACTCGGGTGAAGTGGCTGCTACTCTCTGGAGAACTGGGATTTACACACGAGCATGTCTGACTCTGAGATTCCTCCAGGAACCTCAAAGTCAAAACCAGTGCCTGTAGGGTTGCTGTGTGAGCTGCCGCTGGAGTTACAGGGCTGCTGTGATTGACATGGAGAGGAAAGAAAGATGGAAAGGAACCATGCTGCCTGAGTAGCGGACTGCCTCTCCAGCTACAACAGGAGTAAGTTTCCAGGATGCTTTGTAAAGAGTTTCTGACATCGGAACCGGTTCCATAGGGGCACCGTTTACACCCAGCAGACGCAGTCTTGGTACTACAAACCAGGCTAGTGGCTCGACACTAATCCCCTTCTGTACACCACGGCCATGAGGCAACGGCTTTTCGGCCCCATCAGACATGAAAGAGGAAAGTGCTCCCTTCAGAAGCTCATGACTGTGGTCCCGGCATGCACAGAGCTCACACACGTGTAGATGGTGAGGCCTTAAAGGAACAGTAAGCTGCTCCGAGGGACCAGGAGAAACTTGCTCTGGGTACAGCCAGGATGCAGTCCCCTGGGAATTGTCCCGCTCCTCCCATCACAGGGCCCTGGAAATCACCGTCCGGCAGCTTCTACCTGGCAGCCCCAACACAATCCTCACTGGGCTCCCTGGCTCTTGTCATTTCAGGCTGTGAGAAAAGAAAGACAACGGGAAACCCTGTTGGGGTTGACACTCTCAAGATATAAAGGCCCCAAATATGGTGGAGAGGAAGCAAGAGGAGTCAGTGGCTCGTGGCCATGGTACAGATTCCTGCCACAGGCCCCTGCGGGAGCCAGTGCGAATCCTCTCACTGAGACGCACTGTCGGGATATGCCACTCATGCTGCCAGGCTGTCAAGATCTGATAAGAAAGAAAAAGGAACGAATAAAATAAGTGTTTATCAAGTTTTTTTTTAACTATTTGATTTTCATTTAAATCCTCCAAATGATACTATTATTACTGAATTTTCTAGTAGAGGAAACTTAAATACTACAGAGAAGTGAACTATGAACCGCAAGCACGGATTTGGGTCTTAATGTTCCAAGCAGAGGAAGAAAAGTCACAAGCCTACTCAGTTAACACCAAAGCTTCCTAAGCCAAAGTGAGCATTTTCAGAGAATGCGATATGTCAATATTTTGTTCTTTCTCCCCTTTAGTGAAGTTACATCTGGCAGGCAGAATGGTGCCTTCCCAAAGATGCCCACGGCCTAATCCCTAAAACCTGTGAAGTGTAGATTACATGGAGAAGGGGAGTTAAGGTTGCAGATGAAATGAAGGTTGCCAATCCCTGGCCTTGAGATGGGGAAATCAGCTGGACTTATCCAGGTGGGCCCAGGGTTACCGCCAGAGGCCTTAACAGTGGAAGGGATGCAGAAGAGAAAGTCAGAGGTAGAGGAATGCCCACAGAAGCAGTCAGAAAGCTGTTGTACTGCTGAATTTGCATATGGAGGAAGGGGCTATGAGATAAGGGATATGGGCAGCCTCTGGAAGCAGGAAAAGGACAAGGAGATTGATTCCTCCCTAGAACCACCAGAAGGAACTCAACCCAGTCTGCCTTTCCTCATAGCTCAGGGAGAGCAATGTAGAACTTCCAACCTGCAGAACCACAAGTAAAAAATTATAGATTGTCTCCACCAAGGCTGCATTAATTTGTTTCAACAGCAAAAGAAAACTGATACAGCACATGGGGAAACAAATCCTGAAGCAGCTGCTGGCCTCGTGGTGCTGGAGGGCAGTGGGAGGCTGACCTGGGCTTGCATCCTCACTGACTATTCTGCCAGAGCCACCCTTCCCACTCACGGTGGGATGAGCTTCCCAAGGAAAGCTAGTCGAGGCTGATAGCTCCAATTCTACCTTAGACACGAATCAGGTGCATGGAACGTGTGCCCACTCACTGGAGTGTAAGTGAAAAGGGAATGCTATGCAGAAGCAGAGCAAGATTACAGAACCAGAAAACTCAGTGGACCTTTCTCCATCTTCCTCTCCTCTGTGGACGAAAGGGACCACATGCTGACCTGACAAGCTCAGGGGAGGCCTGCATTGACAGTCTTGCAAACTCAGAGACCTAAAGTCACCACAAAGGATGGTCTGAAATTAAGTAACTAAACGCAGTTATGGTGGGCAGTCCTAGGCCGGTATCTTCACTGACAAAATCAACCTTTAACTTAACCGAGCCTTATCTGTCTTTTTGCATCTATACTAACATACCTTTGAAATGTCTGGGTAACCTGTAACTTCTATTTCTGGACCCCTTGGGGCATAATCTAATATGCCTAGGGGCCAGGACAGATACCACAAATTCCTCCATTGTTATCATGTTAATTGTTCCTGCACACACCTAAGTATGTGTCTATCATTTTACTTTTTATCCGATTCCAGGGGTTGCCCCCAACTTTGCTTTATCCCGCCTCTCTAGTCTGTTACCAATTGATTTCATGTAACCCACCTACATCCCTTTCCTTTTATTGCAGTGTACACTGAGTGGCCAGATTATCATGATCTCTGGACACATAATAATCTGGCCACTCAGTGTAAAAATACAGATGTAACCCACCATTCTCGGGAGCATTATCTCAATTTGTTGACATTCTGCTTCCCGGTATATGTTGACGGTTTGGCTCAAATAAATTCACAAAAATTCTTTACAGGTTTCAATGGTTTTTAAGTTAACACCTCCTGTCTCCCCACTCCTGACCCTTCTCTGCTTTCCATGCATCTTATTTATTCTTCTCCCCTTGCAGACAGTGTTTGTTTGCTCCTCTGTTTGCACGAGGCTTCAGCATGGCCACCCCAGATGGTGGCCTCTGGCCCAGTTACCTTCCAACCTTCCAGCTTGGTGACCCTATAGCCAGCTGAATCAGTCTTCCCAACCCTGACCCAGACCCCCAGCACACAGAGACACTGAGCCAGCTCCAAGCTGTGGTTCACTCTGCCAGTCGTGGTCAATAGAGAGGCGGGGCCAGCTGGGAGGGGCATTTGCTACAAAGGCCTGCCACCTCTGGGGCTGAGGTTGGGTAGGATCTGTTAATGTAAAAACATTCAACCCACCGAGACCGGTTTGGCTCAGTGGATAGAGCATCAGACTGCGGACTGAAGGGTCCCTGGTTCGATTCCGGTCAAGGGCACATACCTTGGCTGCGGGCACACCCTCAGTAGGGGGCGTGCAAGAGGCAGCTGGTTGATGTTTCTCTCTCATCGATGTTTCTGACTTTCTATCCCTCTCCCTTCCCCTCTGTAAAAAAATCAATAAAATATATTAAAACAAACAAACAAACAAAAAAGAAACATTCAACTCTGTCAAGAATTTTATGAGTTTGTTTAAGCCAAACTGTCGACAATTGCAGGAAACCAGAATCTCAATATATTTTGATAATACTTCAGAGAATGGCAGTGTTTCACCTTGTTTTATACATTATGACCAAAGGAGGAGACCTAAGTGAATTATATGAAATCCATTAGTAATAGATGAGAGAGGCAGGAACAAGCAAAGCAGAAACCCTCTGGGCTTGGATAAAAAGTAAAATAATAGACACATACTTCTTTTACTGAGGTGGGTGCAGGATAGTTAACAGTCAACAATTAACGAGATAATAATAACAATGAAGGAATTTGTGGTACCTGTCCTGGCCCCCAGAGCATTTGGTTGTGCCCTGAGGGGTTGGTAAAAAAAAGGAAGTTACAAGTTACCATGACATTTCAAGCAAATGTTATTGTAGATGCAAAAAGAGAATAGGCTCAGTTAAGGTAAAGGTTGACCTTGTCAGGGAAGATACCAGCCTGAGATGTGCTACCCACCATACCTGCTTTTAGTTAAGATTTTCATTTCAGATCATCCTTTGTGATTAACTTAGGTCTTTGAGTTTGCAAGACTGCTATGCAGGCCTCCCCTGAATTTGTCAGGTCAACATGTGGCCCCTTTTGTCCACAGATCTTTAAGTCGCTGTTGGGGAGGAGGGAGGAAATGATTGGCATCTTCAGGACCCCTCCAGGCCTTATCTTTGGAAACGGAAACGCATCCCTTCAGCTGGCTGAGCTGCCCTTCTCCCCACAGAGGCCAACTTGAGCCCTTGTTTTCCTCTGTGGCCTCTTCTGTCCCTCCATTCTGTGACTGACATTCTCTTCTTTCCTATGTTAATATATTCAACCAAGTTACATTCAAATGTTGCTGGTCTAGGAATCATTCTGTCTATTTCTAGAGACTTTGCATATTTCGCAGTTTTGCTCTCAAAGGAAAAGAATGACTGCCTGGTTCTTAAAGGAAAGAAAGGCACCTCACTGTGGGCCCAAGTTCTGACGATTATAACAATCAGCAATAATAATAACAGCAGCAGCAACTGTGTTCAGGATTATGGAGTTCAGAAGACTCCGTCCCTATAATAATTAATGTGGTAGAGGAGGGAAGCGATGGCATAGATCATGAAAAGGAGGCTTACCGAGTTGGAATGATTTATTCAAGATCCCATAGCATTGTGTATGCTTTGACATAAAGAAAATGATAATGTTTTTCATTTATTGAAAATAAAAGCCAGCTACTCTATACTTGCTATTTCTGACCCTCACACCAGCTCTTTCAAGCAGGATGTTGGGAGAAGTCCCCCATTTATACGAGCAACTGACCTGAAAGCCCAGGCCTGTGCCCACGGACCCCGTCCCTGTCCCTAAACTCCTGGGAGTGCCTCCAATAGAATCTTCCTGCCCTTCAAGGCTCAGCTCAGATCCCAATTCCTTAAAAAAAAAAAAAAAAAGCAACAACAACAACAACAAAAAAACCTCCCCTGGCTCTTGTGCACTTAACTGCTCCTTCTCCATGACTTGCCAGTAATCCACTCATCCTTGGACAAGCTCTGGTGGCTGAGCATACTGCTGGGATAGAGCAGCCCTGCCTCTGCCCACAGGAGCTGGACTGTAGTTGGAGAGGGGACTGTAGGGAGTGTTATAAAGAAATACACTGTGCCCACCAACATGTGAGTGGTACATATGTACAATAGAATATTACTCGGTCTTAAGAATGAAATCTTACCATTTGCCACAGCATGGATGGACTTGGGGTGTATTATGCTAAGTGAACTAAGTCAGACAGACAAAGACAAATACCATGTGATTTCACTTAATATGTGGAATCTAAAGAACAAAATAATTGGGCAAATAAAATTGAAACAGAATTATAGACACAGAAAACGACTTATGGTTGCCAGAGGGGAGGTGGGTTGGGGAACTAGGTGAAGAAATTACAAACTGGTAATAAATATTGGGGAAAACACTTTGTGAAGTATATGATTGTCTCATCTCTATGTTGTGTGCCTAAAACTAACACAAAATACTATTAAATTTTATATAATTGGCAAATAGAGTAAAATAAAAATCCAGGGTGTTGAGGGAGTGCCCTCCAGAGGCCAAGGCCTGGCCTGGATGCAGGGCAGCCTCTTCCTGAGGACCTGGCCTTGATGTGGCACCTACAGGCAGAGCCAGCACAGTAGGTGGAGGCGTTGCAGGGCATTCTAAGGAGCATGGGGGGCAGAGACAGCAGAGAGCATGGTGTACCCTGAACTGGGTGTTTTCAGGGCTGACTGGAGCACATGGGATCAACTGGTGAGAGGCCAGAAGCCTAGAAAGTTCCTCATGGCCTTTGGGCTGCTTAGGAATCTGGGGCTATGTCCTGAAGTCGCTGGGAGCCTGGCATGGGGTGGAATTAGCATGGCAATGCCACAGTGTGAACTAAAACTATTTGGCTATTAAGAATAGAAGGCAGCTCAAGGGAGCTCAGGTAAACTGGGGCAATCTCTGTCAGGCTGCCCAGACATTCATTGAATCCGGGCGGGCCTCGAGGGCTTCAGGAATCCCAGAGCGGGTCTCTCTCCACTCCTTGTAATGCGCCACTGTGTCTGCTTCTCTTTCTCTTTCTCTCTTTGCAGACTCTTTTTCTCTGCTTCCCCCCAATGGTCACACTACAGCCTCAGGTTCAGGTTCTAAATTTTAGTTTTAGCCACAAGGAGAGACACACAGTGTCTACTAGTGCCAATTCAAAGTCCTGGAGAAAGTACCTAATTGAGCCAGGTTGGGTCAGCGAATTCACTCCTTATGAAATGAGCTACAGACAGCAGAGAAAGCTCAAGACATCGTCCTACAAATGTGGCCTCAGGAGATGGTCTGGTCTCAGAGGAAGAGGAGACACTGGCTCACAGGCTCAGCAGACTCAAGTAACAGCTGCTGTAGACGAATCAGATCTGAATGGACACAGGTCACCATCTCCTCGCTGTGGACATGGTACAGTGGCACAGGAGACACCGAAAATTACCTCATCTAGGTAAGAGAAGGTGAGGACTTGGGCCCATGTGGTGGCTATGAGGTTGGGGAAATGCTCAAGAAACCTTGAGGAGGTAGAACTAGCAGAACTTGGTGACTAGCTGGACATGAGGCATAGGAACAGGAATGCCAGGTGATTGTCAGGGTCACCCTCGACCTACTGGGTGGAAGGTAATGCCATTTCTAAAACATGGAGGACATTGTCATAGAAACGGGTTAGGGTGAGCGGGGTTCAGAAACAATGAGTTCAGTTTGGAACATGTTGAGTTAGTGGAGGCAGCCAGTGAGTTGTTGGACATATGGGTGTACAGGAGAGGGCTGCCCTCGACAGATTGGTGGAGAGGTGGTCATTAGAACAACAGAAGGGAAAGAAATGGATTGAAAAGAGCCTGGAGTGAGAGAAGAGAGGGGTTTAGGACAGATCCCAGGGGATTCCAACTTTAACTGGGAAGAAAAAGAAGCTGAGTGAGAGTCATGCTCAGTGGATGTTCCAGAAATAATGGAAATATCTTTGAGGCCACTAAGAAGCCATGGGAGCCTGGGCTGATGTGGTTCAGAGGTTGATCATTGACCCATGAATCAGGAGGTCACAGTTGGATTCCCAGTCAGAGCATATGCCGGGGTTGCGGGTTCCATCTCCAGTGGGAGGTGTGCAGGAGGCAGCCGATTCATGATTCCCTCTTATCATTGATGTTCCTATCTCTCTCCCCATCTCCCTTCCTCTCTGAAATCAATAAAAATATATTTTTAGAAAAGAACGCCAGGGGAAAAGGACTAAAAAGTATCCAATTTGTCGGTCTGGCATATTAAAGACACGTTTTCTTACCATGTCTATTTTGCTATGGACTGGAAGCTCTTTTGGTAAAGATGTTCTGATGTCTTTATTCCCAGTAATTAGCTCAGATGCCTAGTGCAGAGCAAAGTCTTGATAGCCGCTATTGAATGAATGAATACATATGGCATAGGCAGTCAGAGATATTACACTTGCTTTCGAATGGGGCAGGCAATGTACGGTGAGTCTTCAGTGACTTACAATAGATGACAGGGATGTCACCAGGGCCTTTGAAAGGACACACACTCTTCCCGCTGTCCTTGATGTGAATGAGTCCAGGCTGACTTGCCGGCTCTCACCACAAGCACTTGAGCGGCCACCATCAGAAGAGAGACATAGGTACTTGAAAACAGTTTTATTTACATGCTTTTAGTATTCAAACTATATTTGCATGATGAAATCTAATTACCTCCAAAGCCAAGGCCCTCTGCAGTCTAATCCTTGCCTGAGTTGTCCATTAATGGGGTTTTCTTCTATTGATGAAGTACAAGGGCAACCCTGTGTATGCGTGGACACAGCCAGAAGTCAGTGCTGGCCCTCACTGGCTGGAAACAGAGACAGATGGAAGACTCTAAAACTCCCTTGTCTTTGTTGGAAATGTAAACAACTGCCAATACATAACGTGGAGAATGCTGCTCCCAGGGTACATGCCCCCCGCCAGGGAGAGTAATTAGCCATGGGCAAGTCCGAGGCACAGGTGACTCAGAAAGGACCCTAATTTGTCAGAGGCCCTGCTGGGCCACTGGTAAACCTTGGCTGATGAGTGATGGGGAAGGGCTCCAGGTGAAGGAGCCTGTAGCCAGAGCAGGAGAAAGGTGCTTAGCAAGGGGTGGGGGTAGGGGGCTTTGGGTGGCGGGTACTTGCCAGTCAGCCTGAAGTATTTTCGCATTTTAGTAATTGCAGAGTGTGTATCTCTGTGTACTTGCTGACTCCCAGCTCTGGGCAGCAGCCTAGGGCAGGCCGGCAAGGCTTTCCAGGTTTCACCTGTTTCACAGATAAAGAAGCGGAGGTTTAATAAGGAAGGTTGGGATAAAGGCCCATAAGCCAATGGCAGGAGAACTGGCAGGAGAACCCAAGTCTCTTTATTCCCCAACTCCATGCTCAATTAGATCATCAGCCTAAGTTTCCCCTAGAACTGCTTTGAGACACAATACTTGTCACTAATGAGTGTAGTAAAGTTGAATTTGTTTGGCAATTTTACTATTACAGCAGCAGTCGTATGGTTAAAAACAGAAGCCGTCCTCCGTGGAAAATCCGTAATTTTTATTTATATTTATTTTTTAATTACGCATTTTAGCAGAGTCAGCTTCAAAGCTCTCTCGGCAGAAAAATCCCCAAGTTATCTCCTCGGCCGAGCCCCACTCAGGAGCTCTGCCTGCCTCTTTCATGACAATTGGAACTGTCCTCACACCAAATAGCTGCATGCTCCTATAATTCGGTGACAATGAAAGCTGAGAACACTCATCTTATAAGATGTAGTTTTCACGTTTGGTGACAATGCTTTGAAAACAGCACAGCAGGACTCCTGTGGATGAGGCCCCTGCTAGTTCTGTTTTAATTATTGGCCCAGTTAGATGGTTCTCGCTGCCCCTGAATTCCTGCTCCGTCAGCCAGCAGGCTGGGATGCTTCTTCAGAAGCAATGTAAAGGATTTGTTCTAGAATGTGACAGCTGCCTCAGGGTCCCACCACCTTGTGTTCTTGGCCTCATTTCCCTGAAACGTTGAGGCGGGAGTGGGCTGGAGGGTCGTCAGGAAGAGAAGTGCTATGTCCTGCTAACTGCTGTGGTCTGAGTGCACTAGAAGTGGACAGCACTGGGCAGAACTGGTGCCGGTTCTTAGGGTAGGACTGGGTGTGCCAAGCGTAGTGTTTGTCAGATGCAGGCACGTCGTTCTCAGTTCCAGGAACTGGGAGGAGGATGAAAAGGGCGAGTGTCTGCTCGGATTGGGAGGATTTTTCTGGACTCCCCCTCCTAAGAGATGGGAATGCGGATCCAAGGCCTCTCTAGTTGCGGTCCCTCCCTGATCACCTTGGTAGAGTTTTTGCGTGGTCTGGCTTCTCAGACAGCACCACTCAGTTTCCGCTTAGAATGCTAGTGAACTCTATTTCACTGCCTCCAGGTGTCCTACACAAATGCAGATTCTGGTTGGGTGGGCCCGGGATGGAGCCTGAGACTTGGGATTCGTACAAATTCCCAGGCAAGGCCTGCATGACTGGGTCAGCGCCCACACTCGGAGTTGCTGGACGTAGAACAGGGTTTTCTCCCACTCAGCAAAACCGACATTATCGGCCAGATAACTGTTTGCTATGGGTATTGTCCTGTGATTGTAGGATGTTTGGCACAATCCCTACGCTGCATCCACCAGTGACTAGGTGCTGGTACTGCCTCCATCCCAAGTTGTGACCAACTGTCTCCTGAAATTGCCAAATGTCCCCTGGCAACAAATTACCCCTGGCATAGAGCATGCATGCTCGAGGTAAGATACAGCCTAGACACAGGCTCTCAACGTGGCAGGCTTTCAAAATGACCACCGGCAGCCTGCCTGTCCCGAGTAATTTATTAGGCCCTTTCACACATGAAGCATTTCAACTCTTCGCTTCTGCATACATTTAATATTCTTCCCTCTGTAACAGCCTGCCTTCTGTGGTGCATTAGTCAGAGGTTAATCGTCCTTCCAAACGCAAAAGCAAAACTCTCGCTCTAGCAATGTTACGTTTTATCCATAGAACTGTCAGCTACTTGGGAATGTGAGCAAGATCATCGTCTGTAATACAAACTCTTGCTATTGCCTTCATTCAAATGACTGCAAATTGTATCCCCTGAGGTAGCCTGATGGCAGAACTATTGTGAGGAAACATGGGGAATGCCCTCTGCAACAGACTTTAAATCCCATGACGTGACAGCCACCTGCTGCACCTCCACAGGTGAGCACTGGGATGCGGCTTTGCCTTTCCCACAGGCTGTGAAGACCATCAGGCAAGCATCTTCTTAACCTTCATTGTCCAGGCCGGTGCCACTTGGGTTAAGCGGCCGCTTAAATTAAAATTAACTAAAATTAAACCAATTAAAAACTTAACTTACATGAACCACCTGTGGTGAGTGGCTATGTGCTAGACAGAGCACATGGAAGGCATTTTTGTTATCATAGGAAGTTCCAGCCACAGCCTTGCTCTCCATGATAACGCCTGATACAAATAAATAATGAGTTGTATTAATATTGCCACTGCTGGAGTTTGAAATCCACACACACACACATACACACACACAAAGAGGCACTCACGCACAGGTGCCCATACACCAACGTGCACCAGAGTGTGGGTCCCTAAGCATTCATATTTCAGCTGCATCAAAAGTAATTACAAGAGTAATAAAAACATAATTAAACCCTTGGAAATTAGAGGCAAGGGTCAAATAATTATGGGTGCACTGTTTTCCACAAATGTCATTGTCTGGGCCAAAATAGATAGCTTCATGAGCTTTCTAATTATAGCAGCAAAGCATAGGAGTGCTATTTTCCTATGAAATTACTAGGTCAGATTAGCCATTTTGAAAAAGCAATGTTGTCTTCTGGATTCTGAGGTCCTTTCCTCGTGCCCTGCAAGACTAGGACCATGGAGGAGAGCAGAAGAGAGTGGGGAGCAGCTGGGACCCTGCACAGGGATGCCTGGCGGTTCTGTGACACAAAGAAAGGACAGTCACAAAGAACATGCAGCCCCCAAGGACTCAGAACTACAAGAACAATAAAATTCAACATGTGTTATGTGCCAAGACTTACACTAAAGGCTTTCTAACCTTACTGCATTACTCTCGCCAAAATACCAATGAAATTGATATCTGACATGGTCCCAACTTTGCAGATGCAGGGACTAGGCTCAGAGAGGTTGAGCAACTTGCCTGAGGTCACTCAGTAAACAGGTATCAGAGTCAAGAATCAAACTTAAGTATGGTCCTCCCCTGCCCCTTATTCCTGGGGGATACATTTCAAGACCCCTAGTGGGAGCTGTTTTTTCTTATATATACATACCCATGATAAAGTTTAATTTATAAATTAGGCACAGTAAGTGATGAAAACAATAACTAATAAAATAGAACAATTATAATATATACCATAATAAAAGTTCTAGGAATGTGGTCTCTTTCCAAATACAGGTGGGGCAAATAGTAGGTTTACGGTTGTGAGTGCACAAACATGAAGTATATCCTTTTATTATTTATTAACTATTATATTATTTTCCATATGAGCAACTGTAAACCTACTTTTGCCTCACCCTGTATCTTGTTGTACTGTACTCACCCTTCCTCTTGTCATGACGTGAGAAGATAAAATGCCTTATTTAATCGAGACTCTCTCCTTCTCAGTTAAAGGAAGCACATTGCAGCTTTGCTGTGGCATTTTCCCAATGGCCAGCCTCAGCCTTGCACTTGGAGCCATTACTGAGTGGAATAAGGGTGACTAGGCACAGCCCTGTGCTGCTGTGGCGGTAGATCTGATGACTGAGGCAGCTGTTAAGTGACTGACAGGAGTTGCTACAACGTGGAGACCTTGGACAATGGGAGGGTTCACATCCCAGGCAGGATAGAAAGGGACAGCAAGAGATTTCATCACACTGCTCAAAACAGTGCCCGGTTTAAAACCTATGAATGGTTTACTCATGGAATTTTCCATTTAATATTTTCAGACCACAGTTAAATACAAGTAACTGAAACCTAGGAAGGTGAAACCACAGGGAAGGAGGGAACACTGCGTGCCCCTCATTGCTTATGCTCTTGGTCCTCAACAAGGTGGTCCCAAGGGGAGGAAGCAATGCCACCTGCCCCTTCAGGAGGCCTGTTTGGACTCTGGTGCCAGCCCCTCAGTCTTTCTTAATCCCAGCTCCACCCTGAACTGCAGGGGCTCACATAGTGTTCAGACGCCCCAGTCTATGCATCCATGCACTCGCCTTTCCCACACCCCATGGATAGGCACCGCAGGCCTTGGACACCAGCTCAGGCTGCTTGGACAAGCAGCACTGAGATCCTGGTACTCGGAGTACAGTCTAGAAGCAAGGAGGATGGGCCTCGGCCCCATGAACTCTTCGCCTGTGGGGAGGGGCCCAGCTGGCAGAGGGTCAGGAGAGGATCCTCCAGCCCTAGCTGGTGGCTCAGCTTCTTAGAGTGTTGTCCTGTGCACCAAAAGATTGTGGGTTTGATTTCCGGTCAGGGCACATACCTAGGTTGTGGGTTCAATATCTGATCAGGGTGTGCACAAGAGGCAACCAATCAATGTTTCTCTCTTACATAGATGTTTCTCTCTTTGTCTCCCTTCCTTAGCCAACTCCACCCACTGCCTGTTTTTATAAATATGTTTTATGAAAACATGGCCACATCTATTCTTGTCAGTGCCTTCATGCTAACTGTAAGAGCAGAGTAGAATAGTTGTGACAGAGACATTGGGGCCCACAGAGCCTAAACCATTTACAGGAAAAGTGTGCTGACCCCAGCTCTCCAGCATGTGGCCCAGGGCAAGACCCCTCCTGCCCAGATGTGAAAAGGATGGGGGAGGTGAGTGACACTCAGCCTGTGGGCTCAATACAGCCTGTGGGTTATGCCTTATTTATGGATACTAGAGGCCTGGTGCATGAAATTAGTGCATGAGGGGGTGTGTCCCTTAGCCCTGCCTGCACCCTCTCCAATCTGGGACCCCTTGAGAGATGTCTGATTTCCCAGTAGGATCGGGCCTAAATGGGCAGTCAGACATCCCTCTCACAATCCAAGACTGCTGGCTCCCAACTGCTCTCCTGCCTGCCTTCCTGATTGCCCCTAACCACTTCTGACTGACAGCCTGATGACCCCTTACCCACTCCCCTGCCACTTTGATTGATGCCTAACTGCTCCCCTGCCAGCCTGTTTGCCCCTAACTGCCCTCCCCTGAAGGCCTGGACACCCCTAATTGCCTTCCCCTGCAGACCTGGTCACCCCTAACTGCCCTCCCCTGCAGACTTGATCGCCCACAACTGCCCTCCCTTGCAGGCCTGGTCCTTCCCAACTGCCCTCTCCTGCTGGCCATCTTGTAGTGGCCATCTTTTGTCCACATGGGGGCAGCCATCTTTGACCACATGGGGCAGCCATCTTGTGTATTGGAGTGATGGTAAATTTGCATATTATTCTTTTATGAGATAGGAAGAGGCCTAGTGCATGGGTGGGGGGGCAGCTGGTTTGCCCTGAAGGGTGTCCTGGATCAGGGTGAGGGATTCTTTGAGGCATGGGTAGCCTGGGTGAGGGGCCTGTGATGGTTTTCAGGCTGGCCATACCCCCTGGAGACCCAAGTGGAGGCCCTGGGATCTGGGATTTATTTATCTTTTATAATTGAAACTTTGTAGCCTTGAGTAGAGGACCAGCCAGGCCAGGGTGTATGGAAAGCTTGACTTCCTCCATTGCCAGGAAAACTCAAGCCTCCTGCTCGCTCTGTGGCCTCAGCCATCTTGGTTGGGTTAATTTGCATACTCATTCCTGATTGGCTGGTGGATGTGGCTTGTGGGTGTAGTGGAGTGATGGTTAATTTGCATATTACTCTTTTATTAGATAGGATATCTACACAAATGTGTGTATATACATGTATACACATATTTGTATAAACAAATGCGTGTATATACATGTGTACACATATTTGTATACACAAATGCATACACACATGTATATGTGTGTATAAATAACTATTATACATGATTAAATGTATACCAAAACATCCCTTTATGCTCAGTTAATTAATCTTCTGGGGCAGATTTATGTAGCAATATTTGAAGCACTTTACCACCTCTGGAGTGTGGACTCCTAATTAAGGGGTGTGGCATAGTAAGAGATAAATATTTGGTCATTTCCACAGTTCCTGGCACACAGCTCCTAAAACCCTTGGAATCTCCACAGTGATGAGAGGATCTTTTGTATGCTAATGAGATGACTGTGGATGCTCTCCATCCCTCCTACACCTCCACCCCCCCGCCACCACTACCCCAGCTTCAGGATGAAGGCTGGTCTCCAGGAAGAGCCTGGCATGGTTAGAGAGTTGGAACTCTTAACCTCACTCCCTGACCTCCCAGGAGGGAAGAAGGGCTAAAAGTTGAGGTGCTGGGGCAGTGGTGCACCTGTGCTCATCCCCACCCCTATACCCTGCCCTGTGCTATTCCTAAATTGTATCCTTTATAATACACTGGTAAATGAGTTAAGTGTTTATGTGACTTCTGTGACCCACTCTAGCAAATTACTGAGCCTGCAGAAATAACTGGAGGGTGCTGTGGTTCATCAGAAGTATGGGTGGCTCAAGACTTATGACTGGCATCTAAATTGTGGAGGATCTAGTGGGAATGGGCCTTAAGTCTGTAGAATCTGACTCTCACTCCAGCTAATTAGTGTCAGAATTAATTGACTCGTTGGACACCCAGTTGAGTATCTAGAGAGTTGGAGAATTGGTGCTGGAAAACACCTCTGAAGGTTCCTCCAATAGGAATTTTAATCTACATTATCCCAGGGTAATTAACTTATACACATATCTACATCACACTGCTAATTGAGAAATATTTGAGTAAGTTGTAAGGTGCCACCACTATAGCTAAGGAACATTTAAGAATGGCCTGAAGTTGTCGGCATCGTTCAAGTGTATCCAAATCACTGACACTGTGGGGATCTAAGGTCTGTCCTCTGCTTTTCCAGAGCCCTTCTTTAGGTCAGGATTTGTGGAAGTCAAGAGAGCTGAGTTCACAGCTGCGTTGGTGCAGAGAGGATTAGAGAGAACACCTACTGATAAGCGCTAACCACACCAGCTCAATCAAGGCAATCCCCAGAGCCAGGACAACCTGAGATCCGAACCCAGCCCCAAGCAGAAGGAAACTGAATAGCAGAAATCATAAGCAGGGCTTTGAATTTCCACAGGATTCTATAATAATATTATGTGAATTTCAGGGAGCAAGGAGACCCAAGGTCCATTTAGAACTTTTAAAGGCCTTTAGATTTGGAGGCTCCCAACCTTACATCATATTAAACATATTAAAATAGGCCTAAATTATTTTTTAAATCTATTTTATTGATTTTTTACAGAGAGGAAGGGAGAGGGATAGAGAATTAAAAACATCTATGAGAGAGAAACATTGATCAGCTGAACACCCCCTATTGGGGATGTGCCTGCAACCAAGGTACATGCCCTTGACCAGAATCAAACTTGGAACCTTTCAGTCTGCAGGCAGACACTCTATCCACTGAGCCAAACTGGTCAGGGCCTAAATTAAGTTTTAGTGATTAACATCATTTGTATATAGCAATGTAAGTGCTGAGTTGTGTTTTAGTGGACTCAATGGAGCATTGTTATCCTGGCAAGGCTTTAATTAACGTTTTTCTTTTTGTGTGCGGAAGCATTTATTGAACCCCAGTTATTTCTGCAGGCCCGGTGAACTTTGCAGGCCCTGACTCTGGGGAAGGCCGTGGACATCTGTCCCAATGCTGAGTCTACCTGTCTAGACTGGATGGAAAGGGACAGTGTCTGACAATTGCTGGCTTGGCAAATGCAGGGGTCGGGCTCCAAGGTGTGTCCTCTGTAACTTCAGCGGGGAGAAGCAGGACATCATAGCTATTTTATACTTCATCGTTATTCTTAGAACGGGGGCTAGGATGCTACAAACACTGGCTGAAATTGCACAATCCATTCGGGAACCTCAACAGAGAGGATGGCTGGAGCCAAACAGGCCTACATAGAAATTAGTGTGAAGGGACAAATGAGTGTCAATTAAAACCAGCAATTGGCATTGCAGAGCTTGATGGGGCCTCTATGCACTATATAGAAACGTCCCTCCTTGGGGGTACCATCCTCTGCAAGGCCTTCCTCAAAGGCCTTGGTGAGATTCTCAACAAAACAAAAGACCTCATTAATTAAATGGGTTAATGCTTTCCCCTGCTTTCTTTAATTGCTGCTCTGACTTTTGGGAGAGGAATTTTTAAGCCAGATGGAGCACTCAGAGCCTCCAGTAATCAGTGCCACAATAAGGCCTGTGTGCTTTGAAAGTGATTACAAAGATGACTGCGCGGGATGACGTCCTGCCCACCCTGCCTCCACCGCCCGGCCCCTGTGTGCCCGTTTCCCAAGTGCCCTGCCTCATTGCTTTGTCTTTCAACCACCTAGAAATCCAAGAAGTCCATCACCATCTTCTCTCTACAGAAAGTTTCTTTTCATTTGAAAACATGCTCCGTTTCATTGGATATATTATTATTTTAATACCCTTGGTTCTGTTCTAAGTACTGCTTATGTTCTAAGCAGTAAACATAATATGACAAACTATGGCTCCACGGGCTACATTCCACTCGGTGAGTTTCTTGTGTAACCTTGTGTGAGTGTTGCATGTTTCTCTGTATGAGGAACTGTCTCTTTTCTGTCCATGCTACCCAGCACTTCTCCCTGTCAAACTTGAGGACAGGAACCCTTTCTCATTCCAACGTGTTTCTCCAGTGCCTAGGGCAGTACCTGGTATATGTAAGTTGCACCAATTAGCAATTTTGCTATAATAGAGACACCTCCTGTCCCACCCCATCCTCACACACAAAATACACTGGTTTGAAACAGATAATTATTTATTTTCCCCCACTCTGGAGTCCAGAAATAGAAAGTCCAAGGCTGTTGTAGTCTCCACATATCGTCAATGTCCAAGCTTCTTTTGTTTCTGTTCCAGTTTTTACTGCTGTTCCCTCCTCACACCTCTTTGCCCCTGGACTGCCGCTGCAGCAGTAACAGTCCCTTTCACAACTAGTCATAGAGAGGAAGGTGGGAGGGCAAACATGCAAGTGTGCCCACCCTTTAAGGAAGATCTCCTGGAAGTCCCACTACAGGTCTTCTCTGTATTTCATTAGCCTGGACTCTGTCTCAGGGCCACTTCTTTCTTTTGGGGTGTAGTAATTTTTAAATTCAGTAAGCCCTCACTTAATGTCATTGATAGGTTCTGAACTTTAAGCAAACTGACATATAACAACCAGTTTTATCAATGGCTAATTGACATAAGAATTAAATTCCTACATCATCCCATCATGTTGTAACCAAATAATATTGAATGAAACAACATCATTTAAGTACCTGCTATATGTCCACAAATTTTTGATAAATCTCCTTTGGAGAAGTAGAGGCTAATTTCTCTTCCCCTGAGTAGACACTATAGTTAGAGATTTGTTTCCAGTAAATAGAATGTGACAGAAATGATGGTGATTTCTGACTCTAGGTCATACATGGGGTTTTGGCTTCTCTCTGGGATCATTTATTCTGGGGGAAGTAAATAGTGCTGTTGTGAGGGCCCATAAATGACCCTAAGGAGAAGTTCATGTGTGGAGAAGCTGAGGTCTTCAGCCAACAACCAGCATTGATTCCCAGGTCCTTTGGAGCTAGAAGAGAACTGCTCTGTACCCACATCCTCCCACCTCAGGTAAGCTTTCAGATAATTTGCTGACATCTTGACCAGGACCTCATGAGTGGCCTTGAGTCAGAAACATCCAACTAAACTCCCAAATTCCTGACTCACAGAAACTCTTTATTGTGCTAATCTGCTAAGTGTTGGGATACTTTGTTATAAGGGAATAGATAACAAACACAAAGGGAGACTATTACAGAATGTAGACTTGGATCAGCATTGTAGCAGAGATGCTAGAGTTCTACCAGAATCTAGTTAGTGCTTCTTCGAACACATGGCTAGACTACATTTCTCATCCTCTCTTGCTGTTAGATGCAGCCATGTGACCAAGTGCTATCAAGTAGAATGTGAAAGGAAGTGATATACACTTAGAAAGGAAATCATTGTCCTGAGGGAATGAGTTAATAGAATATTTTTATGTTGCTGCTGCTTGGTGGCTGAATGCAGCCTGCCCCTGGCACTACATTGCAGGGTTCCAGGAAAGGGTGAACATATTTATTTCCACTACAAGCTACAGAAATGTTCTTTTGAGTGGCTTAAACAATAAGGACAAGAAATCCAGGGGTAAGTTGGCTCCAGGCCAGTATGATCAACCTCCCACTCCACTTCTTTGCAATTCTCTGGGCTCTGCCCAGCACTGGGTACCACTTCTTCCTTGCCCAAGCTCACTCTGCGGTCATGAATGGCCCTCACATGTGGGAGTTTCAAGAGTTACCAAGGTCTAAGATCTTCCCACAGCTAAGATCCTGGTCCATATCTTTGCTTTAGTGAAAAAGAATAACACTGTTCCCTTTGCAAATGCAAGACTATGATGCCCCACAGAGTGAATGCTGTGTTCATCTTAGACCAACAAGGATCAAAACTCCTCACTGTAATACTCCTCTACTGATGTGACTCTTCCAGGTGTGTCCACTGTGTGGTTAGAATCCATTTGGCTAACAATCGTGGGCCCTGTCAACAAAGGTGGACATTAGTCCATGGACAATAGCAAATCACCAAAGGACACTGTCCATGACTTAAGAACAAATACTTTCTTAAGAGAATAAAAAGATTAGCTATAAATTGGGAAAAAAATACTTGCAAACTATATATCCAGGAAAAGACTTGTATTCATGATATATAAAGAAATCTCAAAACTCAACAATAAGAGGCCAAACTATGCAATTTAGATATGGGCAAAAGACATCAGCAGACACTTCACCAGAGAGGATATATAGATGCCAAATAACCACATAAAAGACACCTAGCATAATTTTTCATGAAGAAATCTATACTAACAAAAGGGTAATATGCAAATGATTGGGACGCCCTCAGGTGTAATAACCGATCAGCAGGCTGCGTGTGCAGCAGGCACAGGTGGGCGGGGACTTGCAGCATCGGGAATTGCATCATGCCATCATAATCCATCACCAGAAGACCTGGGGCATGGAAGAAGCCTCCACACGCCTGTGCTGGGGGTCCCATGGTTTTGCATGGATGTAGGTGGGACCCCTGGCTCCAGACCACACTTTGGGGCAATCCATTGAGGAGCCCTGGATGGGTGGATGAGGCCTACCTCTTTGAGGCAATGGATCATGGGGCTCCCACACTGTGACAAGGCACAGGCCAGGCTTGTGGTCCTCCTCCCCAAGTGCATGAATTTCTTGCGCCAGGCCACTAGTCCAAAATAAAAACAATGAAATAACACTACACACCTGTTTGATTGGCTGAAACTGAAAAAGAAGGTGATAATACAAAATGCTGATCCAGATTCAGAGCAATGGAAAGTCTCACCATTGCTGGTGGGAATACATATGGTACAGCTCCCACTGAAACTGGTTAGCATTTATAGTTCATTATACATTGCCCATAAATTCCAGAAATCCCACTCTGAGAGGAAAGAAATGTACGTTAACACACAAAAAAACTGCACCATAATATTTCTAGCAGTTCTACACAGTTGCCAAATGCTGGAAACAACGCCAATGCCCTTCAACAGGTGAATGGCTAGACAAACTAGTACATTTTCCCAATGGAATGCTATTCAGCAATGAAAAGGACAAAACTACTGATACATGCAACAACTCGGATGAATCTTGAAATCATGCTCGGTGAGTGAAGACAGTGTCAAAAGTTTGCATTCTGTCTGATTCCATTTATACGACATACTTGAAAGGGATTGCTGGGGGAAAGAGAATAACTGTCAAATGGTAGCACCAGGATTAGAACCCCTTGTAGTGAAGGGATTGGTCTTTATCCAGATGATGGTGTTGGTGAAACAAACCTATCTATATGTGAAAAGCTACAGGGCTGTACATAAAAAAAGAAAAAAAATAGCCATTTTTATCATATATCTGGTTTTTAATGCAAATATACTTGGAAAGGGGCTAGCCTTTTTTGTCAGCCCATTTCGTGTTTAAGAAAATTGCTTTGATGTGTGTTGTTGCAGGTTGCATAGGACCAAATCAGAGAGGGTGGGACCTCCATTGTCACCATGTGTCCACCATCCAGATAACATTGCTGACATGTACACATAAAGAACTGTTTGACATTGAAACTGGGACTCAGAACTGTTGAACATTGAAATTGGGACTCAAACATTTTTGTTATTATATATTTATTTCTAGTCTGCAGAGGCAAGATTTTTTAAAGAAAAGAAATGGGGGAAAAATAGATACAGGGGTAAAGAAGCATTGAACAGACTGTCAAACTACAGTGGGAAGGCAGAGGAAGTTGAGGGGATGGGGCTGAAAGAGAGAAACCAAAGGACTTGTACACATGCATATAAGCATAACCAATGGATACAAGATACTGTGGGGGGGGGCACAGGTGAGGGCATGTACTGGGGGGTAGGGAAGGCCAGAGGGAGGTCAATGGGGGGGAAAAGGAGACATATGTACTACTATTTATAATACTTTAAATAATAAAAAATAATTATTAAAATTATTAAAAATATTAAAATTATTTTTAAAAAAGAAAATTGCTTTGAATCAGAAAAACAAACACTCAATTAAATGGTTCCCTGCCTGGAAATCCTTTGCTTCCTCAAGCTTGGAGTAGTTTTCTATAAAATATACATATCCTGTGTTGGCAGAGTTTTGGGAATGACCAGAAGCAGACTAGAGGCTAGAGCTGGACCTGAGACAAAGGGAGGTGGGGCCAGAGGGCAGCAAAAGGATGCAAGTACTAGCCAGCTTGGGAGCCCTCTCCCCAAATATTCCCGAGGGAAGTGACTCTGGAAAAAAGAGAGCAAAAGACTAGATCCTTCTGTCACCTGATCCTTCTGTTGACAGTTGTTCACACCTACTTACCTGCCAGCCTCCTGGAGACAGGAACAGAATCTTATTCACATTTGAATCACCAATATGCCCAGTCTGGCATATAGCAGGTAGATACAACAGTTTATCAATTAAAAATAAATAAAAAGGAAAGGAAAGAAGGAGCAAAGAAAGAAGGAAAGGAGAAAGGAACGAAGGAAGTGAATCTGGTTCTTCATGTGTAATGAGGTCAAATGAGGGAACCAACCAAGGCTGGGAGGCCCTTGGGCAGGCTGTTACACAGGTCCACACTAGATTTCACCCAGGCTCCATCCTAATTGCCCAAGGCACAGGAAGGCACTGTGTTTTTACCAAGAAAAACTGGGACTCATTATACACAGTAACAGAAAAATTGCTTAAACACATTAGACATAATATCTTTGCAATCCCCTCCAGTTCTAAAGTCTATAATGCTAGTACTATTAAATTGGATTCCTTCTATTTACACATAAATGCTTAGAAATCATTAAAGGAGAAACTGAAAAGTTTCTGCTTTCTTATTGTCTGCTTTCCGCTGATTCCTGATCAACGGCACCATCACCAACTTTGCCTCTTAAACCAGCATTCCCTCCACAACCATCTCCACCACCACCATCTCCACCTAAACCACCTTCTCTACCACCACCATCTCCAACACCATCTCCACCACCACCACCACCATCACTACCATCTCCACCACTACCACCACCATCACCACCACTACCGCCACCACCACCACCATCTCCACCATCTCCACCATCCCCACCACTACCACCTTCTCTACCACCACCATCTCCACCACCACCAGCTTCTCTACCACCACCATCTCCACCACCATCTCCACCACCACCACTACCACCACCATCACTACCATCTCCACCATTACCACCACCATCACTACCATCTCCACCATCTCCACCACCACCACCACCACCAAAACCTTCTCTACCACCACCATCTCCACCACCACCATTTCCACCACCACCATCACCACCATCTCCACCACCACCATCTCTACCACTATCACCACCATCTCCACCACCATCATCTCTACCACTATCACCACCATCACTACCATCTCCATCACCATCACCACAATCTCTACCACCACCACCTTCTTCACCACCACAATCTCCACCACTACCACCTTCTCCACCACCACCATCTCCATCTCTACCATCTCCACCACCACCATCTCTACCACTATCATCACCATCTCCACCACCACCTCCACCAAAACCGCCATCCCCTCCATCATATTTTTTCTGGGCTCCATTTTCCTTTCAAGGCTCATCTTTCTCATCCCTTCTTCCCTTCCATCCCAGCTTCCAGTATAGGTTAATCTGTTTTTAAAATGACCCTTCTTTATGGTTTCAAAGTACAGCACAGATGTATCTGTATTGAAGATTATTTCCTTCTGCATGGAAATTGTGAGTTTCATTGCCTTTCATTGGTCACAGAAATTATATACTTCATCCAGGTCATCACTTTTCCCAGGGCCTAGACTAAATCAGTACCTGGCATACAAATATTTAATGTGTTGAATAAACAAATCTTTTAAATTATTTAAAATATAATCTTAGATTCCTTGAAATCTCGAAACTGTTTCGACTATTTTTGTAAGATTTTATTTATCAGCAAGCATTGTGAAGTTGACTTTTCCATCTTAAGGTCCAGTGTTAATTACCAGGCCAGAGCCTGATTATTGGGCAAGGAGCACTGAAAAATAAACTTCAGATAGCAACGCTACCTAAATTATACCACTAGGTGGCAGCCATATCCAAGGAGCAGGCCACCTGTGCCCTGTGACCACACACCCTGCCCAAGCAATTGGGTCCTGGACTGAAGACCATCCCTCCACCCAGCCCTGGTCCAGCTCCTTTGAAGGACACAGACCACCCAAAAAGAGGGGCAATTCCTGGCAGGTATTGCTCACCCTGGGAATATAAAAAAGATGTTCCTTCCTCCCTACTCCACTCTGACCTGTTCTTGTAAACTCTACCATTCCCTTCTTCCTTCATGCCCTGAATGCTCCCATCTCCTACCAACCCTTCCCCCCCCAATTATAAAAGTCCCCATTCCCCACACAGGACCCAGCCCAGCTGTCATCTCCATATCATCTGCTCAATTAATATGTAGGAAGACAGAAAAGGACAGTATCTCCTTGCATGTCCCCCAAGGAAATTAGGACATCTTGAGAGTTGTCATGTATGTGAGACACAAGTAGACAAGGAGGCAGATAGACAAAGACAAGAAAAAAGCTCATCAGGAGAAACAGGAAGAAAGAGAAAAACAAAGACAGAGGTGGCTGGAGGAAATGGCCTTAAGGACATAGTTTTGGCCCCATTTGGATTGGAGAGGAGATGCTTGACCCAGCCAGAGGGAAAGGCTAGGGAGAAGCCTTTACTTAACTGAGTTTCTCAAAATGAACATTCAAGGAGACACTTAGTGCCAGAGAGTCCTTTCTCCTTGGTCATAACACCCCTCCTTGATGGGAAAGGAAAGAGACAAAGATTAACAGAGGAGAAGAGCAGGTGGCCGGTGGTGGCTCCTCCCTGGGGCTGCTGATTTGAGTAATTGCTTTGCATGACTCTCTTGGGCAGTGGAAACAAACAGCTTCTCATCCACCTTAGAAGGAGCCTGGGAACTTTGGACCAAGGGGCCTCCTCTCTCCCGTATCCACTGGATCCACAGGAGCAGAGCCCTCCCCTCCACACCTGCCTCCCTCTGTCTCTGTGGCGAGCTCTGCCCTTGGGCACAGTCTGGGACAGAAGCGTCATTGGGGTGGAAGCAATATGTTCACTCTGGACATATTCTCTAAGGGTGGTGGTGTTTGGGGGATTTTGTGATTTTTGTTTTGTTTTGATTGTTGATAGTGGTTTTGGGGGGTTGTTTTGCTTTTGTTTTTGTTTTCAGATTATAAGCTGCCATTGGCAAAAACCGTAAAAGCAAACATCGTGAAAGACAAGTGTGTTGATGTAAACACCTCTTCATTAGACCTGTAGGCCCACAGCCAATAGTAATGCCTCTGCTCGCTTCCTTGCTGGTACCCAGGACCAGACCCCCTCTCCACAGTTAGAACTGGCCTTGGAAAGAGATACCCAGGGCCCTGTGGAAACTCCTGCTCAGAAAGACCTCCTCTGAAGAGGATTCGGAGAGCTACAGTTCGTCTGAAAGTCCTTGTTTGTGAATTCCCATGACTAGACGTCGGAGGCAGAGAGGAGAAGACAGGCATGATCCCTGCATGCAAGTCTTTAGTCCTAGTGACCTGTCCAAGCAGTACAACTGAGAAGCATATAGAGTATTGCCCTGCCTGTGTCATGAGGCTATCTATGCTGAGGACCAACGGCACGCAGGCAAAAGGCTTCTGTTCACTATAAGGTAGCAGGTGAATGTGCACTTGGCCACTCACTCCACATCAACTGGGCACCTCTTCTGGCCTAAGCACTGGCCCACAATCCCAGGCTACAGTGAAAATCCAGGCATGACGGGGTTCTTGCTGAAGAGATAAAAATGTCAAATGGTCCATGAAGAAGCAGCCAATCAAGTCCAGAATGTCCTAAGGCATTATCGGTGACTGTATAGTGTGAACTGTGGAGGGAGTGGCTACCGCCGGTGAAAGAAAATTAAATTTGGCTGCTAGGAGGAAGGGCTAGTACTCATAAGGATCCTGTTTTATGGAAACCTTGAGACAATCAGGAATGTGTGAATCATGCATGATGATCAAGATTGGACTGTGGTTGCTTTTTCTGAAGAGAGAAGAAAGGAGTCCTTATCTGTTAGAGATACGCGTCTTCACTTGCAAGGTTAAGCTAAACATCTTGTGTTTTGGAGTTTGCTTTTGTGAACTCTGAGAAGGAAAAAAACCCACAAAGACACCTACTAAGAAGGGCTCCTGGTGGCTAAGTAGGCTCAAGTTTTTAAAAATAGATCAGCCATTTTTGCACAGGGACCTCTCCTGAAAACTGCACTTTACAAAGAAGCCTGCATTGAATTGCCTGCCTCTGCACTAACTGCTGGCCTTAGTGCTATATTGCCTGCCTGTACTCTGTTTCTGCCATTTGAGTCAGCCCTTATCAGGGTTTCCTGGAATCCTATTTTAACCAATGGGATTGAGGTTTTCCTCATGAAATCAGAGCTATATAGTACTGGTCAATCAGAGTGGCTCTGTTTTAACCAATCAGGCCAGTGCCTTTTGGGCCAATCAAACTGCAAGGATTCTGAGCCCTGATTTGCATGAGGACAGACCAATCAGGAATTAGGGTCAGAGACTTCTGTCCATATCTGCCAGCTGCCCTCTGGCTAGCAGAGTGCATTTTCCCTTTTCACCAAAGAAGGAAGTTTGCATCTCCCTGGCTGAAATGAATCTACCCAGGGCAGAGTGAAGGAGACCACCAAAGAGCAAAGCAAGGCTGGCTAGCCAGAGAGGGGCCTGGGCCCTGGGCCACTTGGCCCCAGAGCTGTTTTCACAGCTACGCTGTATTACTGTTGATCTGTGCATTAAGTAAAATCTCCTTCTTCATCACAACCCAAATTGGGGGTTTCACTTGGCATTGAATTGGCACCAATGACCATTGGTTGACACTTTAAAATGCTAAAAAAATAAAAATATAGTGAGGGGAGCTGGGGGAAGACAAATAAAAAGAATAAGCATTGATCATTATTGGAGCTGGATTGTGGTTACATGAAGGTTGATTAAATAATTATTTTTCTGGACAATCATCAGGCAGTATAATAGGGCAGAAGAACAACCAGACTACCTAGGGAGGAACATTGAACCCAGCCGGCCCAGGGGAGGATGCAAAAGGTGGGAGGCATGATTGGACGGGTCAGCGAGGCATGAAGAAGGCAGAAAAAGGGCACTTTAGACAGAGAGAGCCGGTGTGCTGAGATGTGGGTGCTCCACGGTTTTTGTGAAGGTAACCTGTTACCCTGGGTTTGCTTGAAACTGGCCTGGTTTTACCACCAAACATCCTAGGAAACCCATCAGTTGTGGGCTAACCCAGATGGCTGGTCACCCAGTCCTGCTATTGGGGCATAAAACATTGGGCTAGCAGGTAAGGGGAGCAGAGCTGAGCTGGAGAGGTTGTGGCACTCTGAATAAGAGACCAGGAGTCTCCCCCAGACAGTTCTCATGCTTGCTCACTTCAATACCCCCACTGCAGCAGAAACCCTTCCTCTTAGGGCAATCAGAGTCCACCGCCCATGGACCCAACTGGCTTCTCATGCCTGTTCTGTCCTGCTGGGGAGAAGCCTGAAAGCTTCTACCCTAGATACTTTCTCCTGAGCCCCAACCCCCCTAATTTGCATATATACTTATATATGTATTCAATATACACACATGTACATATGTATATGTATAATATATACATGCATACATACACTGTATATACATATAGTTGTCTCTCAGTGCCTTCAGGAGATTGGTTCCAGGATCCTTGGATGCTCAAGACCTTTATAAAACTAGAAGTCTGATGCATGAAATTCATGCACAGGTGGGGTTCCTAGGCCTGGCTGGTGATCAAGGCTGATTGGGGCCAGGCCAATCAGGGCTTGGCTGATAGGGCCCCAAAGGCCCCAGCAGGGTGGGTAAAGGAGGTGATGGTCTCCAGGCCAGGCATGGAAAGAACAGATGCCAGATACCAACACTGCCATCATTGGTGCCCTGCCACCATGTGGTTCCCCTTCTCCCCCCTCCTCCTTCCCTCACTGCCATACCACCACCATAGCAAGCAGGCAGTAGACTGATCGGAACCTGCTGGCAGGGGGAGGGATGGGGCACAGGAGGTTAGCTGCTGGTCCTGGGGAGGGAGACATCCCTCGGACCTCCTGAGAAAGGGGCGCATCCACCACCACCCACTTCCAGTTCCCCATTCCAACACAGGGCCTGGTCCCAATCAGGCAACCGGGGCCTGCCAGCCAGGGAAAGGAATTGTGGGAGGTTGGCCAGCTGGGGGAGGTCAGTTATGGGAGCACACTGATCCTCTGTTGAGCATCTGTCCCTGGGTGGTCAGTGCACATCATAGCAACCAGTCGTTCCAGTCATTCTGGTCATTCCAATTGTTGGGTCAGAGGATAATTTGGGCTTTTATATATATAGATGATGCAATATTTGTATACAGCCTATGCATACTCTCTGGTATACTTTAAACATCCTTATATTACTTAGAAAACTTAACACAATGCAAATGCTACATATATAGTTGGTATTCTACATTGTAGGATGAATAAGGGCAAAAAAAAAATGTCTGCACATGTTCAGCACAGATGCAACCATCATGGGCCTAGCTCTGCACAGCACATGTCATGCACCTTTTAAAAATATTTTCATCTGTCGTTGGCTGAACTCACAAATGCAGAAACTGGATATGAAGGGTCACTTCCCTACCACTGCAGTGATTTACATACAATATATACCGGTAATACAGAGAGTATAAATATACTCATTAAGCACTTACTGTCCTCATAAAAAAAAAAACCTTCATTTTATTAAGTGGATGTGGTCATTAAGGCTCAGAGAAGTTAATTTGTTTAAAGCCAAATATGAAGATAACAATCTACCTCACATATCCATCTCATAGGGTTTCTGGGGGAATGAATGAAGTATCCTAGCTAATAAAGGAGTAATATGCAAATTGACCATACATTTGCTATGCCCACAAACCACACCACAAGCCACGCCTACCAGCCAATCAGGAATGAAGTGCAAATAAACCCAACAAAGATGGTGGTTAATTTGCTCACACAGGTGCTGAGCGTTGTGAGTTCCAGGAACATACTCGGGACCCTGGCCACTCCTAGCCTGTAAGCCTGCACTTAGGCCCTGAATGGCAGGTGTCCCAAAACACCCTCAGCCACTGCAGGACTATGGGTGCAGCAGCCAAGAACTGGAGGCGGGGACCTTCCCACCCCACCCCCAGCCGCTTTCACGTGCTCTGAACCCAAGCAGCAGCTCAGATCCATGCCCCCAGCCTGGCACGCAGGACAGGGCTGGCTGATGGCCTCTGAAGCATGCAGAGACCCTGGTAGCCGCTATTGTGTTCAGCCTAGGGGTCCCTGCATGCCCCCAAGCCTGGTGCCCACAACAGGGCTGACTGCTAACCTCTGGAAACAGGGATGTTCATGCCCCACTACCAGCCACTTACACATGCTCTGGTACCAAGCAGCGGCATGTCAGGTCCATGCCCCCAGCACAGTGCCCACGATGGGGTGGCAGGGTTGGCTGCCAGTCTCTGGGGTGTGTGGAGACCCAGCGGCCACCACTGGGTTGCAGGGACACTCCCCTAGCCCAATGGATACAATGCAGGGGCCAAATGAGCTGCAGAGGAAACACCATTTTTATTTTCTTTTATTTTATTTTTTTAATATATTTTATTGATTTTTTACAGAGCGGAAGGGAGAGGGATAGAAAGTCAGAAACATCGATGAGAGAGAAACATCGATCAGCTGCCTCTTGCACGCCCCCTACTGAGGGTGTGCCCGCAGCCAAGGTATGTGCCCTTGACCGGAATCGAACCCGGGACCCTTCAGTCCGCAGTCTGACGCTCTATCCACTGAGCCAAACCGGTTTCGGCGGAAACACCATTTTAAAAAATATATTTTTAATTGATTTTTTTAGAGAAGAGGGGAGAGGGATAGACAGTTGGAAACACTGATGAGAGAGAGAAACATTGATTAGCTGCCTCCTGTACACTCCCCACTGGGTTTTTGCCTCCAACCAAGGTATATGCCCTTAACAGGAATCAAATCTGGGACCCTTCAGTCTGCAGGCCCACGGTCTATCCACTGAGCCAAACCAGTTCCAGTGTAAACACCTTTTCTGGCCACTCATTGGCTAAGCTCCTGTATGCCGCCACTTGCTGTGTTCTTGGTAACTTGAGTTATAAGAATCCAAGAAGGTGATCTAGGATTTTCCACCGTACTCCGGGAGGAAAAAACAAAGGTCAGCTGCTGAAGGGGCTAAGAATTGTCATATCCTGCCCTAGCTGCTTTGGCTCGGTGGATAGAGCCTTGGCTTGCTGACCACAGGGTCTGGATTCGATTCTGAGCAAGGGCATGTACCTAGGTTACAGGTTCCTCCCTGGCTGGGGCCCAGGTCAGGGCTCATGAAAGAGACAACCAATCAAAGTGTCCCTCTCACATTGATGTTTCTCTCTGTCTCTCCCTCTCTCTTCCACACTCTCTAAAAATCAATGCAAGCATATCCTCAGGTGAGGATAAAAAGAAAAGAAAAAAGAAAGAAATGTCATATCCTATGAAAGACACATCTTGAAAATGCCTAAAGAAAGTTGTCATTTTTTCACAGTGAAGGGACTAGAGTCCGTGTTGATGAAAACACCTTGGTGGCTGCGGTGGCTGGCAGTGGCTGCAGCAGCAGGGTAATGGGGCTGGCGCCTTCCCTTGATCAGCTCGGTCACCTCCCACAGAGGGTGGCCAGACTGATGAGGAGTGGGCCTCAGCCATCAGTAGGACAGACATCTCCTGAGGGCTCCCAGTCTGTGAAAGGGGGCAGGCTGGGCTGAGGGAATCCCCCACCGTGGACGAATTTCATGCATCAGGTCACTAGTCTATAATAATAAAAGCAAAATATGCTAATCAGACTGGATGACCTTCCGGATGAAGCTAGGGCTGTGAGAGAAGCCTGGGTCCCGGGTGCCAGAGGGAAGTCGGTGCCAGTCAGCAGCCGGGGAAAGAAAGGCCTACTCTTACATGAATTGCATGCATTTGGCCTCTAGTTATGCATATAAAGTGCTTAGACTAGCGTGGGCTCTGGAGGAAGCGCTGCATAAAGTTTTGTCTCACTGATGGCTACTTCTAGACCAGCCTGCCACACCCTGCAGAGTGGGGAAAGCACAGAAGTCTAAACAAAGGAGAAAATAAATGATTTGAATATTTGCATTGCAAAATAATTCACCCCAGGTTCCTTCACAAACCAGCCCATGGGTTTCACAAACTGAGTGAGCATCAAATTTAGGCACCTACAGCAAAGCAAGCAACATCTTCAAAGCTTCCAGCCACAGTCTCTGGACTTGAGCCCCCTGAGCAGAGGAGGCTCAGGCTCCGCTTTCACAGAGGAGGACACAAGAAAACCACTCAGCTTGACCTCATATGGCAGCTCAGTGCACAGGCCGGCCCTGTGAGCTGGCTGCTTCTCTGGCCATTTATCATCACACATTAGCCTCTGCAGATCCTTCCCAGTCTGGAAATTTCCTGTTTGTTTCAAAGACATGGAAATCAAGATGCCAGAGATGGAAGCAGCTCTCTCCCTCCACAGCCCCTGGTTCCCTGATCATTCCTGGGGGAACCTCCCCTACAGACCACAGGGAAGCCCCCGGTGATTGTCCGCACAGCCAGGACCTCCTTTGCCCCTGGCTCACAGCCAGTGAGCAACCACAGCTCCTCCCTTTCCCCAGTTACCAGGGAGAAGAGCAGAGCCAGCCTGGTGCAGGATCTTGGACAATTTGTTGGCTTCAGGGTACCCATCGGCATCTTGAGAATGGGCAACTCAACACCTAGCACGCAGCTCTACAAGCACAGATTGAGAACTGTTCATAGAGATGGGAGTCCCTTTCCTGCCAGTGCAGCGATGACCTTATTCTCTATCACCATGCTATGAAACCCCACGGGAGAAATCAGCATGGGTAGGAGAAGCAAGGGGAGCATGCGCTGTGCCCCAGGTCAGAGCTGTCTGGGCATGGGGTGTAAGGGGCCCCTGGTATTTGTCACTTGTGGTGCCCACCTATCGCATTGGCAAGTTCCCAGGATTGCCACCTGAGAACCAAGGGTGTTTAATACATCTACACTGTCCTCTCCAACATCCAGAACAAGCAGAGCTCCTGACTCCATTGTCAAGGCCACCCGGGCAGTGCCGCATAGCTCTGAGGAACCCACCCTTGCCCCACCATCCCCACCACACAATCCACTGACCCAGAGGCTCCAGGTCTCCCAGTCTCTGAGCCCAGTCAGGAAAAAGCAGCTCTGCTGGCATCGTCCTGATGCGCACTCCCCAAAACTCGAAGACACACTGCAGAGACGCTTCATTAATTTTTCACAAGATTCATCTAAGAGTGGCTGAGCAGAGTTGAGCAAAGCCACATCCCCGGTGCCCATGCCAGCAACCCGCAAAGGGTTAAGCCATTAGCCCATATCCTGGTGAGCTCATCTCCGCTGGAGCCTGCTCAGTGGCTGGACTCCCTGCACACCGGCTCCTGGGCCGGCCCAGGGAGGCTTTCTGAGCTGGGATGAAGAACTTGAACAGAAACTCATTGCTGGCTTCCTCCCCGTGCGAGCCGGGTGCGACTCCCAGGTCCCCCATCCTCCCCAGGGACAGCAGGACAGTAAGTAAGGAGGGATTCGCCCCTCTGCCCTTCCTCCCTTGTCCCAGAGGAAGCTGCTTTTCACTTTGCTTTAGAATGTATTGTCTTTGAACTGGAGTCAGAAGGCAAAGTGAATGACAGGCGGAGGAGAGGAGCCCTGGGAGGGGTGAGCGGCTGCCAGCGGGCAGAGGGCACTGCCTAGCGAGAGTCCTGGCAGAGCGGTGGCAAGGGAGGGGCTGCCTGGCTTTGCACCTGGCAAAGATGGGAGTCCCTTTCCTACCAGTGCAGCGATGACTGGTAGCAGGGTGGTGTGGCATCCGGCCTCCACCCTTGGTTGGCACTGGGGGCAGAGCTGGTCATGGAACACATTCTCAAACCTAGTCAAAGGCAGGAGCAAAACAGGCAGACATTGACATGCAAGATCACCCTCAGATCCCAGAGTGCACGGCGGGACTCAGACCCGACAGCCTCTTGGGCATCCCATCTCAGATCTCAGCATCTGCCTACCCTCCCGCTGCAGGTGCCAGGCACCCAGGAGGTAGCAGGAGAACAAAATGCAGCGCAGAAAAGGGAGACAGGAGGGAGCATATAAACACATGTAGAGTGAGCATGCTGGGCCCAGACACCAGTGAAGCAGACATTGTCACCTGAGTAGCTTCCCACTTCATTACCAGGCAAGGCTGCTTGGAGACGGAGGTGCGCGGCACTGTCTAGGCTGGGTGGCCTTTGGCGAAGGTGCTTCCAAGAAGCTCTGTGAGCAGGTGACAGATGGTGGCTGTGCCCTGGTGCCAGGCAGTGCATTCAGAAATGCCCTGGCCTCTGTTCTATCAGTGCAGGCACCGGGCCCCACTCACCTTTATCAGAGAGCAGCAGTCACCACTGTGTGTCCTGTTGAGGGCAGGGCAGACACCAGCTGTGACAGCTTGCAGGGTGCCCTGGGGACTCCACTGGGACATCTCAGGAATTACGACCTTGGGTCTCCCTCAGGAATAATAACTTATGTGACTTCCACCCCTGCATCTGTGGCTACCCTGCCTTCTCCAGCAGCTGACCTGGGAAGCAGGGTGTATCACCCACCCCCCTGCTCCAGTCCTTGCAATTCCCAGAATAGTCCAGCCACTATCTATCGGGGAGGGAAGCTGGGAAGGGGCAGATAACACCAGCCCCAGCACAGCCGGGACTCGGATATCGAGATGCCAGAGACATGACAAGGAGGCCAGTTAAATGTGAATTTCTCATAAACAACAACTAAGTTTTAACACAAGTGTGTCCCTGGCTTTGTCTGGAATGTTCTCATAGGAGAAAAGCATTCATTGTTTATCTGAAATGCAAATTTAACTGGGCATTTTGTCATCTTACTGGCCAAATCTGGCAACCTGTTAGTATTGATGGTGCTTCATCAGATTCAAGCTAGGATGAGCCCAACACGTGCAGACAGGGGGTGGCGGGACGCTAGGAAGGAGGGAGTGGATAAAGAGAAAGGGAAGGCAGAGCTCCACCTTTGAGAGAGCATGGTAGATACATTGTGTAAAAAAGCCCAGGATTCGGCCGCCCTGAGCCTCAGTTTCCTTATCTGGAAAATTGGAATGATTATAAAAAGACCACCCGCTTAGAGCTCTGATGGCCACGTGAAGGGGCTGCTGTGTGGGACACTGTGCGCTCCGCTGGATGGAGGCACTCAGGCTGCTCCGTCCGTCCGTCCCAGGCCTGCTGCTGCTCCTCTGGCGTCAGCTCCAGGCTGCAATGTCAGCCCTCGTATCTTCAGCAGCTCCATGCAGCAGCGCTAGGCCTAACCCCACCCAAGGCAGCCACGCCTGCCGTTCTGTTCATGGCCAGGACCTGTCCCAAGTGTGTTCTCCGTTTTCTTTGATTTGGAGAATCAAAACCGTCCCACAGGGGAGCAGGATAAACTGGAACAGACAGGCTCCAAAACTACCCTCAGATCCTGGCTCGCTACTCACCTGCTGAGTAGCTCTGGGCAAGTCACTTAACCTCTCTGAGCCTCAGTTTCCAAGCCTGCAAAATGGGGTACTAACCCTCCCTTCTTCGGCACCTAAAGATTAGACAAGGCCACGTGGAAAAAGCAGGCAGCATGCCTCCCAGCCCATCATAAGTCTGACAAGTGGCAGTTATTGTTATTGTGGGACATGTCAACCCTCCCCAGGACACTGTGTCTCCTGCCCATGAAGAACTGTTCAGGTAGTTGGAGACTTGGAGAACGGCAGCCATTCTTGGTGAGGTGTCAGTCCATTAGAGGCCAAGGAGGGGAGGAGGAGGCTGGCCAGATGGTCCCTCCTGGTTCCTTACAGCTGCCTCTCTCGCCCCCTGGCTAGCCAGCCCCATCCTACCAGCCTCATTTGGGAACAAATGGCATCTTGGACAACTGGGTAGAAGAAACAGGAGAGGTGGCACAGACAGTGGCATTAATTAGCCCTCTTGCCACAGCTCCCCTGGCTATTGACTTATTTAACAAGCGTTTGCTGAGTCCTGGCCTCAGAAAGGCACAGAGCTGCCTGCTGCAGAGTGTGGGAAGCCGAGGAAGCCAGTACGGCCCACCAGCCCAGCCCCTCGAGGAGTCTGGGAGGGAACGAGGGCTTCTGGTCCTGTGAGGACAGACACCAGACACACATGGTCACCTCCAGGGCAATAGTTCACTTACTGCACTTCCAGCTGCCATTTCCATGAAGTGGTGCTTTTCAGACACTCAAGAACCTACCAGAGGGAGAAGTGTTCCCTCCTCATTATCTTGGACACTCACTGTAGCTCACCAGCTTGCATGCTCCACACACCACCAGACCCTATGTTGGAGGATAAATATATGAGTGCGTGAGAAAAAGCCAGTTCCCCTGCCAGCTCTCTTCCTTCTCATTTGAGACATCTCATCGCCTCATTTCTCAGAGACCCCGGTCGGTGAGTGAATGTGGCTGAATGAGGACATTTGCACACCTCGAGCTCCCCTG
The DNA here is from genome assembly GCA_027563665.1 of Antrozous pallidus. Lineage (NCBI taxonomy): Eukaryota > Metazoa > Chordata > Mammalia > Chiroptera > Vespertilionidae > Antrozous > Antrozous pallidus. The sequence goes on from CM050526.1 coordinate 9,459,595, forward strand.
TGGAGAACTTGCTGTCTGGCTTGCCTTTGAGTCCGTGTCCAGCAAAGGATGGAAACACGGGGGTTGCATGACAAGTGTCTGTGGCCATGCTGGTGAATGCTCTGAGCTGGGAGCAGAATAGCAACCTGGAGACACAAACACTAAACCAATATAAGCAGGCAGGCTCTCCAAGAAAGCCAGCAATTACAAACACAGAGATGAGTAGACCAGTGATAACAAGATTAAGGGACCGTTCCAGGGGTTCCTCCCTTTGGATGTATTTCTTTGCCTACCAAACCCAGTCTTTGCTCTGTCCAGGCCCCTCTGGCTCTCTGAAAGTCTTGTTTTCCTTCAAGGGATGGAATCTGTCCAGATTCAAGATAGAAAAGATAAAATTCTTGTCATTCTTGCCCCTTTTTCCTCCCCCTCTGCCTCCCTCTCTCCTCTGTCCATTTCCATCTCCATCCCATCTCCATTCCCACCTCCATTCCCATCTCCATCTCTAGTCCATCCCTATCCTCATCCCCAAACCTATCCCCTTTTCCACCCCCACCTCCATCTCAATCTCTACCTCTATCTTCATCTCCATATCCATCCCATCCCCAGCCATAGCCCCATCCCCAGATCACCTCCATCCCCATCTCTATATTCATCCCCACTTCTATCCATCTCTATCCCATCCCCATCCTCATCCCCACCTCTATCTCCATCTTCATATCTATCTCCATCTCCATCTTTTATCCTCTGTCCTCAGTTCCCAATTTCTCCAAGGTGCAACTCTCTTCCTTTCAGAATCTACTCAGAATCATTTACACAGTCTTTCCCATAAGAGCCAGGTGACTCCTCACCCTACAGATTTCCCTTTAATGCCTTGACTTTATTCTGAGGTCACTTCACCCCTACCTCAACTCTTACTTTCCTTTCCTGGGGTAAGATGTTCATTCCGTGCCCACAGCCCTACTCTTGATCCCCAAGTTTCATCATATGGCTTCAACTATTATCAACATTCTGCCATCTTGGTGTATCTATACTTCCATTTGCTCTCCAGCCTGACCCACTCGACTATTAAGACTTTTACAGTTATTTTTTCTGGGGTGTAATTTACACCCATAGAAATGCACAAATTTTAGTGTTTCACGTTGACAAATAGCTCCTCCATGTATCCCACATCAATATCAGGAGATAGAACATTTTCACTCACCTCAGAAAATGCCAGTGAGTTCTGCCCCACATTTACAACCACTGTTTTGAGTTTTGTCACCTTAGATTAGTTCTTAGAAGGTTCTAGAATGTTGTATAAATAAAACATCTATAATAATAAAAGCATAATATACTAATTAGACCAGACAGCTGAACAACCTTGTGGATGACCTTCCAGACTAAGCTGGGGCTGCAAGGGCCAAGCCCCTTGCACAAATTTTGTGCGTCAGACTTCTAATATAATATATGTACTCCTGTATGTCTGACTTCTTTCACACAGCATGAGACTCATCCATGTTATGTGTGTCCAAAATGAGCTCCTTTTTGTTGCTTAGTAATATCCTATTGCATTGTTTAGCTTTTCTTTTGCACATACACATGCGGGTTGCTTGCCGGTTTGGGCTATTATGGATAAAGCTGCTATGAATGCTTAAACTAGTCTTTAATGTACATGGGATTTCATTTCCCTTGGATAAAAAAAAAATAGCAATGGAGTTGTAGGACTAATGGATGGGTGGATGTTTAACTTCATGAGAAATTTCCAACCCTTTTCCCAAAGTGGCTGTGCCATTTACATCCCCACCAGCAGTGCACAAGACCTCTTACTGTTTGATATTGTGAGGTTTTAAGTTTTAATTCCTCCAGTGAATGTGTGGCTATATCTCATTGTCATTTTAATTTGCTTTTTTTTCTGTTTAATATCAATTTCAAGCACTTTTTGTTCATTTATTTGTGTTCCTTTGAAATTGGCTTCTCCAGATCTTTTGCCCATTTTTTAAAATTAGGCTGTTTGTGTTTTTATTAATCAAATGTAGTAGTTCTTATATATTCCAGATACAAATCCTTTAACAAATACATATTTTGCAAAAATTTCCTCCGAGTCCATAGCTTGCATATTCATTTTCTTTTTAGTCGCTTTTTAAAAAAATATATTTTATTGATTTTTTACAGAGAGGAAGGGAGAGGGATAAAAAGTCAGAAACATTGATGAGAGAGAAACATCAATCAGCTGCCTCCTGCATACTCCCTACAGGGGATGTGCCTGCAACCAAGGTACATGCCCTTGACCGGAATTGAACCTGGGACCTTTTAGTTCGCAGGCTGATGCTCTATCCACTGAGCCAAACTGGTTTTAGCCTTAGTTGCTTTTGAGGAACAGTTTTCAATTATGCTGAAATCTAAATTAGTGATTTATTTTTTTCTTTCTTGGTTATTGCCTTCTCCGTCCTGTCTAAAGAATTTTGCCTGCCGCCAGATGACGAAAATATTTTCCTATATTTTCTCCTAAGAGTTTATAGTTTTATATTTATGTTCAAGTCTTTTTGTGATTCATCTTGATTAATATTTGCTGATCATGTGAGGGGGAGTTGTCCCATTTCTTCCCATGTGAACATCCCATCATTCTAGCATATTTGCTGAAGTGACTTTCCTTTCCCCATTGAATTGCTTTGGTGCATTTGGCAAAATTCAGTTGTCCTCGGTTACTGTTTGGCTTGCTGGGCTGATTGCTAGAGACAGCAGCCTGGCTTCCTACAGGTCTGACTATGGACAGAGGCTGGCTTCCTACAGGTCTGACTACAGATAGAGGCTGGCTTCCTACAGGTCTGACTATAGATAGAGGCTGGCTTCCCTACAGGTCTGACTATGGACAGAGGCTGGCTTCCTACAGGTCTGACTACAGATAGAGGCTGGCTTCCTACAGGTCTGACTATAGATAGAGGCTGGCTTCCCTACAGGTCTGACTATGGACAGAGGCTGGCTTCCTTACAGGTCTGACTATGGACAGAGGCTGGCTTCCCTACAGGTCTGACTATGGACAGAGGCTGGCTTCCTATAGGTCTGACTATAGACAGGGGCTGGCTTCCTACAGGTCTGACTATAGAAAGAGGCTGGCTTCCTACAGGTCTGACTACAGATAGAGGCTGGCTTCCAATAGGTCTGACTATAGAAAGAGGCTGGCTTCCCTACAGGTCTGTCTATAGACAGAGGCTGGCTTCCTATAGGTCTGACTATGGATAGAGGCTGGCTTCCTACAGATCTGACTATGGGCAGAGGCTGGCTTCCTACAGGTCTGACTATGGACAGAGGCTGGCTTCCTACAGGTCTGACTATGGATAGAGGCTGGCTTCCTACAGGTCTGACTATGGGCAGAGGCTGGCTTCCTACAGGTCTGACTATGGACAGAGGCTGGCTTCCTACAGGTCTGTCTATAGACAGAGGCTGGCTTCCTATAGGTCTGACTATGGATAGAGGCTGGCTTCCTACAGGTCTGACTACAGATAGAGGCTGGCTTCCTACAGGTCTGACTATGGACAGAGGCTGGCTTCCAATAGGTCTGACTATGGATAGAGGCTGGCTTCCTACAGGTCTGACTATAGATAGAGGCTGGTTTCCTACAGGTCTGACTATGGATAGAGGCTGGCTTCCTACAGGTCTGACTATGGATAGAGGCTGGCTTCCTACAGGTCTGACTATGGGCAGAGGCTGGCTTCCTACAGGTCTGTCTATAGACAGAGGCTGGCTTTCTACAGGTCTGACTACAGATAGAGGCTGGCTTCCTACAGGTCTGTCTATAGACAGAGGCTGGCTTCCTATAGGTCTGACTACAGATAGAGGCTGGCTTCCTACAGGTCTGACTATGGATAGAGGCTGGCTTCCCTACAGGTCTGACTATGGGCAGAGGCTGGCTTCCTACAGGTCTGACTATGGACAGGGGCTGGCTTTCTACAGGTCTGTCTATAGACAGAGGCTGGCTTCCCTACAGGTCTGACTATGGACAGAGGCTGGCTTCCTATAGGTCTGACTACAGATAGAGGCTGGCTTCCAATAGGTCTGACTATAGAAAGAGGCTGGCTTTCTATAGGTCTGTCTATAGACAGAGGCTGGCTTCCTACAGGTCTGTCTATAGACAGAGGCTGGCTTCCTACAGGTCTGTCTATAGACAGAGGCTGGCTTCCTACAGGTCTGACTACAGATAGAGGCTGGCTTCCTACAGGTCTGACTACAGATAGAGGCTGGCTTCCTACAGGTCTGACTATAGATAGAGGCTGGCTTCCTATAGGTCTGGCAGAGGCTGGCTTCCTACAGGTCTGACTATGGACAGAGGCTGGCTTCCTACAGGTCTGTCTATAGACAGAGGCTGGCTTCCTACAGGTCTGTCTATAGACAGAGGCTGGCTTCCTACAGGTCTGACTACAGATAGAGGCTGGCTTCCAATAGGTCTGACTATAGAAAGAGGCTGGCTTTCTATAGGTCTGTCTATAGACAGAGGCTGGCTTCCTACAGGTCTGTCTATAGACAGAGGCTGGCTTCCTATAGGTCTGACTATGGATAGAGGCTGGCTTCCTACAGATCTGACTATGGGCAGAGGCTGGCTTCCTACAGGTCTGACTATGGACAGAGGCTGGCTTCCTACAGGTCTGTCTATAGACAGAGGCTGGCTTCCTATAGGTCTGACTATGGATAGAGGCTGGCTTCCTACAGGTCTGACTATGGATAGAGGCTGGCTTCCTACAGGTCTGACTATGGGCAGAGGCTGGCTTCCTACAGGTCTGACTATGGACAGAGGCTGGCTTCCTACAGGTCTGTCTATAGACAGAGGCTGGCTTCCTATAGGTCTGACTATGGATAGAGGCTGGCTTCCTACAGGTCTGACTACAGATAGAGGCTGGCTTCCTACAGGTCTGACTATGGACAGAGGCTGGCTTCCAATAGGTCTGACTATGGATAGAGGCTGGCTTCCTACAGGTCTGACTATAGATAGAGGCTGGTTTCCTACAGGTCTGACTATGGATAGAGGCTGGCTTTCTACAGGTCTGACTACAGATAGAGGCTGGCTTCCTACAGGTCTGACTATGGGCAGAGGCTGGCTTCCTACAGGTCTGTCTATAGACAGAGGCTGGCTTTCTACAGGTCTGACTACAGATAGAGGCTGGCTTCCTACAGGTCTGTCTATAGACAGAGGCTGGCTTCCTATAGGTCTGACTACAGATAGAGGCTGGCTTCCTACAGGTCTGACTATGGATAGAGGCTGGCTTCCCTACAGGTCTGACTATGGGCAGAGGCTGGCTTCCTACAGGTCTGACTATGGACAGGGGCTGGCTTTCTACAGGTCTGTCTATAGACAGAGGCTGGCTTCCCTACAGGTCTGACTATGGACAGAGGCTGGCTTCCTATAGGTCTGACTACAGATAGAGGCTGGCTTCCAATAGGTCTGACTATAGAAAGAGGCTGGCTTTCTATAGGTCTGTCTATAGACAGAGGCTGGCTTCCTACAGGTCTGTCTATAGACAGAGGCTGGCTTCCTACAGGTCTGTCTATAGACAGAGGCTGGCTTCCTACAGGTCTGACTACAGATAGAGGCTGGCTTCCTACAGGTCTGACTACAGATAGAGGCTGGCTTCCTACAGGTCTGACTATAGATAGAGGCTGGCTTCCTATAGGTCTGGCAGAGGCTGGCTTCCTACAGGTCTGACTATGGACAGAGGCTGGCTTCCTACAGGTCTGTCTATAGACAGAGGCTGGCTTCCTACAGGTCTGTCTATAGACAGAGGCTGGCTCCCTACAGGTCTGACTACAGATAGAGGCTGGCTTCCAATAGGTCTGACTATAGAAAGAGGCTGGCTTTCTATAGGTCTGTCTATAGACAGAGGCTGGCTTCCTACAGGTCTGTCTATAGACAGAGGCTGGCTTCCTACAGGTCTGACTATGGACAGAGGCTGGCTTCCCTACAGGTCTGTCTATAGACAGAGGCTGGCTTCCTACAGGTCTGACTATAGACAGGGGCTGGCTTTCTACAGGTCTGACTATGGACAGGGGCTGGCTTTCTACAGGTCTGACTACAGATAGAGGCTGGCTTCCTACAGGTCTGACTACAGATAGAGGCTGGCTTCCTATAGGTCTGACTATAGATAGAGGCTGGCTTCCTATAGGTCTGGCAGAGGCTGGCTTCCTACAGGTCTGACTATGGACAGAGGCTGGCTTCCTACAGGTCTGACTATAGACAGAGGCTGGCTTCCTACAGGTCTGACTATGGGCAGAGGCTGGCTTCCCTACAGGTCTGACTATGGACAGAGGCTGGCTTCCTACAGGTCTGACTATAGATAGAGGCTGGCTTCCTACAGGTCTGACTACAGATAGAGGCTGGCTTCCTACAGGTCTGACTATGGACAGAGGCTGGCTTCCTACAGGTCTGTCTATAGACAGAGGCTGGCTTCCTACAGGTCTGTCTATAGACAGAGGCTGGCTTCCTACAGGTCTGACTACAGATAGAGGCTGGCTTCCTACAGGTCTGACTACAGATAGAGGCTGGCTTCCTACAGGTCTGACTACAGATAGAGGCTGGCTTCCTTACAGGTCTGTCTATAGACAGAGGCTGGCTTCCTACAGGTCTGACTACAGATAGAGGCTGGCTTCCTACAGGTCTGACTATGGACAGAGGCTGGCTTCCTATAGATCTGACTAGGGATAGAGGCTGGCTTCCTACAGGTCTGACTATGGACAGAGGCTGGCTTCTTGTTCTGGTGTCTGTAGAGTAGGAGTTGGTTTCCTGGGCTGGTTGCTCCAAATTGTGGGTCAAAGTCCTATTTTTATGTATAGTTTGACCATCATCTATTTGTATATTCAGCCTCTAATTTATTACAAACATTTACAAACATACATAAAAGTGGAGATAGTAATATAGTGAACTTCCATACATGTATCACCTAGATTTAATAATTTTATTTTGTTATATTTGATTTAAAGTTTGGTATTTTGATGTGGTCATAGCATCACAATATGCCATTCCTATATGTTATTTTAAGATGCATCTCAATATTTATAAAGATGTTTTCTTATGTGTCCACAATATCATTATCATACTGAATACAAATTTTAAATCCTTAATGTCATCCAATATCCAATCCCTATTCAAACTTCCCTAAAGATATCCCAAAATGTCTTTGTACTATTGGCTTGTTTTAGTTAGAATCTAAAGAAAGGGACATATTGCATTAAGTCATATCTTTTAATTACCTTTGTTTAAACATTTTATTGATGTTTAACATACAGAGAGAAAAGCAGTCAATTAAAAGTCTGCAGCTTAAGTAGAACACACCCATGTCACTAGCTACTATCAGATCAATAGTCAGACCTGCACTCCAAAAGTCTCTATGCACCCCTGCTTTCAGACACTGCCCCACCCACCAAGGATAACTATGATCCTAATCTCCAATAGCATCCGTCCTCTTATAGCTTTTTAAATTTTATTTAAATGAAATCTCATTTTATGTAAATGAAAATGTGTCTGGCTTGTCTTGGTCAGCCTCCTGTTTGGAGATTCCTGCATGGTTTTCTGTAGGGAGATTGTCATTCTTTCCTACCTATGGCTGCATAGTCCCAGACCAGCCCACCCTCTACAGGTGCCCATTCCTGGTTGTGTGCTACAAATGCAGCCTCCAGAGGAGTAGGACCTGCTAAGTGCCAGGCAGTGCTCCATGGGACACTGTGGGGTGGAGGGTGAGTAAACTCAGCCTTGCAGTTTGCAAGCGATGAGACTGGGAGGGAGGGAAGGCCAACCTGTGGCACTGGTTTTTCACCAGCTTGGTTTTGCCCCCCAGGGGCACTTGGCAGTGACTGGAGATGTTTTCAATTATCATGACTGAAGGGGGGAACTGCTGCTGAAAGGTGGGTAGAGGCCAGAATGTTACTAACTACCCTACAACGCAAAGGACAGCCCCCACCACAAGGAGTTATTGGGCCCAAACACCAATAGTATCACTGTTGAGAATCCCTAGTATCAGAAAAAAAATAGAATCTTCTAGGATTGTAATAAAAAATTATAAGGCACATACTGCCCCCCAGTGGGTAATTTCCACGGAGCCTGTATTCTCAGAATTCATGTGTGATTCACCACTGATGGGCCTATCTAAAACAGCTTTAGAAGTCTCTCAGTCCAAACTCTTTGTAAGACTGATGAGGAAACAGGGACCAAAAAGGACAATACTTTTATTAGCAACAGAGCCTTCTCTTAGACGCCGGGATGTGTCACACACTCGGCAGGGTTTTGTGAGTTGACAGATACTCTGTTATCTGTATCTCCTGCATGGCCTAGTTATCCTCAGGGTGGTAAGTAACCTGTCCAGAGCTCAGGAAGGCAAACTGGGTTCAACAGCCATCTTTCCAGATCTTTCTGTCGCATGTGGACACTGCAAGTAAGTTAAGTGCTTGCAGGGCCTGCAAAGGAGTGATTCTTTCCAGTACAGTGTTCATCCCACAGCCACACTCTGCCTGCCCTTCACTCTCCACAAGCTCACCTCTTCTTGAGTCCCCTAGGTTTATTTTCAATCCTCACCTGACACCCGTTGTTTTTCATTGATTTTTTTTTCTTTTAAGAGAGAGAGGAAGGGGAGGGAGAGAGAGAAAAAAAAATCACTGGAATAACTCCCATACATGCCCCAACCTAGGAATAAACCCACAACCTATGTTTGTAACCTGACTGGGAATTGAAGCCCCAACCTTTTGGTATATGGGAGGATGCTCTAACCAACTGAGCCACCCAGCCAGGGCAGTAAGTAAACTAAGTTAAAGATTTCTATTTTGGGGGTTTCATGGGCCATTAGAATTTAGATGATAGATGATAGCTAAATAAATGTAGATAGATAGATTATAGATAGGTAGGTAGATGATAGATAGATAGATAGATAGATAGATAGATAGATAGATAGATAGATAGATATAATAGATAGGCAGACATCTGCACAGGCTAGCCAATCTTCTACCTTGGCAAACACAGATACTAACAAAACCAATGATCATCTTCCATCATGGTTATTTCAGAAAATGAAACAATGCCCAACAAGGAAGGAAGAACAGAATCTCAGAATAAAAATAGTCCTTTAAATTAAATGAATGCAACACTATGAAAAACAACAATGACCTTATTTCCCTGCTGTATGCTGAGTCACTATTCAATTACTTATCTATGGCATTCATCTTCAGGAAAAGGTAATTTACTGCAGAAAGAAGCCCCAAAGTGAAAAACTCAGACATTGTCAGTGTTGAAGGACCCTCCGGACTCATCCAGACCACTGTGCTCTGTGCAAGGAGCTCTGAGTCCAAAGACCGTAGCCTGAGTCCCAGCACAGCCACAGAGGAAGCGGGGGAGTGGGAGAGAGGGGCAGAGGCCTTCAGCCTTGTCCCTGAACCTTTCTGGGCCTCAGTCTCTGCTGTTATAAACTGGGAATACATTAATGAGTTCCTCACAGGAATAAAGAGCGTGTATGAGGTGCTTCCAGCAAGGCCAGGCAGTCGAACCCACTGTCCCTGGCAGGAGTCTTACCTCCAGTTGCCTACTTCCTGTTCATGATGCAGTGGCCACCTCATACTCTGAGGGTAGCTCAGGGGAGCAGTCCTTCCTCCTCCAGCCCAGCTCTCCTCCAGCACAGTGGAGAACGGCCGGATTCTCCACTATAACCTCTGCAGCGTCTGAGCAGCGAGCCCTTCTGCCCTGGGCCTTCCCCACAAAGTGGTGGAAATGGCGACCCAGAGAAAACCCCTGTGAAGGTGTCAGACTGCCCACCTAAGGAACCGGGTGGCAATGACCAATGCAAGGGTCCTGGCTAAGATGTCCTCATAGCCTGTGACCCCTTTCCTGCCTCCAGCCACAGGGGGAAGAGGTCACTTTATTTTATTTTTTTATCTTTATTGTTCAGTTTATTAATTACATTATTCCCCCCTTTTTTATCCCCTATAACTCCCCTCCACCCTGTACCCATCCCACCCTTCGCCCTCACCTCCCCCTCCCCACTGTTCTCTCCCATAGGTGTATGATTTTTGTCCAGTCTCTTGCTCCACTTCCCACAGCCCTTTTCTCCCCAAGAATTGTCAGACCATTCCCTCTCTATGTCCATGATTCTGTTATATTCACCAGTTTATCCTGTTCATCAGATTATTAATTCACTTGATTTTTAGATTCATTTGTTGATAGATGTGTATTTGTTGTTCATAATTTTTATTTTTACCTTTTTCTTCTTCCTCTTCTTAAAGAATATCTTTCAGCATTTCATATAGTATTGGTTAGGCAGTGATGAACTCCTTTAGCTTTTTCTTATCTGTGAAGCACTTTATCTGATCTTTAATTCTGAATGATAGCTTTGCTGGATAGAGTATTCTTAGTTGTAGGTTCTTGCTATTCATCACTTTGAATATTTCTTGCCACTCCCATCTGGCCTGCATCGTTTCTGTTGAGAAATCTGCTGACAATCGTATGGGTGCTCCCTTATAAGTAACTAACTGTTTTTCTTTTGCTGCTTTTAATATTCTCTCTTTATCTTTTGTTCTTGGCATTTTAATTATGATGTCTCTTGGTGTGGTCCTCTTTAGATTCCTCTATTTTGAGGTTCTGTGTACTTCTTGGGCTTTTAAGTCAGTTTCTTTCACCAGGTGGGGGAAGTTTTCAGTCATTATTTCTTCAAGTAGGTTTTCATTGCCTTGTTCTCTCTCTCTTTTTCTGGCACCCCCATAATTCGGATGTTGGCATGCTTGAGGTTGTCCCAGAGGCCCCTTACACTATCTTCAATTATTTGGATCTCAGACCTCGCCTGGCACTGGGGAATCTGTGCAGTGGGACGTCTTCGCCCTCCCCTTTGGAGAAATCCAGCCAGGATTGCTGCTGCCAGCCCTACAGCCCGCGCGCACCCCACAGCTCTGAACCTCTGGCTCCGCGCGTATCTTCAAGGCTGCGCTCTGCTGCTCTTCTGAGTCTCCGTGTCCCACCTTTACTTTTATTTGTGGAATTTTCACTCAGTCAGCTTTCCGGTGATTCTGGATAATGTTTGTCTTGTTGTTATGTTGTAGTTTTGGAATTGTTGCACAAGGCAGCACAATAGGTGTTTACCTATGCCGCCATCTTGGTTCCTCTCTTCGGGAAGAGGTCACTTTAAAGTGACTACTTAGCCTAGCTGGTTTGGCTCAGTGGATAGAGCATCAGCCTGTGGACTAAAGTGTCCCAGGTTCCATTCCAGTCAAGGGCACATGACTGGGTTGCAGGCTTGATCCCCAGTGAGGGGCATGTAGGAGGCAGCCGATCCATGATTCTCTCTCATTGTGGATCTCTCTCTCTCTCTCTCTCTCTCTCTCTCTCTCTCTCTCTCTCTCTCTCTCTTCTCTCCTCTCCTCTCCTCCCTCCCTTCCTCTCTGAAATCAATAAAAATATTTAAATAAATAAATAAAAAGAAAATGACTACTTAGCTTTGCAAATACTCCACAGGACTGAAGGAAGGTGAACACCCGTCTGCATGTCCAAAGCATGTCAGCATACTTCTCAGTATTTGGAGGCAACAACACACACTCCTCCTCCAGAGGAGTGTATATGAGTGAATACCACATGCTGAAGGCCCGGCAATGCTATCATTCCCCCTTCCCCCCCGTCTCAAGGAGGAGCCTGCTCTGGACAGTGGGAATATGTGCTCTGGGGAGGGGGGACACTACCCTGTGGTGGCTCAGGGGTGGATGTTGAGGCGATTTGTCTGAAATTAACATTGTGGGAAGTGTTGAAGGACAACCCAGTCACTAAAGGGACTGTCTATGGAAGTGCCTTGGTAAAGAAGAAACTGCAGGTGCAGAGGTTGGGGCTGCAGACACCATCTCCTTTATCCCAAGCTGTCTTTCATGAGGGCTGGTGCCACAGTTTCCAAAAATGCACCCCCTCCATATTTGGGTCTGGCTCTCACTCTCTTTAGGGTGGGTCAGGTAGACCCATTGTAACTGGGAAGAATAGCCTACTTTCTCCCCCAATAAACTTTTTGCTGTGATGAGAAATCTCTCCCATCGCACTCACACAAGGGATATTAGTAGCTGCTGGTTTGCATGGAGTCGATGGGGTCAGAGGCACCTGGGAAACCTGGAGGAGGAGGGGAGAAGACACCAAAGACCAAAGGCAGCTGATCTGAGGGAGAAAAGCAGAGGCTTGGGAGAGCGCTGATTGGGGAGCTCCTCCCAGGGAGGCGGGAGCCCTGCAGAAAGCAGTGAGAGAGGCTGTGGATCCAGGATACAGAGGAGAGAGTGGCCAGCCTGGTCCCCCAGACCAGCACAGCGCACCTGAGCGTGTGCAGGGAAGCACCAGGCTCCTCCAGGAAGAAGGGCATAGGTATAAGTAGTGCTGTAAGGAAAGCTGGATTTATTGTTGGTGAGCAGTGGACAGGAAGGAGGGAGGGAGAAAAAGGAGAGTGGGAGGAGGTTCAGTAGGCGGGAGAGGGGCAGAAAGGAAGTTACTCTTTCTCTCCCTTGTTTGATTAAAGCTGCAGGAATCTCAGTCTAGGGCACAGTACTGTCCTGGATCCTCTGGAGATAATGCTAGATATTGCAAAGAGGAGTGAGGGTGATCACTTGGCAATGACCTCTGGACGGGTGCCTGGACTCTGCTGACCTCCTTCCCCTCTCCTCCCCTCCCCCCCCACACAGAGTATCTAACACAGGGAGAGCGTCTAAAATCATTAATCTCTTATTGACTTGCAAACATATAGGCATTTGCACTTGGACCCATTATTTCTGATCATGAAAGAAAGGTTTTAATCCCACCTTAATGGTGATTGATCCAGCATGGCTCTGGGGGAAGATTTGGGAGGTGGGTGTTGCCTCTCAGCAGCCGACATTGCTCTGCACAGGTGACAACCTGCCTCCCCATGGGACTGGGGGACGAGAGAGCTCTGGTGGGTGTGAGGTACACTGATGGGCTCTAGGTGAGATATTGGAATAGGCAGTTGGACTCAATCTAAACCCTTAAGAACAAGAAGGTGGGAATCTGATGTGATTCACATGGGCAGTGGGAAAGGGGTTATTTAGATATTAAAGGTCACACTGACAAAGCACATAAAATCCCAGGCTGCACTAAAAGATGGGTTCCAATCCATCTGTAGCCTGTGTTGTAAGAGAAGGGCAGACTGGGTTTAATCCAACCTTGTGGTAATTTGCTCCACCTCTCTGAGCCTTGGCTTTCTCATCTGTGTAATAGGATGCTTACCTCACAGGGGTACTGTGAGGTTCTACTTTGATGAAAGAGTGTTTAGTGCAGCACCTGGCACACAGCAGACACTGCACCTGTGCGTGCACACACACAGTTATGTATTAAGTATCAGTACTCTAATAGATAAATAATGCCCTTTATGGAGTGCTTGCAATATGCTAGACATTGTTCCAATGCATTACATGTCTTAATTTATTGGACCCTTTTGAAAACCCTACAAGTGGTAGTGTTATCCCATTTTATAGATAAGAAAATTGAGGCACAGAGACATTAAGTAACTCAATCAAGATCACAGAGCTACAAAGCTATTGAGTCTATGGAGTTCCCATCATTCAATCTGGGATGACTGTCAGATGCCACTCAGTAAACTGTTGATTTTGTTTGTTTAATGGGCACTGCTGTTCCCAGTTTTGAATTCTAAAAACTCGATTAGATGATGTAATTTTATCGCTTACAAGAAGAACACATACCAGCTTGAGTGGTTTCTATTTTATGTGGCTCTCATCTGATTTTCCTTTGGCTTCAGCACAAAAGCCCTGCCTGCCCCTCCACTAAGGCCAGGCTGGAGGGGGAGGCTGAGAGCAGAAAGGTGTGTGAGGAGCCCTTTAGCTTTGTCCTTGCTTCTAACTGCTGCAGGTCCCACATGTCGGGTCCTGAGGAGCTGTGACGATGGAGGCTATCCCCAAAGCCCTGGAGGTCGATGAGAAGTCTCCTGAATCCAAGGACTTGCTGCCCAGCCAGACTGCCAGCTCCCTGTGCATCAGCTCCAGAAGTGAGTCTGTCTGGACCGAAGCCCCCAAGAATAACTGGGAGATCTACCGCAAGCCCATTATCATCATGTCCGTGGGTGGTGCCATCCTTCTCTTCGGTGTGGCCATCACCTGCTTGGCCTACACCCTGCCTCTGGGTGAGATGAGCCTTAAGGTCCTTAAGATGACAGGGCCTGCGTTCCTGTCCCTGGGACTCATGATGATGGTGTGTGGGCTGGTGTGGGTGCCCATCATCAAGAAGAAACAGAAGCAGAGGCAGAAGTCCATGTTCTTCCAGAGTCTCAAGTCCTTCTTCTTAAATCGCTGATGGTGGCCTCCCCTGCTGGCCTCCCCTCATCCTGTACCTCAACCAGGAGAAGGAGATCTGATGACCAATATCCAACATCCCATCACCTTGATGGTGGGGTTTGCCATAAAAGTGATTCAGGCAAGCCCACTTCCAGGATCTCTGGGAAAGAGAGAGCTCAGGATTCTGCCCTCCATATAGTTGGGGAGCATTGCTGGATGCATCTTATTTAGTGTCTTATCACCAATAATCCTCTTGATCCTGCCCACAGCCATCCCCTTTAATGGCTCTCTCCCTATTATACATTCAGGAGTCACTCAGCTAACTCTCTCTGCCAAGTGCTATGCATGTTGGGAAATTCCTTGGGGTAGGCTATGCCCCATGGAAAGCCTCATGTTTACATAGCTGAGTGCCTGAGCTCGATTCACATTTGCATCCTTCTAGAATGAAACTGACCAACAGTGGTCCTTCAGAGAGGGGAGGGAGGGCTGACTTCTGAGTCTTGGGTTTGCCAGCCTGGCTCGTGGGTGAGATATTGACTTGCATTTCAATATACCAGACAAGTCACAAATATCAAACATTCCAAAGAATGAACAGGGCTGGGGAAGCCACGATCCCCCTGGACAAGCTGGGTCAACCAGCCGAGAAAGTTAAGTCTCAGTTACATAGTATTTACAGGGTCAGTGGGGTGTGCTAGGAGTGTCACAGTTTCTCCTTGACCTTCTAACTCCTTCTCCTTGTCTACTTTCCCTTCTGAGTTTGCCAACTAGCCAAGGACAAGTGCATGTGGCCCTAACATCCTCTTTGTTCCTACCCGTGATTCTAGAACAGCAACGATAAGCTTCAGAGGGATTCTATAAGATTGCTCTCTCCTTCACCGCTGTTTAGAATCAAAACTAAGAGAACAGAATTCCACATTTGAATGGCCTGTAGGTTTCCAGGTATGGAATTCAGTTTCAAAAATCTGTCTCCCTGCCCCACCCACCAAACAAACAAACATATATTATGGGCCAAGCCCTGGGCTAGGAGCATACAGACACGTTCCTGCTCTCATCTTCTGCCCAAAATGTGAGATACAGCCCGGCCAGCAGGCACTGCAATACCCTGGGCTATGTACTTGATGGAGAAAGGTGAGTGGGTGTGGCAGCAGGAGGGGGCATCTAACCCCGACTTGGGAGAGGACATAGAGGTCGTTGGAGTTCCCGTCATTCAATCTGGGAACAGAAGGAAAATGAGAGCTAGCAAAGAGGAGGAAGGAGAGGCATGTGGGGCAGCAGGAACTGTCTGAACAAGCTGGATAGGGGAGGGAGCATGATAACATTTAGGAAACTGTATAGAAGGTCTTCTAACTTCCCAAATGTTGCACTTCAGCCTCGCTGTGGCTGCTTCTCCCCCAAGTGCCTCAGGACAGTTTTTCCTGGGCCACACTGAGGGCCTCCGGGGGGGGTGTGACAGACTGAAGGGGGTTTCCTGAGGGCCTGCCAAACAGACAGCACCCATGTGGAAGGTGATCCCAAGGCCAGAGACCCTTGGGTGACGGACGAGGAGGGGTACCTCCTCGGTACCATGGAGACAGGTAGCCACCATGCCGCCCTAGGTCAGTGGGGAGCATCTGATAAGGAGCTAGGAGAAAGATGTGTCCTGCCCTGCATGCACCCTGGGCTTGAGCTGACTCCTCAGTCTTCTGGCCTCTTGGTCACCATGGCAACCTTTCTCTCACCGGCCCTCCAGTCATCTCCATCTGGTTCCCTTTGCATCATGGGAAATTCCATGAAGGCAGGCACCTGTGTACCCTTCCTCCCTAAGGAGCCAAAGTTAAGGGAGCTGGTAGCCTTTGAGCTTCACCCAGAATGGTCATGTCGTTCATTCGGTGTGGCTGGGTCCTTCAGCCCACCTGCTCCTGCACACAGGGGGTCAGGATTGACCCTAGGGTGTTGCAAGTGCGATGTCACTAACTGTAGTTCCGGTGCCCCTAGTGACTGGCTTGCAGATCATTTTCTTTCTCTGGCATGAAGGTAGGTTCCATATGGGCCCTGTGATGTCACTCCGACATTCCTTGATGCTTTCTCCCAGTGGAGCAAATGGGGTGGTCTCCCAGTTAGCACAATGGAAATCCACAGGCCCTGTGTCTTGATTCATCTGCTGGAAAGCTGATCTGATCTTCTGGGCAGAGCTGTGGGAGGGGCCCTAGGTAGATGTCACTCACCATGTCTTAGTGGAAGGAAGTTTGAGGACAGCCAAGACTCTAGAAAGTGTCCAAACTCTGGACTCCCCATGCAGGCTGCAGCAATACTTGCCCACATTCCCTGCTCCTCAAGGTAGTTTTTCCGACAGGAATGTTAAGAAAGCTCTGAGGAAAGTTCCCCAAGCTTCATGCAACCCCCTTGAGGTCCCCCATGCAGATGTGGACCTAGGAGCATGCCAGCATCGCACTAAAGGGTTTTGCCAAAGCCTCACCCCGTGGAAGCCTAAGGTGTGGGTGTGCCTGGCCTGTGAATGCAGCCCAGGTCAGATGCTGCCTCTCTGACAAAAGCTCTACCACATGACTGCGTTCATGTCTGAGGATCAAGGACAGGACCAGCATCCTCGCGCTCAGCAAGCTGGATTGCATTATCCCCCATCACTATTCTCTCTGGAGAGTGCAATTGAATCTGAGGCCTAAAGAAACTGATGTCATGTCAAATTGTATTGCTACTTACCAATGAATTCTACTTCTATTTAACAGTGTCTGCTGTTTCATTCTGCTCCACCAGAATTCCTGGGACTGGATCCACTCATTCATTCCTCTAAGCTGCCCCTGTCATCACCACATGTCCACTCCCCAGGAGCTGCCCAGGAGAAAGGGGGTGGGGTGGTTTTCATGCATGGTTCCTCAGAGCCTCACAGGAGCTGATGACCCCACCCTCCGTTCCATCTGTCCAGTAGGTAGGTCACAATAGATGCAGAAAAGGCAGCTTCTGGATGAGTCAGTGGTCCGGTGTGTGTGTGTGGGGGGGGGGGGGGTGGTTGAAGAGAGGGGAAGGCAGCACCCAGGCCAGCCTGTCACTGTCCCCAGGAACTAGCACATGGGTGGCAGTTCAGCTCCTGGGCCCTTCATGGCCTCCTTCTTCCTCCTAAGCCCTCCTTTCTCCTGGCCCCGCCTCTCTGCCCCTCTAGGTCTGCATCACGACTCTCTTCACTGGGTTCCCACCAGATTCCCCTGTCCTTGACTTTCTGCTTGTCCCAGTTTGCTCTGTCCTCTGAGGGAAAACAAGAGGGTGGTGCTACATGTGCACTGGGGAGCAGTGTGTTATTCCTGCTTCCACTCCTGCAGCACCATCAGACGTGATGCCCCACCCGCCTGCCCTCCATACCCACCCATCGTCACTATCTTCACCTGCCACGACCAGAGGCTCCTGGAAAACTACCCCCCGAGCCCCAAGCGTGTCTGTATTAATTGTGGGCCAGGGAGCTGCCTGATCATGCAAGGCCTCTGGGCGACACCTCTGAGTGTCGTGGGCTTGGGTAGTAGGCAAGGCGGTGTGGGGGGCTGTGAGAAGGGGCAGGAGGAGAGAGGTAAGAGGGACTTGGCAGAGACATTCTGCAGTGGAGTTGGAAGAACAGAGGAGGGGCCTGGCTGGAAAGAATAAATGTTCCAAGGGTGTTTACCGCATGTGAGGGGCTGCTCTGAACACTCTATGCATGAACTCACTTAATCCTTTCCAAATGCCCGGGCCTCTGATACTACTGCTATCACCCACCCTTGACCGGTGAGTAAGTGAGGCACAGGGACCCCAAGCTAGGACAACACCCAGACAGGACTGAATCCAGGCAGCCTGGCTCCACAGGCCACATCCATTGGTCCACCTAGTCAGCCCTCCAAAGGCCTCTGAGGGGGAGCAGAAGCAATAGGGTCATGGCAGGGCAGGACAAGTAAGAATGGAGCTGGGGTTGGGGGACAGGCTGGGAGGATGAAGCAATCGGGGACCTAGAACATCACCAGGAAAAGGACTAAGAGCCAGGGGGACACAAAGGGGCAGCAGCCAGGCAGGCCCAGCATTCTGAGGCGTCAGCACCAGCTAGGGGCATTTGCATAGGTTTCGCTTCCTCCCACATCCAGTCCTATTTAGCACATTTTACACAGAAACAACCACGGCTCAGAAAAGTAAGGAGCTTGTCACATGTCTCACAGCACATAAGCCACTGATCAGAGATTTAGCCCAAAGCTGCTCTGAGGTCCCGTTCTCATCCCCTGAACTCCTCCTGGTTTTCTGCCACGTAAATGGTCAGAGGCAGGAATGGGGGACTAACCACCAGCACCAGAGATACTGTCAGAGCAGGGGGCCTTGGTCCAGCCTTTGTCCCACAGGCCAGACTCTCCTGCTGACCAGCAGGAGGCTTTGAAACTGTCTGGCCCTGGCTACTTTGCCTTTCCATCACAATGTAGGCCAAGTTCATAACCCCTCAGAAGTTCAAAGTCACCTCCCGCAGGAGTACCCAGAACCAGAGAGCAGTCAAGATCCAGTATCATTTCTCAAGGGCTTGGAGCTGCTGGACTCCAAGTCTTCCCACAGGGAGAGGTGCTGTGGGACATTGGTCCTGTTCCCATTTTTCAAAAAATCCTTCCTGCCCCATTTAAGACGAGAGAGGAGTCCTTGATGAGCCTTGGACCTGGCCTCCTAGACCCTGCTACACCAGGTCTTCACATAGCCAGGTCCCACCTCCTGCCCCAGCAGGACCCTGAGTCTGTTCCCTCAGCTCTTACAGGGAGGGACTTGGCAGAGACATTCTGCAGTGGAGTTGGAAGAACAGAGCCCAGCTCCTGTCTGAGGTTTCCATCTACACAGATTGCACACCACTCCAAGGGCCATACCAGCCACCCAGCCCCTGACACACATCTGTCCAGAGACCCTGCCATTGAGAAGCTGCAGTGTGGTCTGTCCTTTCCTGGACATGTCTCCCCATAGGTCCTTCCCTAGACCCCTCTCTCCTCCCTGCTCTCCTGCTCCAAACGGTTCCTTCCGGATCAGGGCTCCAGTTATTCTGCACCTTGGTGACTCCCCATTGATGCTCTATGTCCAAATGCCTCTTAGAAAATGTGACAGCTTCCTGTGGCTGCTTTTTAAAAAAAAAAATCATCACTGATGTAGTCATTCAAATTAAAAAATAAATTCAAAGGTTTATTTAAAATTCTGAATGTCAGAATTCCAAAACAGATCTCACAGGAGACATTCAAATCAAGATGTGGGCGGGGCTGCCCTCCTGCTGGGAGCTCCTGGGAAACTCTGCTCCTTGCTCTTCCAGCTTCTCGGCTGCGACACTGCTTGGTGTGCGGTCCCCTCTTCCACCTTCCGAGCCAGCAACCACATCAGTCCAACCTTTGCTTCTGTCACTATGTCTCCTTCTCTGACTCTCCTGCTTCCCTCTGTTCCTTAGGAGGACCTGGTGGTCCTTCCGGGCCTCCTAAATGACCTATGCCCACCTCCCCGTTTTAAGAGCCTGGTGTTAGTTTGCCAGGGCTGACACAACATGTGTCACAGACTGGGTGGGGGCTTCAACAACCAATATTGATTTTCTCACATTTTGGAGGCTAGAAGTCCAAGATCAAGGTGTCAGCAGTCGTGCAGATGGCCACCTTCTCCCTGCATTTTCACATGGCCTTCGCTTTGTACATGTCTATGTCCTCTTTTTATAAGGACACCAGCATGTAAATGAGTGCCCACCAATGACCTCGTTTTAACTGAATTACCTCTCTCAAGGCACTGTCTCCAAATACAGTCACATTCTGAAGTACTTGGGGTTAGCACTTCAATGGGAATTTGGGGCGGGGGGGCACAATTCACCCCTTAACTTAATCACACCTGCAAATTCCTTTTTGCCATGTGAGGCAACTTATTCACACGTTTCAGGGTTGAGGACGAAGACAGCTTTGGGGTGGAGGTTTGAGGGACATTATTCTGCTTGCCACAAAAACCTTCACCTTCAGACCTCCAGCAGCTTAAACACAACTTGCCCCAGTGGAATCCCCATCCCCTCCTCTTCTCCATCACATCTCAGGAAGGACACTGCCATTCATCAGCCTTCAGCAAGTTGTTTCCACCAGAATCTGGTTCTGGGGAAAGTGTCAGAGACTACTGTTTCCCTGTCCAATATCCTTTACCCCATCTGCCCTGGGAATAGCACCTCCATTTTATTGGGGGCAGCAATAAACTCAGCTAAACTACGATATTCCTCAGCCCCCCTGACAAGAGTTGACCCATGTGATGCGTATGAGAAACTCACTGGTGGTGGGCGGGACAAGGAAACTCCTCATCTGCCAGAGCTCCTTCCCTCACCCCCCTTCTCTGAGTGCAGACACCATGATTGGGACCATGTTGGGACCATGAACTGATCTTGAGAATAGCAGCCATTGCCCAGGAGAGCAGAGCAGAGGGGGGAGACTCCTACACCCCGGTGGCATCTGGGGAGCCACTGGTCTGCCTGGCCCCATCTACCATAGGAGGCAGAAATAAACCCTTACATTAAGTCACCAGTGATTTGGGTCTGTCACTTGCAGCCAATACAATTCCTACTTATATAGGTAACTGTGGGCTCACATAGTCTTTCCTGAGAGTGGAGTCCCTGTGATGGTATTAATATTCTGATAATAAGAAGGACCACAGAGCCATCTCTCTCTCTCTCTCTCTCTCTCTCTCTCTCTCTCTCTCTCTCTCTCTCTCTCTCTCTCTCTCTCTCCATGTACCAAAGAAGCCTGGGGAAAGAGCTATTTTCTTTCTCTCAGCTATTTGGTTAGATCTGGGACCGTTATACCTAGGACAGAGACTATCATACATAAGTTCTAAATCAGTGCCATTACGTGTTCTCCACCTCGTAGCATCCTCTGAGTCCCTAAGGAGACAGGAAGAAGGGGGAGGGAATTATGAGCAGTACTATCTCGAAGAGCTCAGACTTGGTGCCCTCCTGTCTCTGATGCAACAGGAACCTTCCACAGCCTGGGCCTCAGGTGGTGGGCAGGGAATGAGTGTGCTCACACAGGGCACCCCTGGCTCTCTGCGACCTCTCAGGCTGTCTACCTGCTCTGAGTGCTGAGGCAGGGGAGGGTGGGAGAGGGTGGCAGGAAGGACTGATTGTATAAAACTAGCTACCATTAATGGGAGGCGATCCCTGGATGATTAGCTATCTCTCCCAGATCCCAGTCTCCACAGCTGTCAACATCAAGGGAATACAAACTCCCCCGACCACATCGAGTTCTATAAAGTTGAGTGTGTGGAAGCTGGAGACAACACCCAGCTCACTTCTCTCTGGGCCTAGATGACTTACTTCACTTGTCCGTAGTCCCATCTTCACAACTGCAAACAGGGTCAATGAAAGTGCCTGCGTCCTCTGAGCACTAACTGGGATAATTCACACAAAACATCTCATCTATGAAAACCTGATAATAGTTATTATTAATGCAACAGACTATGCAAGGTAGTCTATGCAAGATTAGATATCCTCCTAAATGATTTCATATAAAGGAAGAATGCAAATCTGTACAACCAAGTGTAAGATGATTGGGGGGGTGGTGGAAGAGATTGGGGGAGGGGTACTATATACTGTCCAGCCTGGCCAATAGGAGCCTGACACTGGCCAATGACTTTATTCTGATGTGTGTGACCCTCCCTCTTGCCTGTCTGTTACTCTTCATCAATCACCAAGGACTGTAGTACTATCACTTTAATATCTCCCAAGGGTAGCAATTCCTCCTGGGTGGAGGCAGCTTCCTGTTCAGCAACATTTCTATTTCCCTCCTCCATAGTGAAGAGTGAGGTCAGCCTCCCACCAGCTCCACATGCCCAGGACACCTCGCCTTCAGGCTCATGGGAGCAGAAGTGATGTGGAACTGCAGGGCTGGGCCTTATAAGAAGCTCTTCCCCTCATTCCCTTCTAGCTCTGGGCCGAGGTCAGGGTGCAGGGAGCCTGGCTCAGAGCCATCAGCTAACTGTCATGGACAGAATGTTTGAGTCTCCACAAAATTTATGTTGAATCCCTAACCTCCAGTGTGATGGTACTGGGAGGCGGGAGCTTTGGAAGGTGACCAGGTTTAGATGAGGTCCTAAAGGTGGAGCCCCTGTGATAGGATTAATGTTCTGATAAGAAGAGGAAGGACCAAAAGAGCCTTCTCTTCCGCACCCCAGCCCCGCGCCATGTACCAAGGAAGGACTTTGTGAGCCCACAGGGAAATGGGAGGACACAGCAGCCAAGAGGGTCCTCACCAGACACCACATCTGCCAACCCCTGCCTCCAGGACTGTGGGCAATGTCTGTTGCTGAAGCCCCTGCCCATGGTATTTTGTTACAGCTGCTCGAGCTGACTATGAGAGTTAGGAAAGCCCCACAAAGACCAGGACATGACATTGGACTAGTACATAAGCTAGAAGCAAACTTCTATTTTGTGTAGCTACCAGAATGGTGGGTTTGCTTTTTACAGCAACTGCACGAGCGACATTGTCACTGTCACTGCTTTCACTGGAGCCAGAGTAGCCATCGACCTGGTTACTCTGCCTGGGCCTGTCCTGCTCTAACCCATTCTGCGTCCTGCACCAGAGTTATCTTTTCCCCAAAGGTGGAGTCTTAACAAGCTTTCTTCCCATGTGGTCCCTTAGCACAGGCTGAGCTCCCCTCTCCTGAGCACTCATCCTCTCCCAGCAGCAAGAAGCCCAATTCCCTCGAAATGTGGTAGTTTCTTCCAACGAGTGCTAACTAGTTTCACAAGGGGCTTTTCATGTTCTTCAAATCCGGCTTGAAAAGTAAGCACTTATTCAATTAAAAGCAGTTCCTGTCGTGAAATAATTGGAGGCTTTTGCTCTAGACAAACCTGGGTTCAAAATCTGACTATACAAGATAATTTCTCTACCAGGTGACCTTTTTTTGCATTTCTACCTCAGGATTCCAGGTATGTATGAGACTGATAATTACCTCAGCAGGTCCTTTTCAGGATTAAAGAAAGTAATAGTGCTAATAGTGCAGAGTAGGTGTTCACTAAAAGGCAGAAGTTCTACTATCTGTCCCAGGGAAAGAGAATTTTAGGCTACAGGCATAATACGGGAATTCCCAATCCTCCATTAAAATAGTCATGCTTCACTTTAATATGTGTAAAGCCATGAAGAGACTCTTCACGAAGGACCTAGAGAACTGATTTTGAACAAAGAAATGAAGCATTTTTGCAGAGTGCAGACTCTCCCTGTAGCATTGCTGTAATTATGAGGTAACCTCTTCCCAGACTAGTTCACATGGACACATTTTCACTTAGAATCCAGGTCAAAACCTCATAAAATTCAGCTCAGACTCCCAAGTGAATCCTCTGGGAGCACATGTCAAACACCCCACTGGCGCCTGTGCACGGGGAGAGAGAACATCCCCACATCATACACATATGCCTGCGGGGGCTGCCCGTCCTTGGGGAGAGGGCGTGGCTGCTTTCAGGGCTGTGCCAAGCAAGCAGATGAATGAATGGCTCCAAATGTGTGTGCCATGGTCAAGGCCAGAGCAGCCGCTGGCAGGTTCACCCCAACAACAGAATGAAAGGGAGTGAGGAAAGCAAGTGCTGGTGAGAAGAGACAGGTTGGGGTGGGTATGGTTACCACTTGGCCAGACAGGTTGCTGCAGAATGAGGTAACCTTGAGTGGCAGTGGAAGGGAAGGTCCAGAGGCTAAGGCCAGACTGGACAGGCCTGGGATGGCTCACACAGCCTGTTCTCAGTTGGGCTGTGAAAGGCAACATTGTTCCATTCATTTATTCAACCAACAGCTACTGAGCACCTCCCGAAAGCTGCACTGGGCACTGGGGAGAAAGAAGTAACAAAATGGACACACAGTCCTGCTCTCTGGAGCTTTCCTTCTGGGAGGGGCAGGCAGGCCATAAACAAGGACATCATCCAATGGACAAGATGGTGTCAGAGAGTCAAAAAACAAGGCCTGGAGAAGGGGGAGGAATGGTGGTACTTGAGTGTGTAGTTGCAGGAGGGCCGTCTGGGGCAGACATTCCAGCTGAGAGAGGGCAGAGGAGAGAAGAGGCTGGTGGGAAATCCCCCTTCCTCTTCCCCTGCTCTCCCTCCTCCCCACATGGGAGTGACTTCCACACCAGCCTGCCTGAAGGGGGCCCTGCCTACATAGCCTTGTTGGATTTCCCCCTTCAAGGGTCAGCCTTCCCACAGGGCCAGCACCCAGGTCTCTGTGAACCAGGCTCTTCTCAGGGTCTCTGGGCTTTTTATTCTTGACCTGCAGTGTCCATCATTGACTCCCCAGCTCTCCTCCATCCTTCAGTAACACTTCTCAGCTGGTTTCCCTGGCCAGTCTTATAAGAATCCAGCTACTTGCTCAATCCCTTGGGCCCAAATGCTTGCAGTCCCAGCAGCCTTGGGCTGGGAGGAGAAATGGGCAGGTAGATTGCAGAAGGGAGGGGAAGCCAAGGGTCACTTGCTGAGAACCCTTCCCCCACCTTTGCTCTAGCCCTGGGAAGATATGTTAGCAGATTTGGCCTCTCAATAGCATTGAACACAATTGACCACTCCATTCCCTCTGAAATGTCCTCTCTCTTCCTTAGGGTTCAAGATACAACTAGCTTGCGGTTTCCTCCTTTCTGTAGATGTTCTTTTTCTGTCTCTTGCTGGCTCGTGCTACTCGACCCAGCGGCTACGAAGATCCTCAGGGACCCGCCCCAAGTCCTCTTCTCTTCCTGTGGTCTGTCTCAAGGACACTTGAACAATCTCATCCTTACCACCAGTTTGTTGCTGACTCACAAGTTCATGTCTCTACCTCAGTGCTAAAGCTTCCAATGGATATATCTAAAGCATTATTGCAAAACTGAACTCGTGGTTTTACGACCACACCAAGCTTTCTTCTATTTTTTCTTTTTTTTAAATATGTATTTATTGATTTCTAGAGAGAGAGGAGGAAGAGGGATAGAGAGATAAAAACATCGATCAGAGAGAGAGATATCAACATCGATCCACTGCCTCCTACACAGCCCTACTAGGGACTGAGCCCACAACTTGGGCATGTGCCCTGACCAGGAATAGAACCATGACCTCTTAGTTCCTGGGTCGACGTTCAACCACTGAGCCATACAGGCAAGGCCAGGCTCTCTTCTAGTATGTTTTGTCTCAGCAGGCACCATTGGCACCCAGCTTTGCAAAACACAAACCTGGCATTTAGCAATGAACCCTCACTTTCCCTCATCTTCATATTGAACTTGTGACCAGGTCCTGTCCGTTTCACACCCCGGTTATCTCTCAACTGGATCCACTTTGGTCCATCACCACTGTCACCTGCTCCACCTCTTTCCCTGGTCTACTGCAACCAGGCATATTGTCTGGCACATACCAATTCTCACCCCTCTTACACAGCAGCCAGGCTCCTGTTCATAATATGGAGCATGTTTGAAACTCTCCAGCAGATTCCCATTGCTCTAAGGAGGAAGATGCTATCTTGGCTCTGTACTCCTTACTTCCGCTTGTCCCAGCCAACCAGCAGTGCCACCTACCACCATGCAGCTTTGGCATATGTTCCTGCCTCTGCCTGAGAACCTGCCTCCTCCTCTTCACCTCTCCTCACCCAGCCTCACCTGCACATCCTTTGGATCTCAACTCGAGCATCAGCTCCTCAGGGAAGCCTTGGCCCAAGGCTTTCAATGATCTCATCGGATGGATGCCCTTCACCATGGACCACTCATGTCTGTCATATGTTTACATGTACTCACATGGTTAACTGCCCCTTTCCCTTCCTCCCTCTCCCCTGAAGGCAGGTGCTCATTTATAGCTGACTTTCTGGGCAGCTCTAGAGAATGGAGCCCAGGCTGCCAGCAGAGCCCCCGGAGTTAGTCCTGCAGCTCTGACCCTGGAGCCAGTGCACTGGGGCCCCCAGCAGAGGCTGTGGGGCTGGGCCCTGGCCTGGCTGGGACAGGAACAGGATCATAGACACTGACACGGAGTCTTGAGCAACTCAACCCTGGAACCTTGCAAACAGGCTCGCAGCTGATTGCTCCTGAGGCAAGTGAATGATGGCAAGAAACATGGCAAGAGATAGATTCAAGCACCAGTCCCAGCAGGAATCCTGGTGGTGATACCTAGGTGCCCTGGTGCCTCCACTGTGTGCCCAGCAGTGAGTTTAGAGCTGAGAGCCAGCAAAAACAGATGACAACGCCAAATGGATGTGACAACACAGTCTGGATGTGCAGTAACCATTCCCCTGAGTGAGAGGACTTCAAGGTGTGATCTGTAAGTGGTTTGCCTTGGAGTAGGAGTTGGGAGGGTGCTGCTTCCTCAGAACCAGGCCAAGAAGAAAAAAAGACACAGAGGGGCTTTGAAAGTATCTGGGTGAAGATGGGGGACCCTGGCGAGACAGTCTTGGCACCAGGAGTTATCAAATGAATCCAGTGAACACTAGGTATTGGGTCACAAGGAAAAGGCAGAACGACTCACTGAGACCCACACTCAGCCTAGTGGGGAGACAAACTCAACAGAGTACCACCATAAATAAATGGGCACCATTGTAAAGGTAACTATCCACTTAAACAGGAATCTGCTTCTCACCCATTAGGATGGCTGTTGTCAGAAGACCAGAGACCATTTCAGCCCCCAGAGCTGGTCAGCAGCCAATCCTTGGGGTCCATCCTCTAGGACCATAAATGTCCCCTTTCTGTCTAACGGAACTGGTCGCCGTGTGCACTCCATCTGCAGCCTGCCCTGCCCTCTCACCATGCATGGCCATGCTCCAGTATGGCTGACCGTGGCCCCCAGGAGACAGTCCCGACTACCAGGAGCCCTTCACACCTTCCTGATGGGGACTGGAAAAGCATTTCATGTGATAAAGGGATTTGTATGTATAAAGGGATGGTCCATATCCATCACAAGTAGAGAGTGGACTTGGCATGTCCTAATTGGATTTAGGGGGGTCAGAGGAGGCAAGGGGCAGAGAGCTGTAACCAGGTGAAGCCAAGATTGCTAAAGGGGAGAAAATGATGGTACAGGAAATCTAGTGGCTGATCGCTTCCAGCCTGGTTTTCCCCACAGCCGCACCGTGGCAGCAAGGATGTAAAGGTGCCAGTGATGACGACATAGTAACACTGTCCATGTGACAGCGAGTGAGTGGCATAGGCTGGTGTGGCTAGACTCACCCAGCAGCTGGGCCTGGCCCTCAGGAGGTGACTGGGCCTTGTCATCCATACAGCAGTCCTGGGAACTATGACTCCAGATCAGCTGAGCACCTGCCCTTAGGATCTAGACCATGGAGAGGCTGTCATCTTAGGATGCCACAGGAAGATGACAGATCAGGATGCTTTTGCAAAGAAAGTGACAAGGTCTCAACTGCCCGGAGGCAGAGGTCCGAGGCAGCAGGAGCAGGACACACCTCCCTGAGTCTTGGTGGACGCAGCCCCAGCAGTCTCGAGGAGTCTCCGAGGCAGAGGGACAGAGGGGCAGAGGGGCGCTAAGGGGCCAAACCTGGGAGTCCCAGGCTGGGGCTGGGCGTCCAGCTGTGCCCCACACACCATGTACATCTTTCAAAAGGCGTAACTGATGCCTCCTGTCTCACATTTCCTCCTTTCTGTAGTATCTTCATTTTTAAAAAACTTTAATTTCATTTTTCCACCACCATTTATCTTCCCATATGTGGTATTTTCCATTGCATATAGGGAAATACATAATCTTAAATCATTTATAATAATAAAAGCATAATATGCTAATTAGACCAGATGAGCCGGGGCTGTGAGGGCCGAGCCCCTTGCACGAATTTCATGCATCCAGCCTCTAGTATAATATGATTGGAAAACACATCAATTCCGTATTAATTATTTGTCTCCCACTTTGAGGATTAGCTCTATGATGTCAGCACAACCTCAGCTCACCAGTGACACCTGCAATGATCTTATCGCCGAGGTTCTGTACTGATGCTATTCCCTACTCCTGACGTGTAACAGGTGCTCGCTCAGTCGGTCTAATTTAAACCCCACTTGTCTAAATGTGTGGGCATCACTCAGGGTGACCCAGGTGCGGAAGGGGCGCCCCCCGCCGGGATGAGCAGTGAGCACCGGAGGAGCCTAGGAGAGGAAGGCCCTGCCACCTTGGCTTGTCTCCCGTGACACAGATAGGGCCAAGGGTGTCTCAGTGCGACCGGGATCGGAGCCCTCCTGGTGCCCGGTGGCACGCTGGGCCACCTTCAATGGGGTACTGAGTTTGTCATTACATTGTTTCTGAAAGATTGGTTTGAGTCTAAATTTTCTATCTGCACTACAGCTAAAGTAGAAGGATATCCAACAACAAACAAACAACACTTTTAGCTATTGGTATGTGTCACATTGTGTCCCCAAAGTCATTTATTAAAATCCTGACCCCTGAGGGGGGACACCAAGATGGCGGCATAAGCAAACACCTATTGTTCTGCCCCGCGCAACGATTTAAGAACTACAACATAACAGCAGAACAGACAGCACCCAGAATCGCCAGAAAGCTGACTGAATGAAAACTCCACTAACAGCAGCAGAGGAGGAACACAGACTCAGGACCGGCGGGAGCGCAGATTGAAACAGGTTAGGAGCCGCCCTGGTCGCGCGCGCGGGCTGGGGCTGGAGCAGGGACCGGCCGGATTTCTCCGACGGGGCCCAGATTTCCCGAGCCGGGCGAGGACCGAGATCCGGGGTACGAGAAGTCTCCCTACACAGATTCCCCAGAACCGGCGAGGTCCGAGGTCCGGGCGGCGCGGCAGAAGCTCCTAGCCCCAAGGGACAGCAAACCCGCGACTTGTCCCCTGGAAACTTGTCTCCTGGTTCCAGAAACCATCTATTTTACAGCCCTGGGCTAGACTTTTGGTGTGCAGGCACGTTTGGGGAAAGGCAGAGTTGTCTGGCAAGGGGAAGAGACTAGCAGCTTTCTCTTGGAAGAGTCTGCAGCCATCCCCACCCAGCACAGACCCGAGCCCGCGAGAGCGTTGCATAGGACCCAGCTGCCCCGCCGCCGCGCCGCTGTGCCGCCGCCGCCGCCGCCGCCGAGGCGTAGCCCAGAGACTCCGCCCATCCAACCTGAGCACAGCTGAGCTTCACAGCCAATTGGCCTGGAGGTCAAACCCTCCTAGGGCTAACAACAAAAAGCGGGGTTTAAATTCAAAAACACTGAATACAACCCATAAAGGATTGCAGTAAGAGTACCCACCTCAAGTAACTGGGGAGACTGAGCCACTGTCCCTTTGAGGATAGCCACCACATAAAGCAGCCACCATGCAGAGACATGGAAAGAAATCAGGTGTGAAAGAAATGGAGGAGAAAAGACGACAAGACATAGAGTTCAAAACCACGGTTATAAGGCTTTTCAAGAGGCTCCTACAAAAGGCCGATCAACTTAATGAGAATTACCAGGAAATAATCAAGACCAACCAGCAAATGAATGAGAATTACAAGGAGATGAATGAGACCCTCAGGGAAATTAACAAGACCTCTGAGGATACGAATCAGACCCTCACAGATAAAAAAAAGGACCAACTAGAAATCAAGCATACACAGACTGAAATAAAAAATATTACACAAAGTCCTAAAGCAGTCCAGAGGGCCACAAGAACCAAGTCAAAGATTTGAAATACAAAGAAGCAAAATCCACTCAGCTGGAAAAGCAAGAAACAAAAAGAATTCAGATAATTGAAGATAGTGTAAGGGGCCTCTGGGACAACCTCAAGCAAGCCAACATCCGAATTATTGGGGTCCCAGAAAAAGAGAGAGAGCAAGTTAATGAAAACCTACTTGAAGAAATAGTGACTGAAAACTTTCCCCACCTGGTGAAAGAAACTGACTTAAAAGCCCAAGAAGTACACAGAACTCCAAAATATAGGAATCTAAAGAGGACCACACCAAGACATATCATAATTAAAATGCCAAGAGCAAAAGATAAAGAGAGAATATTAAAAGCAGCAAGAGAAAAACAGTTGGTTACCTACAGGGGAGCACCCATACGATTGTCAGCGGATTTCTCAACAGAAACGATGCAGGCCAGACGCAAGTGGCAAGAAATATTCAAAATAATGAAGAGCAAGAATCTACAACCAAGATTACTCTATCCAGCAAAGCTATCATTCAGAATTGAGGATCAGATAAAGTGCTTCGCAGATAAGAAAAAACTAAAGGAGTTCATCACCACCAAACCAGAATTATATGAAATGCTGAAGGATGTTCTTTGAGATGAGGAAGAAGAAAAAGGTAAAAATATAAATTATGAACAACAACTACACATCTATCAACAAATGAACATGGAAATCAAGTGAACTGATAGGCTGATGAACAGGATAAACTGGTGAATGTAACAGAAACATGGACATAGAGAGGGAATGACTGACAATTCTTGGGGAGAAAAGGGTTGTTGGAAGTGCATGGGGGAAGGCAAAGAAAGAGTAGAAATTCTTTCTTCCGGTTGTGTGAGGAAACCGAGTCCCAGAAAGGTTTGGTGCCGGTTGAAGGCAGTGAGCTGGGGTGGGGGCAGAAGCCCCCACCTGTGGGTCTGCAGGGGTGGCTGAAGGCCGTGGCTGCCTCTTCCTCAGTTGACGTCACTCTGAACAACCAGTGAGTGGCCACAGTGGTGCAACCCCTGTTTTATACCTAACCCCTCAGGAACATGTACAGGGTTCCCAAGACGGACAGCAAATGTGCACTTGGTCCTTCCAGAAAACACAGAGCCAGGTAAACACACCTGACTTTTGCTTTTTCCTGGAGTTGCCTGTGGTTCAAGCCCCATGTAGCACAAACAGAACCAGCAGTCTCTTCTCGCTCTCTGCCCCCTATGTCACGCAGTCTCTTTGTTCTCTGCGATGGGCCTCATGGGAGGAGGCACAGGTCCTTGGGTCTGCGGAGCAGAGACTCTATAAGACACATCCCACTTCTCTGGCTAATACTGACCCACTCTTACAGCACATTTCAAAGTCTCTTTATATCAGTAAACTATCTTCCACGCCTTTCACACACACCCTCCAGGCCCATCTGAAAGAGCGGGGCAGAGTGAGAAGGTGGTGAGCACCCCACTCCACCATATAAGCCCGAGAAACCATGTCCTGAAACCTAGCAAAACTTGGCTTGGATGCGAGAGTCAGAGAGTAAGACCCAGGCAGGCCTCTGCCGGCCCCAGGCTCCAAGCTCCTGGTCCCCGGGCACCCTGACTCCACCCGTGCCCGTAACTTGCTTGGCCCCGGTCCATAAACTGTGATGTCAGGATCATTGCTGAGCCGTGAAACAGTTAAGAAACATCCTGCCCCACTGGCTGCCACACTCACAAAGGTAGATCCACGTGTACTTCCTTGTGGCTCCAGACAGAGGCTAGCTCATTTGCCCACACCCAGCGGAGAGAGACGCAGCAGCAGGCAGGACGCCACCCTCCCATGCAAATCAGGCCTGGGAGTGCAGCTGGGCTCCAGGGCCATGCTCCTGGGGGGGCCCTGGGGAAGATGCAGCCCCGGGCGCTATGCCCTCTTTCTTGTCTTGGCCCTCCTGCTCGACGCCCTGGGCCTGGTGCTCCTGCTCCTGGGCATCTTGGCGTCGCTGGATTACTGGGACTTCTTGGTCTACACAGGGTCCCTGATCCTGGCTTTCAGCCTCCTGTTCTGGATCACCTGGTACTCCCTCAACATTGAGCTGCCTCTTGAGAAACTGGACTTGTAGTTTGCCTGTCAGCAGAGGAAAGGCATATAGGCTTCCTGTGAACCTGGGGCTGCTGGCAGTCGGAGGAGCAGGGACTTGCTGTTCCCATTCAGAATGCCCCCCTCCAACCCCTTCATGGAGCAGGTGAGTGCACAGGAGATCTGCCCGGAGGAGTGGCAGGGCTCAGGTGAGCTGGGACAGGTTTTGGTCTTCGGAGGCTGAATGGGCAAGCAGCTGGAGGACAACAATGACAGGGTTCTGCCCACCTGGGCCCTGGACCAGGAGGTCACAGGGCAGGTATTTATCCCCTAAGCACCTTTGTCCTTGAGGAAGCCAGAGAAGGGTCCCCACGGCCCTCTCCACTCCATGGGGGGTTCTGCTACCAGAACAGGAAGTTGACCCTTAGCTTAGAATGTGGAAGAAAGGAGCCCATCTTGATGGTCTGCTGGTCTGTCCACAAACCCTGCTGGGGAGAAAAGTCTTTGGCACTGGGAGAGTATGGAAAGTTCCCCACAGGCTGCCTGTGGCCTTGTTGGGTGCAGGGGGAGAAGACAGAGCAGAACCCCTAGAGCGGACCTTCTTACCTGCTTCCTCCCTGCACCTGCCCAGGAGGACCTGCAGGAGGGCCCGGAGCTGCCTACATGGCCACTCTCAGTGTGTCCTGCCTCCTCAGGCACCCTCCCATGCAGTCAGTGCCCTGAGCTGGCTGGGAAGACCCCAAAATCAAGAGACCAGGGATGATCATTTCATTGTTCGAGCTGCACCTTCCAGCCAGGCCAGTGGCTCCATTGATTACATGTCACCAGAGGCAGATACGTGTAAGATTTCGCACAAGGACATGGAACCCCACAGGTAGAGCTGGCCTGGCCCCCAAATCCTGAATTAGAGAGAGGCAGCTGTTCCCAAGGGACTACAGTCAAAGCCCTGGTTGGTTGGAGGTTGTTATCCACCCCCACCTCCACCCCCATGGGGACAGGGACCTGCACTTGGGCACAGCTGGGCACTCCCTTCTGTATCTAGATGTAAGCGCAAAGGTCACTGCTGGTTGGAAGGAGGAAATAATCCTCATATCTTTTCTGGGAATTCCATCTGACTCTCAGACCTGAGAGACAGGAGCAACAATTTGAAGAGGTTTCAGAAGGTGGGGTGGTCCTGCCCTGGCAGATGAAAGAAAATGAAAAGTCACCTCGCCTGGGTCCTGCTCTGAGCAGCGCTGGTTCACTGGGTGACATTGAGCAGGGTGCGTTATGCTCTGAGCCTCAGTATTCTCATATGTAAAATGAGATAGTCCCTGCCCTATTTTTGCAAAGGTGGGAAATAGGGAAGGAAGGACTAGACTATTTGCAATGTGGTTCTCACCCATGTCAAATGTTGTTAGTACACATGTAATATGGGGTGAATAAACTCATCCAGAGTCCCAACTAGGAGTACTTTGGCGCACCTCAAATTGGCAGGGTGGGGTCACTTCAATGGTGAGCATTATGAAACAGGAGGGCTCTCTGTCTAGTTCGCTCCCTCACAGGGACGCGCCAGGCACTGTGCCAGGCACACAAGGTCTCTACCGTGGGGAGCTCCTGTCCAGTTAGAGGCAGACAATGCTCTCACTAACCCATGTTCTCACTAATGGATACAGCAACAGAGTCAGGCGAGGACCGGGAAGAAAGGCAGCTCCTCTGCATGGGAACGCACGCAGAAACTGGGGCAGATGGGGGAGACTTTCAGGGAATGGCGCACCAGTTGGAGCAAAGGTCCTGGGGAGTAGAAAGTGGAGAGCGCAGTGCAGAGGGCAAGGGCACCAGAGGTCAGCGCCTGCATGGGCGGGCGCCAGACCGCAGAGCTGGGAAGGCCCTCTGAAGGTTTTTGGTCTTTCTTTGAAGAACAATTGGAAGCTATTGGAGATGTGAGCAGGATGATGACAACAGTGATGACGACCAGGTCAAGGCCATGTGAGGACCTAAGTCACTTGCCTCAACAACCAGGGGCCACAGTGTGGGGCTCCTTGCTCTGCACATCCTTCTCTCATTAAAAAGACACGCTCAGTAGCCAGCATGGGCCAAGACCCAGCTGTCTGGTTTGCATCCAATTTTATTCCTTACTAACTGTGTGACCTGGAGCAAGTTACTCCACCTCTCTGTGCCCTGGTTTCCAAATCAGCAAAACAGAGATGGAGCTGAGAATAACCCCTAGGTTAGAGATGACATTAGTAACAGCATGCAGCTCACAGGGATATTGCCCACAGCATCGTACCATGCTGGTTAAGTAAACCTCTGTCATGATGCCAGTGGCTGGGGTGTTCTTACAGAGGGAGACCTCTCTGAGGCATATGGTCATTGTGAGGAGGGTGGATGGCCTTAAGATTTTCAGTAAATCCAAGAGTGAGAGCTGCCCCGGACCACCGGACTTTGTCTAGGTGCAAAGGGCCTTCTGAAGTTGTGGGATCCACTGCATTCTCCATGGAGCACAATCATGCAAACATCACTTTCACCTTTTCAGTCCTCAAACTCCGTGTTCCACGGGCCCCTCTAAGCCAGCGGTTCATTGATCTTGCCTCCCTCAGACATCTGGGGCTGGCTTAGTGTGACAAGTTGATTGGGGCTGGGCCCTGCCATTCAGGAGCCTGCTCACTTATGGGAGTTGCCCACCAACCGCTGGATTGCTGTGGGCAAGTCCCTTTACTTCCCTGTAGAGCAGGAGATGGTCCAAGAAGAGGTTTCAAACTGTGTTCTGTAGAGTGAGCGGGGGAAGGGCAGCACCCACCCCCCTTGCTGGCTCTTGTCTATTGAACTTTCACAGGAGGCTTTCTGGGAACTAAATTCTGAGGCTAAGAGATATTTCTGATCATGGCACCTCTCAATCCCCTCATGCTGTGACCTTTGGCCAGAACATAATCTGCGACCACAGTCCTGATTTATGGCAGTTTGTGACTGGCTCTGCCAGTTCCACTGTCCTCAGTAGAGAAGAATGCAGGGGCGGGGGGGTTTGGGGGGGCAGGAGGGGTTCCTTTACTCAGAATGCAAGTGAGGACAAAGCAGGTCATGGGGGCCCCACAGCCGTCCCTGCAGCTGTAGGGGCTGCAGACCACCTGGCCACTAGTGCTCAAAGGCCCCTGAGGGATGAGCGGCTCATTGTTATGGCCCAACTGTAATCAAGTGAGACGTCATCAGTAGTCAGTGCATCCTTAAAGCTTTGTGTGCGCTGTGTTCCACCTATAGGCACTTTCTATAGATTCCCAGGGGATGAATCTTGTCCTTTTGTTATTTATTTTAATTATTATATTTTCAATCCTCACCCAAGGACATGCTTTCATTGATTTTAGGGAGCGAAAGGGAGAGGGAGGGAAACATCGATGTGAGAGACATCCATTGGCCGCCTTCTGCACACACCTTTGGGGATCAAACCCAAAACCTTTGGGTGCGTGGGCCAATGCTTCAACCAACAGAGCCACACCAGTCATGGCAAGACTCTTATTCTTTTATAAGAGGGAGTAAAGTTACACTCCCCACAAATACACACACTCACACCATACCCATATGTCAGCACTACCTCCACGCACATCCTCATGTAACACACCCATATACCCCATATACACCTCAGGAACACGTGCACACTCCCACAAACACACACATCCTCATGTAAAACACCCATGTTCCCCATATACACCTCGGGAACACATGTACACTCCCACAAACACACACACCCTCATGCCCACCTACCTCTCCCATTGTCCACACACATCCAAACACCTCCACGCTATGCATAGATCCTCTGTCCCCACATTCCCATAGTCTCCCCTACACCTACATACATGTCAACACCCCCCACACTGCACACAATCCCTCCTCCACATATACACATCAACTCACCCCCACATAAAAACCTCATATCACATCCACCCTTTTTACACACACACACACACACACACACACACACACACACACAGCTCCTCACCCCTGCCACACACATGCCAAACACAAACCCACACAAACACACCATCTCACCAATCAAAGCTGAGCAGCGTGGTGGGCTCAGAGCCCTGGGCTGTGAGGGAGACTTGCTCCTGGCCCCAACTCTTCCCACACCGAGGAAAGGAACTGGGGCAGCTGCCAAGTCTACCCAGAGGAGAGCTGGGTAAAAGACCTGTGTGGTGGGGCTGTGAGGCCACATTTCTCCCTGGAGGGAGAGATAAAGCAGGTATGCCACACCTCACAAAGTACACAGAAAGTAGAAAGTGCACGCAATGAGATAAGCATGGTCTTGCTCCGGCTCTGAGAGCCCAGCCAGGAAGACAGCCTCCTGCCAGGTGGGGAGGGGCCGCCTGGGGCTCCAAAGGCCTGGCCTGGTCCTAAGGTGACAGGCAGAGGTGGCGTCTGGGCCGATGATGAGGAAGGGGAAGACTTAGAGTGTCCTGGGAGAGTGAACAGGCATGGCTGGGATGGGGGGCTCCCTGGAGGATGATATGCGGATCCTGACACTGGGAAAGCAAGGAGGAGTCTTTGCTGACTTGAGGGGCTGGAGAGGGATGGGTCTAGGCTTTGCTGGAGGGAGAGTAGCTGGGTGTCAAGTGCAGAATGGGCTGGAGAGGAGAGGCAGGGAGAGAGGGAGACCGTGGGAAGCTCAGGTGGCAGGTGGGAGAGTGGCCTGAAGTGATGGTGTGGGAAGGAGAGGAGGGGCAGGGACAGCGTGAACAGAGGACAGACAGGACCTGCAGGGGACAGCGCCCTCAAAGTTGCAGACAGCATCGCTGCCCGCAGACGAGGGGGTCAGGAGAAGGCACGGGTTTGGTTAAAATGACACGTTTTCCTTGGCACATTTGGAATTGGAGATGGAAGTGGTATTTATGAACAGAACTACCTAATTTGGCATCGACTACGAAAATTTTAAACTCAGGAGGGAGAACAGGCCTGGGGATGGACACCGGGGCTGCAGGCATGGATTTGGATGAGTTGGTAGAGGGTGAGGAGGAAAGAGAAACAGGAAGAAAACGTGTTGTGGGAAGTAGAGGTGGAAGGCAGGAAACCCGAGATTCTCAGAAAGAGTCATGTTATCTTGGCTCACCCTATCAACAACACTGAGAGGAAAGTTACCATTCCCCCTTTAGATAAGCTATGGAGGAGCACAGAGGCTAAACAGCGTGTCCAACATAATGGTCCGAGTGAGCCACTGAGCCAGATTGTGAATCCGGGTGCATCTTACCTTATTGCTCCCACTCTTTCCGAACGTGGGTTGGCAAGCTGGCCTTCTGTGTCTGTGGGTGGCGTGGGTGGTATTAGGACACAGTTGGGATCATTGGCTCCTGCAGGGCTGCTTTATGCTGTAACAAGAGTCAAGGAGGCTGTTTGCCTGCAACACGTTCTACGTGGCCTTTTACAGAGATCGTTGCCTGCCCTGAACTAGCATAGCTACTTCCCATAGGAGCGGAGATCCGAACCCTGAGCCAGGTTTGCTTTTGGGGACTGGGAAAAGGAAGGCAGGTGGGGAGCCCAGAGAGAATTCCTGGGAGTAATATATATAAAGAGGCAATACGGGGAGGGTGGCAAAGATGATGAAGGAAGACACGAGATCAACATCGGGGGCTAACCACCCAAAGGCTCAGAACTGTCGGGAAGGGCGTGTCCTGAGAAAAGGTGGTTGGACTTGGCAATGAGACTTTATCAGTAGAAGGTGGGGACAAAAATGAGAGCAGGTGTCTAAGGACTGAGTGCAGATTAGTCTTCAAATAGTTGGTGATGAAATGGTGGGGGCCAGGCTATGGTGGCATAGCCCGTTTGAAGTATGAGTTTTCCAGAGGAAGAGATGGAGAAAATTGAGCAGGATG
This sequence comes from Antrozous pallidus, assembly GCA_027563665.1. Taxonomy (NCBI): domain Eukaryota; kingdom Metazoa; phylum Chordata; class Mammalia; order Chiroptera; family Vespertilionidae; genus Antrozous; species Antrozous pallidus. Next base: position 9,497,273 of record CM050526.1, read on the forward strand.
TTAAATGGAGGAGAGGAGCCAATGAAGAGGAAAAGAGACGTTCAAGTTACAAAGAAAAACAGGGGTGTCTGGCTATGTCCAAAGTGGAGGTGGGAGGCAGGGTTCAGAACCCAGAGAGGGAGCTAAGATTTGATGAGCACCTCAACATTGATTGGGCCAAATACTTGCTCCATTTTCATCATCTCATTTGATGCTCACAGCTCTTGAGAGCCCGGCACAGATCCCCATGACACAGTGGGAACTGAGTCTCGGCGAGGTGTCATGTCTGGCCCATGAAATGGTGCTATCGGAGGGCAGCTGCCGAGTGGGCCCAGGCCAACTGACACCACGCACGGGCTTGTTTCACACACACAGGCCTGGAAGGACATACTCGGGTCTCGGGCTCATCCGTTTTGTTTTCATTCCTCAGCACAGGTCCCCTCTGATGGAGACGCCTCAGAGCACGAAGGGGCCCCTCTTTTCGGCCTGTCGTGTGTCAGGGTACTGGGAGAGCCAGAGGCTGCACGGAGAAGCTTCTCAGCAACCACCGGGTTGCGCATGAATGTCCGTGATGCCAGGCTCCGTCCAGACTCCGGCAGCCTGTGCCAGGCTGCTGACGCCCCTGCCGTGCCCCACCTGCCCCAGAAGGGTCCAGCAGTCTTCAAGTTCTCACACTGGAGCTCCCATGGCAGCAACCCTGCTGAGGACTTAGACACCAACTGAGCAGTGCCATCCCTGCTGCTCCTCCGGCCAATGTCCTTTTAAAGACTAGTGATTGGAACCAAGCACCGATGTCCACATGGAATCCCACAAGCATCACTCACACTGCACCACTGCCACGTCTCAGCTCTCACTGCAGAGCCAGATGGCTTCCCTCATCCATCTCTTGGTGCCATCCCGCTGGCACAGGGAAGCAGATGTCAGCATGCTGCCTGAAGAGGCAAATGCACAGCCAGTGCTGGGTGACAGGCCACACTTCACAGTGCTGGACGCTGGGTGCTATGACACAGCCCCATGCACGCACCGCTCAGCCACACGGTTGGCCCACCTGGAGCTCAGTGACTGAAACCCTTGGGACATGTTCTGATAAGCAAGCTAGGCCCCTGCTATGCTGTCCGGGTCTTATTTATTTCTTGGTCCCAAGAGCAGGACTTTATTTTTATCTTAATTCAATTTCGTCTAGTCAGATGCAGCCCAACCTCAGCGACTTGGGGGCCACACTCTGGAGGCTGATAGGCTGTGCTCCGCTCACCACTGTGCTCCACCCGCTCCATAATTTATGTTTCCTGGCCTACTTCTGTACCTTTTATTTATATTTCCCCCTACAAGTGTACGTGTTTCCTACAAGCTGCCTCAGCCCTCGTATGGTATGATCTGAATAAAGACGTTGACCTTTGGTAAAACACGCGATGACAGGTTTCCCATCCGTGTGGTCTCCTGACAAGGCTCAAACCCAGCCTTGCCACCCTCTGCCCAGGAGCTTCCCCGCCTCTGTGCAGGCCTTGGATGCGGCACTCTGCACAGCACCTCCTGGAAGGCATGCAGAGAGCCTGGTGTGATGGAGATGGGTTATCCTGACCCCCTGGAATCTTCTGGAAGTTCTGTGCTCAGCCATCGCCTGGCTCCTCAGAATCCGACCGGTCTCAAAGCACAGTGCCTGGCCCATATTTGAACTCAAAAAATATTTGTTAAGGGAGTGAGTAATTTTTTAAAAAATGGGGATTAGGCTGGTCTCGGACACCTGAAGAGATATCATGAAAGAACATTCTAGATAGACATGAAGGAAAAGGAAGATTAGAACCTGCCTTGACTCTCTTTACTTGTTGATTTCCCCAATTAATATTTCTCCATGTGTCTCACTGCCCACACGCAGGGAGAAAGCAATTCCTCCCCAGCTCTAGCGTCACCCAGAGGGAAAAGTCACCGTTAACTAGTCACTCTCGTGGTTCCTTAGGAAGACACTGTGTCAGAGGCCACATACCTTCTTTTCACAAGACCCACCCAGTTGTTTTTTCATTCTAGAAACAAATGCATTTGTTTCTTTGTTGGGAACAAATGCAATAGTTGGCTTTCATTTTGCAGCAGCCACATTATTCACAATATGCAAATCCTGAAGAACTAGGCTCGCACTCAGCCTATTGAGCTGAGCTGAGCAGCAGCTGCAGATTCTGACCCGTCACATCACACTCCTTCCAGGGAGTGTCTCATGTTACTTACATCTCCCTCTCCCTCCGCCAGGCTATCAGGGTGTAATCTAAATGTATGTGTGGCGGTTCTCGTGCACCTGAACTATCTCCCAAATCACAGGGCATGCTTCTGTAGGGTGGGCACCTCCATCTGCTGCCGAGAATGAGTGCCAAGTGGAAGTAAGAGGTGTACTGAACTCAATGCCTCTGGAAAACAAGAGAGATCTACACAGGAGGGCCTCCTGATTAAGACCTAGGACTGAGAAGACACACTTAAGGCTATGTATTGGGAATCGAGGATATTCCCTCTGGGACCTGGTTTGGTCTGCAACTGACTGGCTGCCAGAATGATGCCCAGGGACCCCCATGGCACAGACTGAGGTCACAAGTCCTGGATTCACTCTTAGAGACCATGAGAGTAGCACTACTCACTGTGTGCAGATCACCTGGGGTTCTGCTGAATGCTGCTTCTGACGCAGTAAGTCTGGGGAGGGGCCTGAGACTCTGCATTTCTGATAAGCTCCTAGGTGATACTGTTGCTCCTAGTCCCAGGACATTTAGAAGACCAAGGATCATAAGCAACCTGCTATTTCAGAGATGAGGAAACTTAAGTCAGCAATGAAGTGACCTTTCCAAGTTCAAGCAGCTGAAAAGCAGCAGGTCCAGGGCTAGGGCCCAGGTCTTCAGGCCTCCAGGCTGCCAGGCAAGTCTTCTTTCCCATCCATAAGCTGCTGACTGGCCTCTCCAGAGCCCTGCTGAGCCTCAGGCAGAGCAAGCAGGGTAGTGGTGGGCAGAAGTGTGCCAGAGGGAGGTGATGCACGCTCATGTGGCAGGTGAGTCATGAACCATTGTGCCTCAGGCCTCAACCCGGCTCTGCCGTGTGCCTGGGAATGCGCTCCTGACCAACCTCCACGCTCCTCTGCATCATTTTGGATGCCAGAGCTGTGAGGGCATGAATGCCCTTCACACAGGCAAGGCAGGGTGCAGAGGGAAGAGGACCTTCTCCACTGGGCAGGCCACAAGCAGCTAAGCCAGAGCAGATCTTGACTTGTCCTCCCAGACATTTCTCCCAGGGGCTCAGCCCAGGGAGCCTCCAAGACCACTCCAGGGCCACCTCGGGGGCCCCTTGTCCTGTCGGGTCCTTGGAAGGCATTTGGGGTTTTGCAGAGCCCGACCTCAGTCAACTCTACCGCTTACAGGCAAAGTGACCTTCTAGGTGGGCCTTGCATTAGAGGATCGCAGTAAAATCCTCCCCATCGCAAGGGCCCAGTGGATTTGGCATGGCCATCTCAGACCCCCCGGCTTCCTACATGGGCACATCCCTCACAGCGGCTTGTTCTCCTTTGCAGAGATCAAAACATAGAGCTGTACACTTAAGTCATCCCTTCAGACTCCTAATGACCCAGGACTGTAAGACCTTTGTCATCTGCAGCTGTTTAAAGTCAAGTCCTGCTACTAATGAAGTCCACACATCACACTACCTCATTCCCAGGATTTACCACAGAGGTGACTGAGAGGGACCCACAAACCCAGGGGAAGATGGGCATTGGGGGGGAGGAGAAGTCCAGCCAGGCCCTGCAGCCCACTCCCAATCAGTAGAGCCTTAACGCCTCTAGAATTCAACTCATTTCTTGGTGAAATTAAAGTGGGTGGGGAAGAGGGGGCCCATTCTGGCTGAGTCTATCACTGCTGAGGTCGGCCCAGAAACTCATTTGCAAGCGGGACCCAAGAGCCTTTTGGGTAAAAAATAACATGAAAGGGAAAAGGGAGTCAGACAGACAAGTTTGGCCTAGTAACCAAGACAACACCGTATGTTCAGCTTCCTTCATCTTATAACAACCCCATCTGTTCTCAGGAAAAAGGGGCTCTAGGAAGAATTAGGCGGCTTTTTGGAAAAAATCTCGATGTGGTACTGGGGGTCCTTGTCTCAACACTTGGAAGCATCCAGCGTTAATTTGGGTTGCATTGGTTCCTGGTAGACATAATGATACCTGGCGGAAGAGAGAAGGAAATGGTAAATCACTCCTTGTCAGGGATATTTGGATGAAAGATTCAGACTGTTAGAAACTGTCTGAACCTATACCCTGTGTTTTATGGGAGGGGGGAGAGGCAAAAATATCACTCAGTGTCTGGTGTGCAATGAGCTGGCAGCCACCCTGAGCAGCAGCGGGAGTGGCCCCACCCTAGGAACACCCTCAGCATCTCAGCATCAAGCCCCGTGGCTTTGACCTGAGTCTGTGAGCAGCTGAGCATTATCGTAATTACCTGTGACTGCTTAGCAAGATGTGCCTAAGGCAGTGGTCAGCAAACTCATTACTCAACAGAACCAAATATCAACAGTACAACGATTGAAGTTTCTTTTGAGAGCCAAATTTTTAAAACTTAAACTTCTTCTAACGCCACTTCTTCAAAATAGACTCACCCAGGCCGTGGTATTTTGTGGAAGAGCCACACTCAAGGGGCCAAAGAGCTGCATGTGGCTCGCGAGCCACGGTTTGCCAACCACTGCCCTAAAATATCGTAAAAGCCAAGGGGGTGCATAGGAGAGTGATACTCAGCATAAAACAGAACGGAATTAGGTGTTTCAATTCTGCAGGCGTTGCATTTTGGGTCTGGGACACTGAAACATTTTTCCGTGTAAGTCAATGGTAATTGCATCTTCACTTAATGACATTCGGTTGATGAGAGGTTTTATAGGAACACTGTTTCCTATCCCAGCCTGGGAAGGCCAGGCTCACTGGGTGAGAGTGTTGTCCCTGGCCAAGGACTTCACAACAGCCTCACAGTCTCCTTCCTCCCTTCATTCCTTTCTTCAACAAATACTCATCTCTGGCCTCAGGCTCCCTGATCTCAGACACTGCCCCTGCTGCAGGTCCTTTAGTGTTTGCAGCTGGTAACTTTCAGGAAAGTCTGGGGTTCTATCCTAGACCTACCCGATGAGAGACTCAGGCGGTGAGGGGGGAAGGGGAGGGAGACTCACCGGTGCTCAGGGGACCCCAAGGCACCGCTCCCCAGTGTGAAACTACCAGAAGGACCTTTTCAGCTGAACCTGTGCTTGGACGCTGCCCTCTGGGTGACCCCTCTCTCCCACTGTCTCCCAGGGCACAGGGAGTCTGGCTGCGCTGTCCATTCCCAGGCAGCTCTGTCAGCTGTGAGGAACCCTGTGTGCTGGCAGCCTGCACTGTCCTCATCCTCATCGCCTGCAGGCAGTGATCCTGCCAGCATGGGGGGAGGGAGGGTAGCAGAGGGGGGAACACACTAGCTTTCCTCCTGTCTCACCTGCACTTCGTTGTCAAGAAAACCGAGGTTGCCATTGTTTGTTTAGGGAGACAGTCAGTAGGCTGTCGGAGCTGGTATAGGAAAAATGGGGAAGGAGCCAGGGGAGCCTGGGGCAGGGGCATTGAGGGGTGAGATGGTGGGGGTCATGGTGATGGTGACGGGAATGGCACGGAAGCGAGAAACTGAAGTGGGAGAATGAGGGAAAGGTGTGGCCTCTGGACCAGCGGCAGCAGCAGAATCACGTGGGGCCGTGTTAAACTTGAACATCCGTGGGTTCAGCCTTGACCTTCGGAATCAAGGACTCGGAAAGTTGAGCCCATTTGTGTGTTTAAAAGCTCCCCCAGGGATTCTGGGGTGCACATTGTTTGAGAGCCACTGGGCTGAAAAGCTGTTATTTTAAGCAGGCATGCTGCCCTCCATCCTGGGTTTTTTCCGATGGTTTTGAAATTCTGCCTTGGCACAGGGACTCAGAAGAGAGCGACTGGGACCTCTAGTGTGACTCTCACACAGATCGCTGCTTGCTCTTGACCCGGGGCGTCCGAACCTTCCCTGCCCTCTCCCAGGCACCCCTCTGGCCAAGCGCACCTCGGCAGCTGGCAGCTCTGGGCCACGCACCTTTTGCTGGGAGGGCTGCGGGGCGGGAGAGAACCCTAGGGAGCCTCTGACCTGCGTCTCTTCCCAACTGATTCAACATCGAGATGCTCTTTATTATTTTTCTACCAAACAGCCCTTCTCTTGGAATGCGTTTCTGCCAAAGAGACTAATCATTAAGGAATAATTAATTCATTTCCCCATGATTTATTAATCAAACACATCCATAACTGGGTGGGCAAAAAGCAGAAACAGATGGAGTATGACTTCCATTAGAGTTTCAAAACTTTTAAAACAACCCATTACTACGGCCCCGACCCTAGGGACCTGGGAGGACCAGGTGGAGGGAGAGAGTGCAGCTCTCAGCCCCTGTGTGGACAGAGGGGAGGGACATGGTAAGATGATGACCAGCATGCTCACAGGCTCTTGCCAGGCTCCCCGACCTCAGCCCACTCTGGACTCCGCCTCTTCCACACGCCCCTCCCTCTGTTCCTGGAATTCCCAGAGGCATCCCATGGGCCCTGACTAGAGCAGGCGAGGCCTGAGGGCCTGCTGCCACTGCTGCTGCTCCTCCAGCTGCTGCTCTCCCAGCATGTCTGTCCCTGCAGACCCCCTCCTCCTCTCGAAAAACTGGAGTCTGTCTTTAGTCCTCACCCCTGAATGCGCCAGAGTCCCTGGGAGGCCTGGCTAACGGGGTCTGCGGCCGAGTGGGCAGTGAGCCCCGATTCCCCCAGAGCATCCTGGAAGGCACGGCTTGGCCACAACGGGGTGCAGGGCTGAGAAAGGGTTTCTCCTAGTTCCACCTGCAAAGCTCTCAGATAGATTCGCGGGAGAGTGGAGCTGAGGCAGATCGGCGATGGGTCCCTCTGCCCCTTCAGCGCCTAAGGCTTTGCGACTGCTTTAGGCGGGATGGGCCTCAGTTGCTTAGGATATGTATCAACCACGACATCTCAAGGCCGAGGAGCAAAGGAGCGGGACGGAGGTGGGGCTGGGAGAGACCTGCCACAAACAAGGAATTTCCTGAAGACCTCTTTATTTTTATTTATTTTTTAACAATTTACCTTTATTGTACAAAGTATGGCACATGTCCCTTTTTCCCCCCTTATTTTTAAAAATATGTATGAATGTCACTGTTTGCTCCATGTGCTTGTTCGCTACTGTTAAAATGTCTCCAAATCTCCAAGTAAAATTGGCGTCACTCTCTCTGGGTTTGCTTTCCCTTGCACGATGGCTGGCACAAGCCCCACGCGGGCCACGCAGCACAGCTGAGAAGGAATTCTCGGGACTGTAGTGACTCTCGCCTGGGACTGCTCAGCCCACCAGCTGTGGACATCTGCCAGGCCCACCCTGGCCATGGCTCAGCAAAGCCAGCCCCAGATGAGCAGCCCCACTCCCGGTCAGTGGGCACCACCTGTCCAGGCTCTGCTTCCACAGGAGAAGCCGGGGGTAGGGGGGCAGCGATGTTCAACGGCTCAACCAGAGCCACACAGTCTGCCATTGGTGAGGCCTGGGCTGGAGCCCACCTTTCTTGACTCCCAGCCTGCTACTGTCTGCCACCTCACTCTTCCACTCTGGGGGAAGGCAAAGGGCTGGCAGTGCCCAGGGACCTGCTCCGATGGAGCAGAAGCGCCCCATCAGGAAGCCAGGTGGGTGCGATTGTGTCCAGGCACCAGTCTGTGCCTCTTCCATCACATCCTCCTCCTTCCTATCTAATAAAAGAGTAACATGCAAATGTGACCATACCTTGGCTCCTGATTGGCTATGCTACCAGCCAATCAGGAGTTGGGGGCAGGGCTGCTCAGTGTGATCCTGCCTCTCCTGCCACCTCTGCACCGCCTGGGGAACAAGCACCATGGGCCTGGGAAGCGGTCGCTGCACTGGTGGTCCCTACAAGCTCGCAGTGCTAGTTCCCCAGGCCACGCAGAGACACGGTGGGAAGGCCACCCACCACTGTGCTTTGCCCTGGGCGCCTGGGGTCCGAGATCGTGAAGGGTGAGAGCTGGGGGGTCCCAGATCACTGGTGCATGCGTGAAGGGTGGGGCCATGGGAGGCCTGGGGGAAGACTGGCTACCACCACGCTTTGCTGCAGGCACCGGGATTGTGCACACGGGGGTCCCAGACCGCCATGGTGAAGGGGCCAAGGCAGAGGCCGTTAGGGATAATCAGGCCAGGAGGGGAAGGCAGTTGGGGGTGATCAGGCCAGGAGGGGTGGGCACTTGAGGGTGATCAGGCTGATGGTTGGGGGCAGTTAGGGTCCGAGCAGGCCGGCAGAGGGGACCAGTTGCAGAGTGGTTAGCAAGCAGAGTGGTTAGGGATGATCAAGCAGTCAGGCAGGTGAGTGGTTAGGAGCGGATTGCGAGGGGGTTGTCCAAGTGCCAGTTTAGGCCCGATCCCACAGGGATCTCAGATTGGAGAGGATGCAGGCCGGACTGAGAGACAGCCCCCACCCCCACCCCCCGAGTGCACGAATTTCGTGCACCGGCCACTGGTGGGAATATGAGTGCCCTCACAGCATGCTCCTGAGCATTGTTTAAGGCACATGCTGGGCATCATACATAAAAGGGCATCCACGTGGGGGAGGCTCTGGGGCAGACTTGGGCAAAGCTTAGTTCGTCCCGGGCTCCCTCTCTCACTGTGTTTGCAGCATCCCTGGAAGCTGACTGCCTAACAGTGACGGCAAACCTGGCCCGTGACCCACATCCCCCCCGCCCCCCCGCACATTCCTCTGGAGCCGAGGGGAGTCAGACATCAAGGCTCATATCACTGAGCTGTTGGGCATGCCCTGGCCTGCACCAGGCTCAGCCAGAGCCACTGCCGCCCAGGGAGGTGGCTCCTGAGGTGAAACCTACCTATTGTTCCCATCACTTACCTCCACCTAAAAGTCACGGCCCCAATGCCCTGTGCATCAAGTGACTCAAGCTAGGAAGAGCCCTGATGAAGTACAAGCTTACTCATCAATGTCGTTCTACATTAAATCCATCACACTTGTACTGCCACTGTCCTTTATTCCAAAGCCCTACTGGACGTGGTGAAAATATTCATACTTTTATGTATAACTTTTGAAATGGGTTTGGTAGACATGGAATCAAACAGAAAAGGGGTGGGGGGAAAGAAACAGGAGAAATATACTCTGCTTTCCATAAAGCAAGGACGCTTACATAGAGAACTCGAGCCGAAACCGGTTTGGCTCAGTGGATAGAGCGTCGGCCTGTGGAGTGAGGGGTCCCAGGTTTGATTCCAGTCAAGGTGTGGGGGAGAGGTGCAAGAGGCAGCTGATGGATGTTTCTCTCTCATCGATGTTTCTGGCTTTCTATCCCTCTCCCTTCCTCTCCGTAAAAAATATCAATGAAATATATTTTAAAAAACAACAACAAGGAGAACTTAGGTACGGTCTGGAGGTGGAATTAAAGCATAAAAGCAAGAAAGGGTCATGGAAGGGGTGAGTTACTTGAAGTGAGCAGTTCAGCACTTCTAACTTGACCCCAACAAGCCGGTTGAGTGGCCTGAAGTTGTGTCTTGTTACTTGCCTTCTCCATAAATAGGTCCGACACAATTATAAATAGCTTTACCCTTGAAGAGTTTCTGAATGTGCTGTACTAGAGGAGATGGGAGGGTGGGACTGAGGGAGGTCGCAAGGAATCAGCTCACAGAACCAGAGTCCTGCCTCCCCCCATGCAACTCACTTCCAGGCCCCTGAAAGTTGGCAGCGGAATGGGAGGCACAGAGGAGAAGCCACGACTGGAACTCCGGCCATGGGGTTTCAATTTAGAGTGTAGTCTAGGACTTAACATAATATGAAACACCACGGTTTGATGGTAACCCCCACAAAGTATGATTTGGCCCTCATACAAAATGTAATGCAAAGTTCCCCCTCATTATTGCAAGCACACGCATGTATACACACTCACACATTCACACATACATACCCTCAAACACACACACTACACATATTCATACTCTCGTGGGGTCCCTCTCTCCTCGTGTATTTCAGACTCAGTGAGGGAGAGAGGCATTGCACTAGAAGCCAGACATGAGCTCCTGTTTTGACTTTGCAGCCTGCTGCAAAATGGCTTGGTCACTAACCCTCAGTTAATGGCTCAGACACTCAACCATCGAGTGAGAGCATACATACAGTGAAATCTAGTGTGGATTGAGTGTTCACTGGGTACCAGCACTCGCCATGGTTTGTCCTCTTTATAACTTACCATAACCCTGCGAGGCTGTCATGCACATGACCCAGAGAGGTTGCGGCACTAGTTCAAGGTTACAGTTAGTGACACATGGATATCAGACTGGAATTAAGCAACCTGAGTCTGGAGCACTTGAACTTTGAGACCCGTGGAGCGCACTGCAGTTGCAGTCCGAAGGTGGAAGGAGGTTCAAACGGGTACCTCTGAAAGTGTGGTCAGCGTGCTGCACTAACACAGACGCTTCCCTCCCTCCACAGATCCCAGGAGGAACCCCTGCAGGAGCATCTGCATTACAATATTAACTCTGCCAAGCAATTGTTTCATAGCCCAAGGTTCCTCCTAATCAAGAGGAAACCGTAAAGTTCCACTCTGGCCAACACGGCGTGTCAGAGACTGCGTTTACCCTCCTGTCTGAAATAATCCAAAATAAACAAAGCGTAGGAAGCGACAGCTTCTAAGACAGCGGGCATCTGGTAACGGAAGGCAGTACTACACAAAGTATCGGCCAGGGTGCAGGGAGGAGGAATTCAGGGAGGGCTTCCAGACCCCCAGAGCTGAGGATGTGATGGTGAGAATCCAAGCAGAGCAGAACAGCTACAGCTCAGAGAACAAAGTCTCAGAGAGAAGAGAGCTGTGCAGGGAGACCAGCAGAGCACTGGTTGGCGGCATGTGTGAAAAAACAATCCCAAGGGACGGGGGTTGGGGGGTGGGGGGTGGAATCATCAAGAGACTACAATGCAATGATAAACCTAAATCTAATAACACAAATTTAAAATAGATTGTGTCAATAGATTTTTTTAAAAATTATCCAGTTATATGTTGTCTACAAAAAACTCACTTCAGATATTATATTGGGCCCAGGCAGTGTGGCTCAGTGATTGAGCATCAACCTATGAACCAGGCAGTCACAATTTGACTCCCAGTTGGGGCACATACCTGAGTTGCAGGCTCAATCCCCAGTGGGGAGCATGAGAGAGGCAGCCAATCAATGATTTTCATCATTGATGTTTCTATCTCTCCCTCTCTCTTCCTCTCTGAGGTTGATAAAAATATTTTGTAATATATAGATGATATATATTTCATATCCTATATAATAAAGAGCTAATATGCAAATGGTCATTATACCCTCATGCCATCATGCCTTAATGGCTCAGACACTCAACACTGGGGAGAGAGGAATAAGGACCACCCAGGCACAAATGAGCTTAAGAGACAGGAATGGGAACCAGCCAGGCTGCAGCCTAGGAGAGGGACAAGACATCCGCTCTGCAGTCCTGGACACCAGTAACTGGGCCTGCAGGTGCAGGAGAGGGACAAGCTGCACGCCCAACGTCCCCTGTGGTTGCAGCCAGCCCAGGTCCTGGGTGCCTGAGGCCAGCCAGAGAAGGGAATCCTGGGTCCCAGTTGTGGGGCAAGGCAGAGGCAGTTAGGGATGATCAGGCCAGCAGGAGAAGAGTTAGGGGCAATCAGGCAGGCAGGCAGAGGTGATTAGGGGTGATCAAGCAGGTGAGTGGTTAGGAACCAGTGTTCCTGGATTGCAAGAGGCAGTCAAACATCCTCTGAGGGGTCCTGGATGGGAGAGGGTGCAAGCCAGGCTGAGGGTCCTCCCCTCACTCAGTGCATGAATTTTGTGCACTGGGCCTCTAGTTCTTTAATATTGGCATAGACATGCCCAATGTCAAATACTATATTTTCAAGTTCCTCATGACCAACCATTTCAAGCAGCCCTCAGCTTTCCCCGTGTGGAGGTCCTGGGACAGGTTATAGCTCTCACACTCCCTTCTCTGCCTTTGCTTCCCAGTCTGCATTACAAAGCTCAAAACAGTCCTTTTGAAAGGCAGGACCTGCAGTGACAGTGGGGAGGCAAACTGGGCTAAGCCAGCATCCTCTTCAAATGACAAGGAGAAGATAGAGTCTGGAAACCACTACACTCGCATCCCAATGAGTCCTTCAAAGTAGCCAAGCTGGGACGATACAAGCTTGACAAACCTCTACTGCTGTGCAGCCAGAGCCAGCATGGCTGTGCTTGGACTCCAATCGTAACCATGAGGATTAGAGACCTTTGTGTGTTTAATGCATTTAATCCTCACAGCAACGCTGCGGTGGTAAGTAACTGTGTGATCCCATTTCACAGATCAGAAAATAAGGCACAAGTGCAAGTAAGTTGGCCGAGTTTGCGGGACTGGGAAGTGGTGGAACCTTCAGAATCCATGCTCTTCACCACTAAGCTATGCCTCCCATCTGCACATTTCGTTTCTTTATTTTGCAGAAATTGTTGGATTTTCCCCAAGTTGTATCAATCTATTTGAATTTTAGTTGTTTCTAAAAAGTAACCTATTATCCAAGGAAAATTACCAACACACACACTCAATCCAAAGGAATTTGCTGCAGGCTCCCAGGAGTTCCACAGCTGCTGGCGGAATGGCAGCCTCCAGGGTCACAAGTTCTATCCAAGTCCTCACAGCTGTGTGGCTACGCCGGGCATGCTGGTCAATCACCCACCCCATTCTGACGTGGTCACACCTCGAAGCAAGCAGGCACATATATGGCAGGTAAGGGGTGCCTCTTCCAGGACCTGGTGTCCTCAAACCCCACCACCCCCCCACCCCCGCTCCCCTGTCCTTCGCCAGCATACTAAGGAAGGTGGCAAACAGAATTTTAAAGACTGCTCCTGCTTCAGACATGGGTGATGGACAACTTCTACCCCACCCAGCTTCCCCACAACTAGGAATAATATTCCTGCCCGATGTCTTTGGTGGGTTCCAGGTTTGGGGGTGGGGGTGAGGGGCAAACAAAACATAGCTCAGCTATCAGCATCCCTCCCAATCCCCTCCCAGCTCAAATTTGTGCTCACCTCGAGGCCCTGCCCACTCCCCTCACTTGTTTCCAGGTAAAGCTATGCCTTTCAGAGACCCTCATGCTAGGACATGGAACACTCAGCATTCTGGGACCAGGTTGGAGGTTGGGACAGAGGTGAGAAGGGAAGATGTGAGGGTGGTGGGGCCAGGAGCCCTAGTGCCCAGGCAGAAAAGGGTGAGTCCTGGGAGCTTTCACATGTATAGACCCCACCTCAGGTACCCTAGAGTCCAAACTTTCAAATGAATTAAAAGTTCCCCCCAGTGGTTTTAAGGTGCAATCAGGGATAAGAAGCTCCCCTATATTCTAGGTGAGCAAGCTTTTCCCATAAAAGGCCAGATGTGAAACATTTTCAGCTTTGCAGGCACCTGTGGCCTCTGCCAGTTCTCCTTCTCCTCCATCTTCCTCTTTCTCTCCTTGTGTCCTCTTCAGCTTTTCCTCGTCTTTCGCCTCCTTTTCCTTCTTCGGTAAACCTTTATAAATGTAAGAACTATTCCCAGCCCATTGGCGGTATAAGAGCAGGCCACAGGCTCAGTGGGCTGACCCATCCTAAGCCGACAACTCTCAAATACTAGTTCCTGAGCCAGAGATGAGTGGGCTCCAGGTTGTGGGGAAAACTGGCTCCCAGAAACCCAAACCCTCACCTGTAGAGTTCGATGAATCCCAAGGTGTAAATACTCCCACCCAGCCAGCCCGATTTTAAACTACCAGCAGGATGTCATGGAGCCAGAGCTGAAAAGAGACGCAGAGCAGCAGTTCAGGCAGCTCCAGTGCAATGCTCTGTGGGAATCACCTGGGAAGCTGCTTACCAGCTGCCTGGAGGGTCTGATGCTGCCACATTTGGGGAGCTCTGCCCTTGTTTCTATGAGGAAACAGCCCATTCATTCAACACATGTTCACCCAAGGCCCCTGGAGGAGGCCACAACCTGGAGTAGGAACTTCACAGACTGACATCTCTTCCATCATTGATGTTTCTACCTCTCTCCCTCTCCTTTCTACTCTGAAATCAATGAAAACATATGAAAAACAAGACAAAACAAAATCGGACAGTCGCTTTCCGATTCCAGCATAACGGTGTTCTTTAAGCGCCACAGCAAGAACGACAGGTGTACTTTGCCTGGCCTGGCCCCACATCATAGCCCTGACTCTTTGCTGTACCCTGGACCCCCTAACAAAATCCATTTACCCTTGACTTCTGCTATGCTGGTGCCTGAGGATAGGCCATCTAATCACTGTGTGATTACAGTCTGAGGAAAATGGATGTTTTTCACCAGGAAAAGGCTAAACTTGGCAATGTTGGTGATTTTGCAGTCTTTTTTTTAAGTGCTCATCTATACGAATAAAAGGGTAATATGCAAATTGGTCAAAAAACCCTCATAATAACATCCGAACAGCAGGCTGCATGGGGCGACCAGGCCTGCAGGAGAGGCAGTGAGGGGCGACCAGGCTGATGGGGAGGGGCAGTTGGGGGCTACCAGGCCAGCAGGGGGAAGGCAGTTGGGAGTGACCAGGCCAGTAGGGGGGCAGTTAGGGGCGATCAGGCCAACAGGCAGAGGTGGTTAGGAGTGATCAGGCTGGCGGGGCGGGGAGGGGCAGTTAGGGGCAACTAGGCAGGCAGGCAGGTGAGCGATTAGGAGCCAGTGGTCCCAGATTGTGAGAGGGATGTCCGATTGCCAGTTAAAACCGGCAGTCAGACATCCCCTGAGGGGTCCCGGATTGGAGAGGGTGCAGGCTGGACTGAGGGGATTCCCCCACCCCCATGCACAAGTTTCATGCACTGGGCCTGTAGTTGTTTTTTATTTGGCAAGCCAGCCCTTCTGAAACCTACTCCATGAAATGCATTGAAGGTAAACTTGTACTTTCATTTCCCAAACACCACCATTTCTGAGCCTTTGACAGAAGTGACTCAGTTTCCTTTTTATTGCCCTATTGGATATTAACCAGGTTCACTCTGAATTGGCAGTTTTATCTCAGCATGCATTTTCCAGTTACTGTATGAACTTGTTTCTCATGTCTTTCAGTGAACCAGCTATTTTTCTTTCTGCTGACCCCCTCATGTATCAGTTCACTTTAGCTGTGTAACAAAACTCAAAATGCAGTGGCTTCCAACAAGAACCATTTATTTAGCTCCTGATTCTGTTTTGGCTGCGACATGCTTGTGGTCTGTGATGGCAGGACTAAGCGCCCACGTTTGCTTGCAATTCAGTAGTTAGTGGCAGACCACTTGCCACCTGAATAATCTACAATGGCCTCATTTGCATGCCTGGTGGTTGGCCAGCTTACCAGTGGAGCAAGAGGGACCACTGGACCGTTTGTGTCTCGTCATCCAACAGGCTAGCCTGGGCTTCTTATACAGTAGATCAAGCATGTCAAACTCGCCCGTGGACCACATGCCTTATTTATTTGGCCCATGTCAGCCTTTGAGTTTGACATGCTTGCAGTAGATGCTGGACTCCTAGGGCAGCAAGCACCAATATGCAAATACTTTTGGGACCTCTGCGTAAATCTCATTTGTTATCATCCGATGGACCAAAGCAGGCCATGGCCAAGCCTGGAGGCGCAGTGTAGCAGATACAGTGAGGTGTGTATCCATGGAGGACCATTGCTGCAATAACTTACCACACCTCATTCATGAGTTGAACAAAAGTTTGGCACATGTGAACAAATAACTGTGTCTGAGAATTATGCTTTTACAGGATGAAGAGATGCCCAAAGGGAACCCTGTAGAAGGATAGGGATTATAGAGGTGAATGGACAGGGAAGGGAACCGTGATCCAGGTAGAGGGAACAGCATGTGTGAAGTCAAATGAGACAAGAAATCTTGTTCCAGAAAGCCACCCACAGTGACTGCAACCACAGGGGAAGCCAGCACACCTTGATTTAAACTTCTGTTTTATTCCAATGCGCTTTTATTTAAACACGAGGCCAGACCATTGTACAATGAAACTTTAACTGTTTTTGCTTCTGTCTTTTGTCTTTGCCCCCTGGGAAGGTTGCGAGGTCAGGACCTGCCTACCCTGGGAGGAGGGGACCTGGCCTGTGGTTGACTGAGGATCAGAACCAATGGGCCACCATGGCCTATGGAGAAAGGACAGGAGGAGAGAGAAGAAAGGACTTGCCTCGGAGAAAGGAAGGGTTTCTCCAAGATTTAAGGGAGGCACTGGGAAGAAGGAAAGAGAGGATGAGGTTATAGAAGGGGGTTGGCAGGGAGTGGGGTGATAATCCCAGAGACATGCCCAGGGTGGGGAAGGACACGCAGTGGGAAGAGCTGGGGTTATCACCCCACTCCCTGCCAACCTGATAAAAGACAGCAGTGAAGACCTTTGTTCTAGAGTCCAGAAGCCTCAGAGAGGTCCACAACAGACATGACGGAGCCCCTGCCTCCACTCAAACCAAGTAGCTCTCCCGCCTCCATCTCCACCCAGTCCCCACTCAAGCTGGTCCTCCCCCTGCCTGGGGCCAGTGAGGATGAATTTGGTCAGCACCCCACAGTTCCCAGTGACCTCTTTCCTTGTCCCTATCTAAGTGCCTCATCTGGAAAACGCACACTCCATCCCGCAGCTCCCCCAAGCCTAAGAAAAAATCCACGGGGACCTGAGCTGTCAGTGGGACAGTGAGGTGAGCGGCGACCCCTCCCCTCTACATCTGCTCTTTAGGGCCTGGAATGAGCCTGCAGTGAATCAGCTGGCAGACCCCCCAACGGCCCTTGTTGAAGAGTCTGCATGAGAACACGGACCAGTTCAGACTCCTAATCCCCTCCGCAGGGCAATCTCTGTTGGTTCATATGTGCTACTGTAAAACTTGTGTGTGTGCCAACACACAGTAAGCCGCAGCATCCACAACCGTGTGTATTGCAGAGGTGTTTTGACACAGAGGAAGAAGGGGAAACCCAAACACCCTGGGTTCTTGGAGGAAAACCTGATGACAATCGCTGGGTTGGTTCTGTGAAAGCACTGAGTTATTTTCTGCAAACAGAGTGAGTCTCAAAGACAGCGGGAATGAGTCGCTAGCTTCATTACCAGAGTCACCTTTCCTTCGTTGCAGAAGTGTCTGTCGGCTTTTCCAGGGACGGGCAGAAATGACTTGCGAACCGCGGGAGCAGAAAACGAGATTGTCTCCTTTAAAGCCAGAGGGGAGGGAGGAGCAGAGAAGGCCAGACTCACAGAAGAGCAGCTCAAAGCTAATTAAGCCGCCCAGGAGCTGAGCTGGCCTCTCCCTGGCTCCCTGCCAGCCGCACAGAGCACTTGGTGTTGCTCTGAAGTCCCAGCGCAGAGCCCACTCCAGGCCCCAGAAGGAGGGTTGATGTTACAGCAGCCAGAAGTGGCAGGAGAGGAGAAACGTAAGAATGGACACCACCACCGACTGTGCAGCGTGAAAGGGCATTTAAATCCTATCTTGTTATATAAATGATCATGTCAGTAAACAATATTTTAATCAAGGGGCAAACGATACCTTAACCCAGCGATTTCCAACCTTTTCATCTGCGGCACACCAAAAAATGTTTTGCCAATCTGACAAGAAAAAAAGGGGGGGGTGGGCATAATGTTGAATTATTCATACCAGACAGCTATTGTTGTGTTGGATGTTGTCATTTTTTCAAAATTCAACAATCTAATGGTAAAGAGGCCAGTGCTCTAGCCTACATAGCCAGGTATTGCAGGCTTTAAAAATTCTTGCGGCACCCATTTGAAAATCGCCGCCTTACCTGGCCATGTCGCTGATCACACGCCACCTCGTGTCTATTCCTGGAACTACAAGCACAGGCACTACTGCATTTGGCTACTTTTGCAAGGCTAAATCATTAAGTAACATTGGGACATCACTCATTCAGAGTCACCAGGAGTCAGAGCAGACACACAACGACAGAACATGTCTTGCAGCTTTTCTCTCACTGCGACCTTGCTGTAATTACGCACCCACCTCTGGCGATTCGGGGTCTCTACAAAGGGCTAACACAAGTAATGCTCCTAACGCTAGTAACTCATGCAGCCTTTCAAAATTTACAAAGCCCTTTCACATAAAAGACCTCAGACAGGGACAAGAGGCAGGCAGAAAGGTGTATTTATCCTCATCTTACCAAGAAAGAAAACCGAGGAGCAGAAAGACAAAGTAACTTGCTCAAGGTCGAAGATGGCTAAACACTGGCTCCAAGTTCAGTGCCGTTCCCTCCGGTCCCACGGCCCCCTCCCCATGCACACCTCCAGGAGGTGAAGGTGGAGCACAGGCCTGGCTGCAGCTGGGTCACCTGCAGGTTTCAGATCAGTGGCTAGGTCCCAAGTCCGGAGACTCTGGTTTGACTAGCAGGGTACTCCCTGGGCACCGGTGTTTTGTAAAGCCCGCCAGAGGAAGCTAATGTGCAGACAGGTATAAAACCACTGTTTAGAGAAATAAAACAGAATGGGATAAAACAATTACGCCTGAGTCTCAGAGAGCTGCATTACCACTGAAACACCCCCCACACCAGACACGGGCTCGAATGTCAGAGAATCCAGAACTGTCCTTCTGATGCCCATCTCCTCGATTATGCAGGCACACGCAGACCACTCGCAGACACAAAGACACACACAGACTTGCTTACATACAAACACGCAGAGACACACAGACACGCACCTACTCACATGCAAACACACAGAGACATGCTTACATACAAACACTCAGAGACACACAGACATACACCTACTCACATGCAAACACAGAGAGACATGCTTACATACAAACACTCAGAGACACACAGACATGATTACATACAAACACTCAGAGACACACAGACATGCAAACCCATGCAGAGACACACCAAGCATGCTTACATGCAAGCACATGCATAGAGACAAAGACATGCTTACATACTAGTACAAATACATGCAGAGACACACAGACACACATACATCCTTATATACAAACACATTCGAAGACAGAGACATACATAAAAACACATGCAGGATACACAGATACATCCAGACATGCATACATACAAACAGATGCAGAGGCACACCCAGACATATTGACATGCACAGAGATACACACAAAGACACACATGGACACATGCACACTACACATATAGACACATACAGGCACACATACATATTTGACAACTTCACAATACCTAGGAACACGTGTTTATCTGGATTAGGACTGGCACTCTTTTCTAAATAATTAAGGGAGTTACTAACATTAAAGGGAGTCCCAGGGTCCTAAAGTCCCCTTCAGGGTTACAAGACCCCTTCATGTTTATCAGAGGCTGTTTATCACTCACATCAGCAATGAGGACTCGGAGAAACCTCCCAAACCCCAGCCCGTTCCCTGCCTCCCTTTCAGAGGAGGAAGCATCCAGAAAGGTCTCAGGTCAAGCAGTAGATGCTGCCAGGAGGCAATGGCCCTCAGAACTGGCCACATGGAAAACAGGTGACTGCATTTCCTGCACTTCCAGTTGCCTCTGGTTGAGTCACGCAATGTTTTCTGTACTTGGTGAAGACTGGGTTAAAGTCAAGTTTACAGTCAGACACCTGCCCCACCCCCTCAGACCTGCCCTGCCGGGCCAAGCAGGAGCGGCTATGGCCAAGCCCGTACAGAAGTCCGTGGTGCTGGGGCTGGCAGGGTGGCTGTGTGTCCAAGCCTAGGCTCAGCTCCACACCCGGGCTAGGAGTCAGCACTCTCATCAGCACTCCAAGTCCCCTGGGCATGAGTGCAGAGCATCCGTTCATTCTTCCAGTCACTCAGCAAACATTCACCCAGCACCGCTAGGTGCCAGGGTCTAGACACAGGGCAAAAAGACAAAGTCCCTGCCCTCGTGGAAGTTTCAGACAAGTCGGATGGACAGACGGAAAACAAGATAAAAAATAATGCACATGCTCATTAGCTAGCAACTGATGCTCTGAGACAACAAGGCCAGGGAGGCCAGGATGCAGAACTGGAGCTTAAGGTAGAATGGAAGAGAAGGGAACCGCTGAGTAAAGGCGTGAAGGCAGTGAGAGGGCAGCACGCAGATGTGGGGAGAAGAGAGGACTAAACAGCAGATGCCGAGGTCCTGAGGGGGGTGCTTCCCCCCGGGGAGTTCAAAGGACAGCAGGAGATGAGTCAGAGAGAAGAGGAAGCAGATCATTAGGGGCTTGTCGGCCTTGGGAGGCCGCCGGCCTCGGAGATGTGAGGCCTGCAGAGGAAAGGGGGAAGTGAAACTGGGAGAAAAAACAAAGAGAAGGAAAGTAGAAAGAGGTCTATCTCTGGAGGCAAACAAAGGGAAGAGGGCATTAAATGCCGCAGTGGTGCTTGGTCTCCACTCCTCGGCCTCCCCATCCCCTCTGCTGCTTTTGATCTACCAAATGCCTGCATGTCTGAGCAAGCGTGGCCGTCTCACTGCAACGCCTGTCCCTGCCCAGGAGACTCTGGCTGCACCCAGAGCTGGGTGTGTCCCACCAGCACTGGCCTTTCTTCTTTAGGGGCCAGTCCTGCTGGCGGTGGAAGACGGGGATTCCAGGAAGTGAAAGGACTAAGGGGTCTTCTCCGACCCAGCTGGGGCTCCAAAGCTTGGCTCTCACCTCGCCTGGGAGGCTCAGCGAGGAGCAGGGAGGGTTTCACCCTACACCGGCCTCTTTTCAGAGCCTCACTCAAGCCCCAACCCAAGCACCCACGGGCCCCTTCCCCGAGCCGAGAGAGAAGCCAAGATCAGAAAAGTTGCTCTCCATCCATCTTCCTCATCCGGAATGGAAGGATGGGTTTGGGGCCCAACCCCAACATCCAGACCCAAACGGTTCTGAAGTTCCCGGGCAGAAGGCAGCCAGGCAGGACCAACCACTGGCCAGCGTCCACCAGTCTGACTGGACCAGGGATGGCAACAGATGCTACAAAAACGAAGAACCTCAAAACACATATGCGAAGTGAAAGAAGCCAGACACGCACACCAAAAAAAAAAAAAAAATTAAATATTTTATCATGGTATATATAGGAAATATTCAGAATAGGCAAGTCTGTAGAGATGGAAAGCAGTATAGTGGTTGCCAGGGGTGGGGGGACTGAAGAAAAACTGCTTAATGGGGCCCGACTCTCCTTTGGGGGTAATGGAAGCATTCTGGAACTGGAGTGTTGCTGAGTTGTGACACTAATAGTTGGAGTTGGACCTTTGAGGCCAGTTCAGGCCTGGCCTCCTGGTGCAGCGGGTGAGGCTGTGTCCTGGGCAGCAAGGAGTCCCCACCCATGGGCCCGCAGCCGGTGACCCAGCCCTGAGGAACGGACTTTGAAGCAGACTGGGAAGACACGGCAGCCTGCCCTCAGGATGTGGGCAGACCCTCGGAGGGAGAGAGCCCCAGGTTGGAGGCAGGCGTTGGCAGAGACGGGAGTGAGGGAGGAAGGCAGCCAGGGCAGCGAAGAATCTAAGAGCCTTTCCTTCTGAGAGAAGGGGGAGAAGCACTGTGAGGTTTAGCCCGACAAGCAGAAGACAGGCCTTTGGGGACGTCCTGGGTGGATGTCCAAACACCGGGAAGAAACCAGATTAATTCTATCTGAGCCCAGGCCACGGAATTAGGGCGAATGAGTGGATATTTAAACGTGGAGGTTCTGTTCCATATGAAGAAAAATGTCCCAGGAATTTGAGATCTGGGAGCTGGGAGCAGCTGGCCTATAGAGGGCCTCTGGGGGGAGAGGGAAGGTGGCCCCTGGAAAGGCCGTGTCCGGAAAGGCCCCCGTGCCAGGCTAGCGAGCTGTGCTCAGGCCCAGGCCGGCCTCCGCCCACCGTCCACGTGGGCAGCCCTGTGTGTGGCCACGACGGGTTGGCCGGAGCAGGGAGCTCAGGATGCCCCCGTGGCGGTGGCTGCATGACAGATGACTCTGAAACTCACTGACTTGAAAGCACAGCATCAGCTGAAACGGGTTTGGCTCAGTGGATAGAGCGCTGGCCTGCGGACTGAAAGGTCCCTGGTTCGATTCCGGTCAAGGGCATGGACCTTGGTTGCAGGCACATCCCCAGCAGGAGGTGTGCAGGAGGCAGCTGATCGATGTTTCTCTCTCATCGATGTTTCTGGCTTTCTATCCCTCTCCCTTCCTCTCTGTAAAAAATAAGTAAAATACGTATTTTTTTTAAAAGCACAGAGTCATTGATTTTGCTCTGGGACCTGCAAATGGGTCAGGGCTCAGCAGACACCTCTTTCTTCTCTGCTCTGCTCCGTGTCAGCTGGGGCAGGCAGAGCAGAGGCTGCAATCCTGACCTGTGTGTGCCGAGGCCTGAGCTGGCCACCGGGCCACGTCCGCGTGGCCTCTGCCCGTGGCCTGGCCTTCCTCCCCGCCTGCAGCTGTGCTCTGAGCTCCGAGCCAGGCATCCCGAGAGAGCCGGGGGGCTGTTGTGCTGCCTCCTGGGATCGGGGTTGGAAGCCGCATCGCCTCTCTCTCCCCACAGTCTAGCCATCGAGACCATGTCAACAGGAGGAAGAGTAGCCCCGCCTCCTCACTGGGGAGTGGCAAGGTTCTAGAAGCATCTGTGGATCTGAAGATTGCTGCGGCCATTTTTCAGAAAACGCGATCGGCTCCACAGGAGGAGACGGTGGGATTTCTGTGTGGAGGGCTCCAGACACACGAAGCGGCAGCCGCCGCTCAGAGCGTCCCTCCAACGCCAGCCCGACAGGCCAGTAGCTGGACGCCCACTCTCCCAGGCAGCCCCGCGGGAGGCCGGAGCCCCGGGAGAACAACAGGGGGTGTCGGGGGCGCCTCCACGCTCGGCAGAGGAGGGCGTCAGTCCCTGGCGACAGCCCACACACAGTACAGGAACACGTGGACACTCACAGGAACATGCAGCTGCGCCGATACCTCCGCGCCGAGCCCCAAAGTGGGTCAGATCCGGCCTGCTGCCTGTCCCCTTGGGAAAGCCCCCTGGCTCCCTGAGCCGCGGTCCCTTCGGCTGGTAAAACGTGGGAGCACCGAACCGCCGTGGGGACCAGTGACGCTCACGGTGCACAGTGCCCAGCCTGGCCCGATGCGGCCGAGCCCAGGGCGCTCTGAGACAGCGCCGGCCATGGACTGCTGCCGGGAGGGAGGCTGGGACCCCTGGGACCCAGTGCCTCCCTCTCCCCCTCCAGGTCCAGGCATGAGAGCTTCTGCCACTTGTGCCACGGTCGGGCCACACCTGCGCATGGCCACCCTCCCCCTCCCGGAGGCCACCATCCCCTTCCCACAGAACACTCTCTCCCTCCCAGAGCCCACCCTCCCCCTCCCACAGGCCACCCTCCCCCTCCCACAGCCCACCCTCCCCCTCCCAGAGACCACTCTCCCCCCCCCCCCCCAGAGCCCACCCTCCCCCGCAGCCTGCAGCTGAGCCTGAGTGGGAGTCTGACAGGATCAGGTGGATGGGGCCTGGCTGGGTGGCCTGCGTTTCTTACATGGCTGTGCTTTCGGGCTGGTGATTAGAAGGCCTGCAGGCTCTGCAGGACCCAGGCTCATTACCACGTAATTGAATCTCCTCCCAGACGCCAGCTGAGGTCCGGGAGGTTAAGTACATTTCCCCAGATCAGGAAGGGCTCCCTGGGGACAGTGCTGGGCTGCTGGAAAGAGTCAGGGCTTCTGGGGACAGACTGGAGCAGAGGGTTCTTTCTACCAACAGGCAGCAGCTGCTTCCAACAAAAGCTGCGGGGGAAAGACCAGCCTTCCTCAACCAGCACCCATGCTGCCCTTGGGGCTCAGGCTAAAAGTGTGGGTGCTCCGTGCCCTGGCTGAGAGGATTTACAGGAAAAAAAAACTTGGAGGTGGGAGGTGGCCAGATGGGGCCCCTTTGCTGAGCTGCTGGGTGGCTGAGGCCCAGGGGTTGGGGAGCAGCATGACTGGGTGGGTAAGTGCAGGGTTCAAAAACCCAGCCTGCCGTTCACTAGCTGAGCGGCCTTGGGTAGGGCATTAACCTTTCTGCCCCTCAGCCTCCTTATCTATAAAAAGACAAAGATATAACTATATACCCCATCGGCTTGCAGTGAGCATTTGAAGGGGAACTGGCATAAAGCTCTGGCCCATCCCTGTGGCCGGTCTCCTCTCTGGGCTGTGGGCTCCCAGGGGCGGCCTCAGACCTGAGCAGGAGACACCTACAGCATTAGCTGCATGTGCCCGGGACTCCTTGGGGCTGTGTGATAAGCACCTACTATGCTCCGGGTACTGAGCTAGGTGTTTGCACACACTTCACGACCCCAAGGTGAGTCTGTGTTATGTGGAAACAGGCCCGGAGACTCGGGGAGGAAAGGGCCTCAGCCAGGCCACCCGCAGCAGCAAGCGATGGGGCTGGAATCTGAACCCAGGTTTTCATGACTCACGCCCATGTCCTTGCAAAGCACATCTCGTGACCCGTGCTGCTCTTTACGTTCCAGGAGAGACTCAATAGGAGGGGAGCCTTGTCGAGGCAGCACAGACGCCTCAGACAGGAAGAGCAACACTCCACCCTGTGAATGTGCTGCCTGTTGCCTGCGTTGCTTTTCCTCCTTCTTCTCCCCGAGATGTTGGCCCTTGCGTCTGTTCTTGGCGGCACTGTCCTGTCGGCCATTCTGTGGGAGCGATGCATTTGCAGAGTCCTGCAAGAGGGATCGGCCCAGAGACATCAGGCAAACTGTCGGCGATGAACAGGGTTCCTGTTTGCAAATGGGGGAAGGACAAGAAGCAAAGGGGATTTGCCGAGGCCACCCTTTCTCAACTCAGCACTATTGACACCGAGGCCAGGAAAGTGTTTGTGGTGGGAGAATGTCCTGTATGTAGGAGGTACATCTGTGGTCTCTCGCTACTAGGTGCCAGTAGCACACACATCTCCCTCCTACCACAAAGCTGTGACAACCTAAATGGTCTCCACACACTGCCAATAGTTCCGGGTGGGGCAAATCGCCCAGGGTCGAGAACCAATGTGCTAAACTTGAATACCATTCTGTAAGTTCTCGCCATTACAATCAGACAAGAAAACAAAATAAAGGGAGTTCGTTGTATAAGGAAGCTCTTCACTTCCTTTCACAGTATACCAAATTAAATTCCAGATGGTTTAGAGGACCCGACCCATTAAGAGGATTAAAGAGATTTTTTTTAAATAAGTAAAAGATATAGAAAAAAATGTTTATCTGATCCCTCTATGGTCTAAAAATTAAGACTCTGTATAGCAGAAGCATCATAAATAAAAAATAAAATTCAAGTGACATATTCTACATCACATATAACATATGAACAAATGGCAGTCTGCACGCCATGTGCCATGTAAAGATTAATGGGCCTATAGTATCAGTAAATTTTACAGAAAGATAATCAAAGAGCATTGCCCTGGTAAGAAAAAGTAAAAAACAAAGGATAGGAACTTCGAAGTTCAACAAAGAGTATGATGTGCACAAATGAAGATAGGCAAGTAGTCAATAAACTTCAAAATGTGTATTTTTTAGTAACTGGAAAAAGTAAATTAAAACCATGGCAAAGTCGGTTTTAAACGCTGTTCATATCCCGTGTGGGCAGGATGTGCGAACCGGCTCTGCGGGTGGCAATCTCTGTGGTACCGTCTTCCCAAGAGAGTGTGGTGTTAAAACTTCTAGACGTTTATCCAGGGAGGAAAAAATCATGAATGTGCACAAGACCTGTCATCCAGATTGCACATCACAGCAGGTGGCAGTTGGTTGCATTCCTGATGCTGTATCTACAGGATGAGTCCTGTGCTGGTCTAGGCAGTGTTTTCCAAACTGGCCTTTCCCACGCCCCGGGCTCCTGTCAGCTGCTTCAGTGGTGGCCTGTGGTGGGTGTGGGGAACTGCAGGAGAAAAAGAACTGCAGGGGACAAGAGTGGGCGAGACTGGGGGCTGCCACCCCCAGGGCAACCAGTCTAGCTTCACCCCTATGTCTTACATTTTAGGCTTGTGGGAAAACCCCTTTAACAGATGCATTCCAGAGCTGAAACAGTTAAAAATTGTGGTAAACAGCATCGTAGCAGAGAGGACGTGGGGTTGGGGATCAGATAGATTCATGATAGTCCTTGTTCTGCCACTAAACTAGCTGCGTGACCTTAGGCAAGATGCTTGCTCCCTCTGTGCCTCGGTTTCCTCATCTGTAAAGTAAGTGTAACCATGGTTCCCATCCTATCATTACTGATGTGAGAACTGAGACAACACAGGTGACGTGCACAGAGCTTCAGACGTTATCATAAGCAACAATGACGGTTAGTTATTGTTGTTTAACGAGATGCAAAAATGTTCATGGATGCGCTGAACAAAGATCAGACACAATGTCATCATATGTGTGTCAGTGCATAATGACTGTGCGTGAGGAAATGTACACATACATGTCAGCACGAGTGTTTGCTGGGAGGTAGGGTTGCAAGTGGTTTTTTCCTCTCTGAAAGTGGTTTAGAGATTTCTAAGACCCTGTATCTCCTCCTGTGTAGGAAAGGTCATCTGATAATGACTCCTTTTCCTTTTTATAATGTTCTGACAGTCTAGACAGAGCTAGATTTCACCTTTAGCCTATTTGATAGGTGGGATTTATATCATCGTCAGCATTCATCTTCTCTACAGACGCTGGGCATTCAGGAGATGATACATTGGTGGCAGGGTTTGGGGAGTCGTTAAATCCAACCGCGGAGTGTCTCGTGGAAGCTGGTGGAAAGATGCTGTATATCACAGGACGCCAGCGTCTCATGAGCCCCAAGGACATGCATCTCCAACACGGGGTGGGGATGAATGCTGATGCGCCATCCATTCCTCCTGTCTCTTTCCATGTATATGGTGCTGCTTACTATGGGATGCCCTTGGTATTGAAATAGGAGACGGGACAATAAAGTAAAGATACGCAGGACAGTAAAGGAATTTGAGAATGTGAAAAGGGCATGACATACATAAAGCCATCTCAGGTTTATCTCTCGGAGCTGTGCTGGAAACCGTAATCTGACAGCCATCAAGAAGGCAACGAGCCCTGGTGGTGTGGCTCAATGGATAGAGCGTCAGCCTGCGGACTGAAGGGTCCCAGGTTCAATCCCAGTCAAGGGCATGTACCTTGGTTGCGGGCACGTCCCCGTGGGGGTTGTGCAGGAAGCAGCTGATCGATGTTTCTTTCTCATTGATTGTTCTAACTCTCTATCCCTTTCCCTTCCTCTCTGTAAAAAACAAAAACAAAACAAACAAACAAACAAAAAAACCCACAACACACACACACACACACACACACAATAAAATACATTTAAAAATAAAAAGAAGGCAACAAAATATCCCCAGAATCACAACATTGGCCTGACCCCTGTCCTGACCACCCTAGGAGCACCACAGCTTTGAATGGGAGCACGAATCTGTGTGTTTTAAGGGATTAGAGGTTGAGAGGGTTCAGGTGCAAGGGTCTAGGTCTAATGCCAAGCTGCCAGTAGAACTCTCTGGAAGGATAGGCATGTTTTAGTGACTACTGTCCAAAATGGTATACAGTAGCCACTAGCTACCTATAGGAAGTGAGTATTTGAAATATGGCTCATGGGACTTAGTGGATTTTAATAGTACTTAATTTCTGCTGATTTGTATTTCAATAGGCATGTGTAGCCAATGGCTACCTTACTATACTCCTCAACATAACAGTTAAAAACAGAGTCTGAATTCAGATTGCCTGGGATTGAGCTACTCTTACGCTGACTTGGACAAACCCTTTAACTTCACCTTCCTTATCTGTGAAATAGTGTGATGATAGGACAGTATGTAAGCTTCCTCCAGGAATTCCATGAGTTACGTCTATGCAGCATGAGTTGCTCTATTGCGTAGGTGTTCACGCAGCCCATGGGAGTGCTGTACAGGTCACAGTGCTGGGTCTCCCCTCACTGCCCACATTTTCTGCCCCCCACTCTGTCCTCCAGGAGGTAGACTTCATGGACCACATCAATCCTCCCTTGCCCTCTATTTTCTTACTGGGTTCAGTCAATGAGAAGAGCTGATGGGAGACCAGAGGGCTGACAAAGATATCAGGGTATTTATCTTCTGCCCCCACTGCCTGGTGGCCATGCTGCGTCCCTCTGCTGAAGGCCACAGCCTCTGTCAGCAGCCCTCTCACAATCATCCTCCCCAGTCTCCAGTGTCAGCTCCATCTCCTGTCCCTCGGGCCTACAGGTGGTGGGGTCTTGGCCCTGGCTGTTGTCACTCCTGGTGCTTCATCAACTCTCCTAACTGGCTTACCTCACTGGTGCCCACATAGCAAATAGTCACTTTAACAAACAATATTCCTTTGCTCCATGGAGGGCGCCCCCCAGCTGTGGCCAGTCCCTGCAGGTGAGGCTGCTGTTATTCTCCTGTTCTCGTTTCACCACCCCCATCATTACCACTGGCAGTGAAGGGTGCCTTCTGGGCTTCACCGCCCATTGGCTTTCTCTTTTTGATGAACCCATAAGTCTAATTCACTGATCTCAGATGGTTGGCTTGGGATCTTTAGAAGTGGGGAGCTGATTATCAATGAGGAGAAAATGTGTTTCCTCCCCAAGAATCCCTGCCCTCAGAGAATAATCAGGTACACTTCATTAGTGAGCCAGTGCCAGGAAACATGCAAACTGCTCCTTTGCTGGGACTACTGAAAGCCAGAATCCATTATCCCTGTTCCAGCAGGAGCCCCTCTCCCTCCACCCCCACCTGCCTGCCTACTTGTCACACCCTTAACCACAGCCCTCATTGAGGTGGGGCCAGATTAACTGTGTCTTCGTAAGGAAGAAACGCCAGCCAAGTCTCTGCCTCCGTGGCTGGAAAGATGGCCAAGGTCAAGGGTTGGCTGCTGGGTGCTCAGAGTGAGGACCGAGGGTGGACTTGAAAGAGGTGAAGGTAAAAGCTGGAATGGCCACGTTGAGCCTCAGAGGGATTGACCCATTGCATCAACAAACATTTACTTTTTTGCAGGTCCTGGGAGTCTGTGAGGGTTTCTACATGCAAGTGGCAAAAGATGTCAACTCTGGTTGATTTAAGGAGCAAAGTCACTAACTGAGAAGACATTGAATGAGTGTCACAAACAGTGGGGAGCAGGTTCCAGAAATGGGCAGCTGAAAGGGAGGCCAAGCCAAAGTCCTGCCCAGGAGCCTGTCACAGGGCTCCTGCCGCCAGTGCTGGGTTCCTCAGCTCGTTCTGCCACACTGTCGCCTCTGGGGACTGAATCCTGCAGGTGCCCCCACCACATCCACTCTCCCCTGTCCCTGCTTCTTCCGGTCCTGATAAGGGTGAGACCCCTTGGCTGAGATTAAGCCACATGTCTAGGTCCCACTTCAGGGGCTGGGAGGGTAGTACCGGACCTTTCAGCTTTAGTGAGAAAGCGGTTCTGTCTCCTGTCAGGGCAGTATGGCAGCAAACCCCAAACATTGGAAGTGGGTGAGACCCTGGGCAGACATTACCACACGGTGTAAATGAATAAAGGACACACCCTGTAGCGTGGAGGAGCAGTTTCCAGACCAGAAGTATCTAACATTAATGTGAACAAGAATAAGAATCACTTTATTGGGGGTTACGGGAGATTTGCCACGCCACCTTCCAAGACCCTGATTCAATCGGCCTCCGCTGGGGTCTGGACCACATGATGCTGAGCAGGCGCTCCCCACATTGGTCTGCACCTGAGCAGATGCAAGTGCCATCAAGTGTCCTGAGGGCACAGAGGGGACCCTGGCCTAACCCCTGAGATGAGCTGAATCTTGAAGAATGAGGTGGGGCCCTGGCGGGTTTGGCTCAGTGGATAGAGTGTCGGCCTGCAGCCTGAAGGGTCCCGGGTTCGATTTCAGTCAAGGGCACATGCCCAGGCTGTGAGCTCGATCCCCAATAGTGGGCATGCAGGAGGCAGCGATCAGTGATTCTCTCTCATCATTGATGTTTCTCTCTCTCTCTCCCTCTCCCTTCCTCACTAAAATCAATGAAAAAATATATATATTTTTAAAAATAAGGTGGGAGTGGAGGAGAAGAAGGAGAGGAGGACAGTTGGACAAAGGGTGTGAGGTGAGCAAAAGCCCACAGTGAGGCCCAGCATGGGACCTATAAAGCAACTTAGAGAAACAGAGACTGGCCGGAACCCAGCAGCGGGGGAAGTGGGAGGAGGTGTGGCCCAGCACCGGCTCTCCTCATGGCCAAAGGAGTTCTGCTATCCTGTCAGCCAGGGTTTTTAAACAGATCTAGACTCACTAGTGGTCAGGAAGTGAGATTAGAGGGTCTTGCCAGAAGTTTTAAAAAGTGATAGAAAATTCTCAGGTGAGTGAGTCAGGGAAGCTACAGCCCCGCTGGCCCATCAGTGGCTGCAGGTAGCCTGCACCCTGAGGTTTGTGCACGAGAAACGGAGAAGGCCAGGGCCCTCTGGTAGCAGAAGGCGGGGCTCAAGGGGTGGGGAGATCGGCACAGATTTGAACTAATTCATAGCCAAGCATGTGGGAACGGATCTGGAGTTCAAAGCTGGCCTGTTAGAGGTAGGGAACAGAGGCGAGGCATGGTCCTAGCTAGGTAGGAGTGTCTTTCCTTAGAGACCTCCCTGGCCCCAGGGCCAGCTGAGGGGCCTGCTTTGTGTTCCCATCTCCCCTGTGCTTCTCCAATAACCATTCCCTCCTTGGTTCCCTCCCCAGACCTGGGAGAGTTAAAGGGAGAAGATGGTGCCTTCACTGCCCTTCAGGCAGTGCCTGCACTCAGGGGGCACTCCAGAGACATCTAGTGAGAGAGTGAATGACCGGATGCACGGTCGGTCCTCCCTCCTCCCAGGCGGCCCCATTGGCCCTGTGCCCCCTGGAGGAGCAGACCCAGCATCGTGTGGCCTGCCCACTCCAGCACCTGCCAGCTGGGCTCCTTCCCCCGGGGCTGTGTGCAGAGCCCTTGTTTACCCAGCAGATAAGCAAGGGCCACGTCTGGTCAGAGCAAGGTGAGCACAGCTTGCTCATGAGCCAGGTAAGCACAGCAGGTTAAGTGGAAAATCCCAGCCTGGCCGGCAGCCTGCCGCCCGGAGCACAGAGGAAACTCCGGGCGGGAGCTCAGAGCAGGAGCCTCCTCCGTCCAGCTACAGCCTGAGGACCCCCTCACAGGCAGCCTTTGCCAGAAGCCCCCACGCTCCCGCTCTTTCTCTTTAATATTGACTGTAGGGGAGGGTACAGGCCTGGGCCCTCCCCCCTCAGCACAGCCTACCAGACCCCTTGGGCAAATGTTTTCTGTAAAGGAGCAGATAGTAAATATCTTAGATTTTGCAAACAACTCTGCCATCCTAGCAAGAAAGCAGCATATCCAACACATCAATGTGTGCTAGTTCGCCTTTATTTATTTATTTATTTATTTTAATATATTTTATTGACTTTTTTTACAGAGAGGAAGAGAGAGGGATAGAAAGTCAGAAACATCGATGAGAGAGAAACATCGATCAGCTGCCTCTTGCACGCCCCCTGCTGGGAATGTGCCCGCAGCCATGGTACATGCCCTTGACTGGAATCGAACCGGGGACCTTTCAGTCCGCAGTCTGACGCTCTATCCACTGAGCCAAACCGGTCTCGGCAGTTCGCCTTTATTTAAATTTTTAATTCGTTTTAGTGAAAGAGGAAGGGGGAGAGAGAGGAAGAGAGAGAGATTGATTTATTGTTCCACTTATTGATGCAGTCATTGGTTGATTGCTGCATGTACCCTGATTAGTGATCAAAATCTCACCCTTGGTGCCCTGGCTAGTTTGGCTAGGTGGGCAGAGCGTTGACCTGGGGGACAGAGGGATCCTGGGTTCGATTCCAATCAAGGGCACATGCCTGGGTTGTGGGGCTTGATTCCCAGTAGGGGGCATGCAAGAGGCAGCCAATCAATGATGCTTCAACATCTTTCTCCCACTCCCTTCTTCTCTGAAATCAACAACAACATAGGGATGAGGCTCCAGCCGAATGACCCCAGGCCAGGGCCAGTCTGCTTCCCAGCTCCCCACAGAGTAATGTCCCCACCCTGGCCCCCAAGACAGCGTTCTAGAGCTAGGTTCTCAACCACGGGAGTGCTCCCCCAGGGACAGCTGGGACGTCTGGAGGCACTGGTTGTCACAATGGCTGGAAGCACTTGGTGGGTGGAGGCCAGCGATGCTGCCCAGCATCCTACAATGCTCATGATCTCCAGTCCCCCACCGAACCCCCACACGCACACACAACAGAGAATTGCCCAGCCCAGAGGTCAGCAGGGCCTGGCTGGGACACCTGCTCCAAAGCAGTGCCTCTCAAAGGAGCCCATCACCACCTCGAGTCCCTGGAGTCCCGAGTATCAGACACAACCTAGCATCCCCTCCAAAGGGCCTGGACATGTGTTCTCTTCCTTGAAGCACAATCCCTGCAGCAACCCCTGAGGCAAAGGAGCTCTTACTCAGGCAAGAGGATCCCTCCTGTTCCTCATGAACACCAGCAGTCCGAGGACAGGACGGAACACAAACCAGCCTCTTTATAAATCGTCCCACCACCACGACCTTAGTCACTCTTGGTTCTTTCAGTCATCGCAGCAGCCTCCCTGATCAGAAGTCGGTTGCATCTGCCTCCCCGCACCACCACCAGGGAGTGCAGGGTGAGGTGGGTGAGAAGCCCAACACAGGGCAGGGCCGGGTGGTGTGGGCCTGAAGGAACACACGTGGCCACACATGGGTCCCTCTTTACACCCTCAGCCCTGTGGCCTGCCTTGGCCTCGCTTCACTCCCACCCTCCCAAAACTCTGCCCACCATGGTGGCCCCATGGCGGTGGCCCCACCGTACCCTTGGAGGTCCAGACCTGGACTTTACATGATCACAGGGTTTCTGCCCGGGAAAGGACCCGAACAATCTCCAGGATTTCCCGCTGAGAGTTGAGGCCCAGATGCTCACAGTGGGTTCTGCAGAGCGTGTGAGTAACCCCCTGGGGACACAAAGCTCGGGGAGGCAGAGTGGGACTCGAACCCTGCTCCCAGTTCCATTCTGGTGCGAGGCACCGATCACACTGCACAGGCAAGGGACAGCACGCCTCCTGGGCACCACCCGCCACCTCCGCCTGCAGCCTCCTGCGCTGCTTAGTCAGCACTGACTCTGCCTCCGCTGCAAGCCTGTCCCTCCTCGGGACCTATGGATCCCCGCCCATCCCTCACATCTCTCTTCCTGCGAAGTTTTCTGGGCCCAGGCTGGGTCAGATTCCACCACTCCCCTTTTGTTCTCTCACCATCACAGGTATTACCATGGTAGTTAAATAAATCATGTGCAGCTGCTTATTCCATGTGTGAACCCCTCGTTTATATAAGCTCCATGACAGCGGGGCCAGCACCGTCTCATTCGCGGTGTACCCCCAACGCCAGGATGAATAAATGAATGAGGACAACGGGCAGAGTACTCTCCTTCAGTTCTGTCCTTAGCACAAGTGTTCTGGCTTTTTATCTATCTTCTAAATTCTTCAACCAAGGATATTTTTCCATTGATTTTTATAGAGTGGAAGAATCATCAAGGTCAGAGAGACACATGGATTGGTTGGTTGCCTTCCACATGAGCCCCAGGATTAAGCCTGCAACTGAAGTACGTGCCCTTGACTAGACTTGAACCTGGAGCCCTTCAGTCTGCACGCCAGAGCTCTATCCACTGAGCCAAACCAACTAGGGCTATCCTGGCTTTTTAGACAAATGTCAAATGCCTCAAAGGCACTTAAGACGTAGTAAGTTCCCAACCCCTCCCCCAAGCCCGCCTCTTGGGACCTAGTTCAATGTCGAGCACTAGCGTGGATGTGAACAGCGGTGTACTGGTTGATGGACGCCTGCCGGCAGCCTTGGCCTCCAGAAGACCCTTGTCTGGAAAGAGACGGCAGGATTCTTCTGCCTCTGCAGGGACTGGAGGGCAGGAGCCAGGACAGTTCTGGTCTGGGCCCCAGGCAGCAAGGAGGAAATTAGCTCAGATCACATTAGCATGGTTCTCAGGAAACTCTGCTGAATTAGAGATTACAGCCACAGCAGCTGCCTCTTTTTAATAGAACATTAATGCTCATTCTGAGTAATTACTGCATTTGCAAGGCTTTCTTAATGCTCAGCTCCTGGAGCCTGAGAGGAAAGGACCTTGTGTTGCCAGTAACCAGCTCTCCAAGGGCAAGGTAGAAGAATGAGCTAGGGAAATGCTCTTTCTGACCACCAGGG
Source organism: Antrozous pallidus (assembly GCA_027563665.1). Classification (NCBI taxonomy): domain Eukaryota; kingdom Metazoa; phylum Chordata; class Mammalia; order Chiroptera; family Vespertilionidae; genus Antrozous; species Antrozous pallidus. The sequence continues at coordinate 9,531,389 of CM050526.1, forward strand.
GATTCACACCCTTACCAGCCTGGAGAAGGGTGGGGGCCAGCTCCTCTGAGCAGCTCACACTCCCAAGCTTTGCAAAGGGTGGGCCTACCCAAGGCAGAGGCAGGGAGGTTTCTAAGCACAGCAGAGCTTCACTGAGCCTCCCTAATGCTCCTGTACAATTAGCAGTAGCCCAAGGCAGGTCCCTGCTGAATGCTCTAACAGCTTCCGGTACCTCTCCCAGCACTTATGTTTATCATTTTGATTTTAATAACATTTCCCCTCTTGATTATTAGAATAATTAAGATTTATTGCAAAAATAAAGCAAAATGGAAAGGAAACATACCGCATTGCCATGGCACCCAGAGATAGTTCCTAACACTTCCCTCGGTGCCCAGGCATACACAAAGACCTATAAATACCAGCTTTAAAGGGGGAGGGGGGTCAAGCTCGGCCCACATGGCTCAGTGGTTAAGCATCCACCTATGAACTAGGACAGTGGTCGGCAAACCTCGGCTTGTGAGCCACGTGCCGCTCTGTTGATTAATGAGTTTGCTGACCACTGTCATATACTATCCTTTACCTCTTTGCACCCAATATGCAACAATTGCCTAATCCTCACAGCTTCCAACTACACGGTAACGTTTAGTCTAGTCCAGTGGTCAGCAAACTCGCGAGCCGCGGTTTGCTGACCAATGAACTAGGAGGTCTTGGTTTGATTCCTGGTTGGGGCCCTGGTTGTGGGCTCAGATCATCCCCAGTATAGGGTGTGCAGGAGGCAGCTGATCAATGATTCTCTCTCATCATTGATGTTTCTATCGCTCTCTCTCCTCTCCCTTCCTTTCTGAAACCAATAAAAATACATATTTTTTAAAAGAAGGCTCAGTCCCACTGCCCACCCTGTTTTTAACAGTAGGATAACCTTACTTTATTGGCATTGTTTACACACTCGTCTGCCTGTGACACTGAGTTTTAGCCTCAGGTAGGCAATGCCCAGCTCCGGCAGGGAGAAGCTGGCACATGGCCATCATTCCATAAATGTTAGCTGGCGAGATGTCATGTTAGTCAGGATTTTTTGGGTGGCAAGTAACCTTGTGTTACTGAATGGACCTGCTCTGATTGAAGATGGGATAAGGCCCCAGAGTCCGAGCCACCTCACCCACTTGATCCCTTCTGCCCCTCCCTACCCCCATCTCCCCAGGGTCCTCTGGACTTGCCTTTCCTGGAACAGAAGCACCACTTCAGGAGCTCAGGCGAGGATGATGAGGACCTCAATGTTCTGGTCTGCTCTGCCAAAGGTAGTGTCTCCATTCCATGATTGAGGCAAGATGGAAAAGAGAGCTCTTACTCCCTGTGGGTGGAGGCCAGCAATTCTGCCCAACATCCTACAATGCAGGAGGGTAGTAATCCCTGGAGAATCACCACTCCCTGCTCCCCACAGGGAGCAAGTTTTGATAGTCTCCAGTGTTTGCTCTGATGAGGATGGGAGGGGAGAGCAGCTGAGCTTCTGGATCTGAGGCTTCTGGGGGACCCTACCCCCAACTCACTCTGAGATCTGACAAGTCACACCACCTCAGATTTCAGGGTAACAACCTGCAACTCACAAGGGGGCCAAACTGTCTCTGCCAATCCCAGGATACTGCTTGGGAGTGGGGCCAGGCTGCTGCCAAAATCTGTCTGGCAAATTACCTTCTGCCCAGATAACCTGGAAGCCAAAGAAAGGGAAATGGATGGAAATCTTTTGCTCTGCCCTAGCTCCAGCTCACCAAGCAGGTGAGAAGCAACAATGATGCCCATCGGCCATCAGCTTGGCCCCTAGGGATTGCTCTTCCCCAAGAGCAAATGGTTACTTCTCTCCCTCCCTCTCTCCCCTTTCTCTCCCCTCCCCACTTCCCTCTGTGCGCCTGTGTGTGTTTCCCAATCTTCCTCCCTCTTTCGTCTTGATATTTGGACATTATCAACCATGTAGGATTCAATATTTGTTGTATGATTGTAGAACTTAAAATCTCTTTTCAGGCCCTGGCCAGTACGCTAACTAGTTAGAGCAGGCACGTACATAGCTGGTTGCATGGTCAAGGCCCGGATCCTGGTCGGGCCTCCTGCTGCAGGAGGCAACCAATCGATGTGTGGCTTTCACAAGGATGTCTTCTCTCCCTCCTCCCTGTCCCCACCTTCCTTTCTCCATACCTTCCTGCCTTCCACTCTTTCTAAAAATCTACAGAAAAAATATATCCTTGAGTGAGGATTAATAACAACAACAACAAAATGTCTTTTCTGATAAATGAATCTGTTTCTTCTATCAGAAATAAGTAGACTGTGGTGTCTTAAGAACACTTAGAATGCAATGTAATTTTTATTTTTTATTATTATTTTTTAAATTTCTTTATTGATTACGGTATTACATATGTATCCTCATCCCCCATTACCCCTTCCAAACCCCCCCTTCCCACTCATGCCCTCTCCCCCACACTGGTGTCTGTGTCCATTGGTTAGGCTTATATGCATGCATACAAGTCCTTTGGCTGATCTCTTCCCCTTACCCCCACCCTCCCCTATCTTCCCTCTGAGGTTTGATAGTCAATGCTTCTCTGTTCATCAGTTTATGTTGTTAATTATATTTCATAAATGAGTGAGATCATGTGATACTTATCTTTCTTTGACTGGCTTATTTCACTTAGCATAATTCTCTACAGTTCCAACCATGCTCTATTTTAAAACAGCCACCTTTTCCTCCTTTTTCTTCTTTTTCCTCTTCTTAAAGAATACTTTTCAGCATTTCATATAATACTGGTTTGGTGTTGATGAACTAACTCCTTTAGCTTCTTCTTAACAGTGAAGCTCTTTATCTGACCTTCAATTCTGAATGATAGCTTGGCTGGATAGAGTAATCTTGGTTGTATGTTCTTGCTATTCATCACTTTGAATATTTCTTGCCACTTCCATCTGGCCTGCATAGTTTCTGTTGAGAAATCATCTGACAATCATATGGGTGCTCTCTTGTAGGTAATTAAGTGTTTTTCTCTTGCTGCTTTTAATATTCTCTCTTTGTCCTTTGCTCTTCGCATTTAATTATGATGTGTCTTGGTGTGGTCCTCTTTGGATTCCTTTTGTTTGGGGTTCTGTGTGCTTCCTGGACTTGTAAGTCTATTTCTTTCACCAGGTGGGGGAAGTTTTCAGTCATTATTTCTTCAAATAGGTTTTCAGTATCTTGCTCTCTCTCTTCTTCTGGCACCCCCATAATTCTGATGTTGATATGCTTGAAGTTGTCCCAGAAGCTTCTGATACTACCCTCAAATTTTTGGATTCTTTTTGCTTTTTGCTTTTCCAGTTGAGTGTTTTTTGCCTGTTGGTATTTCAAGCCTTTGACTTGATTCTTGCATTCCTCTAGTTTGTTTTTGGGTGTCTGTATCAAATATTTTTATTTCAGTCAGTGTATGTTTAATTTCTAGTTAATCTTGTTGAATTTATTGGCATTTTCTAAGAACCTCTTGAAAAACCTTATAACCATGGTTTTGAACTCTATATCCAGTCATTTGTTTTCTTCCATTTATTTTATTTGTGAGCTGTTTCTTTCTCTCTGCATTTTCACTGCTTCCCTGAGTTGGTAGGGTAGCTTTGTGTGCTAGGTGTCTTGGCCTCCCCTGTTACCTGAGGTGGACACTCTTGGTGCACTCCTTTGTGGACTGTGTGTACAGCCTTGTTGTAGTTAAGTTTTGATTGTTGTTGGTATCACTGGGAGGAATTGACCTCCAGGCCAATTGGCAGTGAAGATCAGCTATGTCTACCCAGGAAGACATCCTTATATGACATGACTTGCAAAATTGCAAAAGCCTCTCTGTTCAGCTTGGATGGGGTGGAATTTCAGGGTGTAGCCAACAGCCTTGGCTTCCAGTTAGCCCCACCCCATGAGGTTCCAGGGTCTCAGTGTTTTCAGGCAATCACTACAAGCACCTCTGAGAGAAAGGTGCCCTTGAGTTTCGCCCACTGCCAAATAGTCCAGTCTCTCCCCCAATGAATCCAGACTCCCAGATTCTTGCCTGGTACTGGGGTTCAGTGCAGTTGGAACTGGGGTTCAGCATAGCCCAGAGATTTGTCAGTCCTCTCTACGTGCATTTGTGTGCATTCCTCCAGACCTCTGCCTTTTACCGTGCCCCTGAGTTCCCACCTTACAATCCAAATTCCCCCCATATGAGCCTGGGTCCCCAGGGTTTCACCCAGAACTGGGGTTCAGTGCAGTTGGAACTGGGGTTCAGCACAATCTGGAGCTTTTGTCTCCTTCCTGCTAGAACATGCCAGCCAGGCACTCAGCCACCCTATCCTCTCTGGCCCTGTCCTCTCCACACACACGTGTCTCCGTACCTCAGGCTTTGCAGCTCCTCTGATTCTCCATGTGCTTTTCTCTTTCCTTCAACTTGTAGAATTTCCAGTCAGCAGCTTTCCTGTGGTTCTGAATGATGTCTGTTTTGCCTTTTAGTTGTATTTTTGAAATTGTTGTATGAGGCAGCAGTTTAAGTGTTTACCTATGCTGCCATCTTGGTTTCTCTGTAATGTAATTTTTAAAAGAGCCATAAAGTGGTCCCTCCATAGAGATCAAAGGCTCACTTCCTGCAGGTGGTAACACGGCTGAACACAGAGATAAGAAGGGCCAAGATCAAAGCTGAACTAATTTCAGAGCAGCCTAGAAGACTCCTGATAACAGCCTTTTAACTGGCTCTTCTGAAATGTTGATAATAGCCCTTCCTACAGCCTCAAGAGCTCCATGCTCGGGCTCAATTATTGGGCCATTACACATTCGGGTCATTCCAAAGAAATGCTTTCCAGGCAGAAACTGGATTCAGTAGCCAAATGGGGGAAGGCCTTAGGCAGGAGGGCAGAGGGATTTACCAGTAATTGGGGATAGTGATTTCCAGATCATGTGACACATTGTAGCTTCCAGGTCAGCAAAGCAACTTCTGACTTAGAGCCATGATGAAACTTTCCAAGGGATGGAGGTTTTTCCCACTCAGACCCCAATTTCAGACCCAGAATTGGATCCTCCCCCACTACTTCTGTCCTCTTCCCCAGAAAGGACCAGCATAATGGTAATGAACATCGCACTGTGGTGCATCTGCTAGGCCAGCACTGAGCGAGGTGTCTGTTCACATGTTCATTCATCCTCCACATCTTTCATGGCAGCCACTGTGTGCCAGGCTCTGTTTTTGGTGTCGGGGACACAGTGGTGCGTAAAATATCTAAGGTCTATATTCTCATGAGGCTCTTCTTCAAGTAGGAAGAGTCATAATTTTAAAGTGAGCAAATAAATACTCAAAATCAAGCAATGAGAAGTGCTTAGAAGAAGCATAAAACAGGGTGAAGGGATAGGAAGTGAACAAGGGCAGTTGCTGAGAGTCAGACAGTCTTTAGGATAGGGGGCAATTTGAGGGAAACCTAGAGGAAGTGAGAGACCAAGTGATCCATGGAGAGAACAGTGCAGCCAGAGGAACTATCTCAGAAAGGTGAGAGCACACTGGGGAGGCTGGAGAAGCAGCTGACAAGTCGGTAGGGATGGTGTGGAATGAGCTAAGGGGAGAGAGGTGGGACATGAGATCACAGAGGTCATGGGCCTTGTGGGAAGGATGCAGATATGGGACTTGACTCTGCTATGGTTGGAGAGGTTTGATATTTGGAGAGTCTTGATTTTATTTTTTTTTTAACATTCCCAGCTACTGTGGGGTAAACAGAGTTTGGGAGGACAAGAGGGGAAGCTGAGATACCAGTTGGGCCACAAATGTAGTAATCCACATGAGAGACATTAGTGCTAACCATGAGGGTGGACAGGGGTGGTCCCATTGTGGATCTGTTCCCAATGTGGGAGCAACAGGGTTGTTGCTGAGTGAAGTAGGGAGAGAAATATAAGTCAAGGATGACTCCAAGAATTTTGGCTGGAGCAACTCGGAGAATTGGTGGTGCCATTTGGAATTTGGCTTAGTGGGGCTTACAATGAAATTTCTCCTGGGGGTTGGGTGTAGGGAGAGCAGAGAGAGCTGAAGACTGAGCCTTGGGACAGTTCATCATGTGACTGGTAAGAGGGGCAGCAGCAGAAGAGGCCAGGGAAGAGTGGCCTGGGTGGCTGGAGTTAGCTGTGAGGGACTGGGGTCCTGTGGCTGAGGGAGCGAGTATTTTAAGGAGAAGACCTGATAGGCCATGAAATGGTCAATACACAGGGAAGCTGAGGCTCTACCTTGGAGATGACAAAGCGGTTATGGAGGAGTCTGTTTGACCAGGAGAGGTTCTGTGACATGCCCAAGGCCATATGACCAGTGAATGGTGGGGGCAGGATTGGAACACGGATGTGTGCAGCTATTCCTCCCCCAGTCCTCATGCCTGGGCCACACAGACCCACACTCAGTGGCCCCTGGAAAGAAAGCAGCCTTGAATTTCCTGCCAAATGGGTGGGGTCAGCATGCAGTCCCAAGAAGTAGCTTGATCAAATTCAGAACATAAGCCTGGCATTTCATTTTCATTGTCTTTACTCCTAAAACTTTCAAGGCTTTCTCTCTGCTAGCTCTAAAGAAAAATGCCATTGTTTCTCAGTAAACCATGGGTGAACAAGTTCCAAGGGCTAACCCTGCCACCCTCCATGCCTAGGGGTGGAGGTGGCTGTTGCCTACTGCTTGGTCCTGAATCCTGGAGCCTCTTCTAGCCTGAAGAGAGCCACACCAGCTGCCTCTTCTTACAGGGCCTGCCAAGAAGGAGTCCCCCCTGGTCCCACCTCTCCCAGCCTCTATGCCACGTCCTCCTTGCCTATCATCCCCTTGAAACCCATGCAAAACAATGAGTGATTTTTTATTCCTTCACCTTTAGGTTGCTTTATTGATTACAATACACATAACTATTCTAAATACATTTTTCAGCTTATGATACTTTACATTTTCAACATTTTCTTATGAAAAGTTCAAGCCAAGCAAAGTTGAAAGTCTTACACAGTGAAAACCTGTACAAAATCACCTAGAATTGGCATTTAATAGTTTGTTCCACTTGCTTCATCACATGTCTACCCATCGATTCATCCCTCTGTCCCTCAGAAATCCTTCTTATTTCGAGTACAATTTGCAGTAAGATGCAAATGTTATCGCATGCCACCTCCAGCACTTTGGTATGTTTATCATTAACTGGAGTTCAATATTTGCTTAAAGAGTTTCTTTCTTGAGATAAAGTGTACAAACAGAGAAATTAACAAATCTCATGCATACATATGCTGAGTTCAGACAAATACAAACACACCTGGGTAACCAAAACCTCCAACAGAAAATAACATGGTCATTGCCCCAGAAAGTTGCCTCCTGCCCTTTCCCAGTCAGTTCCATCCCCACCCCATAGGCCACTGCTGACGTGGTGCTGTTCACCAGGATACTCCTGCCTGTTCTAGAGTTTCACATAAATCAAATCTCCAGCATGTGCGCTTCTGAGTCTGGGTTCCTTGGTGCAGCATAATGTTTTTGCAATATATCAATGCAATAACATGTTCTTGGTAGCTCATTTCTCCTTTTTGCTAGTCCTATCCTATCTAATAAAAGAGTAATATGCAAATTGACTGTACCTTCACCACACCCACAAGCCATGCCTACCCGCCAATCAGAAGCAAATATGCAAAAAAAAACCAACCAAGATGGCTGCGGTCACTGAGAGCAGGAGGGAGGCTTGGGTTTCCCTGGCAAAGAAGGAAGCCAAGCTTGTCACCTGCTCTTGCCAGCCTAGGCCTCCATTCAATGCTACAAAGTTTTTATTATAGAAGATAAATAAATACTACAGAAATGGCGGCAGTCATGGAGCTGGAGAGAGGCAGGAGGCTAGGGTTGCCCCTGGTGATGGAGGAAGCCAAGTTTCTGCAGCTGTGGCCAGCCCAGGCCTTCATTTAAAGCTACAAAGTTTCAATTGTAGAAGATAAATAAATCCCAGATACCAGGGCCTCCGCCTGGGTTGCTAGGGGGCATGGCCAGCCTGCCATCCCATGCCCCAAGGGAGCCCCCACCCTGATCGGGATACCCTTCAGGGCAAACCAGCTAGTACCCACCCATGCACCAGGCCTCTATCCTATCTAATAAAGAGTAATATGCAGATTGACCATCACTCCAACACACAAGAAGGCTGTCCCTATATGGTCAAAGATCCTGTCCCCATGTGGACTCAAGATGGCCACCACAAGATGGCCAGCAGAGGAGGGCAGTTGGGAGGGGCCAAGCCAGCAGACGAGGGAAGTTGGAGGTGACTCGGCCTGCAGGGAAGGGCAGTTGGAGGGGGTGGGGACCCAGGCCTGCAGGGGAGAGCAGTTAGGGGGTACCAGGCCTGCAGGGAAAGGCAGTTAGGGATGACCAGGCCTACAGGGGAGGGCTGTTGGGGAAGACCAGGCCTGTAGGGGAGAGCAGTTGGGAGGGACCAGGCCTGCAAGGGAGGGCAGTTAGAGGTGACCAGGCCAGCAGAGGAGGGAAGTTGGGGGCAAACAGGCTGGCAGGGGAGCAGTTAGACATCAATCAGGCAGGCAAGGGAGTGCTAGGGGGTGATCAGGCTGGCAGGCAGAAGCAGTTAGTGGCAATCAGGAAGGCAGGCAGGTGAGCAGTTGGGAGCCAGCAGTCCTGGATTGCCCACAGCCAGACATCCCTTGAGGAGTCCCAGATTGGAGTGGGTGCAGGCTGGGCTGAGAGACACCCTCCATGCATGAATTTCATGCACTGGGCCTCTAGTTTCATGATAAGAATACTAGAGGCCCGATGCATGAAATCTGTGCAAGGGGCTTGGCCCTCGCAGCCACAGCCGTGGCAGCTGCCTCTCCCTAGGTCCTCACAGTCATGGCTTCATCCAGAAGGCTGTCCAGTCTAATTAGCATATTATCTTTTTATTATTATAGATATCACTGATCATTTATCCACTAGTGGCCTGATGCCCGAGTGAAGATTCGTGCAAGAATGGGCCTTCATTCCCCTCGCTGCTGGCTGCCGGCACTGCCTTCGTTCTGGCTGGAGCAGCCTTTCCACTCCAGCCCAGAGCTGCCTTTCTGCCTTCCCACTGCCCAAAGGCCAGAGAGGCTGGGGTGGTGCGGAACACCTGCATCGTTGCCATGGCACAAGTGACCCGCCTCATCCCTGGCCTCTCGGTGCCTATGCATGCAATTAATTAATCCACCATTTTTTATGTGTTAATTTGCATACTCACTCCTGATTGGCTAGTGGGTGTCGCAAAGGTAAGGGCAATTAGTATGTTACTTTTTATTAGGCAGAGTCTCCTGTTGACTGTAATCATTAGTTTTGTAAAGAAAATTGCTCTTTTTTTTTAAAATATATATTTTTATTGATTTTTTACAGAGAGGAAGGGAGAGGGATAGAAAGTCAGAAACATCAATGAGAGAGAGACATCAATCAGCTGCCTCTTGCACTCCCCCTACTGGGGATGTGCCCGCAGCCAAGGTACATGCCCTTGCCGGAATCGAATCCGGGACCCTTCAGTCCGCAGTCCGATGCTCTATCCACTGAGCCAAACCGGTCTTGGCAAGAAAATTGCTCTTTAATTAATTTGTAGTTATTCCCTTCTGCCTTTCTGATAAGAATTCTCCCATCTCACATGCACTGGATCTGAGTCATGGCTGTTAGGAGCCCAGCCTTTGAAATCAGGAAACTCAAGGTTTCTATTTTAGTCCCAACTGTGACTAAATGGGTGACCTCTGACCGGTGACCTAGCCACATTATGCCTTGCTTTCCACACCTAAAAACTGGGAATATAAATATCTAAAGGATGGGGATTGCTTATGAGGATTAGAGTTGTTTGTTCATGCCTTGTTCATTCATGAAACAATCCTTAACAAGCACTTGCTGTGTTCCCTAAGCACTGAGGAGACAACAAGAAACTAAAGGGCAGAGACCTCAGGGGCTTTCAGGCTGGTGGGCTACAAAGACCCAAACAACTAATTGCACAATTAATGATTTAATTGCCATTGTTATCAGTGCTGCAAGGGAGATGTGGCAGCTGCTAAGAGCACATAGGATTGTTCAAGGAGGCTGAGTGTGAAAAGATGAGCTTGGTAAGCAGGCAAAGGGGGAGCCTTCAGGCAGAAGGAGCTGCAGGGAGTGCTTCTGAGGGCAGGAGGCTGCACTGGGAGAACTAGGGCGGCTGTGAAACTGAAGGGAGCAGGCATTGCGTAGTGAAGTGGTGGGGAAGGAAGATGCCCAGGCATTAAGTGAAGGCTGACCCTCCTGGGCTGTGTAGACCTTGTTCAAAAGGTAGATCTTTAACCTCAGAGCCCCAGGCAGCTAGGCCAGGCTGGACCGCAAGCTTCACAGAAGACTGGGGGGTGGAGGTGTGTGTTTTGCTCACTGTTACATCCCTGGTGCTCAGAGCAGTGCCTGGATCAGTCTGCAGAAGGGAAGGGGAGAGTTGCTTTAAGCAGAGGTTTGCACCTTGTGTCTCACTGGCTGCAACATGGAGGCTGGGCTGGAAAGAAGCTCAGAGTGTGCATCCATTTGTTCGAGCTGCCGTAACCAAATGCCACAGGCTGGGAGGCTCAAACAGCAAAACTGGATTTTCTCCAAGTTCTGGAGACGGAAAGTCCAAGAGCATGGTTTCTGCTGAGATCTCTCTCCCTGGCTGGCAGTCGGTAACTTCCTTTGTCGTGTCCTCACATGGCCTTCCCCCTGGGTGTGCATGGAGAGTGGTAGCTCGTCCCTTCCACTTGTTAGAATAACAGCAGTCTTATCCCCTTAGGGTCCCACCCCATGCCCTCATTTAACTTAAATTATCTTCGGAAAGGCCCTACCTCCTGAGGCAGTCACTTTGGGAGTCAGAGTTTCAATATGAGATTGGAGGAGGGGGAAGGACAACTCCAGGTTTCCTCCCTGAGTGTCAAGTTGAATAGAGGCCCCTGAACAGACATGCTCAGTTCCTAATCTCTGAAAGCTGTGAGCATGACCCTTTTAAGAAAGAGGGTCTTTGCAGATAGAATTAAGTTGAGGATCTCTAGATGAGATCATCCTGGCTCATCTGGGTGGGCCCGAAAGCCAACCACGAGTCTCCTCATAAGAGACCGAGGGGAGAAGATACCCAGAGAAGGCCACGTGAAGTGACAGTCAGACTGGAGTGATTTGGCCATAAGGAGCCACCAAAAGCCAGAAGAGGCAAGAAAGGACTCTCCCCAGAGCCTGCAGTACGACTGCAACCCTGTGAAGACCTTGGACTTGGACTCCAGGTCTCCAGAGCTGTGAGAGAACGAATTGCTATTGGTTTAAGTCTCCAGGTTTGTGCTAATTTGCTAGGGCAGCCCTAGCAGCTAGTCCAGGAGTAACTGAGTGTGTGATGTTGCTATGCACAGAGGGGGGAGATGTGGGGTGGGGGCAGGTCTTGTGGGACAGGAGTCAGAATGTAAGTTGGATTTGGAAACGCAGGCGTGGTGTGATTTACAGAGGCCAGATGAAAGGGCAGTGAGGGCCCGCTGTAAACACTCCGTAATTCATAGTGATTACCGCTGTTCTTTCCTTTTGGGGTGCTCCCACCTTAGATGTAATTGCTCCATGTCTGGCTTCTTATGACCTTGGTGCCAGTTTGAAGCTCTGCCAGGACTGCAGCAAAGCTCAGCCCTTACCCTGTGACTCTCCTGCTTCACACAAATGTCTCCTGGTACCCAGTTTTGTTTGCTCCTCTTCACATCAGCTTGGCACCCACCTGGTCCCCACCCAGAGAGCCTACATTACAACCTCCCAGAAGGAGTCACAGCAGCCACTATCCCCTCCCCCTCCACCCAGAGCCACCCAGCGTGGACTCCGTCGGCAACAGGAGCCTGCCATCTCCTGGACAAGGACAATCCTAACAGCCTGGTCACAGCATCAGGATTAGAGAGAAAACAGTCAAAGTCACATAACTTCTCCTGCCTCCAAATTCAGCTTCAACCAACCGGGCTCCAAAGGTCAAGGACACAGGTGTGACATCCCCCCTGGACTTTAAAATCACTAAGAGGTCAGCAGAATGGGCCAGAGCACCCAGTCTCTTCACCGCCCTCTGGCTAAAACCAAACACCTTTCCTGCCCCTTCCCAAACTCTTCCTTCTCCACTCACAGCAGCCCTGGGGAGCCAGGTCAAGGGCTCCCCTCTCTGCTGTGAGCCTGGTCCACACCTCCTGCACCTGCACCCACCCCGTCATCTTTCAGGACATACAGTACCTGAAAGCCACCTCTCCGGGCAGTTCCTCAAAAGCCAGAGAAGAGGTCCCCTTGCCCTCAGTACACACATCCCCACAGCCATGCTCCCTTCTCACAGCATAGGCCACTGGGTGACCACAGTGTAAGCTTCTTCACAGGACAAGGGTGACTCTTCCGTTTGCAGTCAGGTCCTCAGTCAGCAGCACAGTGCCCAGCACACAGGAAGGCCTGCGGCATGCTTAGTGAGCGGGGGAAACACACGGCTCGGTGAGGGTTTCTCACGGAGGAGCAATGGAGACGGACAGAAATATATGCGGAGGGTGCTGCACCCACGGAATCTACTTCTGAAGACATAAGGGGGTATTGAGGAACCTTGTTTGAGCCAGGTAGCTTTCCCTGTCATTCAATGAGGAAGTTTTAAGGCTTTATAATATGGTCTATGTTTTGCTACTGGTAGAGACCCGAGTCCTTCATGGAGACTAGATGGGTTTTGCAGATGCAAATCAATCCTTGCTGTGGTGAGGTGATGTCTGAGTTGAGAGGCTTCAGGAGCAGCCTGATAACCCAGAGTAGAATCCTTCTGCCGTCTCCTTCCCTACCCCCTCTCCCAGAGCCTCCCTACACAGCGTCAGCAGGCTGAAGAGGAGGGAGAGCCTTTGCTGATCCGGTTTGATGGACAGAGGAAGGTGGATGGATAGTATCTGGCACAGGGCAGGATTCTTGCTCCCTGTCACCCTATTCCCAAACATGTCACCCGGTGGGCATCACCAACACCCACACTCGGAACACCCTACAGGAAGTGGGTCCACTCACAATGGTGACCCTGCCTCTGGCTTTACCCATTCTTCCCACCCCCCTGAATAGCTGACCATGCCTGGCATACTTGGAAATGTATGGATAATGGAGACGGCTACAAGGTAAATTAGTCTGTAAGAGAGGACAGCATTCTACTAGTATGTTCTTAGAAAGACACCTGGCTCCTGGACCAGACTGTGCCAACAGGTCAGTGCTGGCATTCTGCCCTCTGCAGGCAAGCTGATGTTAAGCCAGCCTCTGGAATTGGAGCTCTAGGATTGCCGGTATTCCCCCCCACACACACACACACATTCCGCAAGGTTCAGGGTTCGGGTTCTGGAGGAGGCTGCACACAAATGAAAGAGACAAGACAGTCGAAACCGGTTTGGCTCAGTGGATAGAGCGTTGGACTGCGGACTGAAGGGTCCTGGGTTAGATTCAGGTCAAGGGCATGTACCTTGGCGGCGGGCACATCCCCAGTGGAGGGAGTGCAAGAGGCAGCTGATCGATGTTTCTCTCTCATCGATGTTTCTCACTTTCTATCCCTCTCCCTTCCGCTCTGTAAAAAATCAATAAAATATATTTTTAAAAAAAGAAGGAAAGAAAGGAAGAAAGAAAGAGAGAGAGAGAGAGAGAGAGAGAGAGAGAGAGAGAGAGAGAGGAAGGAAGGAAGGAAGGAAGGAAGGAAGCTTCTCTTTAATAGTCCAGCTAATCCAATTATTAGATTCAGCAATTATGTGGGACACATTTATGCTAAGAAATTATCCCTTTCTAATCTGGAATTCAAATGACACTAAGCATCCTGTATTTTGTCTGACAACCCTCAGTCTAACACAGGTCCTAGGACTGAATCTGAGCAATTTGAATCACATACCATCCCAGACCAGGTCAGGAGGATGGGCTATGCCCCTGGCAGGCTAGGGTCCCTTGCCTATCTCTGCAAAGAAGGGAGTATGGTCAGCTCTCCTAGTGCTCTGACAGTGGAAATGGGGTCCCCTTCACAGTAATTGGGACGTTGACCTTAGAAAAAGGGGGATGAACTCTGCACAGGCAAATACAACAAATGTCCACACAGTGACCCCAAAGGTCCCAAAGAATAGGAAAATGGTGAAACTCGGCCCACAGTGTTCGTATGGTACATGGTAATTTATAAAGCATGCTCACACCGCTCTTTCCTTGCCACCCACACCGCTTGTTGGTTGGCAGGGCAAATATAAGCATTCTCTGCATTATTTTGCTAGGGCTGTCATAACTAACTACTACAAAGGATAGGGGTGGGGATGCTTAACAGACACCTCTTTTCTGACTATAGTTCTGGAGCCTAGAAGTCCAAGATCAAGGTGACAGCAGGATTAGTTTCTTCTGAGGCCACTTTCCCTGGCTTGCACAAGGATGTCTTCTTGCTGTGTGCTCACATGGTCTTTCCTCTGGGTGTGTCTGTGTCCAAATCTCCTCTTCTTATGATAACACCAGGCCTACTGGATTAAGGCCCACCCTAGTGACCTCGTTCTAACCTAATTACCTCTTTTAAGACCCTGTCACCAAATAGTTACATTCTGAGGTACTGGGGATTAGGACTTCAACATGTATGTCACTTGATAGAGGGACAGACTTCAGCCCCTCACAGTGTACTCTCCTATTGCTTTCAGATAAGGAACAGGACAGTGAGGGTGTTCTGGGTTGTCCCCAGTCCCAGGACCAGTTTAATGATGGAATTCAGTAAGGAGCCTTATCCAACTCCAAGCAGTGGCAGCCCCTGCTGTGGCTGCCCAAGCTCTGCCCAGTCTTTTCATCCCCAGGTGGCCATTGCGTAGACAAGTGCCCGCCTGCCAGAGTTGTAGCTCCCTTCCCGGAGAGCACACAGCAAGCCCATGTTCATGGTCCCTGCCCCTTACCCAGCACATGATGTCCCTGAAACAAGCATTTCTTGAAAGGAATGAAACTGAGAACAAATTCCTAGAGTGTTAGATTAGTTAAAGGAAGAAGGCAGGAGCACCTGCTCATGTGGCGTGATAAAAACTCTGGAATGGCAAAAATCATGAGGCTTATGCATATGTAAATGAGCCAGGGAAGAACTAATCAGAGGGTAGATTACAAAGCAGAAAAAGACTAAAACAAGTGAGGGTGGAACAGTGATTACTTCAGCGTCTTCAGTTTGTAAGAAATTCATGAGCAATGCATGTAAAAATGCTGTTGGCTTTGGTGATGGGGAAGAATTGCAAATATGTATAACATGTAAATACCTTTTATAATAAAAACCATGAAGATAAACAAGCCTGCTGGCAGAAAAGTTGCGAACTGTCTGAGATGCTAATGTAGCTGTCATCCCTCAAAAATTTCCATAATGCTTGCAGGGCTTTGAAAATTCCTGAGCTTTGGAAAGAAATGCATAAATTCAAACCAGAAAACACACAAACACCACGCATTTCTCTCGCTGTCTTTATTTCATTTTATTTTATTTTCATATGCTAAAGTTAGCTTGAGTGAGAGCAAGCACTGGAGGTGACCAGTCCACCACGAATGAGTTGCGCGGCTTCGGCAAGTCCTGGAGTCCCTCTGGGGCTTACTTTCCCATCAGAAATGGGGACATTGACAGCTCCCCGGGCAGCGATTTGGGGAGGAGCGATAGTGGGAACCCAGCACAAACGAAGCAGCGCTGGCGGTCCTTGGACCTAGCCAGGTGGGGCGTGTCTGTCTCCCGCGGCCCCGCCCATCATTCTGGCCCCGCCCACCACCCTGGCCCCGCCCCGGCGCCGTGGCCCGCCCATCGCTCTAGCTCAGCCATGGCTCCTGCAACCTGGTGGGCGCAGGCCCTGTGGAGGGCCTGCAATTCGCTGATGGCCGCCTTCTTCGCGCTGGCGGCCCTGGTACAGGTCA
Source organism: Antrozous pallidus (assembly GCA_027563665.1). NCBI lineage: Eukaryota > Metazoa > Chordata > Mammalia > Chiroptera > Vespertilionidae > Antrozous > Antrozous pallidus. Next base: position 9,547,195 of record CM050526.1, read on the forward strand.
GCTCCGGCCCCGGAGGCGGGTGGAGGGCGGAAGGCGGTGGGAGAGGGGCCTGCGGGCCCCACAGGGCGCCAGGCTCCAGGCTCCTGGCCGGCCGGCCGGCTTGCAGTGTAGACCCAGGGGAATTGGGTGTTATGCTTCCGGAACCCCCTAGGGCCTAGCCTCCCCTATCTAAGGTACAAGTATGTTTGTTCCTATGACCGCATCCCACCTCTCTCTTGTTCAAATGCTGGTGTCACTTTGAAGGGACCTGAGTCGAAGCAGCCCGGCGCCTTTCTTAACATCCGGCCAGTGGATGCGACTGAACCGAATTCGGGACCTGGGAACAAAACCCTTTAGAGCACGATGAGGCCTTCAAGTTCCTACAGGCCCGTCCTCATCGCTCTCCTGGTTCCTTGAGCCGGGAGGGCCCGCCCGGAATAATATTCCTTCTAGATGGCTCTCCTTTGCGGTTCTTTACAAAAAGCGTAGGCTGTGCAGTGCTCAGCCAGAAGAAGGCCCTTCGCCCATTATGATCTGCCAGGCTGTGTCTTCCTCCTGTTTAGTAGTCGGTGTCCACTGGATGCCTGTTGCAGCATTTGCCAGGTAACAAATGACTGAGACTAATCCAAGAGCAGACCTGAGACTGGAACCTGACAGTGAGTCTGATGTTTTGAATTCCAGGTTAATGATCCAGATGCAGAACTCTGGGTGGTGAGTATGAGCTGCTGCCCCCATCTGAAAGAGCTGTCGACTGCAGCAAACACACAATATTATCTGTTTGCTACCACCCCCTTCCCGTTGTGCACTTACATATGTAGAAATCAAATCATTTGTAAGCTCTTTTCCCTAAAATATTAGGGGGAAATGGGTCCAAGTGATAAGGTATGATGTGTGTGGACTCAGAATTTCCCAGAGACATAAGGGTCTTCCAGCAGTATCCCCTTTGAACAAAATGGTCCGACTGAGGACACTTTTGACACACAGAGGAGAACTCTCAAGGTCAACTGAACCACTCTTGGTGAGTCCTACCCTGAGACTCCAACAAACATTTAACAGCAAAGGCAGGCTGAAGGTTTGTGCTAGTTCAGTGAGTTATATTTATAGGAAATAACTGAAGCCCATACACCTGCAGTAAACATTGAACCAGTCTCTACCATTTGGTGGTGGGGCTGGGAAGGGATCATTCCACACATTTTCTGAAATATCTAGATTATGCCCAGTTTCTTTCAATACAGATATATAAGACTCCACAATATCACTGATGAGATGATTTCAGGCTTTGGAATAATGTCAACCATGTACAGATTAGCAACAAGTGAAAGCATTTGGAATTATAATGTAAAATTCTAAGTCAGTTTTCAGTGCAGAACTATATTCTCATATTGTCCAGATTCACATGTCCCTGCGTGAAATAAAATTGCCTCTTCTTCAGCATTCTAGCTTGCATCCTGAGTTCCAAATATTATTTCTCTGCAGACAAGTCTTAAATATGCAGCTAATGGTGAATGTACAAAAGACTGCTAGATAAACTCACCTGTATGCCACACGGGATCCTCAGATAGACCCAAGGCCCTACCCAGGATTTCTCCATTGAAACCTATTCCTCTTTATGACTCATCAATTTCTGTTATCAGCAGAATCATTCTCTGAGTCATTCTTGCTCCAACATTTTTCGGGTCTTACCACTAGTTTTGACATCCCCTCAAAAGACAAGTAAAACAAAGCAATTCAGCAACAACAGAAAACCCAGTGTAAGTCTAATTGCTTATCTGTACAGAACCTATACATTTTAGCTCACTTCATGCTTAGATGCCATAATCCTATCTAATAAGAGAGTAATATGCAAATTGATTGTACCTCCGATCACGCCACGCCCACCAACCAGTCAGGAACAAATTATGCAAATAAAGCCCAACCAAGATGGCTGCGGCCACTGAGAGCAGGAGGAAGGCTTGGGTTTCCCTGACAATGGAGGAAGTCAAGCTTTCTGCCTGCCCTTGCTGGCCTAGGCCTCTACTCAGTGCTACAAAGTTTTAATTAAAGAAGATACATAATCTCAACAGAAATGGTGGCAGCCATGGAGCTGGAGAGAGCAGAGGCTAGGGTTGCCCAGGCGATAGAGGAAGCCAAGCTTCTGCAGCCCTAGCACCTAGGCTTCCACTCTAGGCTACAAAGTTTCAAACAGAAATGGCTGTCGCCACAGAGTAAGCAAAAGGCTTGGCTCTGTTCTAGGCTACTACGTTTCAATTGTAGAACATAAATTAATCCCAGATCCCAGGGCCTCTGCTTGGGTTGCTAGGGGGTGTGGCTGGCCTGCAAACCACTATAGGCCCCTCGCCCAGGCTGCCCTACACCCCAAGGGAAGCCCCACCCTGATCCAGGACACCCTTCAGGGCAAACCAGCTGGCCCCCAACCATGCACCAGGCCTCTATTCTATCTAATAAAAGAGTAATATGCAGATTAACCATCACTCCAGCACACAAGAGGGCTGTTCCCATGTGGTCAAAGATCCTGCCCCCATGTGGACACAAGATGGCCACCACAAGATGGCTAGCAAGGGAGGACAGTTGGGAGGTTCCAGGCCTGCAAGGAAGCGCAGTTGTGAGCCATCAGGCCAGCAGGGAGGGCAGTTGGGGGTGATCAAGCCTGCAGGGGAGGGCAGTTAGGGGTGACCAGGCTGGCAGAGGAGGGAAGTTGAGGGCAAACAGGCTGGCAGGGGAGCAGGTAAACATCAATTAGGCTGGCAGGGTAGTGGGCAGGCAGAAGTAGTTAGGGCAATCAGGGGGGGAGGCAGACAGGCGAGCAGTTTGAAGCCAGCAGTCCTGGATTGTGAGAGGGATGTCCGTTTAGGCCCGATCCCAGTAGGCCTTAAATGGGCTGGCGGACATCTCTCTAGGGGTCCCAGATTGGAGAGGGTGCAGGCTGGGCTGAGGGACACCCCTCTGCCCCCCATGACAAATTTTGTGCACCAGACCTCTAGTATGAATAATAAACACCATGTCCCCACAGACGTCCTCCCTCATTCCCAGTTTAGTCTCCATTACCTCCCACACAGACCCTCGTAACAGCTTCCTAATTCTTCTAGCTGCCTCTAATCTCTTTTACTGAGAACACTTCCTAAGTTTTGCTTCCAACTTAGAAAACTTTTGACATTTCTCAAGATGTCTAAATTGAAAGTCCAACTTGGCATTCAAGGCCCATCACAATCTGGCCTCAACCCACCTTTCAGCTTGGTCTTGGAAGCCCAGTCCATCTGTAATAGTTACTGTGCCTTGCGCCTAAAATTCCTGCATGTCTTACTCTACTCAAGCTTCAAAGTCTAACTTAAATGCTATCTTATCCAAAAAAAATTCTCTTCCTTTCCTGTAGGTTCTAGTCCTCCTTCTTTGAGCCTTTATTGTGGCACTATGCATTTTTCTTTGCATTGAAGTTGACTCTCTACGTAACAACTCCCAGGAGGACAGGGGCCAGTACCTTCTTCTTGGTGTCCTCAGGCAGCCTAACATAGTGCCTTCTTATAGCAGTCCTTCTCTTATTGACTCTTGAATAAATGAAAGGATAAATGCATGCACAGATGAATACTATGCTATTGGACCCTGGGGCTTGTACTTGTACCTTCCTCATTTCCATGTTCCCTACTTCATTTTACTCATGAAGCATACTTGTATCAAGATACATGCAAGTGAAAATAATAGAAATCCATCAGGTTATAAAAATACAGAATTTCTCACTTAAAAGAAGTGCAGAGGCAGCTACTTAATCGTCAACAGCATCATCAAGGGCCTGGGTTTTCTGTCTTTTGTCTGCTCCTCAATGGGTGCTATATCCTCTCAAGTTTACAGAATGGCTGCTGTGACTGCCAACATTTCATCCCCAGACAAGAGCATCTCATGTAGGAAGAAACAAGGCAAGAGCAAAAAGAGTGTTTGGCCTATGCTTTCTGCCCTTTTATCCGGGAAGAGATGTTTCCCAAGGAGCCCTCAGGCAGGCTATTTAGTTTGTACACACAAATATGGCTTATGGGCCGGGATCCATTCTGATTAGTCAGCATCCATGAATGTTGGTTGTTAATTACTTTAAGCATCAGCTTTGCCCCTAGACTTTCCATTTCATTGCTGGAATGTGATCACCCCTTGCTGCCAAAGGGGCTGGGAAAACAAGCAGGTTTTTCCATTCTTACAGTGGCAAGGGAACAAGGGAGGCAGTATTGGGAATGACTGCCAAGGGACTCAATGATGATATGCTGAATTAAACTATATATTGTAAATAAATAGTATGATGCCTTAGTTTAAAAAATCCACCAACAGAAAAAAAAACTATTAATATAGGTTCTACTGAGTTATTATTTATACTGTGCTTTGTTTTTACTTGTTACTAAAAACAATTATTTTTAGTCTCTCTGCCCTCCAAGAATTATCTCGTTCAAGACAGAGAAAATAAATAAGGATTAACATGGCACAATGGCCATGGGAAACCATTACTTAATTTTAAGGTTACTTTGTTCATATGTTTACAATATACTGAAGGAAGATCTTACTTTACTCTGTTAGTCACAAAAACGTGATATATTTGAGTGCACATTTCTAAAATCTCTGCCAAACATTCTTATAGAAAGCGCAGTGAAATGCTGAACGGCCTGTGTGTGTTCAGCTTCTCTCCCTCTCACGGGCTAAGCCATGAGGTTTTCCAGAGTGGGAAAACCAGCCCCTCACTGCTCCACGTGTGGTCTTGGCAACAGCAGTAGCACCTCCCCTGGGAGCTAATTAGAGAAGCAGAATCTTGGGCCCGTCCCCAGAACTTAGAATCAGACCTACGTTTTAGTAAGATTTTCAGGTAATTCACATGCACATTAAAGTATGGGAAGCACTGGGCTAGCCCTCAGCAGCATGACTGCCCACCTGTGAGAGATGACCTGCCTACATTGGCTAATACACCACTAATCATTAGGGAGGGAGTAGGAAAGACAAACAGAATTGGTATAATGTAGACTCTCTCTCTCCAGGTTCAAGACAGAAATGTTTTTAGTGTCAGCAAATCACTTAAAACGTACAACTCTTGACAACTTTTAAATAAACTAAACGTTCTGTCATAAGGATTGCAATTAATGCAGTGAAGCAGTTACGTTTCTGGGAAAACCCATGTTTTTATGCACCCACCATCTCCTTACGTGTCCTGGGAAAGACCACGTTTCTTATAAACCCACCATCTCCTTACTTGCCCTCTTCCCGCAGCACACATGCAAAACAGGTCTGGTTGCTATGAATGAGGCTTGAAAATAGAGCCAGTCTTCCAAAATTCCAAACCAACTTATCATCAGTTTCTAAGATGAAGAGCCTGGTCTTGTTGGGCACATCTGATGGACCGTTAGGGAACTTTCTGTGGTCTTACTTGCAGAGATGGAATGTTGTGCTGGATGGTCCATGGTGCCAGACCCAGCAGGGCCGCCTAGCTGATTGTGGTTCCTCCTGCCCTGCTTGTCGAAGAGCATTCTCTTTAATGCAAGTAGGGAAGGGCCATGTGGGCATGGATGTTGCTTGGGAGGTCACTGTGTCTTTAGACCCAGACTCTGCTCAATGCCAGAGCTGGAAAATGAATATGCCTTTCCTGGTATAGCCTACAATCTACAAGGAAGGCAGATAACATTATAACCTGACATGGTAAGTGCTTTAAAAACAGGTTACCACTGACACCTACGGTAAATCGTGGATTGTGATGGCCACTGATGTCTTTCTTGACTTCAATACTTAGCCCATGTGACTTCCTGTCTTTGTGCTAACAGGTTATTTATATGATTCCTGCAGTGCTGACCTTTCTTGTTGGACTTAACCCTCTTGTCACAGGTATGAACCTTAGAGATACTTAAAAAAATGGTTGTGAATAAGTCAATGAAAAACAGAGGCTTACCATGTATTTATTCTGTAACCTCCTTCCTGGACTCCTTACATATATATCTATCCCAGGTGAGTATACATGTAAATAATTCACTCAAAATAGTTGGTTTGTATTGCCCATAGGGAACCTTCCTCAACTGTGGGCAAAACGTAGCTGCTCGCCTTTTATGGCCCTAAAAACTCTCAACAAACCTTAAGTTGGACAATTTTATACTAGAAAGCAGTGCCTTAGGAAAAAACACCTTATTGACTATCATTTTCTTATTAATGGGGAATATTATCCTGCAAGTTACTCTTTACTTTCTTTAAACAGCTTCTACTTGTGGGACTTGGGAGTTCTCAGGGCCAAGTTCATATCTTCACTACACTAAGTCCCACAGAAGATAGAACCAACTTCCCTGATGTCACAGGAGTCTAAAGAATTGAGCTCTTGGTCCTGATTTGACTTCTGTTCATTCTGAGCTAAACTTTTGTCAGTAGAGAATGAAATATATTGACTGACTTAGCTTAGGTTCACGTGGCTGGGGTGTGGGAAGGGTGGCTTTTCAAGGAAAAGAAGGGTAATAATCATCACAGAAAAAGGAGTGCTGGACAACAAAAATAATAAATGTCCATCTAAGTTTATAATTACGGCTTTAACTTCCATGATATCCCTCAAAACCAAACCAAACCCAGCCTCTTCTGGGGGCTTTGTCTGAAAGCAGACAACAGCAAGCACACACAGACCATTTATCTCTGGAATGTGATTCCGTGATTGGTTTTCAGGTAACCTCATCTGGAAGAGTGTCTCAGCAGTCCACTTGTTCTTTTGTGTGGTGTGTGCTGCCAGCTTAGCACACCACCTCATGCTTCACACACAGTGGAACATCTTACATGAGGAAGAAGGCAGGTGAGCACTGACCTTTGCTCTGTGGGAGAAGTGGGAAGGGGAAAACCTGATCATTCTCTACCCCTGCATTGGCTAATACACCAGTATTATCTGTGCATATCTCAAAAACGACACTATGAAAAGCAGGGAAGGTGTAACCTCCATCACAAGCTGAAGAAACTAAAGAAACGATGGAACCAGTACTCAAACCCAGCACCGTCTAGCCCATTCCATGATCACTTGCCAGGCAGCATTGCATATTACATTACCATCAGGCCGTGGACCTTGGCCCCTTACCATGAGCAAAGGTAACAGTCCAGTCTAATCAGGTGAAAACTCCGCATCAGCGCTGATTCAGTTCTGGCTCAAGCCAAACTCTTATCTACAAGTGTGATCAGCCAGCACAGTGAGCAGCCACCTCGGAGGGCAACCTGGTTCTGCCTTTGTCACGGACAGTCATTCTTATCAACTGTCCCTTTGCTGCCTCCCTCCAGGCCTAACAGCCAGATTCCTTTATTTTTTTATCCCACTGCTAACATCTGCAATACGAAGATTTTAGAGATCTTTTAGTATCACTGGTGAGGTACTGCTACATTATAGGTCCTAAAACTTGGAAAACTGGATCAGGTTGGGTTAGTCAGTGGGAATTTAAACCAAACGCTTGCAAGGTATGGTGAACTCAAAGGGGTTTCCAGTGGTACTATGTGGTACCATGGCCAAATACAATTATTTTCTACTCTATGGAAAAAAAAAAAGTGCTTTTAACATACAGTTCTTGCATTATTCTGGCTCACTACAAATCATTTATCTTCACAAAGACGTGGCCTGATGTTTGCAACATGTGCTCAAACCACTTGTGCTCAACCTAACACCGTGCACTCTGAGACAATGTGAAGAGGACACTTGATGAAGTTGAAATTTTCTTGGTTGTAGTATTGCACCCAGCGACATGAGGTGATTTAGCTGTGGTCCTGTCTCATTGGTTTTGTTGTTGTTCACTTCTACGTTGGGGTGCAGCCATGGAGTTTATATCTGCTTTTATAAAATGGAATTTATTTTTACATAGGAATTTAAGTGTAGAAAAAAGTAATTTTTAAATCATACCAGACTTGAAAAATATTATATAGATGCTCTATATCATCTTAGGGGAAGCCATTCAACAACCAGAAATCATGTGTCATGAGGATAATGGGGTGATACGCATCTCACTTGCAGCCATGTCACAAAGGTGAAATGTATGCTCTTTTATAGGGAGCTGTTTGGCCTGGTGATTATCGCAGCATGGTTGAGTCTATGCCACAGTTCATCAAAGTAAGTTTTCAAATCGGATGTGTTCCAGGTTGATCAGTTCAAGTAGGTTAGTGAGAATATTGAAACACAAATAAAAACATTAATCTTTTGAAATAAAAAAATTTCCTTCCCTAAGGAAAGCTAGTAGTTGATTCAAAGTTTCATGATCATTAATCGTGAATACCAGTTTCCTACATGGTCCAGTGTAATCATGTGGAGTTGCTAGTGTAAAGGGTGTTCTTCAGAAAGAAGGAAAAATGATCTCAGAAGGAAGCTTGGAGATTTAGAATGAAGAGCAAATTTTTAAAGAAGTGTGAGTACATATAAGTGAATATTGACTTTATAAAACAGTGATGATATTTTGTGGGCTTAAACATATAAAGAATAAAAATGCACAACAAGCATAGCATATGTTTGAAGGGGATAAATGAAGGTACAGTGTTCTAAGATCCTTGAATTATCTAGGAAGTAATACCAATTTATATTAGACTTTGATAAGTCAAGAATTCATGTGGTAATCCTTAAGGTAACCACTAAAATAAAAGAATGATTATAGAAGGCAGGAAAAGAGAAGGGAAAAAGAACAGATGGGAAAAATAGGAAGCAGATGTTTAGAGAAACCCAAGTATATGTGAAATCATGTTAAATGTAAATGTTCTAAATATTCCAATTAAGAGTTCAGATTGAAATTTTATAAACACTGCTTATAAAATTCACCCCTTAAGTATACAGATACAGAAAGATTGAAAGTCAAAAGATGGAAAAAATACAAGATCCAAATACCAATCAAATGAAAGTTAGTACATCAGTTTTAAAAAGTAGACTTTAAGGGCAGCATTACAGAAAAAGGACTTGTTGGTGATTAAACATTTTTAAAATAAATCTTTATTGTTCAGATTACAGATGTTTCTCTTTTTCCCCCCAGTAGCTCCCTTCCACCAATTCCCCTCCTTACCCCATGCTCTTATCGCCCCGCGCCCCCCTCCCCGCCACTGTCCTCATCCATAGGTGTAAGATTTTTGTACAATCTCTTCCCGCACCCCTCACATCTTCTTCCCCCCAAGAATTGTTAGTCCACTCCATTTCTTTGCCCCTGATTCTATTATATTCATCAGTTTATTCTGTTCATTAGATTTTTTTATTCACTTGATTTTTAGATTCACTTGTTGATAGATATGTATTTGTTCATAATTTTTATCTTTACCTTTTTCTTCTTCTTCCTCTTCTTAAAGAACACCTTTCAGCATTTCATATAATAATACTGGTTTGGCAGTGAAGAACTCCTTTAGCTTTTTCTTATCTGTGAAGCTCTTTATCTGACCTTCAATTCGGAATGATAGCTTTGTTGGTAAAGTAATCTTGGTTGTAGGTTCTTGTTATTCATCACTTTGAATATTTCTGGCCACTCCCTTCTGGCCTGAATAGTTTCTGTTGAGAAATCAGCTGACAGTTGTATGGTTGCTCCCTTGTAGGTAACTGTTTTTCTTTTGCTGCTTTTAATATTCTCTCTTTGTCTTTTGCCCTTGGCATTTTAATTATGATGTGTGGTGTGGTCCTCTTGTTTGGATTCCTCTTGTTTGGGGTTCTCTGCACTTCCTGGACTTATAAGTCTATTTCTTTCACCAGGGAGGGAAAGTTTTCGTCATTATTTCTTCTAATAGGTTTTCATTATTTTGCTCTCTCTCTTCTTCTGGCACCCCCATAATTAGGATGTTGGTATGCTTGAAATTGTCCCAAAGGCTCCTTAAACTATCTTAATATTTTTGGATTTTTTTTCTTTTTGTCTTTCTGGTTGGGTGTTTTTTGCTTCCTCATATTTCAAATCTTTGGTTTGATTCTTAGGGTCCTCTAGTCTACTGTTGAATTTCTATATATTATTCTTATTTCAGACAGTGTATGCTTAATTTCTGACTGGTCCTATTTTTATTTTATTTTTATTTTTTGGCATTCTCATTAAGATCCTAAAGAGTCTCACTAAGTTCCTCAGAGGTTTCTAGAAGATTCTTGAGTAACCTTACAACTGTGGTTTTGACCTCTATATCTAGTAGTTTGCTTCCCTCCCTTTCTTTCATTCATGACATGTTTGTCTCCACATTCTGGCTGCTTCCCTGTGTTGATGGAGTGGCTTTGTGTGGTAGGTGACCTATAGGGCCCAGTGGCTCAGCCTCCCCAATCACCTGCGGTGGACACTCTTGGTACACCCCTTTGTGAGCTAGGTGCAGTTAAGTCTTCATTGCTATTGATACCCTTGGAGGAATTGTCCTCTAGACCAATTGGCTGTGAGGATCAGCTGTATCTATAATAGAAGAACTGCTGTGCTAGAGACACTATTATGGGGTCAGGACTTGCTTCAGTGGGTCTTTGGTGCTCAGAGTCTGCCTCTTGAGTGTGTCACTTATGGATGTGAGGAGTTGAAATCTGGTATCGTCTCACACTGACCAATAGGTACACTGGCTCCTGGATCTCCCATGAGGGGCAATTCAGCTACTACCAATGTCACCCAGCAGGAGCTACAGTGAGATCTGCAGATTTCTCTTCTCTTTGGGGTTTGGAAGTCTTGGAGCTGTCTGACCCAGCTGCAGTTTGTTAGGTTAAGCTGTGAAAGGACAGGCCATTCATATGCAAAATCTGCTGCACATAGCTGTGGAAGGGTTTGTAAAATGGGTGGGGCAGGGTCTCAGGGAATCACTAGGGTGTGGCAAACAGCGATGGCTGATAGTTAGCCACTTCTACATCTCTGCATCCCCATGCTCCGCCCCCCAGTGCAGTTAACAATGATTCCTGTGAGCACCTTTGCAAGAAAGCCACCCTCACTTTCTGACCTGATGCCAGACAGTCCAGCTTCTCCCTGTAGGAGTTGGGTCCCCAGAGTCTCACCAGAAACTGTAGTTCAGAGCAGTAGGGAGCTTGTATCTCCTTTCCGATTGAAAAAAACAAACAAACAGCTCAGCCGTGTCTCCAGCCTGATTCGCGTGCCTCCGTACCTCTGCTTTCCCACGCCTCTAAATGTGCTTTTTTCTTTCCTTCTGGTTGTAGAACTTCTATTCAGCCAGCTTTCCTGGGTTCTGGGTGATAGTTGTTTTGTCTTTTAGTTATAGTTTTGGTGTGGTTGTGAGAGGCAGCAGGTTCAGGTGTATACCTTATGCTGCCATCTTGGTTTCTCTAAACATTTCTTTTTATTTTAAAATATTCAAACATATACAAAAGCAGAGAGACTAATAAACATAGTGAGTTAGATGTATCTATCACCTAGCTTAAACAATTTTCAATATATGTCCAGTTTTGTTTCATCTATATCACTGTCCTCTATGATTACTTTGAAATAAGTCAAGGCATACTGTTTTATCTGTAAATATTTCAGTATCCTTAAAAGCACTTAAAAAACAACCACTCTACCATCATCACACACAAAAAATAAAACACAATAAACTCAAAACTGAGTTTCCCATTCAAAGTTGATAGTTCCCCAACTGTCCTGTAAATGCCTGCTCATCTGTGCTCTAAATTCCCAATAAATTGGTGATTAGACCTCGAGGCCTGGCTAGATTCTGGTTTTATTACTACTACTAAGCAAAACTACTTCATGGCTGGTATTATGTACTTCCATTATAATATCCATAATGTCTAGCTGTTTCTTTGCAATGTTCATAGTCTTTGTGATTATTGCCTAAGCCCATTAATTCAAGTTGCAAAATGATGCTATTCTAATCATATCATTCCTTGATTATTAGTTGGAAAACTTCTATAAAGAGAAACTTCTACTTACCAATTCTTTGAGATATAGATCGTAAGAGGAAAAGGAAAAAAAGGAGTTCTTAATTTACCAGTTATCAAAATAATGAGTCTTTCACGCCTGGGCATTTTCCAAAAGTGACCAATGAGTTTTATGTTCTGTTAGTAGTGTCCTTATAAAGTCAGGGGTTTCAACATAGTTTATGTTTTTCAAAGTTACCATCTTTATTGATGCTTTAGCTGTTCATCTTTAACCAGTGGCACTGACTCAGGTTTGGAACCTGAGTTCTTTTTGACATAATCATAGTAATCTTTGATTGCTTTTTGATATGGCAAAATGTTCCAAGATAATGTTGTATATTTTAAGCCCCAGACCTGGAATCAACCATTTTCCCAAAAACCCCTGGTTATTTTTGGTAGGTAATGGTATTTAGAGATCACAATACAGGCATAAGCAGTGCCTGTTGCTACTGGATTGGTCAGTTATTCTTTTTAGTGGACAGAGATAAGGAATTCTCATCTATGTGTAATATATATATACATATATATATATATATATATATATATATATATATATATAATACATATAATCTATGATAATAAAAGCATAATATGCAAATCAACCAAAACACCAAACAGCAGAACAACCGTCCAGACAACCACACTATGATATGTATTGGCCCCAGGCCAGCCAAGGCAGGTACGATGCAATTGGTCAGGGGGGGCCCCACCATTGCCACACAGAGGGAGCCCCAGGGCCACCCTCTGGGGAGCAATCAATGGGGGAGGTGTCTACAACCAGTTGGCCCCAAAAGGGAGGCCCAGGCTACCTGGCTGGCAGCACTGCAGCAGGTGGATGGGGACTCCCGCTGCAGGGATCTATCTGGGGGCCTTGCAATCATTCGCCCTGCGGAGGAAGGCCCAGGCCATGTGGCCTGGAGACCCCAGAGGGAAGCCCAGCCCACTGGCCAGTGATGCTGTGGCGGGTGTGCAGAGCTGGCCAGCGATTGCCCTGCAGAGGGAGACACAGGCCAGCCAAGTGATTGCATCCCATGCCTGTCGCCCACAGAGGAGAAGGCCCACAGAGGAGACCAATGGTGGTGGAGCAGGTACAGCACCACACAGATTGCAGTGGCAGGGGCAGGTCCAGCTGCTGGCAGCTGGGAGAAGGAAAGCCCCAATAGGCCCTGATTGCTGGCCAGGCCTAGAGACCCTACCCAAGGGGTCTTGGATTGTGAGAGGGCGCAGGCAGGGCTGAGGACACCTCCCTCCCCCAATGCTTGAATTTCATGAACTGGTCCTTTAGTTTTACATATATACTTAAAAATATCTTATGCGTTCCTACTAATCCCAACAATTCAAATTTAAAAGTTCAGATTTTCATTTAACCTTATCAGCAATCTTACATCTATAATTCCTTTTAATCATGTCAAAAATCTCATCTTAACTAAAATACAGGAAAACTTCCTGAATAATCAGTGGCAGGAGAGAACCCTGACACCTGAGGACCGAAAATGGAGACCACATAGATTGTTGTAAAAAATATATATCTCATCCAATATCCTCAACATAACTGGACTTATCCTATATAATAAAAGAGAAACATGCAAATTTGACCGTACCTTTGCTCCTGATTGGCTATGCTACCAGTCATTCAGGAGCGGGGGTGGGACCAAGTGGCGTGAGCGCCGGACCCCGGGGGTGGAGATGAAACGGGGAAGGCAGTGAGTACCCAGCCCTCGGGGGGCTGCGAGGGGAAGCTTCGGCAGCAGCAGCAGCGGTGGTGGCAGGGGCAGGGAGCGCTCTGCCCCCAGGTGCTGTGAGCAGAAGTGGTGGTGAGTGCCCAGCCCCGGGGGCCAGGTGGTCGCAGGCAGTCTAGGCAGAGCTGAGCAGGGCGATGGCTCACTTTAGGCCCTGGGCAGGCTGGGGATGAGCCATCAGTTGGACATCCCTTGAAGGCTCCCAGTATGTGGAAGGGGGCAGGTTGGGTTGAGGGACCACCCAACCCCAGTGCATGAATTTCGTGCACCGGGCCCCTAGTCCCACAGTACAAACACAATCTCAGAACGACAATATGATTTTGGAGTATTTTTGTTTTGTTTTGAAACAGCCCTCTAAGGGATGTATATTCAAATTACTTGAGATAGTTACTCTATACACTCACCCTAAAAAGGGAATACAGTTAATTTTACTTTCATTTCTAGGGATAACTTTATTAAAAACATATTTTGTTTCATAATATAAAGTGTTTACATGGTCCCAGAGTCAAATCTACAAAACAAAGTATATTCAAAGAACTCTAGCTTCTTAGTCCCCCAAACCTATTCCTTCTTGTCTACATGTAGAACCTTTTTCCAATTTTATGGCTTATCCTTTCATGGTTTCTTAGTAGAGCAAATATGTGCACTTATTTGTATTGCTGCTTGTCTTAGAGAATTATACAATTCCTCTCTGATTTTTCCATCACTATATGCTAAAGATCACTCAGTAATATATATAAATTTTCCTTATCTGCTGATAGGTCCAGAATATTTAATCTTTTGCTGTTAAATATAATTCTAAGAGTATACTGTCAAAATTTTGAATTTTTATTAATCATAATTGAGAAATATATTTTTAAAAACATATTGTTGTTGTTTCAGAGAGGAAGGGATAGAAACATCAATGATGAGAATCATTGACTGCCTCCTGCATGCCCCCTACTCCTACTGGGACTGAATCCACCACCTAGGTATGTGCCCTTGACCAGAATCAAACCTGGGACCCTTCAGTTACAGGCCAACGCTCTATCCACTGAACCAAACAGGTTAGAGGGAGAAATGGGTAGCTTTAATTTCCATTATGAGCAAAGGTGAGTATGTTTGCATCTGATTAAGAGCCATTTGCATTTTTTTCATATAAAATATTGGTTCAGCCCTAGCCCATTTGGTTCACTGGATAGAGCAATCGGCCTGGGGACTGAAGGGTCACAGATTCCATTCTGGTCAAGGGCATGTACCTTGGTTGCAGGCACATCCCCAGTAAGGGGTGTGCAGGAGCTGACCATCGATGTTTGTAACTTTCTATCCCTCTCCCTCTCTGTAAAAAATCAATAAAATATATTTAAAAAATATATTGGTTCATCTCTGAGAAATACAGGTTTAATCTGTTTCTCTCTAAGGTTGTTATTCTGTATTTTTAGAAGCTCTTTATGTACTGAGTGGCCCGGTGCACAAAATTCATGCACAGGAGGAGGGGTGCGGAGGGGGCGGTGGTGTCTCTCAGCCTGGCCTGCAAAGATGCCAGCATCCCTCACCCTGGCCTCTAGCCAGAGGTTCCTCTCCTTCTTCCACACAGCCTCTGGGGAGATGCTTGTCCTGGGGCCTCCTCAGGTTCCTGGCACACGACGCTGTTGGGTACTTGGGGGCTTGGGCTTTCAGGTCTGGCTTCCCGCCTGGTATGGTTCCCATTTGCTGCCATGGGAGCGGCGCCTCAGGAGTCGCCCCTTTGGAGCATACTACTTTGTGTTTTTGTGTGTGTGTGTGTGTGGGCGGGGAGAGGAGATGGGGCTTTGGCAGCAGTGATTTGATGCTTGTAGTGTGCCTGCGGGAACCCCCTCCCCCCCCCCCCCGGCCTGCCCCTTTGCCTCTCTCCACGCCCACATAGCTGAGGCTGCTGGCCGGGCGCAGACGCTGAGCTCCAGCCCCTTTGCCTCTCTCCTTGCCCGCGTGGCTGGGCCCACTGGCTGGGGGCGTGGCACGGACACTGTGCTTGGCCGGCCGGGTGTGAGGCACAGATGCTGAGCTCCAGCCCCTTTGCCTGTCCCCTCACCTGCATGGCTGGGCCTGCTGGCCGGGGGTGTGGTGTAGACACTGTGCTCCTGCCCCTTTGCCTCTCCTCCCGCCCCCTGCTCCTGATTGGCTGGTAGTATAGCAAAGGTATGGTCAAATTTGCATATTACATAGGATGGCTATCAACACTTTGTGATATAAGTTGGAAATTTTTCGTTTGCAGTCTCTTATCCTTTTATTTTGCCATGAAAATGCTTTAAGTGTAACCAAATATATCAATGGTTTCCCTTATTGCTTTTGGATTTGGAGTCATAGGAAATCTTTCTTCTGTAGTAAGTTTTCTTCTTATACAGGGGTAGTTTTACATTTAAATCTTTGATCTAAAGGGTAGTATCCCAAAAAGTATATATACACTTTGATTATAAAGTCACTGTTTATTAATATACAGTTCATTTTCTAAATTTAAAACTCTATAGAAATGAATAATTTTTGATCAGTGCCTGTTTTCAAACTGATGACCATTCTGGTCCAGGCACTGCTGATAATGTGAAGCAACAATATAGCAAACATCAAAAATCATTTCACTCAGTATTTTTGCGTCCTCAATTCATCAACTGTTGCCAGTTTTATACCATAGTGGAGCCAAGACCAGTTTGGCTCAGTGGATAGAGCATCGGCCTGCAGACTAAAAGGTCCAGGGTTCGATTCTGGTCAAGGGCATGTACCTGGGCTGCAGGCACATCTCCAGTAGGGGGTGTGCGAGAGGCAGCTGATCGATGTTTCTCTCTCATCGATGTTTCTGACTTTCTGTCCCTCTCCTTTCCTCTCTGTAAAAAATCAATAAAATATATATATTTTTAAAAAGTCTAGTGGATAAACTTTATTCAAAGCTTAGTCTGGCTTCACCCAGTATTTCAAGTCAGTTAAACCTGAAAAGGAGTGAAGATTAAGTGAGTTATCAGCTGTTAAGTGTGTACACATCTTTTTTTTGGGGGGGGGGAGGGGGACCATGAGGTGTTTGAGTAATTATAAAAGGCAATGTTTGTACTTTAACTGCATTTTCAAACTTCCAGTAGCATTTAAGGGTGAATTTCCTTTGTTCAAAGCTTACTCTGGCTGAAAAGAAAGAAAAATCAATTGAGCTATCAGCTGTTAAAGTGTGTGTACATGTTTTTGGGACACCATGTATTCAGAATTTATCCTAGTGCGATTGTATAAAGAACTGATTCAACATTATCTTTTTTTCCTTTTGGCTATCTGGTGATCTCAACACCACCTATTATTTGGATTTAAGATGCCAAAGAAAGACACTTTTTAATGACTAAAAATTCATTAAATCAGGAAGTATAATAAACCATTATGTCAGATAAGAATTCTAAATTTGTGTAAAACTAGTAACATACCCTCAAAATAGATAAAACAAAAACTGACAGAATAAAGAGAAACACTGAAAAATTGAGAATCGTTTTGGGAGAGTTTCAGGCACTGACAGTACAAGAAAACAAAACAAAACTCGGTAAGGATACAATATGAGAAACTTCACCTCATGGATGTACACAGATCACTAGCATCAACGGCAGAATTCACATTCTTCTCAAACACACATTTAATATTTACAAAAAGACTGGATGTTGAGCCATGAAAGAAGACCCCAAAAATGTAAGAGAATGTTCTTTCACCACAGCTAGAAATCATTAACAAAAATAATAGACAATTATTGTATACTTGGAAATTAGGAAATACACTACCAAATAATATTTGGTAAGAGAAATTTCATGGACATTAGTAGATACTTTGAACATAATGGAGTAATATATATTAAAATTTGTGGAATGCAGCTAAAAATCATGCTTAGAAAAGTATATCCTAAGCACATATATTTAAAAAACAAAAAAGGGTACAAAACCAATGAGCTAAGCTTCCAAAAACGTAGGAATTCCCCAATTCAAGAAGTTATAAAAAGAACATCAAATTAAACCTAAAGAAACAAGAAGAAAATAAACATAAAAGCAGAGACCAATGAAATGCAACATAAAAGAGAGGATTAAGTAGGTCAAATATTCATTCTCTAAAATGATTTATAAAATTGGTAAGCCCTGGCAAAATAATAAGAGAGCAAAGAAGAACAGGCACAAATAACCAACAGCAGGGATGAAAAATAGAACGTTACTATATATCTAATATATATTGCAAAACTCATTAAGTGGGTAGTATGAACAATCTTTTTGCCAATAAATTTGAAAATGTAGGCAAAAATGGACAAATTTGTTAAAAGATACAATTTATCAAAAGTGACACAAGAAGTACTCAGGAGAGTCCCATAATATTAAATAGAGTCTATAATTATAATTTTTCCTAAAAGAAAAATAGGCCAAATGGCATAACTGGAGAATTCTGCCCTACATTTAAGGAAGAAATAATGTCAAATTTCAACAAAGTATTCCAGAGAACAGTAAAAGAAGAACTACTTTCCAACTCGTTTTGTTAGGGTAGAATATTCTTGATACTAAAATTGATAACACAAAACAAAAAAACAAACAAAAGGAAATTACATGGCAATCTTATGACCACAGATGGAAAAATGTGAAACAAAACATTAGCAAATTAAATCCTGCAATATATAACCCAACCACCAAGCTGTGTTTATTCAAGGAAAAGAGATGGTTTTAATATTTTGAAGAGCTACAATGCTTTCTACATTAACAGAATAAAAGAAAACAATCCTTTCAATCTATACAAAAAGAGTATTTGATAAAATTCAATATCCATTCATAGTAAGAGCTCTTGGAAAACAGGCATAGAAGGGAAGGTAACATAATATTACGTATATGCGAAAGCATCATATGTAATAGTGAGCAGGTGAAACTTTCCCTCTGAGATCAGGAATGAGATGAGGTTAGTCACTATTGACACTTTTACTCAACATTGTTCTAGCTACTGTCCTAACCAGTATAAGGCAAGAAGAAGAAGGCTCAAAGATTGAGAAGGAAAAAATAAATGTTTATTATTTATGGTGACATGATTGCATATGTAGAAAATAAAAAAGAATCTATAAAGTTATTTGTATAAGTGACTTTAACATGATTGCTGGATACTAGGTCAATATACTAAAATCAACTGTACTTTTATCAGCAAGTAACAAAATAATAACACAAAGTTAGCATTTATAATAACAGAAAAAATTAACATCCCTAGGACTAAATCTAGCAGAGATGCAAAATATTTTTACACAAAACTATAAAATATTATAGGAGAAATTAAAGACCTAAATATTAAAATAAGGAAGATGTACACAATTATCCAGTGGCAGTATAGGCTAAAATCTATTACTAGCAAAAGGATAAATTAATGAAACAAAATACAATCTAGAAAGAGATCCATCCATAACTCATACCCTTGACTTGTGACACAGTGGCCCTGCAGGTAGCAAAGAAAGGCAGTCTTGAATAAACAATGTTGGAACCATTGAATAGCATAAGGGAAAGAAGTGAAACAACCCTTACCTTACAACTTTTATAAAAATCAATTCCAGGTGGATTATAGATCTAATGTGAAAGCAAAACAGTAAAACTTAGAAAAGATAACTAAATATTTTCCAGACCCCTGGGAAGTTTTCTTAAACAGGACACAAAAATCATTATGAAAAGATAAATTTTAACATTGCTTAGTCAATCACTTCAGTTCCTCAAATAATTATCTAAGACATCATTTAGTGGGAACAACTATTTGCACCACATGTAAACAATCAGGATTTGCATTAAGAATATATAAATTTAGCCGAAATCGGTTTGGCTCAGTGGATAGAGAGTCGGCCTGTGGACTCAAGGGTCCTAGGTTCGATTCCGGTCTAGGGCATGTACCTTGTCTACGGCCCCATCCCTAGGAGGTGTTTCTCTCATCGATGTTTCTGACTTTCTATCCCTCTCTGTAAAAAAATCAATAATATATATATATTTTAAAAAGAATATATAAATTTATAAGATCAATAAGTTATAGTTCAGTCTTTTTTTAGAAAGGATCATATAAAAAAGTAATGATGTATTTTACCAAATTCTATCTTTATACCTGTTTCCAAGGTAATCTGTAATTTTTATTGGATTTTCATTTATGATAATATTTGTGTCTTTATAGGAATCCAAATGGTGGGAAAATTCAGTTGGTTGTTGCCAGTGTAACTGCTATTTTACCATTTATTGCATATCTCTACATATATATTAACAAGGAGATGCGTTCCTCCTGGCCAGCTCACTGCAAGACATTTACATGAAGTGAAGAATCCTGTTCTTAAAATGAGAATATTCCATTTATATAAGCACGGATTTCTTTTTCAATCCCAGGAATTTTTTAAGGATGACTTCAATACAACACAGGGCTGGATGGGGCTAGTAAGAGTCGGGGTCTGACATCCTATTGTCATAGTTAGTACAAAAGGCACTTGGAAAAATTTAATATGAATTCTAACTCAGCTTCCTCACTATCTATGTGACTTGGACACTATAAAAAACCTCCTGGTAGTTATTTCTTTATCTATGACCCAGGATTAAAATGAGATATAAAGTTTGAATATCAAACTAGATATTATGAGAGCACTCTGAAAATATAGTGCTTGCAAAGGGCTACTACACATGATTAAAATAGAGGGAAGCAGGGCTTGGTTAATATGACAGAACCAGAGGTTCAAGAGGGGACTGTCTCCCTGATCTTATCTCATTCCATTTAACTGTACAATGCCATAAATTAAATGAGGACCCCAGATGAACCAAATAAGCAAGCATGTCTTGGAAAGGAAAATTAGATAAGGAATTTGGAACCAAAAAAGGAACAATATTAATTATACTACAAATGAAAAATAAGAATGAAGTCTATACATATTTGAAAAATGATTTTCAAAAGTAACCCTGGGGTGAGACCATGTTAGAGCTGTCCTCTCCAATACTATAGCCACCAGCCACATGTTGCACTGAGCACATGAAATGTATCTAGATGGAGGAAGTTTTTTTTTTCATTTTAAGAATATATGTTTAGCTATTAGAAAACTTACAATGTTTAGAACACTTATTTTAAGCATGCTTGAAATAAGTATGTGAACCTACTGCAAATTTTATATCTAAATATAGATCAAATATTTCCAATGAAGTCAGTGTCCAAATGGATGGGTTGAAGTATAAAACATGCACTAGATTTTAAAGACAGAGTGTAACAAATGTAAAATTTTTGTATTGATTACATGTTGAAATATTTGGATATTATTGAGTTAAATAAAACATATTGGAGGTTCATTTTATCTGTTTCTATTTACTGTTTTAAATGTGACTGCTAAAATACTTATGAGGCTCACATATTTCTGCTGGTCAATGCTGTTTTAGATGGTAACTTTTTCACATGGGCTCCTCAAGACACTATTTTATGAGACACAGGAAATATTTCACTCAAAAAGTATTAGCACCAATCCTAACTCAGGAGAGTGAAAATGAGCCTGGTAGTTTGTCTCTATTTTTGTAGCCTTTAATACAATTTAAGTGTTCTTAAATGTTTGTTAAAGAAGGTATACATGTGTTTTATTTTACACAATGGCCTCTGGATAGTCAGAAATTCTTGATCAAGATTTAGATGAGATAAAAGGGGAAAAAAATCTAGTTGACATTAAAGTGAAATTTACTTTAAGGATTTCAGTGTCCCAATGTACTTTTAGCCTGCATAACAATTATGGCTTTTATACCTCTTTTTGTAAAATTATTAAGATCATACATGAGGAAGTGGATTTACTTGCAAATTCTAAATAGGACCCACCCAACCTCCAAGTCATGCATGATTCAGTGCTTAAAAGACAATGTTCCAATTTGAAAAAAAATGTCTACTTTTGGTAGAGTACTGCCTTTAGAAAAGAGCATTACTCTAATTACTTTTAAACTCTACTTTACAATTGAGGTATTACTAGTAAGTTTAATATTTCTATTATCAAAACATGTCTTTACACCTCCAATTTTCTTTCTTTCCATTTTCATTTTTGTACACAAGCCTCTCATCATCTACTGCTTGGACTGAAACACAAATCTAATCATATATGGCCCAATTCAGGAACTGTGGGTTCTCACACTGTGTGACAAGTTAAGTTTGAACTGTGGGCTGGTCACTCAAGGCTCTTCTGCACATAGCCCAACTTTTTCCTGCTTTATTACCTGCCCAATCTCAGCACATTTCGGTGAATCGTTATATCATTACTTTGCATCTCCTGAACTCAGCATATCCTTTAATGCCTCTGCTTATGCTATTCTGTTTACTTGAAATGCACTGCCACACCCATTTAAACCTTTCTTCTTTCTTCTTCAAGCCATCCCTAATACCTTCAAGCAACATGACATTCCTGCTCCATATTACTCGTCCTTTCTTCACACACTTGTATTAGGGGTCTGTTTCCTCACCATGACACAGTTAGTTAATGCAGGGAGTACATCATGGTCACCTCGGAGGCAGCCTGGATAACGGCCCTCAGAGATATCCAGGCCCTGATCTCCAGGACCCGAGATTTACTTTATATACCAAAACGCAGCACAGCCCTAACAACAGCTGATCTCAGCTCAGTGAATTTCTAACTTTGACTCCAGAACTGTAAGAGAACAAATATGTTAAACCACCAAGTTTGTGGTAACTTGTCACTATAGCCATAGAAAACAAATTCACCTGTACCGTCTAGGTAAGCTACTGGGCAGGCACACTCATGTTGATCAGCACTGGTTGATCCCTTACTGTTTTTAAGCCCTGAATCAAACCTTTTCTACATTTAAAACAATCCCCATTTGCCATCTAGTGTTTTCTGCAAATAAGCCTCAGCATGTATGACAACTGAGTTGGACACATCCCATTTATCTACGAAGGGAGTCAAGAGTGAGTTCTTTCAGCTGCTGTCTCTCCTCATGCAGCTCTAGCTGGTGCCCAAACAGACCCCAGGAACAGGCACAGCTGCACTGGCCACACACTTCTCTGAAGGCCCTTCTGACAGCCTCACAGGAGAGGTACATGTCACTTAAGTTAATGGAAACGCCCTTTATTCACCTGTGGGGTAACATGATAGTTTTGGTCTACAAAATAGGAACACAAGCTTATAAAAATATAATATGATGGATATTCTGAGTTCTGAGCAAAAAAATGTCCAAAGCTCATTTGCTTAGGATAGTTAAAAGGAAAAGCTTTACCTGAGCTTCTTTTTTACTATGAATTTTAAGTTACATAGCTAGTCAATAAAGTTTGTTTTGAGGATTATTCCCACCCCTACCCTGCCCGATCTCCTCCCTTGTTCATTCATGGCACCTTTATGCATTTTCTTTCCAATTTTTAGCACTGGATATATGTTCCAAAATGACTTCAGACTGTCCTTTGAGCAAAACCCATTGAAGCGATGAATACATTTTGTTGCACTAACAGAATATTAAACAATGAGACTGAGGAGTTAGGGGTGGGGTAGCAGAGCACAAACACGAAGCTAAGTCTCCTATAAATCAGCCTAAAAATGGAAAAGGATTTTCCTTCCTGTAATTCATAATTCTGTCTGTAACTCGGCCTCTTCCTTTCAGCATCATTTTGTCGGGATAGACATAGATCGTGCCAAAAGCCTGGCTGTCCGGAGCGGTTATATGCGCCCTTCCACGTTGATGTGGTGCACACAAAACGGATCCTCTGAGTAGCCGCCATCGTGAGTGTGGCCGGCGAAGAAACACACACACACTCATGAGACCAAATGACAGTGAGGGCATCTCTGTAATTCCAGGCCAGGCACACAGTGTCAGAGGCCTCTGGGTAAATGGGCAGGTGACCTGTTAGAGAGAAGAGTTGTGAGCCAATTAGGATATACCACTTTCACCGAATTAAATAGCTAAAAGTGAGTACTCAGGAAAACAATGTGCATTGTTCCTTCATTATGGGCTGAGACCAGTGAGAATTCACATACATGAAGAATGAGGTAATCCAGTGGTCAGCAAACTCATTAATCAACAGAGCCAAATATCAACAGTACAACGATTGAAATTTGAGAGCCAAATTTTTTAAACTTAAACTTTATAGTTAGGTACATTGTTATTAACTTAACTAGGGCACTCCTAAGCTGGCCTTTGCTAAAACTCAAGGGGCTGAAGACCCAAGAGTCTCAGTTTGCTGCCCACTGAGGTGATCTATAGCCAGGTGTCTGGAGCATAAAGGAGGGTGAGATAGTTTACATACAAGGGCAGAGGCCACAGCAGAGACAGAAGCCTTCCAAGTCCCAGGATGTGCACACGTCAAGGGAGACTGAGGCATCCCGCACAGGGCAGTCTACAAAGGCGGCAGAATCAGGCCAGTGCTGTGCTGGAGTCCAGCCTCCCTGACTTGCGAAAGTATAGACTTGTTACATACAGAAGCACCCTTAGATAAAAGATAGCTTAGGGACGGACCAGTGAATAATACATCATTTTTCTAAACACTCATTGTTTTACAAAGAACTGACTTATGCCCCTTTAAACACCTCCAGGAGAACAAGGCAGCCATAGCCATTTTACAGATGAGAAAACTGAGCGAAAGTGGGGAATATTCATACTAGGTCCCACAGGAGATGTGCGGAAGTAGATGCCAAGACATAAATGAGGCCACATCCTACATCAGGCCACATTTCACTCTGAAGGGGAGATACAATAAATAGCTCACTGGTCTGCTTCTTCCCACTAATTCTGTTACTGTGTATTTTTATTCTTCTTAATATCTACTAGTTTTGCATAACAAAGGGAGGCTAATGGTGCACATCTGTCCACACACATACACTCAGCCCCTCTTTCAAATGTAATAAGGGTTAAGGGTCCAAAGAGGCCATGTGACTTTCCAGATCCAGATGCCACACTGGACGCATTTATCAAATCGCTGTAGCACTGGACACAATTAGTTGTGCTCCCTTTTTCTGGAAACACTTGGCTTCCAAACTGGGAGTACCAATCCTCCCAGTTTCCCTCCAACCTCATGGCTACTGATTCTCTCTCTCCTTTGCCAGTGCCTCATCCCCCCAGTATCTTATTAGGGAGTGCCTGAATGCTTGGTTTGTGGGCTTCACTTCTCCCTACACCTAAAGAAAGACTGGGTGATCTCTTAGCAATGTCCATAGTTTTAAATATCATCTGTATTCTTTCAACTTCCACATTTATACATTTAGTTCAAACCTCTATTCTGAATTTCAGATTCATTGCACTCAACATCTCTGCTCATGTGTAACAGGCACCTGGAAGTTATTTTCAACCTTCAACTCCTGAGCTCTCCCCCCAAAGCCCCCTCCTGCTGCAGTGTCCCCTATTTCAGCTAATAGCAATTCTGTCTTCCAACTTCCGGCCAAAACTCTAGAATTAGGCAAAAAGACACGTGAGTAGCCGAAAGGGAAGCGGAAGAGCAAACAAAAAGAACATTTCTGTCAGTCATTTTAAACTTTGCTAAAGAAAACCCATGGCACCACCGATGTAAAGGTTTGTTCATCCAGTTTCTAAGCTTACAAGAAAACAGAAGGAATTTCAGAGACTGATTAGGTAAGTGCACTGACATAAATACAGTAAGACAAGACGGTGTGAGAAAGGGGCAGGGATATGAAACGTGGACTCTCTCGCCTCAGTTCTGTCAGGAACTGCGGGATTTTAGGTGTGCTGTTTAATCTCTTTGGGTTCAGTTTATCTTTATCTTTAAAATTAAAGGTCTGACTATATGTTCTCTAGGTCCCTTTTAGCGCCAGTATTCTCTAAAGCAGGAGTGGGGAAATGTCTGGCCCACGAAATCATTTGGTCTGGTCCTGCCAAGGCATTAGGGGTGAGTTAATTTAATGTTTGACCAAATTCAGCAGGCTAACTTTTAAGCTGATAATTTTGTATGGCCTGGGAATGACGTAATAAATATATAAATGGCCCTGGTAGAAAAAAGGTTCCCCACCCCTTCTCTAATGTCAAAAGTACAATTAATAGTGAAGAGACAAGTCAAGAAGTCTCAGTTTTTGAGACCACTCATTGTAAAGCCAAAACAGTGTCACATCATACCAATAACCCGAGTCCCTTACATTTCCAAACCTTGAATATTTGATGGTAACAGAAACACCCTTAACTCCATCTAAATGTTTTTACTGTATCAATGAAAGATAATAAGTAAAAACTATATTGATAGAAACCTAATTTTATATCATCAATTACCTGAGCAGCCTGTCATTTTCAAAGGGTTTTCATATTCACAATGTCATTTAATTCAATATTGAGAAAACTGAAGTTTGTGGGTTCAACATATGCCTAATGAAAGCTCACAGATATAAGAGCCAGAATGGTAATCTGTCCTTGTGACCCTTAGTCCATGTTCTTATCCATCTTGCCACATCAATTCCATCCCTAAAACAAGGGATCTAATCTCAGTCCCCAAACCAAGTACACCAGCCACAATGCAAATGCCAAAAGTCAGTTCTTCGTATATACATACATGTGCACACAGCCACAATGCATGTACTGTGAGCACCTCCAGATTCCCAAGTCTCTGATGGCAGCATGTCTGTCAAAAACGACTCTAAATGAAAACAATAATCACGTAAGAGCTCACTGCCAGTTTTATCTCTAACACCTGTCCCTGTTACATCGGCTTTGCTTTCATCCAGGCAGCAGGGGCTGAGGTGTGATAGGAGACCTAGACTGAATTTTTCACTTAAATATTACTATGTAAATTGATTCCATTTGGAGAAATGCTACTATGAAACCTAAAAGGCCAACTCACAGGCTCTAGTATTTGGCAAGATGTTTTTGTTACTTTACAATTCAATTCTTCCCTGACTCGACCTTAAATGTTAATCTCACATTTATGGATTGTTTTTCAATTTAAATTAAGCATTCATTTTACTGAAAGGGGATTACCACAACATAAATGTTATTAGTGTGCTTTAAAATCTAACTTCCCATTCTCTAAAATGGTAGGATACACAAATCATTTAAATACTTACTCACGATCACCACCTTTTCTTGGTTTGTGTCAGAGAAGGTAAGGACTTCATTCAACCAGTTCAGTTGTTCTTGGCTGAATCCTCCATTAAACTGGACAAACTGAGGCTCAGAAAGTCCTAAATTAAATTCTGTAAGTTAGATCCAACAAATACCAAATACAATTTTCTCATCATTAGGGTATTTTAACTTAGCTAATATGGGTAACTTATACTTCTCTTTAGGAACACTTGGCAGCAAACAACTTAAAAACAGGAAACCACAAGAATTGAGAATATACAAATAAATCACACTGTACCAGTATCTTGCTCCTAGTCTTGATGCTCCTCTGCTTATTTCACTAGCTTCCTGTTACACTGAAAATAAATTAGACTCTTAACTGTCCACAGGGCTCCTGCAGAATCATCCTGCACACTGGCCCTTTCTGGCATTCAAGAATGCCAGCCTTAACTATGCTTAGTGCCTCTGCATTTGTTTATCCCTCTGACACAAATACTCTTCCCAAGTTTGACTCCCTCTTGTCATTTGGATTCCAGCTTAAATGCTTTTTCCTTGGAAAGGCTATCTCTGACCACCTAAAATAAACAGTCTTTCTCTCAGTCATACTTTATTTGCTTGGTAGCATACATATATCATAGTGGAAATAATCTTGTTATTATTTCATTTATCATTTGTCCTACTTTTCTTGTTCCTTCCACTCTACTCATTAAAAAAGTGATATTGTCAATACTGCTTACAGTCCTAAATAGCTAAGCTTTAGAAAAAGTGCTCAGCCCAGAACAATCATTCAAATATTTAAATAAATCTTCAGCCAACACAGCAACCAATCCATGAGGCTTGTGAAAAATCCTGACCCTGAACAACAGTGACAATATACTTTTACCTTAATCATCCATCTTCCTGCTGAATAAAAGGTAGCTGAAGAATTTAAAGACAATGCATTAGACTCTCAGCTCAAAGGAATAATTCACCTTGAGGACTATTCAATTCCATATTTGGATTGTGCTCCTTCAGCATCTTCAGACACTGTTGGTATTTTGGAGAGGACTGGTCCACGCCCAAGACACTCAAGTCATAGGAATCGAGTCAAATTATGAACCGGAATTTAGGGAATGGAACAAAATGGTAAGTGTAAAAACTCATCGTAAGGCACAGTTTCAGGATGGTGTTCTATCTTGTCTTCTAGAAACTTTGTGTTCAGTTTAGAGTTTGTTAAGTAGTCTCTGCTGAAGTTATAGAATTCATGATTTCCCCACGTGTGATGAACTGGGACTTTAAGCCTTTGAAACACATTCAGAACTAGTTCTAGTGACTTTTCTGATGCTTTATACTGTGCATTGTAGCCATCAATGATATCTCCAAGCTGAAGTACACAACAGGGTGGACTGCTTTCTTTATTCCAGTGTTCAATAGCACCCTGCAAGTGAAGAAGACTGTGTCTGTAGTATTTTCTTCTGCTTCCTTGGAAATTATAGCCATCTTCTAAGTTAGCATATTGAATATCTGCTATAACTCCAAAGGAGAAGAGATGTTCTGAACTCTCACTTACAGATCCAGGACTGGGCTTATCATCCATAACCTCTGAACAGATTTCTAAATAAAATATAAAAGATAACTCAATTATAAACATCTTAATCTTCTAAATGGTAAAGTGGATTTTAAACTTAATAGTTGATTCACTAGGTAGCGAGGTATAGGGAAGGTGCCTGGGTTTTAGAGTCTGAGGTCCTAATTACTAAGCCCATAAAATGCTTCTGTTTTCTTACCTGTAAAATAGAGAATAACTTGTATTCTTTAGAAGGGTATTAATTTACAAGAATATTATTATATTAATGAATAGGCATTCTAATACTAGTCAAGTCAAATTCAAGTCTGGAATAATTTGTAATTGTTATGAAATATATACTAATTTTAAACAGGCACCTTCTTCCACAAAACCAGTAATTCTATAAAAAATGTCATGATTTTTTTTTTTTTGAAAGTCATACATTATACTCATTTATTGTACTTTATACATTAAATCCCTGCTGTGGGTTATTTTGTGTCTTTGTTGGTGGATAGTTCACCAGAAATAAGTTTCTCATATTTTATACCTGGGACGAAAGGGTAAAGTTATTAGAAGAGCTATTTTAAACAAAAGAAATCTGGCACCAAAACTATGACATTGATGTGACTAAAACGTTTTTTGTTTTTTTTAATATTTTTTTATTGATTTTAGAGAGGAAGGGAGACAGAGAAACAGCAATGATAAGAGAGTCATTGATTGACTGTCTCCTGCAAGATCCACACTGGGGATTGAACCCCCAACCCGAGCATATACCCTAACCTGGAATGGAACCATGACCCCTGGTTCACAAGTCAACGCTCAACCACTGAGCCATGCCAGCTGGACTATTTTCACTTATGACAGTAGTGAGTCTTGGTTCTTCAATAGTTGGATATTAATTTGAAACCAATTTTTAAAAATTGAATATGAACTCTCCTTCCTTACAACAAAATGGATATGTGAAATTCTAATTGTCAGTGTTCCTATCAGTGGTGGAGGGACAACCCCACAACTGGCAATCAAGGCCAGATTTCAATTTGACTAATTTAAGAATTAGGGGCTTCTTTTCATTCTACAACTATCTGGCCCACCCAATTATGAGCTTCAGCTACTTTCCTTTCTTCCCTAATCTGGCTGGGTATAATTATTCCAAAAACAGGTAAAACAGCATCTTAGGAATAAGATGTCAGGAGATCCTAAAACATGGCCTGTGCTCTTACACTGGGTGTTTTCATTTGCTAATTTTTTCCTGCAGTCAGCATTTGAAAACACCACCAGATATCAAGTCAGTCTATAGGTGTGAGGGGTAGTATAGATGAGATAATCTGATTTGGAAGGTAAAGAACACAGATACAATTGTAATAAATACAAAACTCACCTAAGTTAGTTGAAAAGCTCTAGTTCTATTAGATTTCCAAAATTTATGGATTTCAAGTACGGATTAATAGAAGAATCAAATCAAAAGATAATTAAGCAAAAGTTATCAGTGGAGATAGGAACCAAGATGGCGGCATAGGTAAACACCTATCTTGCTGCCCCATACAACAATTCAAAATTACAACTTAACGACAGAACAAACATCATCCAGAATCACCGGAAAGCTGGCTGAGCGAAAATTCCACAAATAAAAGTAAAGATAGGACACTGTGACTCAGAGGACGGCAGAGGGCAGCACTGAAGATACGCGCGGAATCAGAGGCTTGGAGCCGTGCACTCACTAATGGATAGGGCGGGTGGCTGGATACCAGCTGGATTTCTTGAACGGGAAGGGAGACAAAGGCGTCCCACAGCACTGATTCCCCAGTTCCGGGCGAGGTCCGGGGAACCCACACTCATATGGGATGAAACTGGACAGTAAGGAAGCACGCTGAAACCTGGGCACGGCAGAGGTCTGTGAGTCTGTAGAGAGGGCGAGCTTATGGAGAGGGCGTGCAAACTTGGGAACAGTAGAAGTGCACAAGCACGCAGAGAGGACTTGTGACTTGCTCTCTTGTTCGGGAAACCACCAGACTGCATTGTTTTACAACCCTGGGTGAGATTTTGGGTGTGCAGAATCATTTGGGAAGAGGCTGAATTGTCTGGCAGTGGGTAGAGCTTGGCGGCAGCTTTCTCTCAGGAGGTGCGTGTAGCCATTACCACAGGCACAGAGATCCAGGTGTCGCTGCCTACTCAGCCCAGAGACTCTGCCCATCCAACCTGAGCACAGCTGACCCTCACAGCCAATTGGCAAACCCTCCTAGTGCTAACAACAATAATCTAAGCTTAACTTTAACAAGACTGCACAATCCATAAAGGGCTGCAGCAAGAGTATCCACCTCAGGTAACTGGGGAGGCTGAGACACTGTCCCTTAGAGGACATCTACCACACAAAGCTAATCGACCAACTCAGGAAAGCAGCCATAATGCAGAGACATGAGAAGAAATCAGATGTGAAAGAAATACAGGAAAAATGATGACTGGACAGAGAGTTCAAAACCACAGTTATAAGGTTTTTCAAGAGGCTCCTAGAAAAGGCTGATGAACTTAATGAGACCTTCAAGGAAATGAATGAGACCTTCGAGGATATGAAAAAGGACCAACTAGAAATTAAGCATACACTGATTGAAATAAAAAATATTACAAAAAGACCTAAAAGCAGTCTAGAGGACCACAAGAACGAAGTCAAAAATTTGAAATACAAAGAGGCAAAATCCACTCAGCTGGAAAAGCAAGAAGCCAAAAGAATCCAAAAAATTGAAGACAGTGTAAGGGGCCTCTGAGACAACCTCAAGCATACCAACATCCAAATTATAGGGGTGCCAGAAAGAGAGAAAGAGCAAGATAATGAAAACCTATTTGAATAGTGACCGAAAACTTCCCCCACCTGGTGAAAGAAATTGACTTAAAAGTCCAGGAAGCACACAGAACCCCAAACAAAAGGAATCCAGAGGACCACACCAAGGCACATCATAATTAAAATGCGAAGAGCAAAAGATAAAGAGAGAATATTAAAAGCAGCAAGAGAAAAACAGTTAGTTACCTATAAGGGAGCACCCATACAACTGTCAGCAGATTTCTCAACAAAAATGATGCAGGCCAGATGGGAGTGGCAAGAAATATTCAAAGTGATGAATAGCAAGAACCTACAACCAAGATTATTCTACCCAGCAAAGCTATCATTCAGAATCGAAGGTCAGATAAAGTGCTTCGCAGATAAGAAAAGGCTAAAGGAATTCATCACCGCTAAACCAATATTATATGAAACACTAAAAGATATTCTTTAAGAAGAGGAAGAAGAAAAAGGTAAAAATATAAATTATGAACAACAAATACACATCTATCAACAAATGAATCTAAAAATCAAGTGACTTAAAAATCTGAACAACAGGATAAACTGGTGAATTTAACAGAATCATGGGCATAGAGAGGGAATGGACTGACAATTCTTGGGAGAAAAGGGATGTGGGAGGTGCAGCAAGAGACTGTACAAAATTCATGCACCTATAGGAGAGGACAGTGAGGGGGGAGGTGAGGGTGGAGGGTGGGATGGTACCAGGTGGAGAGTGGCTATAGGGGGAAAAAGGGGGGACAATGTAATTAATAAACTGAACAATAAAGATTAAAATATTAAAAAAAGAAAGAAAAAGTTATCAGTGGAACAATATTACCAAAGCTTAAGAGAAAACTGTTTCTGGAGTGCTTTTGTCCTCTGTCAAATATGCTTATTTTTAACTTTAAACTTAGAGCCTTTAAGGCAATAATAGTATTTGTATACCTCTTAGAGAACATTTAGCCCCAATTAATTTCATGTTTTCTCCAGTTATTTCGAGCTGTTATTTCTGCCTGCCTAGCATCCATTTCCTGTTCTTCTAACAGCCGCAATATTTGTTTAGGTATCTACCTAATTCTTCAATCTTACTCCCTGTGGTTTGAGAGGCACAGACCCATGACCCAGGCTTGGCCTATAAAAGCCATTTAAGCTGGGCCAAGGATCAGCCCTGGGACTTTTGTTGGAACTACAAGCAAAATTATTAGAATTACTTCTACTAAGCAGATAACTAATACTGAACTGCTGAGGGAAAATTAAGAAATCTGACAGGAAGAGTCCTGGGAATATTAGTTGAATGCCTGAATCTACCTGTCCCTGCTAGAACTCATATTGGCCATTTAGTTATATCAGGCAATACATTCTCATTTGAGCTTAAAGTCAAATTGAATTGGCTTTCATTTCTATCACATGATTCCAATCTGCCACATCTTCGTAGAACACAGTTCAGGTAAGGAATATAGTAAGATTGGCCAACTTTTAAAAGTAAAGTAACATGGAAAGAACCAGCAAGGACCATACACTTCCGAACAGCAATGTGTGCTGGAGTAGAAAAGAGATCTAAGTACTGAATGCATATAGCTTTTAAAAATAAGGTTATGGCCCTAGCTGGTATGGCATAGTAGACAGAGTACTGGCCTGCGGACTGAAGGGTCCTGGGTTTAATTCTGGTCAAGGACACATGCAGTTTCGAGCTTGATACCCAGTAGGAGGCGTGAAGGAGGCAGCCCATCAATGATTCTCATCATTGATGCTTCTATCTCTCTCTCTCTCTGAAATAAATAAAAACATATTTTAAAAAATAAGGTTATGCTATCAGCACAAAATTGAAAGACTCAGAAAGGTGAGGAATAAGATGTCAGGCAAAGATAAGCTCAGAAAAATCAAATATAAAAACAGAGGTTACTCATTTGATGTTGCATTAGGTAGAGCCCAGGCCAGAAATGATTAGGAAGTCACAAATAAGGCTAGAAGCTGCAGGTCTCAATGAAGATGTACTACTGGATTTATGGATATTATGACAATTTTGATTTTTAAAAAACATCTTAGGAGAGAGAGTCAATAAGACTTGGAAACATTGATAAGATTTAAAATCTCTCTTAGTTGAAGATAGGTCAAGTAGACAAAAATTTTATAAGGCTATTGAAGACCAAAATAATACAACCAAAAGGTGGATCTCATTGTTGTGTGATGTACATGAAAGAATACACCTTTGCAAATGCACATGTACAACTGAAGAAAGATAATCATTTGTTGGCATATAAAGAAAACTCCCTCAAATTAAAAAATAATAAAAATAAGGTTATGGCCCTGGCAGAGTGGCTCAGCTGGTCAGGCACCAAAAAGGTCGTAGGTTCAATCCCAGGTCAAGACACATACTGCATAGATATTTCTCCCCCCCTCTCTAAAACCAATAAATATGCCCTGGCTGGTTTGGCAGGTGGTTGGAGCATTGGCCCGTGGACCAAAGGGTTGAAGGTTTGATTCCTAGTCAAGAGCACATACCTTGGTTGCAGGTTCCCCAGTCCTGGTGGTGGCAGGTGCAGAAGGCAATAATTGATGTATCTCTCACAAAAATGTCTTTCTGGCTCTGTCTCTGTCTCTCTCTTCCCCTTCTACCTCCCACCTTACTTCCACTTTCCCTAGAAATTAATGAAAAAATATCCCAGGGTAAGGATTAAAAATAATTATAATAAAAACTAGTGGCCAGGTGCACAAAATTCATGCACATTAAAAGGGGATTAATTAGAGGAAATCCTATCTAATAAAAGACTAACAGGCAAATTTGACAGTACCTTTGCCACACCTACAAGCCACGCCCACCAGCCAAACAGGAGATTATGCAAATAAACCCCAATCAAGATGGCTGCCACCACTGAGAGCAGGGGGAAGGCTTGGGTTTCCCTGGCAACAGAGGAAGCCAAGCTTTCCGCCTGCCAGGCCTCCACTCAATGTTACAAAGTTTCAATTATAAAAGATACAGAAATGGCAGCAGCCACTGAGCTGGAGAGAACAGAGGCCTGGGTTTGCCTGGAAATGGAGCAAGCCAAGCTTTCAGCCTGCTGTTGCTGGCTAGGCCTCCAATCTAGGCAATAATGTTTCAAACAGAAATGGCTGCCGCCCCAGAGCGAGCAGAAGGCTTGGCTCCGCTCCAGGCTACAAAGTTTCAATTGTAGACATAGATTAATCCCAGATACCAGGGCCTCCTCTTGGGTTGTGGGGGGTGTGGTGGCCTGCAAACCTCCACAGACCCCTCACCCAGGCTGCTCCTCACCCCAAGGGAACCACCACCCTGATCTGGGACACTCTTCAGGGAAAACCAGCTGGTGCCCACCCATGCACCAGGCCTCTATCCTATCTAATACAAGAGTAATTTGCAGATTGACCATCACTCCAACACACAAGAGGGCTGCCCCCATGTGGTCAAAGATCCTGTCCCCCTGTGGACACAAGATGGCCACCACAAGATGGCCAGCAGAGGGGGGCCGTTGGAGGTTCCAGGCCCTGCAAGGGAGGGCAGTTGTGGCTGACCAGGCCTGCAAGGGTGGGTTATTTGGGGGTGATCAAGCCTGCAGGGGAGGGCAGTTAGGGGTGACCAGGCCGGCAGAGGAGGGAAGTTGGGGGCAAATAGGCTGGCAGGTAAGCAGTTAGACATCAATTAGGCTGGCAGAGTAGTGGTTAGTAGGTGATCAGGCTGGCTGTCAGAAGTGGTTAGGGGCAATCAGGAAGGCAGACAGGTAAGCAGTTTGGAGCCAGCAGTCCTGGATTTGAGAAGGCTGTCTGACTGCCCGTTTAGGCCCGATCCTAACAGAATTGGGCCTAAATGGGCCCAGATTAGAGAGGGTGCAGGCTGGGGTAAGGGACATTCCCTGCCCCTCATGCATGAATTTTGTGCACCAGGCCTCTAGTAATTTAATATTGTTACTTGCCCTTTCTCTATAATAGAAGTGTCAGAGATGAAAGAAAATTAGTGAAATGTATATGAAAACTTTCCTCCTGTCAGAGTCTGGGGCACACCACAGGACTCAGAGTCAAGTCCCCGCAAACCCACATGCGCCTCAAAATTGCATGAGACCCAGACCTGGCTGGCCCCTGCCCCCATGGGCTAGATCCAAACCTGACCAGTCCCACCCTTGTCAAGCCCCACTGGGCATGGGATGTGGCTTGAGGTCTCCCAGCCCAGACTGGGGCAGGGGCTGTGCTTGAGGTGGGGGCCTGGCCTGAGATTCCCCCGTCAAGCCCCACTGGCAGGGGCATGCAGTCTCAGGTCCCCCGTCAAGCCCTGCTGGGTGGGGAGCACGGCTTGAGGTCCCCTGTCAAGCCCCACCAGGCAGGGGGCACAGCTTCGGGTCCCCTATTGCTGGGGCGGGGGGCGTGGCCTGAGGTCCCTGAGCCTGGCGCTGGAGTGGGGGGGAAAGCCTGAGGTCCGCTATCCCAGCACCAGGACAGGAAGTACCCACAAACCCACATGCGCCTTGAGGTACCCTGTCAAGTCCTGCCAGGTGGGGGATGTGGCCTGAGGTCCCTTGTCAAGCCCTACCTCAGGTCCCTGCTGATTGCTCATTAAGGCTCCTTATGGTAACTTGGCTTCAGCTGTGGGTGCAGCCATCTTTGTGATGGAGTGATGGTCAATTAGCATATTCCCTCTTTATTAGATAGGATAAATAAAAATCAATAAATATGTCCTCAGGTGAAGATAAAAAATAACAAGATTATAGATAGGATACATACAATTTTATTACATAAAGAAATTATTTAAAAAGACAGAAACTTAAAATTCCCATTCTGTGATGTCTTAAGCCTTAAGACTTATGGGAAAGATAAGAGACAAGAGGAAAGGACTCAAGCACGTTCAAGGAAGGACAATTAGGATCACAAGTGAGTATGGGAGGGGGAAAAGGAACCGCCTCTCCTGATTAGTTCCACCTCTTTTAGATTATGACTCAAGGAGCTTAGAAAGAGCAATGCCTGTAGGCAGAGAACAAAACTCAAAGACACTTCCAGGGGCGAGATTTAGAATTAGTAAGATTAGTTAATTAATTCCAGGGACTTTTTCAAAATATCTCCCTGCACCACCAAACATGGGCAAGTAGAGGGTGATAACTGTAGAAGCTAGCAATGGGTACATAAGGTTTATTCTCTCTACTTTGTGTTTTTAAATGTCTACAATACAAAGTTTTAAATAGTTTAGAGGAAATAAACTCTGAATTAGAATAACTAGGGAAATAATTTGCTTTTGAAAAGAAAGGAAAATACCAAGTTTTTGTTCTGCAAGTTTTGCCTGCACCATATGTTAAATTTTCTAAGTTTTTTTTTTGTTGTTGTTGTTGTTCTTTGATTTAAGAAAGGAGAGGAAGAAACAGAAACATTAATGATGAGAGAGAAGCACTAATTGGCTGCCTCCCACTGGACATTTAGGAAAAAACTTCCCAGCAAAATAACCCTCATCAGTAGATGTGAGATTCAATTGAGTTGTAATACACAGTAATTTACTTTGCAAATCATAAAACACTAAATTTTTAAATTACATATCTGAAAGGATGTCTGCCTGTCAACCTCAAAGTACCTGAAACTTTTTACATTACAGAATAATATAGAAAACTTTGCAGGTTTTACTCGAGAAGTCTTGATACAGGATAAGCAGCCAGCATTTTGTGAAAATCACAGCAGGCACCAATGATTTTTTTTTTA
Source organism: Antrozous pallidus (assembly GCA_027563665.1). Taxonomy (NCBI): domain Eukaryota; kingdom Metazoa; phylum Chordata; class Mammalia; order Chiroptera; family Vespertilionidae; genus Antrozous; species Antrozous pallidus. The sequence goes on from CM050526.1 coordinate 9,583,736, forward strand.
ATATATTTTTATTGATTTTTTACAGAGCGGAAGGGAGAGGGATAGAAAGTCAGAAACATCGATGAGAGAGAGACATGGATCAGCTGCCTCTTGCACGCCCCCTACCGGGGATGTGCCCGCAGCCAAGGTACATGCCCTTGCCGGAATGGAACCCGGGACCCTTCAGTCCGCAGTCCGACGCTCTATCCACTGAGCCAAACCGGTCTCGGCAGGCACCAATGATTTTTAAGAGCAGGAAGAAATACCTAGAGATGTTTAATTGCTGAAAACTTGCTCCAAGAGGATACTAATAAAACTTCTGTAATAATCAGGACTGGCAGAAGGCTGAAGTTCTTTAACCATCTTGTAGAGAAAAACAGCACGAGATTGAAAAAAATATTTCCTTTCTACTACTGTCAAAGATCGAGAAATTAGTGAGTCTTTGTTAAGAGGAACTGCTCCAAAAGAGATGCTGAAAGCCTGAGCAGAGGAGTGCTACTGAAGTGTGGGTGAGCAGTTTTTATTGCACAGTCCATGGGCTAGGTGCGAGGCACTGGAAAGAGGAAGACAAGGGGGAAGGCGGCCTTGAAATGTAACCATGCTAAATATTGCAGTAACTAGATGCCCGGTACACGAAATTTGTGCGGGGAGGGGGGGGGGGGGTAGGCCTGCAGGGCAGGGGATATCCCTTAGCCCAGCCTGCACCCTCTCTGATCTGGGGGATGTCCGATTGCCCTTTTAGGCCCAAACCTGGTAGGATCAGGCCTAAATGGGCAGTCAGACATCCTTCTCACAATCCAGGACTGCTGGCTCCAAACTGCTCACCTGCCTGACTCCCTGATTGCCCCTAACCGCTTCTGCCTGCCAGGCTGATCACCTGCTAACTACTATCCTGCCAGCCTAATTGATGTCTAACTCCTTACCTGCCAGCCTGTTTGCCCCCAACTTCCCTCCTCTGCCGGCCTGGTCACCCCTAACTGCCCTCCCCTGCAGGCTTGATCACCCCCAACTGCCCTCTCTTGCAGGCCTGGTCCCTCCCAACTGCCCTCCCCTGCTGGCCTGATCAGCCACAACTGCCCTCCATTGCAGGGCCTGGAACCTCCAACGGCCCTCCTCTGCTGGCCATCTTGTGGTGGCCATCTTGTGTCCACATGGGGGCAGGATCTTTGACCACATAGGGGCAGCCCTCTTGTGTGTTGGAGTGATGGTCAATCTGCAAATTACTCTTGTATTAGATAGGATAGAGGCCTGGTGCATGGGTGGGCACCAGCTGGTTTTCCCTGAAGAATGTCTCAGATCAGGGCGTGGCTTGTGGATGTGGCAAAGGTATGGTCAAATTTGCATATTACTCTTTTATTAGATAGGATAGCAAAATTGAGGCAGAAATTTCTGTAGCTAGACTCAGGGGTAGGTGTCTGAACTGGAGATGAGGGATAAAGTTACAGTGCTGGGAAGGTTTTCTGAAAGTTAGGCCTAACCGTCCTAGTCAAAACAGTCTAAAGCAAGGACAAAATTTAATCAGTATTGTCAGAGATCCTTTGTATCCTTTCTTTCTTTCTTTTTTTAAATATATTTTATTGATTTTTTACAGAGCGAAAGGGAGAGGGACAGAAAGTTAGAAACATAGATGAGAGAGACACATTGATCAGCTGCCTCTTGCACACCCCCTACTGGGGATGTGCCCGCAGCCAAGGTACATGCCCTTGCTGGGATCGAACCCGCGACCCTTCAGTCTGAAGTCCAACGCTCTATCCACTGAGCCAAACCGGTCTTGGCTGTATCCTCTCTTTCAAGAAAAGTATTTAAATGGGAAGAATATTTTTTTTAAAAAACCTCATTTGGGGATCTTGCTGGTTTGATAATAAGTGATTGGTTTACACTAGATAATATGTTAGGTATCTTTCAACACTAAAGTTTCATAGGTCCATGAAATCAGGCTCAGAGGTGTTACTAGCAATTCATGCACATACTTTATCATGCTCTGGTAAACAAAGGTAAAGCTATTGAAAGAATCACTCTGGTAAACAAAATTTAATTGACCAGCTAAAAACACCACTGAATTAAATTTTAATGCACATGATGTGCGTGTGATCAACTAACCTACGATTGAAAAGAATGAACAATAATTTATTCATACGTTCACTGCCTGAATAAGCAAAAGTGCTTTTGTTTTTTGTGGCTTTTTGTCAATTTGAGGAAAAATTTCCCCTTGTACATACAAATACACAGACATGAGAGTAAAAAATATTACCCACAGGCAACTCGAAGACAGAAAAATTTTAAAAAGGACTTGAAGTGCTGAGCAAACATTTACTTTGAGCAGAAATTCAAGAAAATTCCAGTTCAACTTCGGAGTAAAAAAAAAAAAACATGGATGATGCTAGACTACAACCTGGCACAGGAAACCCCTGCTCGATGCCACACTCGCCGGCCACGGGGGGGGGGGGGGGGGGGGGGGGGGGCAGACACGACAAAACTGAGCAGGAGTGGGATCTGAAGTGAAGGAAGAAATGAGAAGGCAACTTTTCCCTTTTTCTGTATTTTGCAAATCCCACCAGGGAAGTCGGGAGGGGAGGGGTTACAATCACAGACCCTGAGACAAAGGCAGACAAAACGAGTAAGAGTTCAACTTTCAGAAGGAATGACTATGGGGCTGCGGCCTCTCCGGCCCCTAAGGCCGTCCCAGAGGAGAAAACTCACCCAAACCTTGAACCGCGAAGCTGAAGGGGGCAGGAGTCGACGAGAGCTTTTTAAGAAACTGGGGCCGGGGGAGAAAGCTAAGGGATGGCATGTGACGCAGGACACACGGCTGCGCCCTGTGCGGTTGTCAATAGGCTACAGGACAGCCTGGCAACTGGAGCGCCGGGCATCACCGTCCCGCTCGACTCGCCCCCGCTACTCGACCGCCGAAATTATCCTTATGAGCAATCGTTACTTCAACCGCCATGGGTCGGCTTGGAGGTGCAAAGAGGTCTCCACACAGGGCAGGAGGCGGCGACAAAGTGGGGTGAAGGCTGCGGACTCCGTTTTCCTTTCCCCGAGGCCGGCGGCTGCCCAGGGAGCGAGGGGCCCTCAGCGCTCAGGCCCGCCCGGCCCAAGCCCCGCCGCAAAGCCGGGACCCCTAGGCGGCCCCTGCGGGGAGTCCCGCTGCCCAGCCCGGGGCGACCCGCCTCCGACAGCGAGAAGCCACCTACCGCGCGCCAACTCCGAGCGAAGGGCGGCCAGCCTCTCCCCACCGCGTCACCGAGGAGCCGAGCGGGGCGGGAAGAGCAGCCCTCCGACTTCCGGAGGAAGTGGAACCGGAAGTCGAGGGGCGAGTCAAAGGAGGCGTGACCTCGGCAGCAGCTGGCGTGGTTACTACAGGGATCCGGTGGGATCATGCGGCTTCCGGGTGGTCAGCTTCGCCTCCTCTCGCCTCCAGGTCTCGGGGTCTGGGGCCCGGCGCGTGGGGCGGTGGGCCTCTTCCTGAGGCAACTCTGCTTGCGGCAGGAGAAGGGATGGCGGGCCTGGATGCTACCCCGCAGCTGCCCGGGGTGCGGGCGCCTCAGCTCCTCGATGCCGCCGCCGCCGCCGCCGGGGGCGTCGGGACCCGAGCCGAAGGGCCCCCGAGACTCTTCGCGCCCCTCGAAGCCCGGGGTGAGTGCACACCCGCAGCACCTCCTCTCGTCGCGGCCATCGGATGACCCTCCCACCGGGTCATAACCTCAGAAATCCCTCGGCCGGGCCTGACATTGTCGGCGGCTCAGCCGGCTTACCGGGATCAAATTTTAGGCTTTCTTAGAGTTCTCAGCCTGAAACCTACCATTGTTGAGGAGTCAGAGCATTTGTAGAATTTCGGGGTCCCCCCCTTCGGAGGTTCGGTGTATACGTTGAAATTGGGCAAAATATGGATCGATGTTGCCTGCTGGATATGTCCCTTTTCGGGGGGAGGGGGGTGTCTTTCAGGTTCTTCTGACCCCAAAAGAACTTAAAAGCCACTACCTCTAGGTGACCGGTGAGGGCGTCTTTTTCGGAGTTAGGGGAACGTTAATGAGTTAGACCTGCGCAGTCCGCCACCTCACGAGGAAATAACAACGCGCTGCTGTTTGCGGAAATTCCCACTCGCAGCCACTCTTCTACTTTGCCTCTCTTTGGAAGCCAGGTTCACCTCCCAAATTTTATTTGGTTCATTTATATTCACAATATCAGCACAAGCAGGTAATGAGTTGGTTTTCAAGTTAGCAGTTGGGATCAGAGGCACACTGCTAGTCTCTCTCCTCCCCACCCCCCCAAATGAAAAGAAGTGGACTTAGTGGATTTGCCCTTGGAAACTGCCTTTGTGGTGGTGTTTAGGAACCCAGATAGAACTGCATCCCCAGAAACGTTCAGTATTTCCTCATCCCAAATAACACGAGACGTTCTGCACATTGAACAATATCAAGGCCTCTGTTTTTATATTTAAAACTACTGTAATATGCTTAGCATGGTTAAATGCCTGCCTCTTACTTGGTGCTTTTGGTTTTGAAATCTCTGCCCCACTAGCCTGTTTCCTGGAAGTCCTTAGCAGTCACGTTTGCTATTGGAGGAGCTTTATTGGCTGGAATGAAGTACTTCAAAAAGGAGAAGACGGAGAGTGAGTAGATTTCATTTGATTAGCTCTGAATAACATGCTGTGGACTAGCATCTCTGTTCCAGGATCCGGTCCAGCATAGCACTGCCCAACAATATGAAATGACTTCTTTTTGGACAGATTTGAAGTTGGGTAGTTCGAAGTCCAGAGACTACAAAGGTGACTAAGAAGCATTCCAGCCTTTGAGATACCTGTGATAGGGAAACACACGGAAGTAAAGATTTTACTAGATGAGGTTGTGTCTGGCCAGAGGGAAGTTCAGGTGCTCTAAGGCCAAAGGAAGGCTCAACCCCTACTATAAACCCTGGGTGTCAGCAGATGGAAAAAGGCCGGAGACTGGCCATGGGAGACAGGGCGAACCTGTGGCAGGAAGCTAGAAACGCCTTTGGACAGACACTTGAAGTGTTTAGAAATTGTTTATAAGAAGTTTATATTTTAGCAAATATTCTAGGACTTGCTTAAGATTTGCTTTAGAAGTTTTCAGTCAGTCTTTACAATATCACTTGAATCTGTTTTGATTTTTTTAGTGTCTCCTTATGCCATTATACAAAAGATGATGTTTAAATCTGGGAGTGAGAATTCATAGGCTTTAGAACCTGAGCAATATAAGATTCATGCAGATATTTAGACCTTTCTTTTGTATAATGTATTTTATGGGTATAATTTTCATATTCAATAGGCAGTTAATTCCTTTAGTTTCACAGTGAACTAAAACTGAAAAGCTAGGAAAGTGGTGGTAAAGACACTTAAAATGCAAGCTTCATTTGACTTTCGTTTGGAATTTCACCTGCAATTAGTAACATTTTTTTATTAAAAATATATTATGATACAATATTAAAAGTGTTCCTAAATCATTTGAAAATATTTGCTTGACACGATGCCTCAGCATCTCCAAATACTTTATTGTATATTTCTACAATAAGGACATTCTCCAATATAATCACAATACAGTGTTCAAAATAAGGAAATCGACACTAGTGTCCTTTAGTTCAGTGTTCGGACCTCTTTAAAGTGGTGCAGCTGATGCCCTTGATGGCCAAAGTGGTCTGGTTTAGAACCACACCTCACACCTACTTCCTTCTTTAGTCTCTTTCAGACTGTAAGTTTTTCAGTTTTTACCTGACTTTCAGGACATGATATCAGCTATTTCTCTAAAAACCCCGTTTCCTTTTTGTGGAAGATGATATTTAGAAGTCAGGATATGAGTTCATTGTTATTGTTATCTGAGTTCAGTGTATCTTCTCCCAGGTCTTCTCAGTAGACAGAGCTAGGTAAGAGATATACAGTATATATATATATCTCCTATCTAATAAAAGAGTAATATGCAAATTGACCATATCTGTGATCAAGCCACACCCACCTGCCCATCAGGAGCTGGGGCAGAGCCAGCCAGCCAGCAAGCGTGCGGCCCCCTGGGCTAGGTACTCGCTGGCTGGGGCAGGGCAGGGGGCAGGACTGGGCGGAGCTGAGGCAGCCACTGAGTGTGTGGCCTCCGGGGCTGGGCGATTGCTGGCAGGGGCCATGCCGAAGTCAGCCATTGGCCCCATTGCAGGGTGATGGCTGGGTGCCCAAGGCCTAAAGCCTTGGCCAGAGCCTTGGGCAGGCCGGGGGTGAGCAGTCAGTAGGACATCCCCTGAGGACTCCCAGTATGTGTGAGGGGGCAGGTTGGGCTGAGGGATCACCCACCCCCAGTGCACAAATTTTGTGCACCGGGCCCCTAGTATGTATATAAACCATAAGTTTATATTATACCTCCAGTTTCTTTCCAGTACTGCAAGTTTCATTCTAGTTTTCTTTCTATTGTTCTAACTCCTAATATACACTGAGTGGCCAGATTATTATGATCTCTGAACACATAATAATCTGGCCACTCAGTATATTTACTTACTTGATCAACAACCCCAAGTAAGTAAGTAAGCTCATCTCCGCTGTCCCCTCCCCTCAGCATAAGCTGCCCTCAGCACACTCAGGCTCAGACTCCAATGCCAGGCCACCCACCTTGTCCTCCTGGGCTCAGACACTGTATAGCTATGCCCCTCTCTCACCTGCATCATGGCACACCTCTTGGCTTAGGACTGAATTGTTCCAGAAGAAATATTTTTACCACTTTCCTTTCTTACAGTCTTCAGTACATATTATATTTAATTTGATTTTGTTTTATTTTATGCTTATTTTCCTTAAGAGGCTTTTTTAAGGTTATTGAAAACTGACACTGTTTCTTCTACATTTTGTGCCACACAGCCATTAGTATAGTTTGGATCATGTATCAAGTATTGAGTACCTGTGGTTCTATTGATGATTTGTGTGTGTGTGTGTGTCTGTGTGTGTCTGTCTCTGTGTTTGTTTAAGAGCTGGCGAAGGAACGGCAGCGAAGCGTTGGAAAGCCTCTACTTGGGGGGCCATTTTCCCTCGTCACTCACACCGGAGAGCCCAGAACCGATAAGGACTACCTGGGTCAGTGGGTTCTGATTTATTTTGGATTCACTCATTGTCCTGATATTTGTCCAGAAGAACTAGAAAAAATGATTCAAGTCGTGAATGAAATAGGTAAGGAAGCCATCATTTACTGTGAAAAGTATATATTTTCTTAATGTCCTTAATGTTGCGATGCTTTTCACATTCCTTTATTACTGTTAGGTAGAGGTTTGTAATTATTTGGTTTGTGTGAACATGAAATCTCAGTGTAAGGCTTGTCTGTTGCATGGATTCCCGTGACCTATACGTTCTCTACCAAAAGCAGCTCATTATGATGCTAAATACTAGTTTGCTTAAAAATGTCAGTGTGGCCCTGTCCGGTTTGGCTCAGGGGATAGAGCATCAGCCCACCGACTGAAGCGTCCTGGGTTCAATTCCCAGTCAAGGGCATGTGCCTCAGTTGCAGGCTCAGTCCCCAGTCCTGGTGCAGGCACATGTGGGAGGGAACCAGTCGACATGGATGTTTCTCTGTCTCTCCCCGTGTCTTCCACTCTCTCTAAAAATCAATGGAGAAATATCCTCAAGTGAGGATTTTAATAAAATGTCAGTGTGGCCTGGGTCTCCCTTAACTCTGCTTTGTGCCCCTGCCTTTATAGTGGCTTCCGGCATTGACTCCACGGTTGCCTTTCCCGGATGACTGTTGGTTGGACTGAGATCTGCGGATGGTCTGTGGTGTGCAGTCAGGGGCATTTTTTAGTGCCAATAAGAAGACAGGCCACATCCTTCTTAAAATGAGTTATCGTAGGCTATTCGGTTCTCATGAACAGTTTGCCCTGCCTTTGGGCCATGGTGGGGGGAATAACCTACAATATTGGGTTGGATTAGGAGACAGGACACCCTGGTGCAGATATTTGGTAGGTTACCTGGTTCCACCATAGACAGTGTACCGATCTGTTTCTCCTCAAGGCCATCCCATCCCCTTCCCCGTCATGTAACCAGTGTCAGATGTGCCCTTGTTTCCCTAAGCCTTCTGTAGCTACTGCACTTGACTATAATTGCTGGTTTTCTTTGTCGTTTCCCTTACAGTATGAATACTAACTACGGGAACTTTCTTTCAGATGATATTCCAACTCTGCCAGATTTAACTCCACTTTTCATCACTATTGACCCAGAGAGGGACACAAAAGAAGCCATTGCAAATTATGTGAAAGGTATGTTCCGTTAATAATACTTATATCTGTTTAGCTCTACAGTTTTTGCAATATCAACTCATTTGGACCTTAAAAAATGCCTTTGAAATAGGGAGGACAAACGTTACCTCCAATTTTACAGTCAAATACAAAGATGAGGCTCAGTTGTGACTGTGGCTAGTCCATAAATAAGACTCAGGCTTCTTAATTCCTGGGTCAGGGGTCCTTTTATTTTGTCAGGGTGGGAGAGCTCCACTCCGCCTTCCTATATCAGCAAAGTTGATAAGCCTTGAATTGAGAGTAAGGGCGCCTTGTTTAATTCCGCCTGTGTATCTCATTCTCTCCTTTGTAAAATTAATGTACATGCGTTCTGGGGCATTCCCCCAAATGCATTGGGAGATTAAAAATAAATCTTATGTAAACACATTTTGAACTCAGGACATACTTTATAAACTCAAAACATTGATTATGACAGAAACATAACTATTAGTGGAAGGATTTCAATCCAAACTCAACATGCAGGTCAAAACCTATTAAGGTGCTTTTAAAGACTATTAATTATGGTAGAATTAAACATGAATACTTAGGTCTTATGAGCTTGGGTGAATTGCTTAATTTTTCTGGATTTGAGTTTTTTCCAACTGAAAGGTGTAGTGAGAATAAAAATCTGATCAGACAAGTTTTGTTCTTATACTAGTGTGCAGAAGGTGGATGCTTAAAAATCAGGAATTTAAATTCTAGTTATGGTGAAATTGATTTAAATTATTGGACAGAACGACCAGTGAATAGTTTTATATTTGTATTCATTATGACACAGTCCAATGCACATGTCCTCTAAACCTTTGAGGTTATTTTTTAAAATGTATTTTGTGAAGGACCTTATTATATATTTTATTATTTAACAGACTTATTGAGATATAACTGACATAAAGCGTATATATTTAAGTGTGCGATTTGTTACCTTTTACATATGTGTGTTCTTGGGAAACCAGCACCACAAAAAGAGTAAACATAACCATGACCCCCAGCAGCTTCCTTATGCCCTTGCTAATCCTTCCCTCTTGCCCCTCCACTTCACCCACGCCCTGGCTTCGGCAACCACTGATATGCTGCTGTCTATATAGATTAGTTTGCATTCCTAGAAAGTTGATGTAAAGAGAATTATAGAATATGTGGGGTTTTTTTTGAATGGCTTCTTTTAGCATAATTATTTTGAGATTCATCCATGTTGTAGAATGTATCAATAGTTCATTCATTTTTATTTCTGAATAGTATTCAGTTGATGGACACTAGAGTTATTTCCAGTTTTTGACTATAATAATAAAGCTGCTAAGAACATGGATATGCACCTCATTGTGGTTTTAATATGCTTTTCCCTAATGTTGAGCATTTTTTCATGCTGTTGTTTGCCTTCTGCATTTCTTCAGTAAAAAGTGTCTATATCTTTTGGGGCTGTTTGTTTTATTCACTTTTATTTATATTCCTGATATAACTCTTTTATCAAGTATATGATTTGCAAATATTTTTTCCCATGGCTTGTCATTTCAGTTCAGCCATGTTTTTTGAAGAGCAATTTTCCACTTTGATGAGACCAGCTTATAAGCTTGTTCTTGTATAGATAATGCTTTTGGCTTTATATGTAAGAAATCTTTGCATAATCCAAGGTTACAGAGGTTTATGTTTTCACCTTTAGAGTTTTTAGTGTGTAAAAGTAGAATTAATATTCATAGTTTGCAAATTTGTCAGAAA